>OY986064.1:1692937-2292937 GCA_963920205.1 Stenodema calcarata
ATCTAAGGTCGTCCTCATCATTTAAGAATTTCGAAAAAAAATTATTTCCATACACGCTTACGAATATCGGACAGTACCTTTTCCTCACCACTAATTTATTCATCATTTCTTTCTAGGAATGAATAATTCATTACACAAATAAATTAAGGTGATTAACTAATTGAGCATTTTGAGCTGTGAGCTGTCAATTAACCTCAATTAACCTTCTATTTTGATCACTATTCGAAATAATTGAAGTAATGAGCTTAAATAGTTTGTGTACCTACGCATTTTTAATGACATAATTGTATACATTATAAATGATTCCTCGTGAAAAGCAGGATATTGTTTGTTACCTACCTTCTTTTGAGATGCCACTCATCTGTATATCTGGGATCATGATATTTGATATCAAGTATGATGGGACAGATGGCTTTAGTTGGAAGGGTGAGATTAGGACAAAGGGCTAAGGGGGGTTTTGGGAAATTTTAACTAAGGGAAAAATTACCCATAATTCCAAAAAAGGAATAGTCTGACAAGTGACACCTCATTTTAAAGTTTTTTCAATGCTGAACACGATGGTGAAATCAGAATTGCGATATCTTATTCCATTTTCAAACTGGAGCACTTTGAAGATGAAGAAATGTGGTTGATACTTCAGATGTTCTTCGTGGTTAGTCTCCTCTAATCTGAGAACGGAATGAGATATCGCAATTCTGACTTCACCATCGTGTTCAGCATTGAAAAATCTATACGCTGAGGGGGGGGGGAGTTTTATGGGGTGGGGGGGGGGATTACCCATAAATGTCCCAAAATGAAACAGTCCCACAAAACTTAGTGACACCTTATTTTATTTTATTTTTTTACGCTGAACACGATCGTGAAATCAAAATTGCGATGTCTTATTCTGTTCTCACCCTGGAGCACTCTGAAAATGAAGAAACGTGGTTTTACTTAAGATGTTCTTCATGGACATCATGTTCTTCAATGGTTGCCTTTTAAATAAAACGAGTTATTTCTTCGAAAATTCGCTCTTATAGCCATGCTGCATGACTGTGGATTTCAAAGCTGGTTGAATTTACTATCATATTACATTTTACTATATTACATTTTACTATCAGACCCCATATTACATTTTTAGAATAAATCCCAGTATGCAGGTAGGTACGAATTTACTTTGTGGATACTTCAAGTGCTGGAGCATTTGTGTTTGGCGAACTAACGACGCCAGCGCTCACAGTGATAACCATTTGAAACCTCCCACTTTCCGATAAAAACGAGTTTCAATACTTTTGAAGGTACTGATAAATAATGATACTGAGAAATCCAGTTGATAGTTGGAATATTTGAAATGTTTAAAGAACTGTTGATTAGATCCGGTGACGAGGGAAACAAGCGATCTAGTTCGTGGTTTCACCACTTCAAGCGTCAACTTCCACCAAGCTCCATAGCCTCGCCCAACGTAACCTCCACAAACCCTCAATGATTTCAGTCTGTGGTCGAATTTCGCTCGGCTCTTCCGTGCGGAGCATTCTGTTGAGTTTGGACTTTTATTACTCTAATAAAACATTCCATTTCTACCGCGCGGCTCAAAACCCGTTTTTGTTTCCGCCGTCCTAAGTTTCCAAAGTTTTTTTCCCACCAAGTCCCCCGTGTTTTTTTTTTTTTTTTCGTTCACCCGTCGATTTCGTCCTTCATGTGCCGTGGCCGGTGGTTAGTTGTAGACTTGACTGAAACAAGTTGAACGGCCCTAATCGGATCCCTCTGTGCAAAACGCCGCCTACACGGAGATTGTCTAGTAGAAAAAAGAAGCGAAGGAAAGGATTCAAGGTAAATTCGATACAAGTTCCACTTGAAACTCGGAAATTCTCATTAAATCGTTCTAATAACAACTAGCGTTGCGCCCCTGGGTCTGGCAATTGGTACAAGGGCTTATCAGAGACCCCTCCCACTGGAAATAGGGGTGAATTATTTTTCCAGTATTCTACTAGTTAGGTATGTAGGCTCGAATCTGACATACAACGTTATCGTAGTTGTTAATTATCATTTCCGCTCTCGTGACATAAATCTGTGCCATAAACGGAAAAAAGCAATTTTTAGGCTTTGCATAACCTAGAAATCGTGTTGATAAGTTCGATGCGCCGATAGCTCAATCTTGAGAGGTAGGTAAATTATACCTGTTTGAGTTCAACCTTCAACAAAATCTCTATTGAAATTAAAGATTGGTAGATTCCCTCTATTCTGATACGTCCATAACTCCCTTCTAATTAGTGTAATAATAAGTGTAATTTTATATAAGTGACAAAAATCGGAGTAATTCAGTCTTTTGAAAAAGTCAATCACTCAACTAAAAATACAGTGTGACTCCCTTTATCTATCTCGAGATGAAATAGCTGAGTACGTTAAACTTACTTCAACCGTATGTAGCATTCAAAAGTATTGTAAGGATTGTAATATGAAGCCTAACGGGAACTGTACCAAACCTAGTAGGTAACAAATCTACCTTTTACAAATCAAATTGAGAAGGAGGATTGGATTCTCACTATTCCTTACGTCCATTCTCAAATCTACAATGGTACAATTCAATTCATCTTAATGGTCATTAGAAATTATAATTGGGTATATTATCAGAAAACGGCACGCTTATCAAATTTTGACAGTGGCAGGTTTATGGGCGAAAAGGTCACATTTTATACGGGCCATCGCGTCCAATTGAACTCACACGATATCATTTACTAGGAGGCGATGCTATAAATTTCATCTCGGGATAGATAAAGGGAGTCACGCTTTATTTTTAGTTGAGTGATGCCACTTTTGTCACTTTTATACAATTACATGGTAAAAGTATAGTATAATGTACTCGGCCCCGATTGTGTCACTATTTCAGTAAGTTACGATTACGCCCAGATAAGTAAAGCAGAACAACCTAAATTAATGCAAGCAAAGACGCATTGACGTAACGAGCATCAATAATTGTATTGTTTGTTAGGGCATTCAGTATGGAGGTCCACTTGATCTATAATATAACATATTATGTCCAACTTATACAGCGGGGACCTGTCTATTAGTTGGACATAGATCAAGTGTTCTCGAGTGTTGTATAGATACAAGACTTCTCGAATAAGCAGTCACTGATATCTGATCCAATTTACGTTTCGAAAATTGTCTTAATTTCTGTTGATTTGTATGGTAATTGTGTTAGACTAGGTAGACCAAGCTAAACATTACTATCGTTGGCAATTAGGTCAATGTAGTGTTTTTTACTTAAAAAAAAAAAAAACTGCAAATTCTTGACACAACGGTTCATTATCTTCTTTGTACAGATCACCCTTCTGTCTAGGTCACTAGGTCTAAATGTCTAGATCCTAAATGTTAGATTAATTATTATTATCAATTATCACTAATTATTAACAATTTTATCAAGTACCTAGTGAAAATTATTATAATTTATTGTTAGGTATTAATAATTTGTATTTACTATTAATAAGTAGTATTATTAATTATGATGAATTAATACGATATAATTCTGGGGTTCTTAATACTACGTCGGTGATAATGTTTCTATAAAAGAAGTACCTACCAACAAACATTCGAAATTACCTTCATTTCTGTGGCACGAAACGCACCTCAGAACAACAAACTCGACATCACTCAAGCCATATGATGTTCCAAAGAGCTTGTTAGTATGAAAATGGACCTGTATTTCAAGTTTGATTCACGATCGGGTTGTGAGGCACAATCTTTGAGCCGTCATTGTGAACGAACGGCTGGTCGTACAAAGCTGCGGATGGTCTTAAAAAATTCTACGGAACAAACTCTATCTAAATATGAAATAAAAGTTTGATGGGTATTTTTCGAGATATGGAATTTTCAACATTTCAAAATTCGTTTTGAACCCCTTCCCCTTGACCTAGGGTTATGAAAAGTTTCGTGGATCATTGTGGGGCTGGTCCAAACCCAGAAACCAAATTTCGTAATTTTAACTCAACGCTAACTGGGCCAAGTGCCGCGGACGGCGGACGGACGGATTTTGGTTTATTATCTTCAATAATGAACCATTGGAATCGCCCAAAGAAAAAAAATTTTAACCCCCCCTCAAAATTTGTTGGTTTGCGTTTCAAGATACGTAGATTCAGAAAATCGAATAAAAAAAAATCCGTCCGTCCGCCGTACGCCGTCCGCGCCACTTTGCCCAGTTAGCGTTGAGTTAAAATTACGAAATTTGGTTTCTGGGTTTGGACCAGCCCCACAATGATTCTCGAAACTTTCCATAACCCTAGGTCAAGGGGAAGGGGTTCAAAACGAATTTTGAAATTTTGAAAATTCCATATCTCGAAAAATTCCCATCAAACGGTATGTTTTTTATTTCATATTTAGATAGAGTTTATTCCTAAGAATTTTTTAAGACCATCCGCAGCTTTGTACGACCAGCCGTTCGTTCACAATCACGGCTCAAAGTTTGAGCCTCACAACTCGATCCTGTTGAAATACAGGTCCATTTTCATACTAACAAGCTCTTTGGAACATCATATGGCTTAAGTGATGTCGAGTTTGTTGTTCTGATGTGTGTTTCGTGCTACGGAAATGAAGGTAATTTCGAATGTTTGTTGGTAGGTACTTCTTTTATAGAAAAATTATTACCGACGTAGTATTAAGAACCCCAGAATTATATCGTATTAATTGATCATAATTAATAATAATTATTATTAATAATAAATACGAATTATTAATACCTAACAATAAATTATAATAATTTTCACTACGTACTTGACAAAATTGTTAGTAATTAGTGATAATTGATAATAATAATTAATCTAACATTTAGGATCTAGACATTTAGACCTAGTGATCTAGACAGAAGGGTGATCTGTACAAAGAAGATAATGAACCGTTGTGTCAAGAATTTGCAGAGTTTTTTTTTATTCGATTTTCTGAATCTACGTATCTTGAAACGTAAACCAACAAATTTTGAGGGGGGGTTAAAATTTTTTTTTCTTTGGGCGATTCCAATGGTTCATTATCGAAGATAATAAACCAAAATTAAAGCTTAACGTTTGAATGCTACCTACTTCATGTAGATACTCATTCAACATTATCGACTAGCCGAAACGGCTCCTGTCTTTTACTCATCAATCAGGTGCACATTCAGGAGATGTACCAAGTTTCTATAGGACTTGTTAGCATTCAGAGATCCTTTTCGATCTATTTCTGTAGATTTATAAATCCCCTTTATGTAGAAATGAGTCGTGAATCAGCTCAGAGGTTTGTTCAAATATTGACGCCCAACCTGGGTCAGGGAATCAATTCCTGCGTTTGAAATGCATCCAATAAACCAGTATAATATTATGAGAGCGAGAAATTCGTTAAATAATTGTTGCTTCGAAATAATAGTTTACTATAACAGCGGCTGGTTACGTATTTCTAAATTGTATTACCCTCTTGGTGGCTTCATCATCTGTTGAGACTAGGTGAGGTTACATTCTGTCCACAAAAAAAAGTAATCAACCTGTTTTTTACCGGCGACTCAAACCTGTTGTTCGTTCAAACTCGGATGTTTTACTCGCTCCTTCATTTACTATCTTATATTATTATTAATATAAATTATACAGTTAATTATTATGTGCTATTTAGGTAAATATGTGTAGTGGCAATGGTGATGAGTGTCCAACCTTTTGTGTAGAATTGAGGCTCTTGACGTTCTCGAGGGCAATAAAACTTCTGTATCCCTACCGTGAGGCCAAATTCCAAAAATCCACAGTCATGCAGCAAGGCTATACGAGCAAATTTTCGAAGAAATAACTAGTTTTATGTAAAATGTCTCCATTTTACAGGTTTTGTAACAAAGTTTGTCTCCTTTTTTGCCGAGTCCCCCCTCAGTCTATAGATTTTTCAACGATGAACACGAGGGTGAAGTCAGAATTGCGATATCTCATTCCGTTATCTGATTAGAGTAGATGAACCATGAAGAACATCATGAGTAAAAACCACGTTTCTTCATCTTCAAAGAACTTCAATTTGAGAACGGAATACGATATCGCAATAATTGCGATATTATTATTCCGATTTCACCATCATGTTCAGCGTTGAAAACCCCTTTAAAATGACTTGTCTCTTGTCAAACATTTTGGGTACTTTTTTTGTCACTTAAAACTCCCCAAAACCCCCATAGAGTGGCCCTTTTCTGCCCATCTACGAACTTAGCCTTTCGGTTGCCAGTGCAGAAGTTCTGTGCAAATTTGAACTTTTTATCTCAATTATATCGAGTGTTATTGTCTGAACTGACATATAATATATTATGTCATAACATATTATGTCATTATATATTATATTATAACATATGTCATTTTAGACAATAACTCTCGATAGAGTTGAGATATGTATGTATACATAAGTCCCTAATAGGTATACACATTATTTTTTCAACGCAGTTACGGGATTTCCATGTTCGACTCCCTTAAATCTGATTACGGATTCGTAATCAACGACCCTAAAAACCCTCGAGTATAGAGTTTCTGATCAATTTTTTGACTTTTAGAATTTTAGCAAAGTTTCTGGGATTTTGGCCCGCTGCGACATTAGTGTTGTATCTGAAATAAGTGGAAAGATAGATGTGCATCTGATGTGTGAAGGGAAATGTAGGTAGTGGAAAATTTCGATCAACCTGTCGTTATAGATCCGACAGTAATCGTCTCGGTACGTGGATATTTCAACAGGATAAGAAAAAAACTTTCGAAAGATACACGAGTTCCTCGGAAAAGCCTGTAAACACAATCTATTATGAGCGGCGTAAACCCCAGTGATTATGGCCCAGAGTTAACCCGAAGCAAAAAAAAAAAAAAAAAAAAAACAGGAGTCGTTAAAACTGGGAATGAATTCCTCGTAATTGATACACAGAAAAGTGTGCTATAACATTTGTGACTCGGTTCGCCGACGAATTGGGTTCTGTTGATCGTTGGGACGTCGAAAAATTTTCCCAAGGCCGAAGAGTCATTTTACAACGGGTACCCATTAGTGTGCTCTCGCCGTTTACATAAATCAGTTCGTGGTGTCCGAAACGTTTGGAATACTTAGCTCGAAAACAGTGCAAAGCTTTGAGATTTTGGGCAACATTTTGAAACTTCAATAACGGCAACAGAACTTGAACAATGCAAATATCGTGTTTATTTTCATCAACATCAAGGATGAACTTTGCCACAACGGCTCATTAAACTAGGAATTACGATGACTGCACAGTTTGCGGACGACACGGGTATTCTTGCCGCAGGTACAACAATTGCAGAAGTGGAACAGTGCCTACAAGAACACCTTGATACAGTCGACCAGTGGTGCCAGAAATGGAGGGTGGGTATCAACCCCACAAAATCAACATTGGCGACCTTCACTCTTAGGCGAGGCTCCTGCACCAATGTGCGTTTGTCAGGCAACATTATTCCCCATAAGCCAGAAGTGCGGTATCTGGGACTGTTTTTGGACCGCCGACTTACCTGGAGGCCACACATCAACCGCGTAGTGAACGAGATAAAGCGGCGTGTCTACCAGCTTTGGCCAATGTTGAACCCCAAATCAAAGCTGGATCTGGCAAACAAGAAGCTGCTATACACGTCGCTTATCGAACCGGTTTGGGCTTATGGGTGCGAACTCTGGGGTTCGGCATGTGCCACCTCAGTGAACAAAATTCAAATCCAGCAAAACAAGATATTTCGGCTAATTTGTGGCGCCCCATGGTTTGTACGGAACGATGTGCTCCACAACGACTTGGGAGTAGGGACGGTGCAGGAGCGGATCAGAAAGTGCTATGGAGTCCTGCAGTCAAGAGCCACTGACCATCCGAATCCAGAAGTTGCGCACATTGCTGGTCCAGCGCCGCCTAATGGTGAACGTAGGTTAAGGAGAAGAGTCCTGAGGGACAACGCACCCACTCTGCCGGACTAGGACTAAATCCCCCATAGTACCCTGATCAAGACGAAGCGACCAATGAAAATTACAGTCCCATACTTCCCCTTGATCCCCACAACCAGCCCTTGAGGTAAAAATTGTGGAATAAATTGATTGATTGATTGATTGATTGATTTCACCTTCGCCAACAAGGTAAAGTACCTATTCCCAACTCAAAAATGATCAGTGATCATTGATCACAGATCGCACTTCACAAACGGACCCGCGCAATGGTAGGCTGTCATGATTACAACTGAATAGCTGAACAACAGCGCAACCTAGTGACTAGGAATGGGTATCGATATATCAAATATCAATATTATGGATATTTTCCCTCAAAAGAGTCCGATGTATCGGATATCGATATTTTCCGTACGATATATTGGTTTTTTCAAAGCCTTTGACTTGTCACCAGAAAGCTTTCAATTCATAATAATATTAGATTAGCAATAACCTGCTCAGAAAAAATAAATAAAATATAGAAACCTTACTCCATGACTGGATGTTCATGTTACCAACAATAACTAAGCCGTCGTAAATGACTCAAGGATTGAAAATTAATAAATAATTATTTTCCACTTCTTCCATGGTCTCATTGCCTACTGAAGGCAAATGTGAAAAAAAGCACACCCACGCACCTCCTCACAATTAGAGATTGGAAAAACGAAAAAGAAGGTTTGTTGACCGGAGATGGGCGATAAGCTGCTTTTCCTTAAGGATACCGGTGATAGACATTGGTGAATTAAATTGAAATAATGATAAAATCGTGATTTTATTATAATTATTTCAATTCAATTTCTTTAGGTACCTATCTATATTTTCTATCAATAGGTAGGTATTCAACTATTGACAATGTACCTTATAATGTCATTTTTAAAAAAATCTTAATTCTATTATAAAGTATACCTAATCCTTTGCATATTTGTCAATAAATTACAATTTTCTTTTATATATTTTTTTAATATGTTTTTTAATACCTACATTATTCCAACGACTAAAAACTCTGCAAATTCTTGACACAACGGTTCATTATCTTCTTTGTACAGATCACCCTTCTGTTTAGATCATTAGGTCTAAATGTCTAGATCCTAAATGTTAGATTAATTATTATTATGAATAATTCATAATAATTCTATCACTGATAATTAGTGATAAAATTATTAACAATTATTATTAATAATTTTATCAAGTACCTTGTGAAAATTATTATAATTTATTGTTAGGTATTAATCATTTGTATTTATTATTAATAATTATTATTATTAATTATGATTAATTAATACGATATAATTCTGGGGTTTTTAATACTACGTCGGTAATAATTTTTCTATAGAAGAAGTACCTACCAACAAACATTCGAAATTAGCTTCATTTCCGTAGCACGAAACGCACCTCAGAACAACAAACTCGACATCACTTAAGCCATATGATGTTCCAGAGCTTGTTAGTATGAAAATGGACCTGTATTTCAACAGTTTGATTCATGATCGTGTTGTGAGGCACAATCTTTGAGCCCTCATTGTGAACGAACGGCTGGTCGTACAAAGCTGCGGATGGTCTAAAAAAATTCTACGGAACAAACTCTATCTTAATATGAAATTAAAAAACATACCGTTCTACATGAATTTTTCGAGATATGAAATTTTCAAAATTCGTTTTGAACCCCTTCCCCTTGACCTAGGGTTATGAAAAGTTTCGAGGACCATTGTAGGGTTGGTCGAAACCCATAAAAAAAATTTCGTAATTTTAACTCAACGCTAACTGGGCAAAGTGGCGCGTACGGCGGACGGACGGATTTTGGTTTATTATCTTCGATAATGAACCATTGGAATCGCCCAAAGAAAAACAATTTTTGACCCCCCCTCAAAATTTGTTGGTTTACGTTTCAAGATACGTAGATTCAGAAAATCGAATAAAAAAAAATCCGTCCGTCCGCCGTACGCCGTCCGCCGTCCGCGCCACTTTGCCCAGTTAGCGTTGAGTTAAAATTACGAAATTTTTTTTATGGGTTTCGACCAACCCCACAATGGTCCTCGAAACTTTTCATAACCCTAGGTCAAGGGGAAGGGGTTCAAAACGAATTTTGAAATTTTGAAAATTTCATATCTCGAAAAATTCATATAGAACGGTATGTTTTTTATTTCATATTTAGATAGAGTTTATTCCTAAGAATTTTTTAAGACCATCCGCAGCTTTGTACGACCAGCCGTTCGTTCACAATGACGGCTCAAAGATTGTGCCTCACAACACGATCGTGTATCAAACTGTCAGTTTGAAACTGATGAAATACAGGTCCATTTTCATACTAACAAGCTTTTTGGAACATCATATGGCTTAAGTGATGTCGAGTTTGTTGTTCTGAGGTGCGTTTCGTGCTACGGAAATGAAGGTAATTTCGAATGTTTGTTGGTAGGTACTTCTTTTATAGAAAAATAATTTTTCTAATAATAATTAATAATTATTATTACCGACGTAGTATTAAAAACCCCAGAATTATATCGTATTAATTAATCATAATTAATAATAATTATTATTAATAATAAATACGAATTATTAATACCTAACAATAAATTATAATATTTTTCACTAGGTACTTGATAAAATTGTTAATAATTAGTGATAATTGATAATAATAATTATTATTATCAATAATTATAATGATGTCTAGATCCTAAATGTTAGATTAATTATTAATCTAACATTTAGGATCTAGACATTTAGACCTAGTGATCTAGACAGAAGGGTGATCTGTACAAAGAAGATAATGAACCGTTGTGTCAAGAATTTTTTTTATTCGATTTTCTGAATCTACGTATCTTGAAACGTAAACCAACAAATTTTGAGGGGGGGTTAAAAAAAAATTTTCTTTGGGCGATTCCAATGGTTCATTATCGAAGATAATAAACCAAAAAGTTGACTTCATATCGACTCGAGGTGTTGATTTGAGTTCGAATGGACCTTCAAGAAGAGCAATTGTCGACTCAAACACTTCGAGAAAACGAAAAAAAGTTTACTTCATATCGACTCGAGGTGTTGATTTTAGTTCGAATGGACCTTCAAGAAGAGCAATTGTCGACTCAAGCACTTCGAAAAAACGAAAAAAAGTTGACTTCATATCGAATCGAGGTGTTGATTTGAGTTCGAATGGACCTTCAAGAAGAGCAGTTGTCGACTCAAATACTTCGTGAAAACGAAAAAAAGTTGACTTCATATCGACTCGAGGTGTTGATTTGAGTTCGAATGGACCTTCAAGAAGAGCAATTGTCGACTCAAACACTTCGAGAAAATGAAAAAAAGTTGACTTCATATCGACTCGAGGTGTTGATTTGAGTTCGAATGGACCTTCAAGAAGAGCAATTGTCGACTCAAACACTTCGAGAAAACGAAAAAAAGTTGACTTCATATCGACTCGAGGTGTTGATTTGAGTTCGAATGGACCTTCAAGAAGAGCAATTGTCGACTCAAGCACTTCGAAAAAACGAAAAAAAGTTGACTTCATATCGAATCGAGGTGTTGATTTGAGTTCGAATGGACCTTCAAGAAGAGCAATTGTCGACTAAAACACTTCGAGAAAACGAAAAAAAAGTCGACTTCATATCGACTCGAGGTGTTGATTTGAGTTCGAATGGACCTTCAAGAAGAGCAATTGTCGACTCAAGCACTTCGAAAAAACGAAAAAAAGTTGACTTCATATCGACTCGAGGTGTTGATTTGAGTTCGAATGGACCTTCAAGAAGAGCAATTGTCGACTCAAATACTTCGTGAAAACGAAAAAAAGTTGACTTCATATCGACTCGAGGTGTTGATTTGAGTTCGAATGGACCTTCAAGAAGAGCAATTGTCGACTCAAACACTTCGAGAAAACGAAAAAAAGTTGACTTTATATCGACTCGAGGTGTTGATTTGAGTTCGAATGGACCTTCAAGAAGAGCAATTGTCGACTCAAACACTTCGAGAAAACGAAAAAAAGTTGACTTTATATCGACTCGAGGTGTTGATTTGAGTTCGAATGGACCTTCAAGAAGAGCAATTGTCGACTCAAACACTTCGAGAAAACGAAAAAAAGTTGACTTCATATCGACTCGAGGTGTTGATTTGAGTTCGAATGGACCTTCAAGAAGAGCAATTGTCGACTCAAATACTTCGTGAAAACGAAAAAAAGTTGACTTCATATCGACTCGAGGTGTTCATTTGAGTTCGAATGGACCTTCAAGAAGAGCAATTGTCGACTCAAATACTTCGTGAAAACGAAAAAAAGTTGACTTCATATCGACTCGAGGTGTTGATTTGAGTTCGAATGGACCTTCAAGAAGAGCAATTGTGTGACTCAAATACTTCGTGAAAACGAAAAAAAGTTGACTTCATATCGACTCGAGGTGTTGATTTGAGTTCGAATGTACCTTCAAGAAGAGCAATTGTCGACTCAAACACTTCGAGAAAACGAAAAAAAGTTGACTTCATATCGACTCGAGGTGTTGATTTGAGTTCGAATGGACCTTCAAGAAGAGCAATTGTCGACTCAAGCACTTCGAAAAAACGAAAAAAAGTTGACTTCATATCGAATCGAGGTGTTGATTTGAGTTCGAATGGACCTTCAAGAAGAGCAATTGTCGACTAAAACACTTCGAGAAAACGAAAAAAAAGTCGACTTCATATCGACTCGAGGTGTTGATTTGAGTTCGAAAGGGTCTTCAAGAAGAGCTATTGTCGACTCAAACACTTCGAGAAAACGAAAAAAAGTTGACTTCATATCGACTCGAGGTGTTGATTTGAGTTCGAATGGACCTTCAAGAAGAGCAATTGTCGACTCAAATACTTCGTGAAAACGAAAAAAAGTTGACTTCATATCGACTCGAGGTGTTGATTTGAGTTCGAATGGACCTTCAAGAAGAGCAATTGTCGACTCAAACACTTCGAGAAAACGAAAAAAAGTTGACTTTATATCGAATCGAGGTGTTGATTTGAGTTCGAATGGACCTTCAAGAAGAGCAATTGTCGACTCAAACACTTCGAGAAAACGAAAAAAAGTTGACTTCATATCGACTCGAGGTGTTGATTTGAGTTCGAATGGACCTTCAAGAAGAGCAATTGTGTGACTCAAATACTTCGTGAAAACCAAAAAAAGTTGACTTCATATCGACTCGAGGTGTTGATTTGAGTTCGAATGGACCTTCAAGAAGAGCAATTGTCGACTAAAACACTTCGAGAAAACGAAAAAAAAGTCGACTTCATATCGACTCGAGGTGTTGATTTGAGTTCGAAAGGGTCTTCAAGAAGAGCTATTGTCGACTCAAACACTTCGAGAAAACGAAAAAAAGTTGACTTCATATCGACTCGAGGTGTTGATTTGAGTTCGAATGGACCTTCAAGAAGAGCAATTGTCGACTCAAACACTTCGAGAAAACGAAAAAAAGTTGACTTCATATCGAATCGAGGTGTTGATTTGAGTTCGAATGGAACTTCAAGAAGAGCAATTGTCGACTCAAATACTTCGTGAAAACGAAAAAAAGTTGACTTGATATCGACTCGAGGTGTTGATTTGAGTTCGAATGGACCTTCAAGAATAGCAATTGTGTGACTCAAATACTTCGTGAAAACGAAAAAAAGTTGATTTCATATCGACTCGAGGTGTTGATTTGAGTTCGAATGGACCTTCAAGAAGAGCAATTGTCGACTCAAACACTTCGAGAAAACGAAAAAAAGTTGACTTCATATAGACTCGAGGTGTTGATTTGAGTTCAAATGGACCTTCAAGAAGAGCAATTGTCGACTCAAGCACTTCGAAAAAACGAAAAAAAGTTGACTTCATATCGAATTGAGGTGTTGATTTGAGTTCGAATGGACCTTCAAGAAGAGCAATTGTCGACTAAAACACTTCGAGAAAACGAAAAAAAAGTCGACTTCATATCGACTCGAGGTGTTGATTTGAGTTCGAAAGGGTCTTCAAGAAGAGCTATTGTCGACTCAAGCACTTCGAAAAAACGAAAAAAAGTTGACTTCATATCGACTCGAGGTGTTGATTTGAGTTCGAATGGACCTTCAAGAAGAGCAATTGTCGACTCAAATACTTCGTGAAAACGAAAAAAAGTTGACTTCATATCGACTCGAGGTGTTGATTTGAGTTCGAATGGACCTTCAAGAAGAGCAATTGTCGACTCAAACACTTCGAGAAAACGAAAAAAAGTTGACTTCATATCGAATCGAGGTGTTGATTTGAGTTCGAATGGAACTTCAAGAAGAGCAATTGTCGACTCAAGCACTTCGAGAAAACGAAAAAAAGTTGACTTCATATCGACTCGAGGTGTTGATTTGAGTTCGAATGGACCTTCAAGAAGAGCAATTGTCGACTCAAATACTTCGTGAAAACGAAAAAAAGTTGACTTCATATCGACTCGAGGTGTTGATTTGAGTTCGAATGGACCTTCAAGAAGAGCAATTGTCGACTCAAACACTTCGAGAAAACGAAAAAAAGTTGACTTCATATCGACTCGAGGTGTTGATTTGAGTTCGAATGGACCTTCAAGAAGAGCAATTGTCGACTCAAACACTTCGAGAAAACGAAAAAAAGTTGACTTTATATCGACTCGAGGTGTTGATTTGAGTTCGAATGGACCTTCAAGAAGAGCAATTGTCGACTCAAACACTTCGAGAAAACGAAAAAAAGTTGACTTCATATCGACTCGAGGTGTTGATTTGAGTTCGAATGGACCTTCAAGAAGAGCAATTGTCGACTCAAATACTTCGTGAAAACGAAAAAAAGTTGACTTCATATCGACTCGAGGTGTTGATTTGAGTTCGAATGGACCTTCAAGAAGAGCAATTGTCGACTCAAATACTTCGTGAAAACGAAAAAAAGTTGACTTCATATCGACTCGAGGTGTTGATTTGAGTTCGAATGGACCTTCAAGAAGAGCAATTGTCGACTCAAACACTTCGAGAAAACGAAAAAAAGTTGACTTCATATCGAATCGAGGTGTTGATTTGAGTTCGAATGGAACTTCAAGAAGAGCAATTGTCGACTCAAATACTTCGTGAAAACGAAAAAAAGTTGACTTGATATTGACTCGAGGTGTTGATTTGAGTTCGAATGGACCTTCAAGAAGAGCAATTGTGTGACTCAAATACTTCGTGAAAACGAAAAAAAGTTGACTTCATATCGACTCGAGGTGTTGATTTGAGTTCGAATGGACCTTCAAGAAGAGCAATTGTCGACTCAAACACTTCGAGAAAACGAAAAAAAGTTGACTTCATATAGACTCGAGGTGTTGATTTGAGTTCAAATGGACCTTCAAGAAGAGCAATTGTCGACTCAAGCACTTCGAAAAAACGAAAAAAAGTTGACTTCATATCGAATTGAGGTGTTGATTTGAGTTCGAATGGACCTTCAAGAAGAGCAATTGTCGACTAAAACACTTCGAGAAAACGAAAAAAAAGTCGACTTCATATCGACTCGAGGTGTTGATTTGAGTTCGAAAGGGTCTTCAAGAAGAGCTATTGTCGACTCAAGCACTTCGAAAAAACGAAAAAAAGTTGACTTCATATCGACTCGAGGTGTTGATTTGAGTTCGAATGGACCTTCAAGAAGAGCAATTGTCGACTCATATACTTCGTGAAAACGAAAAAAAGTTGACTTCATATCGACTCGAGGTGTTGATTTGAGTTCGAATGGACCTTCAAGAAGAGCAATTGTCGACTCAAACACTTCGAGAAAACGAAAAAAAGTTGACTTCATATCGAATCGAGGTGTTGATTTGAGTTCGAATGGAACTTCAAGAAGAGCAATTGTCGACTCAAGCACTTCGAGAAAACGAAAAAAAGTTGACTTCATATCGACTCGAGGTGTTGATTTGAGTTCGAATGGACCTTCAAGAAGAGCAATTGTCGACTCAAATACTTCGTGAAAACGAAAAAAAGTTGACTTCATATCGACTCGAGGTGTTGATTTGAGTTCGAATGGACCTTCAAGAAGAGCAATTGTCGACTCAAACACTTCGAGAAAACGAAAAAAAGTTGACTTCATATCGACTCGAGGTGTTGATTTGAGTTCGAATGGACCTTCAAGAAGAGCAATTGTCGACTCAAACACTTCGAGAAAACGAAAAAAAGTTGACTTTATATCGACTCGAGGTGTTGATTTGAGTTCGAATGGACCTTCAAGAAGAGCAATTGTCGACTCAAACACTTCGAGAAAACGAAAAAAAGTTGACTTCATATCGACTCGAGGTGTTGATTTGAGTTCGAATGGACCTTCAAGAAGAGCAATTGTCGACTCAAATACTTCGTGAAAACGAAAAAAAGTTGACTTCATATCGACTCGAGGTGTTGATTTGAGTTCGAATGGACCTTCAAGAAGAGCAATTGTCGACTCAAATACTTCGTGAACACGAAAAAAAGTTGACTTCATATCGACTCGAGGTGTTGATTTGAGTTCGAATGGACCTTCAAGAAGAGCAATTGTCGACTCAAACACTTCGAGAAAACGAAAAAAAGTTGACTTCATATCGACTCGAGGTGTTGATTTGAGTTCGAATGGACCTTCAAGAAGAGCAATTGTCGACTCAAGCACTTCGAAAAAACGAAAAAAAGTTGACTTCATATCGAATCGAGGTGTTGATTTGAGTTCGAATGGACCTTCAAGAAGAGCAATTGTCGACTAAAACACTTCGAGAAAACGAAAAAAAAGTCGACTTCATATCGACTCGAGGTGTTGATTTGAGTTCGAAAGGGTCTTCAAGAAGAGCTATTGTCGACTCAAACACTTCGAGAAAACGAAAAAAAGTTGACTTCATATCGACTCGAGGTGTTGATTTGAGTTCGAATGGACCTTCAAGAAGAGCAATTGTCGACTCAAATACTTCGTGAAAACGAAAAAAAGTTGACTTCATATCGACTCGAGGTGTTGATTTGAGTTCGAATGGACCTTCAAGAAGAGCAATTGTGTGACTCAAATACTTCGTGAAAACGAAAAAAAGTTGACTTCATATCGACTCGAGGTGTTGATTTGAGTTCGAATGGACCTTCAAGAAGAGCAATTGTCGACTCAAACACTTCGAGAAAACGAAAAAAAGTTGACTTCATATCGACTCGAGGTGTTGATTTGAGTTCGAATGGACCTTCAAGAAGAGCAATTGTCGACTCAAGCACTTCGAAAAAACGAAAAAAAGTTGACTTCATATCGAATCGAGGTGTTGATTTGAGTTCGAATGGACCTTCAAGAAGAGCAATTGTCGACTAAAACACTTCGAGAAAACGAAAAAAAAGTCGACTTCATATCGACTCGAGGTGTTGATTTGAGTTCGAAAGGGTCTTCAAGAAGAGCTATTGTCGACTCAAACACTTCGAGAAAACGAAAAAAAGTTGACTTCATATCGACTCGAGGTGTTGATTTGAGTTCGAATGGACCTTCAAGAAGAGCAATTGTCGACTCAAATACTTCGTGAAAACGAAAAAAAGTTGACTTCATATCGACTCGAGGTGTTGATTTGAGTTCGAATGGACCTTCAAGAAGAGCAATTGTCGACTCAAACACTTCGAGAAAACGAAAAAAAGTTGACTTTATATCGAATCGAGGTGTTGATTTGAGTTCGAATGGACCTTCAAGAAGAGCAATTGTCGACTCAAACACTTCGAGAAAACGAAAAAAAGTTGACTTCATATCGACTCGAGGTGTTGATTTGAGTTCGAATGGACCTTCAAGAAGAGCAATTGTCGACTCAAATACTTCGTGAAAACGAAAAAAAGTTGACTTCATATCGACTCGAGGTGTTGATTTGAGTTCGAATGGACCTTCAAGAAGAGCAATTGTCGACTCAAATACTTCGTGAAAACGAAAAAAAGTTGACTTCATATCGACTCGAGGTGTTGATTTGAGTTCGAATGGACCTTCAAGAAGAGCAATTGTGTGACTCAAATACTTCGTGAAAACGAAAAAAAGTTGACTTCATATCGACTCGAGGTGTTGATTTGAGTTCGAATGGACCTTCAAGAAGAGCAATTGTCGACTCAAACACTTCGAGAAAACGAAAAAAAGTTGACTTCATATCGACTCGAGGTGTTGATTTGAGTTCGAATGGACCTTCAAGAAGAGCAATTGTCGACTCAAGCACGTCGAAAAAACGAAAAAAATTGACTTCATATCGAATCGAGGTGTTGATTTGAGTTCGAATGGACCTTCAAGAAGAGCAATTGTCGACTAAAACACTTCGAGAAAACGAAAAAAAAGTCGACTTCATATCGACTCGAGGTGTTGATTTGAGTTCGAAAGGGTCTTCAAGAAGAGCTATTGTCGACTCAAACGCTTCGAGAATACGAAAAAAAGTTGACTTCATATCGACTCGAGGTGTTGATTTGAGTTCGAATGGACCTTCAAGAAGAGCAATTGTCGACTCAAACACTTCGAGAAAACGAAAAAAAGTTGACTTCATATCGAATCGAGGTGTTGATTTGAGTTCGAATGGAACTTCAAGAAGAGCAATTGTCGACTCAAATACTTCGTGAAAACGAAAAAAATCTGACTTGATATCGACTCGAGGTGTTGATTTGAGTTCGAATGGACCTTCAAGAAGAGCAATTGTGTGACTCAAATACTTCGTGAAAACGAAAAAAAGTTGACTTCATATCGACTCGAGGTGTTGATTTGAGTTCGAATGGACCTTCAAGAAGAGCAATTGTCGACTCAAACACTTCGAGAAAACGAAAAAAAGTTGACTTCATATAGACTCGAGGTGTTGATTTGAGTTCAAATGGACCTTCAAGAAGAGCAATTGTCGACTCAAGCACTTCGAAAAAACGAAAAAAAGTTGACTTCATATCGAATTGAGGTGTTGATTTGAGTTCGAATGGACCTTCAAGAAGAGCAATTGTCGACTAAAACACTTCGAGAAAACGAAAAAAAAGTCGACTTCATATCGACTCGAGGTGTTGATTTGAGTTCGAAAGGGTCTTCAAGAAGAGCTATTGTCGACTCAAGCACTTCGAAAAAACGAAAAAAAGTTGACTTCATATCGACTCGAGGTGTTGATTTGAGTTCGAATGGACCTTCAAGAAGAGCAATTGTCGACTCAAATACTTCGTGAAAACGAAAAAAAGTTGACTTCATATCGACTCGAGGTGTTGATTTGAGTTCGAATGGACCTTCAAGAAGAGCAATTGTCGACTCAAACACTTCGAGAAAACGAAAAAAAGTTGACTTCATATCGAATCGAGGTGTTGATTTGAGTTCGAATGGAACTTCAAGAAGAGCAATTGTCGACTCAAGCACTTCGAGAAAACGAAAAAAAGTTGACTTCATATCGACTCGAGGTGTTGATTTGAGTTCGAATGGACCTTCAAGAAGAGCAATTGTCGACTCAAATACTTCGTGAAAACGAAAAAAAGTTGACTTCATATCGACTCGAGGTGTTGATTTGAGTTCGAATGGACCTTCAAGAAGAGCAATTGTCGACTCAAACACTTCGAGAAAACGAAAAAAAGTTGACTTCATATCGACTCGAGGTGTTGATTTGAGTTCGAATGGACCTTCAAGAAGAGCAATTGTCGACTCAAACACTTCGAGAAAACGAAAAAAAGTTGACTTCATATCGACTCGAGGTGTTGATTTGAGTTCGAATGGACCTTCAAGAAGAGCAATTGTCGACTCAAATACATCGTGAAAACGAAAAAAAGTTGACTTCATATCGACTCGAGGTGTTGATTTGAGTTCGAATGGACCTTCAAGAAGAGCAATTGTCGACTCAAACACTTCGAGAAAACGAAAAAAAGTTGACTTCATATCGAATCGAGGTGTTGATTTGAGTTCGAATGGACCTTCAAGAAGAGCAATTGTTGACTCAAATACTTCGTGAAAACGAAAAAAAGTTGACTTCATATCGACTCGAGGTTTTGATTTGAGTTCGAATGGACCTTCAAGAAGAGCAATTGTCGACTCAAACACTTCGAGAAAATGAAAAAAAGTTGACTTCATATCGAATCGAGGTGTTGATTTGAGTTCGAATGGACCTTCAAGAAGAGCAATTGTCGACTCAAACACTTCGAGAAAACGAAAAAAAGTTGACTTCATATCGACTCGAGGTGTTGATTTGAGTTCGAATGGACCTTCAAGAAGAGCAGTTGTCGACTCAAATACTTCGTGAAAACGAAAAAAAGTTGACTTCATATCGACTCGAGGTGTTGATTTGAGTTCGAATGGACCTTCAAGAAGAGCAATTGTCGACTCAAATACTTCGTGAAAACGAAAAAAAGTTGACTTCATATCGACTCGAGGTGTTGATTTGAGTTCGAATGGACCTTCAAGAAGAGCAATTGTCGACTCAAACACTTCGAGAAAACGAAAAAAAGTTGACTTCATATCGAATCGAGGTGTTGATTTGAGTTCGAATGGAACTTCAAGAAGAGCAATTGTCGACTCAAGCACTTCGAGAAAACGAAAAAAAGTTGACTTCATATCGACTCGAGGTGTTGATTTGAGTTCGAATGGACCTTCAAGAAGAGCAATTGTCGACTCAAATACTTCGTGAAAACGAAAAAAAGTTGACTTCATATCGACTCGAGGTGTTGATTTGAGTTCGAATGGACCTTCAAGAAGAGCAATTGTCGACTCAAACACTTCGAGAAAACGAAAAAAAGTTGACTTCATATCGACTCGAGGTGTTGATTTGAGTTCGAATGGACCTTCAAGAAGAGCAATTGTCGACTCAAACACTTCGAGAAAACGAAAAAAAGTTGACTTCATATCGACTCGAGGTGTTGATTTGAGTTCGAATGGACCTTCAAGAAGAGCAATTGTCGACTCAAATACATCGTGAAAACGAAAAAAAGTTGACTTCATATCGACTCGAGGTGTTGATTTGAGTTCGAATGGACCTTCAAGAAGAGCAATTGTCGACTCAAACACTTCGAGAAAACGAAAAAAAGTTGACTTCATATCGAATCGAGGTGTTGATTTGAGTTCGAATGGACCTTCAAGAAGAGCAATTGTTGACTCAAATACTTCGTGAAAACGAAAAAAAGTTGACTTCATATCGACTCGAGGTTTTGATTTGAGTTCGAATGGACCTTCAAGAAGAGCAATTGTCGACTCAAACACTTCGAGAAAATGAAAAAAAGTTGACTTCATATCGAATCGAGGTGTTGATTTGAGTTCGAATGGACCTTCAAGAAGAGCAATTGTCGACTCAAACACTTCGAGAAAATGAAAAAAAGTTGACTTCATATCGAATCGAGGTGTTGATTTGAGTTCGAATGGACCTTCAAGAAGAGCAATTGTCGACTCAAACACTTCGAGAAAACGAAAAAAAGTTGACTTCATATCGACTCGAGGTGTTGATTTGAGTTCGAATGGACCTTCAAGAAGAGCAGTTGTCGACTCAAATACTTCGTGAAAACGAAAAAAAGTTGACTTCATATCGACTCGAGGTGTTGATTTGAGTTCGAATGGACCTTCAAGAAGAGCAATTGTCGACTCAAATACTTCGTGAAAACGAAAAAAAGTTGACTTCATATCGACTCGAGGTGTTGATTTGAGTTCGAATGGACCTTCAAGAAGAGCAATTGTCGACTCAAACACTTCGAGAAAACGAAAAAAAGTTGACTTCATATCGAATCGAGGTGTTGATTTGAGTTCGAATGGAACTTCAAGAAGAGCAATTGTCGACTCAAGCACTTCGAGAAAACGAAAAAAAGTTGACTTCATATCGACTCGAGGTGTTGATTTGAGTTCGAATGGACCTTCAAGAAGAGCAATTGTCGACTCAAATACTTCGTGAAAACGAAAAAAAGTTGACTTCATATCGACTCGAGGTGTTGATTTGAGTTCGAATGGACCTTCAAGAAGAGCAATTGTCGACTCAAACACTTCGAGAAAACGAAAAAAAGTTGACTTCATATCGACTCGAGGTGTTGATTTGAGTTCGAATGGACCTTCAAGAAGAGCAATTGTCGACTCAAACACTTCGAGAAAACGAAAAAAAGTTGACTTCATATCGACTCGAGGTGTTGATTTGAGTTCGAATGGACCTTCAAGAAGAGCAATTGTCGACTCAAATACATCGTGAAAACGAAAAAAAGTTGACTTCATATCGACTCGAGGTGTTGATTTGAGTTCGAATGGACCTTCAAGAAGAGCAATTGTCGACTCAAACACTTCGAGAAAACGAAAAAAAGTTGACTTCATATCGAATCGAGGTGTTGATTTGAGTTCGAATGGACCTTCAAGAAGAGCAATTGTTGACTCAAATACTTCGTGAAAACGAAAAAAAGTTGACTTCATATCGACTCGAGGTTTTGATTTGAGTTCGAATGGACCTTCAAGAAGAGCAATTGTCGACTCAAACACTTCGAGAAAATGAAAAAAAGTTGACTTCATATCGAATCGAGGTGTTGATTTGAGTTCGAATGGACCTTCAAGAAGAGCAATTGTCGACTCAAACACTTCGAGAAAACGAAAAAAAGTTGACTTCATATCGACTCGAGGTGTTGATTTGAGTTCGAATGGACCTTCAAGAAGAGCAGTTGTCGACTCAAATACTTCGTGAAAACGAAAAAAAGTTGACTTCATATCGACTCGAGGTGTTGATTTGAGTTCGAATGGACCTTCAAGAAGACCAATTGTCGACTCAAACACTTCGAGAAAATGAAAAAAAGTTGACTTCATATCGACTCGAGGTGTTGATTTGAGTTCGAATGGACCTTCAAGAAGAGCAATTGTCGACTCAAACACTTCGAGAAAATGAAAAAAAGTTGACTTCATATCGACTCGAGGTGTTGATTTGAGTTCGAATGGACCTTCAAGAAGTGCAATTGTCGACTCAAATACTTCGTGAAAACGAAAAAAAAGTTGACTTCATATCGACTTGAGGTGTTGATTTGAGTTCGAATGGACCTTCAAGAAGAGCAATTGTCGACTCAAGCACTTCGAAAAAACGAAAAAAATTTGACTTCATATCGACTCGAGGTGTTGATTTGAGTTCGAATGGACCTTCAAGAAGAGCAATTGTCGACTCAAATACTTCGTGAAAACGAAAAAAAGTTGACTTCATATTGACTCGAGGTTTTGATTTGAGTTCGAATGGACCTTCAAGAAGAGCAATTGTGTGACTCAAATACTTCGTGAAAACGAAAAAAAGTTGACTTCATATCGACTCGAGGTGTTGATTTGAGTTCGAATGGACCTTCAAGAAGAGCAATTGTCGACTCAAACACTTCGAGAAAACGAAAAAAAGTTGACTTCATATCGACTCGAGGTGTTGATTTGAGTTCGAATGGACCTTCAAGAAGAGCAATTGTCGACTCAAATACTTCGTGAAAACGAAAAAAAGTTGACTTCATATCGACTCGAGGTGTTGATTTGAGTTCGAATGGACCTTCAAGAAGAGCAATTGTCGACTCAAACACTTCGAGAAAACGAAAAAAAGTTGACTTCATATCGAATCGAGGTGTTGATTTGAGTTCGAATGGGCCTTCAAGAAGAGCAATTGTAGACTCAAATACTTCGTGAAAACGAAAAAAAGTTGACTTCATATCGACTCGAGGTGTTGATTTGAGTTCGAATGGACCTTCAAGAAGAGCAATTGTCGACTCAAATACTTCGTGAAAACGAAAAAAAGTTGACTTCATATCGACTCGAGGTGTTGATTTGAGTTCGAATGGACCTTCAAGAAGAGCAATTGTGTGACTCAAATACTTCGTGAAAACGAAAAAAAGTTGACTTCATATCGACTCGAGGTGTTGATTTGAGTTCGAATGGACCTTAAAGAAGAGCAATTGTCGACTCAAACACTTCGAGAAAATGAAAAAAGTTGACTTCATATCGACTCGAGGTGTTGATTTGAGTTCGAATGGACCTTCAAGAAGAGCAATTGTCGACTCAAACACTTCGAGAAAATGAAAGAAAGTTGACTTCATATCGACTCGAGGTGTTGATTTGAGTTCGAATGGACCTTCAAGAAGAGCAATTGTCGACTCAAACACTTCGAGAAAACGAAAAAAAGTTGACTTCATATCGACTCGAGGTGTTGATTTGAGTTCGAATGGACCTTCAAGAAGAGCAATTGTCGACTCAAGCACTTCGAAAAAACGAAAAAAAGTTGACTTCATATCGAATCGAGGTGTTGATTTGAGTTCGAATGGACCTTCAAGAAGAGCAATTGTCGACTAAAACACTTCGAGAAAACGAAAAAAAAGTCGACTTCATATCGACTCGAGGTGTTGATTTGAGTTCGAAAGGGTCTTCAAGAAGAGCAATTGTCGACTCAAACACTTCGAGAAAACGAAAAAAAGTTGACTTCATATCGACTCGAAGTGTTGATTTGAGTTCGAATGGACCTTCAAGAAGAGCAATTGTCGACTCAAACACTTCGAGAAAACGAAAAAAAGTTGACTTCATATCGACTCGAGGTGTTGATTTGAGTTCGAATGGACCTTCAAGAAGAGCAATTGTCGACTCAAATACTTATTGAAAACGAAAAAAAGTTGACTTCATATCGACTCGAGGTGTTGATTTGAGTTCGAATGGACCTTCAAGAAGAGCAATTGTCGACTCAAACACTTCGTGAAAACGAAATAAAGTTGACTTCATATCGACCCGAGGTGTTGATTTGAGTTCGAATGGACCTTCAAGAAGAGCAATTGTCGACTCAAACACTTCGAGAAAACGAAAAAAAGTTGACTTCATATCGACTCGAGGTGTTGATTTGAGTTCGAATGGACCTTCAAGAAGAGCAATTGTCGACTCATACACTTCGTGAAAACGAAATAAAGTTGACTTCATATCGACTCGAGGTGTTGATTTGAGTTCGAATGGACCTTCAAGAAGAGCAATTGTCGACTCAAATGCTTATTGAAAACGAAAAAAAGTTGACTTCATATCGACTCGAGGTGTTGATTTGAGTTCGAATGGACCTTCAAGAAGAGCAATTGTCGACTCAAACACTTCGTGAAAACGAAATAAAGTTGACTTCATATCGACTCGAGGTGTTGATTTGAGTTCGAATGGACCTTCAAGAAGAGCAATTGTCGACTCAAACACTTCGAGAAAACGAAAAAAAGTTGACTTCATATCGACTCGAGGTGTTGATTTGAGTTCGAATGGACCTTCAAGAAGAGCAATTGTCGACTCAAACACTTCGTGAAAACGAAATAAAGTTGACTTCATATCGACTCGAGGTGTTGATTTGAGTTCGAATGGACCTTCAAGAAGTGCAATTGTCGACTCAAATACTTCGTGAAAACGAAAAAAAAGTTGACTTCATATCGACTTGAGGTGTTGATTTGAGTTCGAATGGACCTTCAAGAAGAGCAATTGTCGACTCAAGCACTTCGAAAAAACGAAAAAAATTTGACTTCATATCGACTCGAGGTGTTGATTTGAGTTCGAATGGACCTTCAAGAAGAGCAATTGTCGACTCAAATACTTCGTGAAAACGAAAAAAAGTTGACTTCATATTGACTCGAGGTTTTGATTTGAGTTCGAATGGACCTTCAAGAAGAGCAATTGTGTGACTCAAATACTTCGTGAAAACGAAAAAAAGTTGACTTCATATCGACTCGAGGTGTTGATTTGAGTTCGAATGGACCTTCAAGAAGAGCAATTGTCGACTCAAACACTTCGAGAAAACGAAAAAAAGTTGACTTCATATCGACTCAAGGTGTTGATTTGAGTTCGAATGGACCTTCAAGAAGAGCAATTGTCGACTCAAACACTTCGTGAAAACGAAAAAAAGTTGACTTCATATCGACTCGAGGTGTTGATTTGAGTTCGAATGGACCTTCAAGAAGAGCAATTGTCGACTCAAACACTTCGAGAAAACGAAAAAAAGTTGACTTCATATCGACTCGAGGTGTTGATTTGAGTTCGAATGGACCTTCAAGAAGAGCAATTGTCGACTCAAACACTTCGTGAAAACGAAATAAAGTTGACTTCATATCGACTCGAGGTGTTGATTTGAGTTCGAATGGACCTTCAAGAAGTGCAATTGTCGACTCAAATACTTCGTGAAAACGAAAAAAAAGTTGACTTCATATCGACTTGAGGTGTTGATTTGAGTTCGAATGGACCTTCAAGAAGAGCAATTGTCGACTCAAGCACTTCGAAAAAACGAAAAAAATTTGACTTCATATCGACTCGAGGTGTTGATTTGAGTTCGAATGGACCTTCAAGAAGAGCAATTGTCGACTCAAATACTTCGTGAAAACGAAAAAAAGTTGACTTCATATTGACTCGAGGTTTTGATTTGAGTTCGAATGGACCTTCAAGAAGAGCAATTGTGTGACTCAAATACTTCGTGAAAACGAAAAAAAGTTGACTTCATATCGACTCGAGGTGTTGATTTGAGTTCGAATGGACCTTCAAGAAGAGCAATTGTCGACTCAAACACTTCGAGAAAACGAAAAAAAGTTGACTTCATATCGACTCAAGGTGTTGATTTGAGTTCGAATGGACCTTCAAGAAGAGCAATTGTCGACTCAAACACTTCGTGAAAATGAAAAAAGGTTGACTTCATATCGACTCGAGGTGTTGATTTGAGTTCGAATGGACCTTCAAGAAGAGCAATTGTCGACTCAAACACTTCGAGAAAACGAAAAAAAGTTGACTTCATATCGACTCGAGGTGTTGATTTGAGTTCGAATGGACCTTCAACAAGAGCAATTGTCGACTCAAGCCCTTCGAAAAAACGAATAAAAGTTGACTTCATATCGAATCGAGGTGTTGATTTGAGTTCGAATGGACCTTCAAGAAGAGCAATTGTCGACTCAAATACTTCGTGAAAACGAAAAAAAGTTGACTTCATATCGACTCGAGGTGTTGATTTGAGTTCTAATGGACCTTCAAGAAGAGCAATTGTGTGACTCACATACTTCGTGAAAACGAAAAAAAGTTGACTTCATATCGACTCGAGGTGTTGATTTGAGTTCGAATGGACCTTCAAGAAGAGCAATTGTCGACTCAAACACTTCGTGAAAACGAAATAAAGTTGACTTCATATCGACTCGAGATGTTGATTTGAGTTCGAATGGACCTTCAAGAAGTGCAATTGTCGACTCAAATACTTCGTGAAAACGAAAAAAAAGTTGACTTCATATCGACTCGAGGTGTTGATTTGAGTTCGAATGGACCTTCAAGAAGAGCAATTGTCGACTCAAATACTTCGTAAAAACGAAAAAAAGTTGACTTCATATCGACTCGAGGTGTTGATTTGAGTTCGAATGGACCTTCAAGAAGAGCAATTGTCGACTCAAGCACTTCGAAAAAACGAAAAAAAGTTGACTTCATATCGAATCGAGGTGTTGATTTGAGTTCGAATGGACCTTCAAGAAGAGCAATTGTCGACTCAAATACTTCGTAAAAACGAAAAAAAGTTGACTTCATATCGACTCGAGGTGTTGATTTGAGTTCGAATGGACCTTCAAGAAGAGCAATTGTCGACTCAAGCACTTCGAAAAAACGAAAAAAAGTTGACTTCATATCGAATCGAGGTGTTGATTTGAGTTCGAATGGACCTTCAAGAAGAGCAATTGTCGACTAAAACACTTCGAGAAAACGAAAAAAAAGTCGACTTCATATCGACTCGAGGTGTTGATTTGACTTCGAAAGGGTCTTCAAGTAGAGCAATTGTCGACTCAAACACTTCGTGAAAACGAAAAAAGTTGACTTCATATCGACTCGAGGTGTTGATGTGAGTTCGAATGGACCTTCAAGAAGAGCAATTGTCGACTCAAACACTTCGAGAAAACGAAAAAAAGTTGACTTCATATCGACTCGAGGTGTTGATTTGAGTTCGAATGGACCTTCAACAAGAGCAATTGTCGACTCAAGCACTTCGAAAAAACGACAAAAAGTTGACTTCATATCGAATCGAGGTGTTGATTTGAGTTCGAATGGACCTTCAAGAAGAGCAATTGTCGACTCAAATACTTCGTGAAAACGAAAAAAAGTTGACTTCATATCGACTCGAGGTGTTGATTTGAGTTCTAATGGACCTTCAAGAAGAGCAATTGTGTGACTCACATACTTCGTGAAAACGAAAAAAAGTTGACTTCATATCGACTCGAGGTGTTGATTTGAGTTCGAATGGACCTTCACGAAGAGCAATTGTCGACTCAAACACTTCGTGAAAACGAAATAAAGTTGACTTCATATCGACTCGAGGTGTTGATTTGAGTTCGAATGGACCTTCAAGAAGTGCAATTGTCGACTCAAATACTTCGTGAAAACGAAAAAAAAGTTGACTTCATATCGACTCGAGGTGTTGATTTGAGTTCGAATGGACCTTCAAGAAGAGCAATTGTCGACTCAAATACTTCGTAAAAACGAAAAAAAGTTGACTTCATATCGACTCGAGGTGTTGATTTGAGTTCGAATGGACCTTCAAGAAGAGCAATTGTCGACTGAAGCACTTCGAAAAAACGAAAAAAAGTTGACTTCATATCGAATCGAGGTGTTGATTTGAGTTCGAATGGACCTTCAAGAAGAGCAATTGTCGACTAAAACACTTCGAGAAAACGAAAAAAAGTCGACTTCATATCGACTCGAGGTGTTGATTTGAGTTCGAAAGGGTCTTCAAGTAGAGCAATTGTCGACTCAAACACTTCGTGAAAACGAAAAAAAGTTGACTTCATATCGACTCGAGGTGTTGATTTGAGTTCGAATGGACCTTCAAGAAGAGCAATTGTCGACTCAAACACTTCGAGAAAACGAAAAAAAAGTCGACTTCATATCGACTCGAGGTGTTGATTTGAGTTCGAAAGGGTCTTCAAGTAGAGCAATTGTCGACTCAAACACTTCGTGAAAACGAAATAAAGTTGACTTCATATCGACTCGAGGTGTTGATTTGAGTTCGAATGGACCTTCAAGAAGTGCAATTGTCGACTCAAACACTTCGAGAAAACGAAAAAAAAGTCGACTTCATATCGACTCGAGGTGTTGATTTGAGTTCGAAAGGGTCTTCAAGTAGAGCAATTGTCGACTCAAACACTTCGTGAAAACGAAATAAAGTTGACTTCATATCGACTCGAGGTGTTGATTTGAGTTCGAATGGACCTTCAAGAAGAGCAATTGTCGACTCAAATACTTCGTGAAAACGAAAAAAAGTTGACTTCATATCGACTCGAGGTTTTGATTTGAGTTCGAATGGACCTTCAAGAAGAGCAATTGTCGACTCAAACACTTCGTGAAAACGAAATAAAGTTGACTTCATATCGACTCGAGGTGTTGATTTGAGTTCGAATGGACCTTCAAGAAGTGCAATTGTCGACTCAAATACTTCGTGAAAACGAAAGAAAGTTGACTTCATATCGACTCGAGGTGTTGATTTGAGTTCGAATGGACCTTCAAGAAGAGCAATTGTCGACTCAAGCACTTCGAAAAAACGAAAAAAAGTTGACTTCATATCGACTCGAGGTGTTGATTTGAGTTCGAATGGACCTTCAAGAAGAGCAATTGTCGACTCAAGCACTTCGAAAAAACGAAAAAAAGTTGAGTTCATATCGACTCGAGGTGTTGATTTGAGTTCGAATGGACCTTCAAGAAGAGCAATTGTCGACTCAAATACTTCGTGAAAACGAAAAAAGGGTTGACTTCATATCGACTCGAGGTGTTGATTTGAGTTCGAATGGACCTTCAAGAAGAGCAATTGTGTGACTCAAATACTTCGTGAAAACGAAAAAAAGTTGACTTCATATCGACTCGAGGTGTTGATTTGAGTTCGAATGGACCTTCAAGAAGAGCAATTGTCGACTCAAACACTTCGAGAAAACGAAAAAAAGTTGACTTCATATCGACTCGAGGTGTTGATTTGAGTTCGAATGGACCTTCAAAAAGAGCAATTGTCGACTCAAGCACTTCGAAAAAACGAAAAAAAGTTGACTTCATATCGAATCGAGGTGTTGATTTGAGTTCGAATGGACCTTCAAGAAGAGCAATTGTCGACTCAAATACTTCGTGAAAACGAAAAAAAGTTGACTTCATATCGACTCGAGGTGTTGATTTGAGTCTCAATGGACCTTCAAGAAGAGCAATTGTGTGACTCACATACTTCGTGAAAACGAAAAAAAGTTGACTTCATATCGACTCGAGGTGTTGATTTGAGTTCGAATGGACCTTCAAGAAGAGCAATTGTCGACTCAAACACTTCGAGAAAACGAAAAAAAGTTGACTTCATATCGACTCGAGGTGTTGATTTGAGTTCGAATGGACCTTCAAGAAGTGCAATTGTCGACTCAAATACTTCGTGAAAACGAAAAAAAGTTGACTTCATATCGACTCGAGGTGTTGATTTGAGTTCGAATGGACCTTCAAGAAGAGCAATTGTGTGACTCAAATACTTCGTGAAAACGAAAAAAAGTTGACTTCATATCGACTCGAGGTGTTGATTTGAGTTCGAATGGACCTTCAAGAAGAGCAATTGTCGACTCAAACACTTCGAGAAAACGAAAAAAAGTTGACTTCATATCGACTCAAGGTGTTGATTTGAGTTCGAATGGACCTTCAAGAAGAGCGGACGGACGGATTTTGGTTTATTATCTTCGATAATGAACCATTGGAATCGCCCAAAGAAAAAAAAATTTTAACTCCCCCTCAAAATTTGTTGGTTTACGTTTCAAGATACGTAGATTCAGAAAATCGAATAAAAAAAAATCCGTCCGTCCGCCGTACGCCGTCCGCGCCACTTTGCCCAGTTAGCGTTGAGTTAAAATTACGAAATTTGGTTTCTGGGTTTGGACCAGCCCCACAATGATCCTCGAAACTTTTCATAACCCTAGGTCAAGGGGAAGGGGTTCAAAACGAATTTTGAAATTTTGAAAATTCCATATCTCGAAAAATTCATATAGAACGATATGTTTTTTATTTCATATTTAGATAGAGTTTGTTCCGTAGAATTTCTTAAGACCATCCGCAGCTTTGTACGACCAGCCGTTCGTTCACAATGACGGCTCAAAGATTGTGCCTCACAACCCGATCGTGAATCAAACTGTTGAAATACGGGTCCATTTTCATACTAAAAGCTCTTTTGAACATCATATGGCTTAAGTGATGTCGAGTTTGTTGTTCTGAGGTGCGTTTCGTGCTACGGAAATGAAGGTAATTTCGAATGTTTGTTGGTAGGTACTTCTTTTATAGAAAAATTATTACCGACGTAGTATTAAAAACCCCAGAATTATATCGTATTAATTAATCATAATTAATAATAATAATTATTAATAATAAATACGAATTATTAATACCTAACAATAAATTATAATAATTCTCACTAGGTACTTGATAAAATTGTTAATAATTAGTGATAATTGATAATAATAATTAATCTAACATTTAGGATTTAGACCTAGTGATCTAGACAGAAGGGTGATCTGTACAAAGAAGATAATGAACCGTTGTGTCAAGAATTTGCAGAGTTTTTTTTATTCGATTTTCTGAATCTACGTATCTTGAAACGTAAACCAACAAATTTTGAGGGGGGGTTAAAATTTTTTTTTCTTTGGGCGATTCCAATGGTTCATTATCGAAGATAATAAACCAAAATGTATCATAAATATGCCATACAAACCTTTTTTTCTCCAAACCGAGCTATTTATATAAATGTTAATGATTTGTGGGTCAATGTGTCATAAACTACGGTTTTTAAGACATTTATGCCATTTATCGATATAAGTATCGATATTTTTGCAGCCGATATATCGGCATATCGATATGAAGGCAAAAATTATATCGATATTCTAAGTATCGATACATTTTGATTCGATACCCATCTACTAGAGACCCACCGCTAGATGCAAACGAAACGCTCGAGACATTCCCCAGCCTTCAACTATCGGAGAAAAATGTCGATATTTTAAAAATATATCGAAATAGTAATTCGATATATCGGTCTTCGCTATTTTTTTGTCACATATTTCCAACAGAACAAACCTACATTTAAAAATTCCAAAACACGAATTCAATTTATGTATGAACACCTAAAGGTTTGTTAGGTGGGTACAGGACCTTTTGGCAAAAATCATTTGATAGACAAATAATGTTTAAAATTTTATTCATAAAAGAGTATAATATACTCTATATTCGATTGAGAATAATCACAAATAAAAAATTATATTATAATTATAAAAAATTATATTATAATTTTTTATTTGTGATTATTCTCAATCGATAAAAAAAAAGAGTAATTTAAGTTAGTTAAAAAAATCAAGAATAAGAAAAATCTTTGACAAAGCTGAATAAATATTATTCAGGTTCAATTTCCCTGTGTTGGTTTCTTTTATCGACATTTCCAAGGACAATCCATTCAAATAATTATTATTTGAATAATAATAATTATTATTATTTGAATAATAATAATTATTATTATTATTAATAATTATTATTAATACCTAATTATTATTATTAAACCTTCCAAATAATGTAAGTACCTTCAACTTATGTATAATAAAAACAATGATGATTTGGGGTAAAATAGAGTGTTTTGGGATATCAAATACAGATACGGTTTCTTTCCATTGCCGAAATTCCTCTTGAGGTTAAACCGAAATTTTTAGGTTAAACCAAATCGGAGTGCCATTTTGATATTGATATTCCGGTATATCGGGGAAAAAAATATCGATGTATCACAAGAAAAATTTCGATATTTACAATACATTCCTACTTTCTACCTCTTTTGGTTCTTATACCTGCAGTAAGTAGGGAAACTTGATTATGGGATGACCGTTGTATCAAGTTTTCTTTTCGTATTAGGTGTTCATTATGTTCTACATTATTTACACAAATCACGTTAATTTTCAAAAATCACTACCTATCTTAAAGGTTGTTGATTATGATTTAAGGATTGAAGGAGGATATTGGTCGTTTATCCGCATCAGGTTAGTATTTCATGCCCTAGCAAAAGTAGGTAATAATTACTTCACTGAGCCTACGGATATTCAATCTCCTGTCAACTTCAGAATGGTTGAATTAATATTTTATATGATTCACATTATGATAAATAATTAAGACTTTTTGACACCTTTGGCCCTCAAAACCCCTCACACCCTGTTGAAATGCTCTACGAAATAAGAAATGTTTGGCGACTGGAAGCGTCAAGCGAGAAGGATATTGGTTGTTTATGCGAATCAGGCTAGTATTTCATGCCCTTGCAAAAGTAATTGACGACCAATTCCTTCTCAGTGGTCAAAACCTGCTGTGGATCATGAATCTATTCATCACGAATTACCTACTTGGGTCCTCTTCAGTGTTCTGTAATTTAGATGTTGAGCGGAATTGTTCGAAATGTGAGGGAACTCAGGCAGAGAAAGAGAATTCCAGGGAACTGGTTCCATTTTTTGTTCAAGCAAACCCAACCTCCTTGCGAAACCAACTCAAATGTTTCTGGCAACTGTGAAACAGTGAATATTTTATTTTGCGGCTTGTGGAGGTGGTTGGTCAAGGGAGGATTTATTCTTTTTTTTTTTCGTGATCCTGTTAAAAGGCAGAACCCACCTTCGATTAAGTCGTCTTAACTAAGCACGTGCCTCGTTTTCATTACTTGTGTGTCCTGTGTGCATTACACGGAATAATTTAGATCGATTCAAGGTGTTGGAAAATATGAAAAGTTTTTGTTCGTTTCAACGAGCCAACCAACATCAACTGATTTGAAAAATCGATTTATGTACTCATCCCTCCATCCCGTCCGATGGATTCGCCTTGATTATCTATATTAGGAATACTAATTTTTTAGCGAATTTTTCGAAGAAAAGGAAGCTATTGTTCTTGGTCAAAAAATTAAAAATTATTGTTCTGTGAAATTGGCGAAAAACGCTCATACCAAAATTTGTTCCAGACCATGCCGAAAGACACAAAAAATCATTTGTATCTATAACTATCGAAAGAATTCAGGTGAAAAATTCAAATTTGCACAAAAAATCCGTCCTGGCAATCGAAAGGCTAACTTCGTACATGGGAATTTGGAATTATTTTGGTCCTAATACGCCACAGGATGTTGTATATTATATAATATTATATTATATAATGAGCGGGGTAAACTAGGATTCAACGGTGTTGCAAAAACTCTCCACAAAGGTAGAATCCTACAAGTTCTGGGAGCGGGATCTTTTAAAATTAATAGCGTCCTGACTCAAACAGTACGGCTTGGAACGTACCGTCGTTCCTACTTGAAGAATAATCGCAAATCCGATGAGTTTGAACGACAGACGCCATTTCATCCCTATTTCACTAGGAACGCCGTGACGAAACGTTTCCCGAAAAAAAACCCGTTTCGTTCGAAAAGGTCTAAACCCGGCTCGTCGCCGCTTCGCCGGAATAGGGGTATTAAAAAGTGTCAATTCACTAGAGCAAAAGGTGTGGGAGGGCACTGGTCTCTTTCCTTCGGTTAAAAAATGCCGAGCCATCCCATCCAATATGTGGGCATACCGTTTCTCGTCTGAATACGACGCTTTCTCGAAGCCTGGGCTCCGTTTAGACTTGGATACTCGAGGTGTCATCTTTCGGGATTGTATGAAAAGAAAAAAAAAATACCAACTTCCTATATCGCGTTCCAATCCAGCACAAAGACAGGGTTTCTAATGCGCACATAACTCCAGGTCCTCTAAACCAATTTTCATGTGGTCCGTGAAGCGATTGTCTAATTGCTAACATTTAACCATTTAACAATTTAACTTCTAACATTACATTTTAATTGCTCTTGTCCGATTATCGAGCAGGTTTCCCATAATATATTATAAAGTATTTAGGAGTTGTGATCGATCAATATTTGACATGGGAACCTCATATCAACTGTCCCTAGGCAAATTCAAAATTAAAATAAACGAATATTTTTCTGGCAAATAAGTTTAGCATTTCAGTAATGGTGTCTACAAATGTAATAATTATGGTAGGTAATAAAAGGTACAAATTATGGTATTAAAAATGGTACAGTTAGGATTACAAGCGTCGCTCTCTAAGAGTAACAGTAATTAAATGTTAACAGTAAATAAATGTTATAATTATTTGGCTCCGACTCTTAGCACGAGTTATTTACTCAAAAAGAGTCGTAGCATTTCGTAATTCAATTTATTGTAATCTATTATGGTTCTTATCGATAAAAAGCATTAAAAAATGAATTTTAATCTTGGATCTGAACGAAAAATAGTGTGTCAACCGAAATTGGTTTACTCAACATGCAACTGATCCATTCTAGAATTTTTTAGCGGTGAGTTTCACTCATCCTGAAGTCTGTGTTTGCTGTATTGCATAGTTTTTGTGTAAAAACGTTTAAAGCTTATAACTGGCAGCTACCCTTGTGATCCATTATGATTTTCGGTGTGAAGTGATCGAATATGAAACCCGTTTGTCTCTATTCGCTCTAGATGTTTGATCACGTTTTTACAAATTTTTTTGCACGCCACAATTCGTTAAAAATTCAAACAGATACGGAACTTCAAAGCTCGTGAGTTAAAACACTGTCAAGATATCGTGTCACTAATATCTTCCCCGTGTTAATGAACAAAACTAACACGCATCAACGACGTAAAAGGCGCTTCCTTCTTTTAGTTTTACAACGTAAAAGCGTATAGTGGAAGTTGATTTATCAATAACCTTGTACACGATGAAAAAATTGATTTCAAGTTCACATTCAATGGGCCCAAGGCTGTTTTTAACGATGCATCCCTTCTGCAAGAGCAAGGATTTTGCATGGACCCGCTTTAATCATTCGCGATCACGATAGAGTTCAGGTTTTTAATAGTAAGTGAAATGTCAGTAAGGTGAATTTAATTGAGAAAACATCCACAGTCGTGTAGCATGGCTATAAGAGCGAATTTTCGGAGAAATAACTGGTTCTATGTAAAATGTCTCTGTTTTAGTGGTTTAAAATTTTAAATAAAATTGAAAAGGAGACATTTTACATAAGAACCTCTTATAGCCATGCTGCATGACTTTGGATTTTTTCTCAATTTTATTTAGTGAACATTCAAGGTGAGATTTTCAATTCTAATAATCATTTCAATAAATTATTTGGTTTAACATTTAAGCCCAAAATTTGTACCTATTATTGGTATTATAATAGGTATGCTAAATCTTGTAACTGCGATTATTTTTTTTTTTTTTTTTTTTTTTATAAAGCATTTATTCTTTCATAATTTCGTCATAACACAATATACATTTCATAAGCCAAATGCAACAGCTCCCTTTAAGAAAAAATCTTGTGCTGGGAACTGGAGCGTCTTAACCCTAGTTACAATTTCCTTAACCTAGTAATTAGCAATATTATTGTAATACAGTTTCCAGATAGTACATAAAAATGTTCATAACTTCAGTTTAGAATAGATACAGTAATCATAATAACATAATTGATTTTTATTTTTTATTTTTTAAACACTGTAGGCTAACAAAAATATTTTCTATTAAAGTATACTAAAATAATACACCTTGATTAATTTTTTAAATACGTGCAAAGGTAGTTTTTCTTGTTTCACAAGGTCATGTGGAAGTAAGTTATATAATATTATCCCTTGAAGTATAATATTATCCCTTTAGTTCGTACTACTCGGCCACCTTGATCACATTCCTCTTCGCCTGCTGTGTTTCGTTGTTTTCAATACGCTCTATTCATGCGGTATGAAACGGAATAATATTATGATTTCTACCAGTTTCACATCGACCATCTAAACATGTGCTGTCCATTGTAAGTTCCCAAACTTCACAATTCACTTTGAGGATACTGATAAGGAGAGACTGTCCACTAATCGAAACTCCCTATTTCCAATCAACTTGTGCACTGAGTTGGAGGCGGACAACTCGTATGTGAGACTTGTTGAGGGACTAGGAACGTGTTCTGTAACTTTGACCGATTCCGTCTTTATTGTAGAAATGAAACTTAAATCAGAGCGTCAGCAATACCGCAGCTTTTGAACGATCACGTACCGGCTTCAAGGTCCTTTCTCCCAAAGAATTTTCCGCTCTACATTTCCATCCCAAATCGTCCATTTTCTATCTTTCGCCGTCTATCTCCAACAAGACTTCCCACCCAAAAAAAAACTGTTTCCTCACTAGTTTACGCCGCAAAAATTAAAAGACGTATTACTGGAAACTTGTTTGGTGTGCATCGGACACGCGCATTCGGACCATTGTCGGTGAGTCTATTGTCGAAATGTTGAATAGAAGTTGCCTCACGCTTTTTCTGACCGTGAATGATTCGATCTGAACAAAAAATTACTCGGACCGGGGTTTTTTCCGAAGGAATCCAATCGGGTGTTTTGAAGGTCTTAGAAGTTGATATTTGTTTTTCTTTTGCCCCTACAGCTCTGCCGCCCTCCTGTTTACAGTGTGAGGCAGCAGGCTGATGTTATTAGGAAAAGTTACGACCGACACCTGATGCTTTGAAGCGGAGGCCGTCGTTCTAAACCCGTGATGTTCATCTGTAGAGATGGCTGATGAGGACGGTATCATTGACCCTAAAATATACGAGGAACGGTAGGGAGTTTACACAGAAAAATGGTTACCAGGCACCACAGATGGGCGTATTCATATTCATAAATATGAATACGAATAAAATTCATAAATCAAAAAATATGAATATGGATGCGAATACAGATACGAATACTGATATGAATATGAATTCGAACAAAGCCATGATCACATTTTTTGTGTGAATTTTCCTAGAAATTCACATTTTTTGTGTGAATTTTCCCAGAAATTCACATTTTTTGTGTGCATTTTACTAAAATTTACTGTATTTTTCGTGGGTTTCACCCAAATTTTCCTAGTTTACCAAGAATTATACTTAAATTCAAGTTTTATGAATATGACATAATATGATATTATCCCTTTAGACTTGGCGACTTGAAACTTTCAGGGCTTTCTATTACCCACACCAAATTTCAAGTTGGCCAGTCAAACAGAAGCCGAGATATGGACACCTGGAAAACGCGTATCGTGAAGTCTTGTAAACATACACTCGGTACCGTTCGTTCTTCATAACTTGTTTGCTTGGCCTGGCGGAACGCTCCCGCGTTCCTAGATATGTTATCTTTATTATCGCCATGTACTGCGCACACTAGACCATCTGTATTTTCACTGGCCTTCGTTTTTGCACATCTTGTTGGTTACCCGGTTTTTATCGTTAAGAATTTGATCATGAATATTGTATTGGCCAAAGAACATGTAATGGACTTTCTAAAAGGTGACATGAAAATGCATGTCGCTGAGTGATCCTACTCTGATAGCGGCCCATCGAGTCAGTCTTCATCTAGCTGTTAATGCCGCCACCCGTCAACCCGCTTGCTTAATCAAAGTTGTTAATTTCAAGTTCAATTCATTCGAGTAGAATCGGTAGAACCCCCGAGTTGAATTTGTGTCGACTCCTTAGATTCATCAAAGTCGTGAAAACCGCAAAACCCTCCTTATCCTACAAAAATTCCCATTTTCTCCCTTCACCGCCTCACCATCTGCAGCCTTCGACACTTCGCCGCCTTCGTTCCCCGGCCGGGGGTAAGTACATCTGGCCTCGAGACTTCGGTGAGTTTTTCATCCCCTTTCAACCTAATCTACAACCTTTTCACACTTTTCTACCATCAGTTCCTTCACCCAAAAAGTACGATTGTTAAATACTACCCCGGTGGATCCGAGCGATTAATAACCAGCGACCTTAGTACTATTTCGTATGAGAATAATTCACAAGTAAACCCGCTGTCGAACCGCAATTCTCATATCATCAAAACCAATTAAAATACAGTCCACTACGAAGTTAATTTACACATAAATATCATACAATTTCTTGGTCTCGTTTCGAGCCGGATCCGCCATTTGTAACAGTATCTCATTTGTACATACGTCACACCTTTATTTCGATTTCATTGGTTGTTAGGTTTTGGTGTTTGCTCATCTTAGTTCTGGTTGGCTGCCTTCTTGTATCCTCACTCGCAAAGCATCATGGATAGCGACGATTCACAAAAAATATCGCCGGCCGTTGCTGTGCAATTCGATTTCCTTCGAATGAAACGGGAGCAACTGTTTGCCGAAGTTCAAACAATATACGATATTTCAACAAAAGTAGCACCGGGAACTGTCTCTTCCTTTATTACTCGTTGTAATGAATTATCGCGATTGAGGGATAAATTTGAAGTCATCCAGGATAAAATCATGCAGCTGAACTTGGAAGTGGATAAATCATTGTGGATGGAGGTTGATCAAGTCACTACTTCGTTCAACGATTTATACTATAAAATCAAAGTCATTGAACGGGAGGTTTTAGGTCATATGCATCCCGTGGCACCTCCAAAAACGGAAATGAGTCTCCCGAAAATTGAAGTTCCTGTGTGGGATGGTGATTTGGAAACGTTCCACAATTTTTGGAGTATGTTCAATACTATTGTTCACGAGGGAAGGTACTCCGATGTAATTAAGATGGCATATCTCAAGCGCTCCCTACGTGGTTCACCGTTGAAATTGATTCAGAATCTTTCTAATACTAGTTACTCCGTCGCGTATAATCTGATCAGCCAACGGTATGGGAATTTGCGCAATCTAGCCTCATTTTATGTTGATAAAATGTTGAATTTTTCTCCACTCTCCGGCACTTCGTTAAAGGAGCTTCAATCATTTCTCGATGTTTTCAGCACTACTTCTACCGCCAATAATAATCTTGACCTAAATGACCATAAAGATTTTGTTTTGTTTCAATGTGCATTCAGGGCCCTACCATCGCAAATGCGGACGTTATTTGAACGTTCCCTTCCACCAGGCGATGAGGTTCCCATGTTTCAGGATTTAGTTGATTTTATTGAACAGCAGTGTAAGATAGAAGAGTTGAGTCGGCGTTCGAATTCCTTAAAACCCCTTGTTACGTCTTATAAAGCGCCTTCAAAACAGAGTCGGAACCCGCAAAGCTTGCTGGTGACTCCGGAAGTAAATGAAAGGGTTTCTGATTCTCCCTCATGTACTCCCACTACTCTTCCCTTCAATACTTCCCCACCTCAATGCTCATTCTGCGGTCTCTCTCACACCTTGTATGGCTGTGAGCGATTTAATAAAATATCTGTACATGATAAGTACGAGTGGTTGCGAAAACATAACAGATGTTTCCGTTGTTTGGGATCGCACAATCGACTTCGTTGTGCTTCTAAAGGGAAATGCACACATTGTAAGAGCGCTTCTCATCACACCTCGTTGCATCGTAGTGAACAAAATAATAAGTCAAGGTCATATACTGGTTCGTCTGATAAGTTACGTGATGCAGACAGTTCGCATTCCTCAAATGTAAACAGCGGAATCGAACGTTCTAATGCCCAAGCACCTGGGTCACAAACGTTGTTGATGGGTTCATCTGTTACTCGTACAATCAATAATAATGTTTTATTGGGAACCGCTCAGGCACTAATTCGCAACAAATTTGGTAAATTTGAACCAGTTCGAATGGTAATAGACGGCGGAAGTCAAATATGTTTGATTACAGCGGAATGTGTTCAAAGGCTTTCTCTTCCTGTGTTTCGTAAAGAAACAAATATCGACGGTGCACTCTCCTCTAATTTGGGTACTTCTAAAGGAGTAGTGTCGTGTACACTCACTCCACATGGTAATAGCACGTCTATTTCTCTCTCAACAGAAGCTGTTGTTGTTCGTCGAGTGTGCTCTGACCTACCCACAGTTCCTTTGTCTCCTGAAGTGTACAACCGCTTTTCTCATCTAAATCTCGCTGATAGATCGTTTTGTGACCCCGGTCGAGTTGACTTTTTACTTGGGGCCTCTTTGTTTACACAAATATTCAACGGCGATAGATCTTCTATCATTCAAGGTAAACCCGCAGCCTTTGATACCATCTTTGGTTGGGTGATTATGGGCGATGTCCACGACCCTCCACCCCCCGTAGAACCTCCTCACGTCTCCTTACTAACGTGTGAATCCAATCTGGATCAAACATTGCAATGTTTTTGGAGATCAGAAGAAGTCCATTCTCCGTCTCACACTCTGGACGACCCGTTACACCGCTACGCTGAGGATCATTTTGTTTCTACGCACTCGAGGCGCCCTGACGGTTCATACCAAGTCCGCTTGCCCTTTAATCCTGATGGGGAACATAATCTGTTTGGTTCAGATGTGGTTGCTAAACGCCGTTGGGTCAACTTAGAAAAACGACTTGAGAAAAATAGTAAACTCAACTTATTGTATCGATCGTTCATGCACGATTATAGAGAATTGGGTCATATGATTCCAGCTACTTCTCCTGGAAGTTATTATATACCGCATTTTGGAATTTTAAAGGATTCTCCTACTTCTCCTCTCCGCGTAGTTTTCGACGCATCGTGTTGTGAATCTTCGGGTAAAAGCCTGAACGATTATCTTCTTGCAGGCCCCCCTTTGCAAAAGGATATAGGTGAACTCGTAACGATGTTTCGGCTCAATCCTGTAGCACTCATCACAGACATCAAAATGATGTATCGTAAAATCTGGATTCATCCTCAAGATACGCCATACCAGCATATATGGTATCGGGAGAGTAGAGAATCTGATATTATCGATTTTGAACTTCTAACGTTGACTTATGGGCTCAAGTCCGCTCCGTTCTTAGCGCAACGTACCTTAAAGCAACTTGTGCTCGATGAAGGAGACCGTTTCCCTTTAGCTTCAAAGGCCATATTAGAAAATTGTTATATGGATGATTTATGCGTCTCGGTGTCTACCGAGAACGAAGCTAAGCAACTCAAAAACGAATTAATAACACTGATGGGTCTGGGTGGTTTCCAACTTCGCAAATGGGCAACCAACTCTCCCCTTCTTCTCAGGGAAATTCCTAAGGAACATCAGCTCCCTTCGCTCTCACTTGAGTCTCGAGAAACCTCCTCTCTTCATGTTTTGGGACTCCGATGGGAACCCAACAAGGATGTATTCACCTACAATGTCAAAACGCTCGGTGATGCGCTCACAAAACGTGAAGTTCTTTCGAGGATAGCCTCTCTGTATGATCCACTAGGGTGGCTCGGACCAGTAATATTCAGAGCTAAGCTGTTTCTTAGAGAAATTTGGGAACGATCATTGGACTGGGATACACGCCTCCCCCCGGATTTGAGTGCACGATGGAAGGAGTTTAGTTCGGAGTTCTCTGAACTAAATAAACTGAAAATCCCGCGACTCATCACTAGACCAGATATGCCGAATTTTCAGATTATCGGGTTCTGTGATGCATCCATGCTTGGTTATGCTGCTGCTCTGTACCTCCGCTGTTTTTCGAATGATGAATCCTCCGTTGATGTCAACTTGTTATATTCTAAAACCCGTGTTGCTCCGCTGAAGGTGGTCACAGTTCCTCGCTTAGAGCTGAATGGTGCCCTCTTGCTGTCACAATCGCTCAAAGCCATTCATCCTTTGGTGCGCCATTTATCTATAACAAGTATTATGTTGTTTACGGACTCTACTGTGGTCCTTGGTTGGCTCAATACGCCTCCGCATCGCCTCCAGACTTACGTCGCCAACCGAGTCGTCAACATCTTGGATTGTTCGGAAATCACTCAGTGGCATCATGTTCCAACTGCTCTCAACGTCGCCGATATGGCTTCTCGCGGGCTCCTTCCTACCGAAATTCTCGACACTTCCTCATGGTGGGCGGGGCCCAAGTTCCTCTATACTCCGGTCTCCACTTGGAGTCTGGATCGGATACCGCTCAGCACCGAACTCCCGGAACTGAAAAATAGTATTGTTGCGATGCAGGTTGTAGATACAACCCCTCCGTTTTTTGTGTCATTCATCAAGCGCTTCTCTTCGTTGGCCAAGGTTAAGCGAGTTGTAGCATGGATGTTGCGATTCATAAAAAATGCTAGGCACCGGGACAGGCGTAGGTCTGGACCTCTGCAGCCTTCGGAGCTACAAGATGGACTTCTGCTGTGTATAAGTGCTACACAACGTCATCATCTCTCGTCTATACGCGTAGCTATGGAGAAGGGGAACCAACTGCCGCCACGTATACGTCGCTTGACTCCCTTTGTTCAAAACGGGATTATTAGAGTAGGAGGACGTTTAAAGCACTCCTTGTTACCCGAATCGGCGAAACACCCTTATCTCCTCCCCAAAGATGCGCATCTTTCTTTCCTAATCTGCGACGCGTATCACCAACGTCTGATGCATGCCGGTCCTCAAGCAACACAAGCTTTGATTTGTCAGGAGTTTTGGATTCTGTCCTTGAGGAACTTGTTACGCCAACGTATACACAAGTGCATGATTTGTTATCGCCACAAAGTCAAAGAGTCCCACCCGCTGATGGCTGATCTGCCTTCGTCGCGCATCACTCCCTGTTCACCGTTTGCACGCTCTGCAGTAGATTTCGCTGGACCTCTCCTAATCAAGCAGAGTACTCGACGTAATGCTCCTGTTGTCAAATCCTATATATGTCTCTTCGTATGTATGGTGACAAAAGCCATACATCTTGAATTAGCAGGAGATCTCTCTACCGAATGTTTCATTGGGGCTCTGAACCGATTCGTTTCACGAAGAGGTTTATGTCATGAAGTCTTCTGCGACAACGGTACTAATTTTCATGGAGCTGCGAATGAACTGAGTCAGATTTTCCAGGCATTGAGTGGTTCTTCCCATTCGATTGTTGACTGTCTTGCTGAGCAAAACGTCACGTTTCATTTCAACCCCCCGGACTCTCCGTGGATGGGTGGTCTTGCCGAGGCTGCTGTAAAGGCTGTTAAGCGTCATATTCGTCATGTTTCCACAAGCTCATTGACGTACGAGGAGATGGCGACTGTTCTCGCCAAAGTCGAGGCCATTGTTAACAGTAGACCTCTCTGCCCTGTTGGGGACTCTCCAGATACGCTCTTCCTCTCTCCAGCGCATTTTCTCGTCGGTCGTCCGCTAGTCTCGCCGTTGGAATACGACTTCACTTCTGAGCCCGTGTCTCACTTGTCCAGATGGCAACGGGTCCAGCATGTCTCTCAACTGTTCTGGAAGCGATGGAGCACAAACTACCTGCACACTTTGATCGAACGACAGAAGTGGACCAAAGCCAAGCCTCCTCTGAAAAAAGGAGACGTTGTGATTGTGCTGCGAGGACAATCCAAGCCCTTGGATTGGCCCTTGGGAAGAATTGAAACACTCCACATAGGAGCTGATAACATTGCTCGTTCAGCCACAGTACGCACAGCCAAAGGTACCTTGACGAGACCTATCGCTAAGCTCGCTCCCTTACCTAACATTCCCGATGATTAGGGTAATGATTAAGATGAGCCAACACCTGTTTTTGTTTTTTTTTTTCGTGTTATATTCTTCTGATATTTATTATTGCATTCTATTAACAATTAATATTTGTGACTTGTTGTATGTTTTCTTGAGATTTAGTTTGTTTGTAAAAAAAAAAAATATATATATATATATATAGGTATTTGTATTGTTTGAGTTGTTGCAAAAAAATGTCAAAATTTCAAAAAAAAAAATTCTCAATTTTGGGTGGGCGGTGTATTGGCCAAAGAACATGTAATGGACTTTCTAAAAGGTGACATGAAAATGCATGTCGCTGAGTGATCCTACTCTGATAGCGGCCCATCGAGTCAGTCTTCATCTAGCTGTTAATGCCGCCACCCGTCAACCCGCTTGCTTAATCAAAGTTGTTAATTTCAAGTTCAATTCATTCGAGTAGAATCGGTAGAACCCCCGAGTTGAATTTGTGTCGACTCCTTAGATTCATCAAAGTCGTGAAAACCGCAAAACCCTCCTTATCCTACAAAAATTCCCATTTTCTCCCTTCACCGCCTCACCATCTGCAGCCTTCGACACTTCGCCGCCTTCGTTCCCCGGCCGGGGGTAAGTACATCTGGCCTCGAGACTTCGGTGAGTTTTTCATCCCCTTTCAACCTAATCTACAACCTTTTCACACTTTTCTACCATCAGTTCCTTCACCCAAAAAGTACGATTGTTAAATACTACCCCGGTGGATCCGAGCGATTAATAACCAGCGACCTTAGTACTATTTCGTATGAGAATAATTCACAAGTAAACCCGCTGTCGAACCGCAATTCTCATATCATCAAAACCAATTAAAATACAGTCCACTACGAAGTTAATTTACACATAAATATCAGTTTGACTTTTGCATGTTTTTAATGAAGTTCTTTGGATAGGAACTTGAATGAAAGGCAACATCATCACTCCAAAGTACTCATACAGTCCAATTCCTATTCAATTGTCATGAATTTCATTGATTTATTGTGTGAAAGTATATATGAAATTTGGCTCATTCCGATTTGAACAGGCGAAAATTCGTGGCGTTTCGCGCCATCTCGACAATTTTCTCTCGCCCTCAGATGTTTTTCCGGTTCCCGCACGACAGGGCAAGTGATGAGTTAGCGAATATCCGATCCACTGACGTTGTTTGTTTTGAGTATCGCGGTTCCACCGAAGGTTTGTCGCACGATCAACTTGTCGCGACGGGATATAAACCCATTTCTTTGTTCCATTCATGGGACTAATTGATGGTTGGATTTCCAATTTGTCCATCCGAAGAGCGGAAAGAGAAAATTTAATTATTGTGATTGACCTAAAAACCTTTGATGACCCCGAATAAGACCACTACCTATTCACAGTTTTATTTTCACGGCTAAATTGAGCTTAAGAAAGAAACGTCAATATTACATTTTATGTAGATTGTTCCACAGAAAAAGCCACTTGAACCTTATTTTGTACCTCATTTCGTGAGGCTTCAATGGACACTGAAAAGGCATAACCTGTACACGTGCCATTGAATATCTTGGCAGCCTGGTTCACATTTCAAGATACACCGGTCAATAAAAAGGGGTCAAAAATGAAATATATTTATTTAGTGGAGGTTTTTTGACTAGGAGTAGAGTAGTTTGCGGGTGAGAATTGACCAACACTAGTCGTTGTTACATAATAATAACAAATAATAACAACGACTAGTGTTGGTCAATTCTCACCCGCAAACTATATTTATTTATGTATGTGTCACTCCAGACATAACAATCGATAGAATTGGGATAAAAAGCTCAAATTTGCACAAAAAATCTGTCTCGGCAATCAAGAGGCTGAGTTCGTAGATGGGGCAAAATCGGGTCATTCTAAAGGGAGGTTTTGGAGTTTTTTTAGGAGGGGAATTAGTAATTAATTCCCAAAATGAAACAGACTGATTCCGTTCTCAACCTGGAGCACTTTGAAGATGAAGAAACGTAAAATTACGTAGAAACGATGAGAAACTTGAGATGTTCTTCACGGTTCATCTGCCCTAATCTGACAGCGTAATGATATATCGCAATTCTGCCTTCACAATTGTGTTCAACGTAGGAAACAAAATTTGTTATAAAACCAGTAAAATGGAGACATTTCACATAAAACCAGTTACTTGCATGACTGTGTTCCATGTTGCATGATTTTTTTTCTTTTTTTTTCTTAGTAGTAGATTGAGTTATTTTTTCTAAATACCCCTCACAGTGCAGATCGATCACCCGTTCGTTCACAATGAGGGCTCGGAGGAGGAACAAAAAACAAACATAATTATGTTTGTTTTTGTTCCTCCTGTGTTGATTATAATCAACATAAGCGTTAATCAAACGGTAGAACTTGAGGCCAATTTCCATTCTAATGATAGGGCCGACTGCTCATTATTCCAATCAGTTCGTATAGTGGGGCGTACAAGGATGTTGCAGTGGACAGGAAATGATGCACTTTTGTGGAAAAATATGCAATTCACTTGTTATTCATTGTTGTTATCTGAACGATTGTGTTTTGCTTTGTTATTTAAAATAAAAATATTCTTGTTCACAGGTCTGAGAGAGATGGCCACGTTGGTGAGCCACATAACCGATTGGTACACGGACCTTATCAACAATAGAAGTGGTAAGTATTTTTCATATTATTGTACGTTATGTCAGAACTCGTTTGTGACATCCGATCTTGCGAATGGTCGGGTGAGTTAGGTATGAAGTTGTAAAAACACTCGAAATCGCGCTCGTGGCCCGTTGATATAAATAGGTGGGCAGGAAAAATACGGTAAGAAAGTCGTATCGTAATGTCGTCCGCAGCCCGACTCAACCACCGGTGACCGGTGGAAAACCGCTTTGACTTCGGTTTTCTACACGTTTACCTACTACGAATAAACGTCAAATGTCAAAATAACTCGCACGATCTCCCACTTGCTACTCATCCTACTCACACAAATAGTACATTTTGATACATTGATCCAAGTCTCAACTTAAATCCGAAGGACTTCAGGGATCAATAATTATTATTATATAGATAGAATTATTCTACAACTAATTTGCAACAAAAATTGTCTGCTAAACTTTCTTTTTTAATCCACTCTAAATGCCACTTTTTCCACTTTTATGATTTTTTTCGTGATTTCGACCTTAAGTCATTAAAATAACCATAACTTCCTTAATCCGTTAAATAAATTCAAAGCGTCAAATCTCCCATCTCCCTGATGCACAATCAAACTTTTTTAACGGGGTCTAATGCGTACAAAGCGAGACCAAAGTGCAAATTTTGAGGTTTCATTTCACTGTTATATCATAAGGGGCTTTGGAACATTCCAAAATTTTCCAGCCACCTATGGGAACCATCTATTTAGGGGTTAAGGTGCTTAGGCCATCTAGTGGCGTTTTTCTGCGTTACGGCGCTGTTGCAGAGTGCTGGCCGTAACTACTGATAAATACTGCTCTATGGTGTATATTGACATCTTGACATCTCAGCATATTGACATCTCTAACCAGAAGTGGCACCGTTATCCTGCGTTAGTCAGCTTGCTCCGAGGCTTGCTCCCATCCGGTGTCCATTGCATGTAGGCGTTTCTGGACGAACCAGACATTGTAGGTCACTAGCGGCGGAGTCCCACAATTCGCAAGGTCGCGTGTGACTTCGGATTACCTCAGGGGCGAGTGAAAGTTTTCTGGGGGATGCGAGCACGCGCGACCCGGTCTTTCTTGGTCACCTGATGCGTGTTGAGCCTGGCGGGATCTATGAGCCGTTTCGTCTTCGAGGTGCGGTCACAAAGAAACGGAAGGTGTCGAAAAACTTGGTTCTGGAGTTTTTTGAACTTGTAAAGGAAAAACGCTGCGAATTCGATGCCCATGACAACTCCGAGAAGTGAGACTAGGCCAACGTCGGCGGTAGAGGCGCGTTGTGGGTTTTGTTTACATAACTAATTTCTCGTTTCTCGTTATTTTCCTGGTGGAAAGTTACCTTTTTTATTCTTTTTTTTGTAATCTAAAATGTTTATCTTTATCTTAAATTATCTCTTTTTTTGTTGTTTTAGCACATTTATGATAAAAAGGAAGATATTGTTCTCGGTCCAAAATTTTAAAACCTTCGAATTTCCGAAAACATAAGTGTCATTCCAGTCAATAACTCTCGATAGAATTGAGATAAAAATTTCAAATTTGCACAAAAAATCTGTCTTAGATGTCTGTCTGTTCGTACATGGGCAGAATCGGGCAACTGTGAAGGGGGGGGGGGGGGGGTTGAGGAGTTTAGTGGGGGAGGGGGGGGGGATTATTCATATACCCAAAATGGAACAATCTGGCAAGTGGCACCTCATCTTAAAGGTGTTTTAAACGCTGAATTAGTGAAGTCTGGTATGTATCTTATTCCGTTCTCTAACTGGACCACTTTGAAGATGAAGAAACGTGGTTGTTACTTGAGATGTTCTTCACGGTTCATCTGCTCTAATCAGGTAACGAAATGAGATGTCGCCATTCTGACTTCACTATCGTGTACAGCGTTGAATTCTAAAAACTGAAGTGTTACTCGGCAAAAAAGGAGACAAAATGTGTTATAAAACCAGTTAAAACCAGTTATTTCTTCGAAAATTCGCTCTTATAGCCATGCTGCATGACTGGATTTCTTTGAATTCGTATTCTAGTCACCTGTGTCCGTTTTTAAAAATGATGAATGGTAATTTCTTTTATTTTCCCTCTTCAGTTGCTGGAGACCCGAGTAGGTCAGTACGTCTCTTCCTTCAAATTAGGCCCATTTTATTCATGAGGCGGTAATTATGTAATTTCGTATTAAAGCACCGCGACAATACGGAGAAAAAAATGAACAAACGAGTCGGGAAGCGGAAAAATTGTTCGCAAATGAACTCTCCCGTTGTTATTGGATTTTTAAAATCTCGACATTAACGGAATTAAACATTCAAATTGCCTTGATATGCAGAACTGGAGAATTCCGTGATTGAGTGTGAAGCCATTGTGAGGTGCGGACGGGATTCACACATTATCCGTGAGTTTTGTCTGAGGAAGTTGTTGAAGGAGGTTCAGTCGTATCGTCGGTACCGGTATGAGTAGATAGTAGAGGCTCTTGGAATATTGACGAAATACTGTCTTCGGGTTCCCCACTCGAACAACAACAAAAATGACTGATTGGTTCACAACGATATTTGGATCATACTCTCCCGGTATGTACGGTCTTCGTTTCTTATTGTCAGGAGCAGTTCAGGGGGTGGGTGATTTTAGAATGTCGAAAACCCCAATCTAAAATATTTCAGGTATATGGGTTTGTGGTGTATAAATCATGTCGGTAAAATCCCAATTCATAGACTTGAATTCGTAAATCAGTAATTGAGTCGAAAATTCGCTCATTATTCCGTGCTTCATGACTCAAAATTAAATTTCTAGATTTGAGTGAGTCCCCAACAAATTTTTTAAAGGCGGTAGAAATAGTCTGTCCTACTAAGATTGTATATAATTATTTTTTAAAGGTAAGTACATCTTATAAATTTCGATTTGAAAAATTTGAATTTTTTTTTAATATGAAACAAATACCTAATTAATTTTGTTTTTTAATTTGAAACAAATAATTAATTTGTTTTAATTTGTTGAATTTTTCCTTGGGATTAAATGAAAATTTTTCTTGTTGAGAATCATAATAATTGGTGTGGAAGAGACTTTGCAGAAACGAAAGTTTGCAGAACGTAAAACGTTTGTCCAAAAATCGCGAATAACTCGAGAACCGTTGGGGAAAGTGACAAGGTGTGGTACACTCATTCGAAAGCCCATTAAATTTCCTATCGATCCTTCAACGGGCGCAACTTTACCACAATTTTTCTGACCACCGTTCAACTTTGATGTTTCCGGAAATTAGTAGATGTGGAATATATTCACGTATTTTCGACTGCGGAATAGCCAAATCGATTGAGATTTAGTTCAAAATCATTGAGCATATACCAGACATCCTAACAGACATTTTAGGACCAACCGCACCAATTTTTTTGTTACTGACGATGTTAATCGCCGAAACCGGTCTAACAGTGTACTCATACTTCAGTGGAAATGGACGATCTTTCAAATACTCTTGTTTTTCTTAACATGGGTTTCCACGATTTCGTCGCGAGTGATTTAGTTCGTGTGTTTATCCTACTGGTCGATTCATATTCTTGAGGCCCGAAGGTATCGGAGGATGCCTGGTGTATGTATGGTATGTTGAGGCAAGTCTGTTACAGTACGAAGATAGCGATAAATTCGTACATCTCAATCATCAATGACGAAAAATTTAGGCTCAAAACCCGTCGTCAGCAGACATTTGAGCTTCTGGCTTTCCGATTTTTTATTTCTCATTCGCGTCCTTTAACAGCGCGCAGCTACTACTTAGGCGAAGCGAAAGTCCGAACGTGAAGATGGAATCGGGAGATTGCGAATACAATTAGTATGCCGTCGGGCCCATTAGCACTTGAGCAATCTAAAACCGGACCAGCAAACATTACCGTCGACACGCGACTAACTAACAGGGCATTTTTCTGTGGGCCCGTCAGTTGGTGGCAGTTGGGAAGGTCTCCGCATTGAATCATTCGGTACGATACGCGGTGATAATTATGATCCTGTTCCTGTCAGACTTGGTTTCGTCTCATGCTATTTGATTATACCCTCGAAATTCGTCCACCATTTTCTACTGTTTTCTGTGTAGTCTAAAAACGTGTATTTTTGTATGGCGTACGGAATATCTAGAATTTACTATTGCTTTTTTCATGAACATTAGCTATGGAATATGCGGAATTACATTTCTTCATGGTATTGAACATTAACTGATCGTGCGCCATTCTCCAGGAATACCTTCTTTGCTGGTACCAAATAACTTTGTGAAAATTATTTATTTCAAATTTATTTAGACTTTCTTCAAGTTCTGCCACATAACCACCAGAAATGAAAGTGGTCGGTTACGGTGAGCTTGAAGGCGGCTTAGGTTTGTCAAAAATGGCGACAAAAACTGGTATAGAGAAGATTTGTTTGGCATGGCTCTCAGAATATAATCCCGTTTGAATTAAAATCGAAACCCCGTGTATAAAACATGTCATTGTCACAATATTTTGCATTAAAACCATTTTTGCTACCCTCCCCCTTTTAAAGTGCCTAATTTTTTTTCATTTAAACTCAATTTTTTTATCGAAGGAGCATATCCTCAAAGTTGACCATACCGTTGAAAAGCTGGATTTGCCAGTTTCCAGGAATTTTTTTTTTTTTTTTTAGACGATTAGTAAATCTACAGGTTTTCAGAATTTGTATTTCTTCAAATTCGTTTATTTGAGCTGATGTTATGGTTAGGGTCATTAGGTGGTACATCTTATGAATCAAAGTACACTAATCTTACAGTAAAATTTAACGTTGATTCCGAAAATGTGGTCAAAGTTGAAATTGAATGGAGTAAAGTGGAGACATTTGAGTTTAAAAGCGAAAAAACATGGTTTGTCTGAAAAAACCTTAAAAAATCATATTTCGAGAACGGATTGAGATAAAAATATGCGGTTGGCGGCATTTCACTCCATTTTTTATGTAGTTTTACGCGAAAAAATGGTTTGCATCTACGGAGTGGATCACGTATAGATACTACACACACCTATAATAGGAGATTATTGTTTTTGCCATATCTCAAAACTGGAGCAGTTTCGATTTTAATTCCGATGTGATTATATTCCGTGAACCATGCCAAACAAATCCTCTATGCCAGTTTTGTTGGCATTTTTGACAAACCTAAGCTGCCTTCAAGCTCACCGTGCGGTATCAGCTTGGGCTTATAAATAAAGATAAGGTGTGTTAGAAGGGCTAAACTGGGGCACAGGCCCTCCCGGACAGGTTGATTTCACAAAGCTGCACCGTTGCATTCAGAGTGAACTCGTAGTCCTATGGACATTGGCCAGACCAAATGTATTGGCTCGCCCTGCCGGCCGTCTGTATTTTGAGCGACAGTAATAAAAATATTGGCTACACGTTTTATGGTAACTCAACGATATTCACCAGTGTTTCGTGTCCTGTTTCAGATCCGAGAACGGCAGAATGGCCGCTCATGTCCTCTCCGTGGCCCACGCTGGCTATCTGTCTCAGCTACGCTTATTTCTCCAAGAGCCTCGGCCCAGCGCTGATGGCGAACAGAAAACCCTTCAAGCTCAACAACGTTTTAGTCGCTTACAATCTCTTCCAGACCGTCTTCTCAGCCTGGATCTTCTACGAAGTGAGTCCGCGATTTGGTGGGAAAAGAAGTGCATGTTGCTGGAGTATAGTCGATTTCCAAGCAGTAACATGATAGTGACTAGTCAGTGATATGTTCGCCAGGGATGCAGAGATGGGCATATTTATATTCATAAATATGAACACGACTAAAAGTTACGAGTAATTTGGAAAATTTGAATATGAATACGAATTTTGATAATTTTCCCAGAAATTCACTTTTTTGTGTTACCTACTAAAATTTATTGAATTTTTTGTGAATGTCACTAAAATATTCCTATTATACAATGGATTTTACCGAAATTGTGCGACTTTTCCCACAATTCACTTTTTTCTGTGAGTTTGCCGACAATTCACATCTTTTTTTGTGAATTTTATAAATAATTTTGCCATTCATGGATGAATTTCGCCTAAACGTGAATTGCACTGGGATTTATTTGGAAAAAATCTTAATCTGTACCTCAGTACCTAAAAAAATTAATAAACATTTTAGTCAAATTTACGGTAAAAAGGAGAAATGTTAATGGAATTATCCATAAATGGCCAAATTATTTATATAATTCAAAAAAAAGATGTGAATTGTGGGAAAATTCACAGAAAAAATAGGAAAATTTTAGTGACATTCACAAAAATTCAATACATTTCAGTAGGTACTTAACACCAAAAAAAGTGAATTTCTGGGAAAATTCTCAAAATTCGTATTTATATTCATATTTGTATTCGTATTCATATTCATATTTTCCAAATTATGAATTTTATTCGTACCTTCATTATTCATACTTGGGCCATTCTCAAGAAAACGTGAAATCCGACTACCTTTTCATTCCAAAAATAAAAGTCGGTTTTTAGGCTCCATTTTTTCATTCCAGGTTCATATATTGACCATAATATGGTCAATTATGTGATCATTGTCCAATCACTCTCAATCTAAAAATATAAATTTATTTGTCTAATTGCAGAAATGAAGTAATGACATGAACATGAAGTTGTGACTTTGGAAAGGTGAAGTAATTTATTTCCGAATGAAGTAGTGACTTATATCAGTATTCCGATGGAAAAAAAGAGTAAATTGCTCGTGTTCTACTGATTTTTCCTAATAATGGAGTCACAAAAATGAAAGCTCCACTTGACAAGTTGATACTGCCTTTTTTCATTATTATTATTCATTTATTATTAACAAAGTTGTACAGGTTGGGTTGGGACAGGATGAAGTAGTAACATTTAGGGTAGTTTCAATAAATTTTCATGTAAATACGCTGAATTTATGCATTGCATTACCCAAATTCGAGTTAGAACTCATGAATACCTACAATTTAATAAAAATAAAAATTTGAAGAAAAACTCTAATGTAAAATGGGGATGGAATTGCAAGTACCTACTTAAGTAAAAAGGTATGAAAACTATAGTCGAAAACTCATTGTCAGAAAATTGACATTACAGTTGGGCTTAGGTACCTATTTACATAGTTTTTGACATTTTCATGTCTTTGCTTTGGCACATATACTGAAACGGGAAAAATTTGTTCCGTTGATTCACCCTTTCCCTCAGATCACGTCAGAACACAAGCGACTGGGGGCCACTACGTCAGAGCCTATGACGCACGTGCGTATGACGTCAGACGGCTGGCAGGAGGCCAACTAGTACGTCAGAGCCTATGACGCACGAGCGTATGACGTCAGACGGCTGGCAGGAGGCCAACTAGTACGTCAGAGCCTATGACGCACGAGCGTATGACGTCAGACGGCTGGCAGGAGGCCAACTAGTACGTCAGAGCCTATGACGCACGAGCGTATGACGTCAGACGGCTGTCAGGAGGCCAACTAGTACGTTAGAGCCTATGACGCACGAGCGTATGACGTCAGACGGCTGGCAGGAGGCCAATAGTACGTTATGAACGATTTTTGTACAATGATAACTGGCAAAGATAAATTTCCGTAGCAACGAATCGGTTGTAAGCGAAAATCATCAGAAACCCGCGTTTCATGTCTCCGTTGCATGTCCCGCGTTGCACTCCCGCGTTACATTTTCGAGTTTATGTAGCAAAGTAAAGACATAAAATGTCAAAAACGGTCACTTACAAGATCAAACATACTGAAAAACCGGTTTCACGTTTTCCTGAAATGGCCCACTTATGATCATGAATACACCCATCTCTGCTAAGGTGTAGCCCATAATTTCTTGGAATATTTTTAAATCCGAATTCGTACCAATTCAACTTACCTTCTGGAACTCGTTACATTCTAAATTTCGTACTTGATTCGGATCTGTCTGGAGCAAGAACACACCGACGCCATGTGTCCGAAACATTCTGGGCAAGAAGTGCGTCAGTTCCGCTGCCGGGGAGGAGATAAGTCGAAAATTCGTATTCAATCCGGTCTTAGGGCTGGCGTCTGCCCCACGAATAGCCTTCATTATCAATCTGAGTTTTTTTGTCTTCCAAGGTCACCTTCGAAGTTTATTACTCAACGAAAACGTCAGATGAAAGGAAGTAGGAAGCCGGCTGTGGGGACCATCCTTAAAAGTGTTAGGAATTTAGGTGCTCTTCAGGATCTCTAGTTTTGGGTGAAGTTGTAGTAGTTCTGTAAGAAATGGCGCAAATTCTAAAACGATTCAGAACATCCCTGTGATATGAAATAGTTGAGCCCATATAAAGCTTTCTTTGCATTTAGGACTGTCCAGTACATTTTATAATGTTTCATATGGCATATTATGGGCAATACAATACATTCGTCATTGTATCCTGGATGGTACAATTACAGTATCATTCATTATGGAATCGTAAACTAGATATTTATCGAATTTAGGCGAAATCTGTAGAGGTGCCCACGAGATGGTTTTGGCGAATTTTCGAAGAAAAGGAAGCTATAATTTTCGGTCCAAAGTTTTAAAATCCATTCTTGTCCATCCTGAATTCACAGCCCAATTACTCATGAATTCCGAAAATCCAGTCACGCAGCATGGCTATAAGAGCAAATTTTTGAAGAAACAACAATAATTGTTGTGGTTTTATGTGAAATGTCTCTATTTTACTGGTTTTATAATAAATTTTGTCTCGATTTATTGCTGTGTAACACCTCAACATCCTTTTCGAAAATTCGAGTTTTAAAAATTTAAACCAAATAACACCTCATTTTAAACGTTTTCTTACGCTGAACATGGTAATGAATCAGAATTGGAACGTAATCCTAAACGTAATCAGGATTGGTATCGTGATTCTGACTTCACCATCGTGTTCAGTGTTGAAAATCTATAAACTAAGGTGTCACTTGGCAGTCTGTTTCATTTTTGGAATTTATGAGTAATTTTTTACTTGTTTCTACAAATACTTACCTGCTCCTTCGAAAATTTGCTAACACGTTGAATGGTTTTATTTTTATTTATTTATTTTATTTTATTTATTTTTTTGCCCCTGCGTTGGCCCCTCAGTGTCTATTAAGTTATTTCATCTACGTTGATCGAGTTGCGCCGGAGTTATCTAAGCTACAAAATTTGTATGCATCTTAGGGTTCATTTTCCCTTTGAGCCCCTATTTTCTGTAGTGATTTTGGATTATACTTGGGACCATCTGCTGGCCGATCCCCGTGTTTCTTTCGCATTTCAGCTCATCTTATTGATATGTAGATAACACGGATCGGACTCATACAGACTCTGAGCACAAATCGTTTGCTAAACTTGATGCGCAAAACGGTAAATGCGAGTGGAAAAATTGTACAGCGAAAGTAACTAAAAATCGTACCGAGTTACTAATACGTTACCCAGCAAAATATTTCTCACATAATCTTAAAAGGTGAAAGAGCTCTCAAAGTCGATTGTACCGGCGCAGTGAGCTGAATCAACAAAGGGTGCGGTTTCGAAATATAAACAATCTCCTCGCGACTCATAGTTTTCAATATTTTACCAAAAAATTACGACACTTATGACGGAGATAAACGTTAAAAGCCGGAATATTTGTCGAGGCATTTTTTCCTCTTCTAAATAACGACCTGGCGGTCGTTGTGACTGTGAGGGGGGGGGGGGGGGGGTTTGTAGACAGTACATGTGCCTATTCATTGATAGCAAATATTGGGTGCCATTCGATGCAGTCATGAAGGTAAATATTTACCAGTTGTCAATTCAACACTAATGTGATTTGCGCAACGTCGAGAGCGCTAAGATTTGCAGAGAATTCCAGAGCACTCTAGCAGCGTATTAAGACTAGTCATTTTTCACTCAAGACCTTGGAGTTAGAGGTCTCTGGCTTAAACCGTTATCGTGTAACAATATTATTTGATTTACAGATAGATATATTCTATCCAATCATGTATTTCGTTTCTTTTATATGAGACAATAAGACCACTCATCTACTGAGCGAGCATCCAGGTCACTTCATCACTGCGAAAGAATGATCTACACTCTCCACTATTCTAAATTTCTCTGAAAACTTGTAAAGGGGATTTTTATTTGTCTCTCTTCAGAAAATGCTACTTATATACCCAGAAAGGTAGTAATGCTATATTTACAGTGCTACCTATATCTCACTTGGGTTGGTTGAGAAATCACACCCGAACTTCTTTGATTGGGAGGTACGTGTAAAATCGCTGAAATCACCAATAAACAAGGTTCTGCCTCCTCAACAAAACAAAAAGTATTACATTCAATACTTAAAGAAAGGCACAGTCAGATTCGCTTTACATGCACAACTCGACGGGAGGTTCCCACTAGGGTTATCCACATTGAGAAGTAATTCAACAGTTCAAGAGGATGGTTTAGGATGTGGAGCCTGTTGAGAATGTATTGGTTGTTCTTTGGAGTGGGGTAGTTCCTGCACTCAATTTTGTTCAGTCCATTGCCGTATACAAGGAGTCCACAGAAATTATGGGACAAACTCAAGTAACCAATTTTACAGCTAATTTGCAACAAAAAGTGACTCCAAGAATTTTTTTCATTTAATTACTTGGTGTTTTCGACCTTGTCTCAGTAAAACGACTCTAACTCCCTTAAATTAATATGTAAAATAAAAGTTGAGGATACCGTTGGAAAGAGCGTTGAATTTGCTATCGGCCTGATTCTGGTTTTGGCGTCTCATTTTTATTAAATTGTTGATTCTTTAAAAAATGACTTAATCCTTGTTTAAAAATGAATCATTCTTTAACAAACGAGTCTCTTCCTTATCAGGGAGGCATAGAAGTGTCACACTCGATTCAGCGTAAAAAAAAACAAAAAAAAACTCCCTCAAATTAATATGTAAAATGAATGTTGAGGATACCGTTAGAAAGAGCGTTGAATTTGCTATCTCCCTGATATAAAATACGATTTTTAAGACAGCCCTGATTGATGAAAAAATGGCCAAAGTCCAAAATTCAAGTGTTCGAGTCCGAATTCGATAAAAAAGGATTTTTTAAAAATCACCGTTTTTCTTTCGTATTTTGCGCTGTCAGTACGGGGTTCTTTCGGCGTGCACTCCTCGGGAAAAACTGGTCCACAATCTCAGCTTTCCAATGGTATACAAAAAATGTTTTTCACAGTGAAATTTGGTGGAAAAAATGACGTTTAATATAAAATCGGATTTTATATCAGGGAGATAGCCAATTTAACGCTCTTTCTAACGGTATCCTCAACATTTATTTTACATATTAATTTAAGGAAGTTAGAGCCGTTTTACTGAGACAAGGTCGAAAACACACAAAAAATCTGAAAAGTGAAAAAAGTCGGTTTTTGAATTGAGTATCTAATGAAAAAACTTTAAAAGGCACATTTTGTTACAAATTAGCTGTAGAATAGATTCCTTGAGTTTTTCCCATAATTTCTGATATGGAGTAATAATTAGTCGATAATTATTATATATTATAGTATATTATACTAATTATTAATTAGTAATAATTATTAGTCGATGTTGAAGATCTCAATCTTCGTTCTTTTTGGTATAAAAACTTCGAATTAACCTTGAGAATCCAAAGCACAAAGGAACTTCTCCCGAAAAAACCTCCGGCGAAGGCATTTTCTCGGTTCTGTCAATAAAGCGTCGCGCTATGACGTAAACGGAGGGAGGGTACCCACTGACTACACTGTTACTCAGTTTTCACTTCCGCTTGAGGTGCTAATTACGGGGATCTAAATTTTTTTGTCTTTTACGGGTCCCCCGTCAAAAAAAAAACCTACATCTTACGTTCTTTTTGGACGTCATCGGTCTGTTCTTTTGGACCCGTCAATGGTCTTCACGTTTGTTTTCTTGTACCTCTTACATAAGCAGAAGTTAATATTCATGAATTTTGGATCGCACTATTGTGCTGAAACTAACTTCCTAATCTTGTTGTCGACGTGCGGTCTTCAGGTAATGGTACTAATTATCAAATCAACTCGTATTGATCATGTGAAGGCAGTAACCTCTACCGAAGATATTGTATTCCTTCCCTGAGATGTCTTTCCTTGTGATCCGACTGATTTCTCTCATGCCAGTCATATTAGAGGTTTCTTCTTTTTTCCACGAAGGTTCGAAATGTTGATGCGGTGAAATCTTAATCGGTTCAGTTATGAAAACTAAGATATCTGGAATTTTTTCGGATTTTTTGGACCACCGAAAGGGGTTCCGCAACGCACTTGTAGTTACGCCCTTTGGACCTGACGGCACTCAATTACTTACGCGGTAAGTATCCACTTTAGAGACTTTTTGCATTGACAAAAGTTGTCAGCAATGGTCCATTTAGTCTACAAAAAAAGGAACAGTCGAAATCTGAAAACGTTGCCTAGCTGTGAGGGACGAAAACATGAGAATGGTAGGTACTTTTAGTCAGTGTATGATTACATTAATTTTGTTAAAATTATAGGTTTTTCTTTCGAATTTCTCAAAAAATGGGAGATTTGGATCTTTTGTTTTTGGAAGAGACTGTAGAAGGTTGCACCAACAGTTCCTCTAAATTTCTTGACAAGGATGTGGAGCTTTGGAGTGCAGATGTTGTCTATCTGCATGGACTGAACATTACGACTCATTTTAAAATTGTCAACGACTGTACCGATTGCGGCGTAGCGTTGATCGCCAAATTCCTTCAGTTGCAGCTGAGTTCAGAAAGAAAAATAAGTTACGCTAGTTGAAAAAGTTCTGTACAAGATCAAATCCCTGTAATACAGAAATGGCAATGAAATTTAAAAGAAAACCCTGTAATTGGAAAGCAAAACCTGTAATGTGCAAGAAAACCTGTAATTTGACAGGAATATCTGTAATTTCAAAAGAAAAACCTGTAATTTTAACAAAACAGATTATTTTAACAAAATAAATGTAATCATACATTGACTAAAAGTACTGTACTTACCATTCTCACGTTTTCGTCCTCGAGAGGTAGGCAACCTTTTTCAACATTTCAGATTTCGACTGCTCCAAAACTTTTTTTAGACTAAATGGACCATTGCCGACAACTTTTGTTCAATGCAAAAAGTGCTACCGCGTAAGTAATTGAGTACCGTCAGGTCCAAAGGGCGTAACTACAAGTGCGTTGCGGGACCCCTTCCGGTGGTCCTAAAAATTCGAAAAAATTCCAGATATCTTAGGTTTCATAACCGATTGAGATTTCAGCGCATCAACATTTCGAACCTTCATGGAAAAAAAAGAAACAAAAAACCTTTGACGTTTACAAATTATTATTGGACGTGTTATTGTGGTTTTATAGATTTGAATACTTTACGTTATACTGCTGTGCTAAGCCAAAAGCAGTCATCAAAGGAAAATGACTGACTTGAAGTTTCGAGAAAATAAGTTTTACCGTCGTGAAGCACTTGAAAACGTGGAAAGCAGTCGTACGTTTTCTCCTTTTCTTTTAATAGTACGAGATTGGATGTTTTTAGTCGTTTCAATTGAAACTCGATGGCAAGACGAACCCAACGATACAAGAAAGTCAACTGTAGTTGTTTCTAACATTTTGTGGCTCTGGAGTGAGAAAAGAGTGGCCGTCCTTAGTTTAAGATTACTGACCAGTTTTGTTCTTTTTTTGTTTCTTACGGTACAACGTGTCTTGTTTTTGTTTCAGTATTTAATGTCCGGTTGGTGGGGGAGCTATAGCTTTAGGTGTCAACCCGTCGATTACTCCACCAGCCCGATGGCCATGCGGGTAAGTGAAGTCTTATAAAGTGACTTCTTAATTATGTGATTTTCCAGATTTCGACCCTTGTAATTGTTATAGAATTTTTATTGTCTTCAATGTTGTTGAAATACGTCATCCGATCCGAATTTATTGTTACTTACGATGTACCCTGTCGTCTATTTCAGATGGCTGAAACATGTTGGTGGTACTATTTCTCGAAATTCACGGAATTTTTCGACACGGTAAGTCTTGGTACAGTTCGTATTTGGGTTTTCATCGGAATTGATGTAGGGTATAGTCGTGTACCTTGTCGACGTTATTTGGTTTATATTTTTTCCTGAGGCTAATTATGGTCCGATTTCTTTGTTTTTGGTCTGTATCCATCAAGCAAATGTCCTCATACAATTCCCAATTTTTCAAATATTTTAATCAGCATCTTCCTGGATGCTGCACTAATTATTCACGACCAATCCAATTCGGCTATGATTGTACCTGGAGCCACCCTCTGTGAAGGCTCCAGAGTGACAATTTGTGCCAAATTCAGGTAGTAAGGGGTGATAAATGAATAGTGCCAAGTATTTAAAACACCTTTTTATTATGAGCAAATATGTTGTTACATCTTTTCAGACACTTTGGAGAAACACATTATGCTTAAATTGCACCTTCAAACACCCACTTTTACTTCGAGGCATCTAAAACTATTCACAAATTTTTAGAGCGTAAGAGCATAATTTTATGCCAGGCTTAGCCAAGGAGATGGCTCCAGGTAGATACACGTAAAGAATGTGACAAGGTACATTTCCTTTTCTCAAAGACAAAAAATGTTGCCAAAGCCATGGACCGCGGGGTAAACCAAAACTCTTTCATCTAGCGATTAAATAAGATCTTTGACTAAAAAATTATACACGCTCTGATACTCAAAGTCTGGGATAATGAAGAAGTCCCAGCTGACTGGGAAAATGGTATTATCTGTACCATCCATAAAAAAGGAGACCCTCTTGAGTGTAGTAATTATAGGGGAATCACCCTCCTCAACGTATCCTACAAAATCCTATCAAACATCTTGTTTGACCGGCTTCTGCCGCATGCTCAGAGGGTAGTGGGAACGTACCAACGTGGATTCATGCCTGGAAAATCCACTATAGACCAGATATTCTCCCTCAGGCAGGTAGTAGAAAAGAGTGTGGAATTCCAGATGCCCGTGCACCACCTTTTCATTGATTTTAAAGCCGCGTACGACAGTATAATCAGGAAAAAATTGTATGCCGCTCTCCGGGAATTCGAAATCCCTGAAAAACTATGCAGGATGGTTGAAGCAACGATGAGGCGCACGATCTGCAGGGTGAGGATTCGGGGTGACCTGTCTGGGGAGTTTGAGACAAATGCTGGACTGCGGCAGGGGGATGCGCTTGCATGTCTGCTCTTTAATATAGCTCTGGAGAAGGTTGTGAGACTCGCAGAGCTGAGCACAAGAGGCACTATTTTTTATAAATCCGTACAGTTGTTGGCCTATGCGGACGATATGAATTTGATGGCAAGGACTGTTAGGAGCTTGGAAGATGCCTTTGGCTCCCTGTCGCGGGCAGCAGCAGAGTTTGGCCTCCAAATCAATATGGATAAAACCAAGTATATGGTCTCTGGCCTGAACCCAGACACTGGACTCCCTGGCTCTATAACTCTCGGTGGCTCAACCTTTCAGAGGGTTGAAGCTTTCACGTACCTCGGTTCCACTGTGCATATGTCGAATGATAGTGCGGTTGAAATTAGTAAAAGATTGTTGTCCGCCAACCGGTGCTATTTTGGGCTTCTCCCGTTTTTTAAATCCAGGGCGCTATCGAGGAATTCAAAGCTCACCATGTACAAAACAAAAAATTGGAGATGGCTGGAATTATACAAATTCGATTTACTTTTAACGGAATAGGTACCTAAAAATCCACAATTTAGAGAATGATACCACAAGGGGGCAACAACGAAGAACCCTCGCACTGATAACTTAGTGATAATATAATATCAGCATAGTTGATTAAAAAACCGTATAAGTTAAGTTCGGTTATGAACCTCATGCCCCCCCCCCCCCTCACCCTTCAAGATCAAAGTCTAGATTCGCCCCTGGTAGGTACAAGGTGTGTAGTACCATGAGCCTCTCAGTCTATTTTCGGGCGTTGTACGGATATTGCGTTCAGAACAGTTATCTATAGGTACAGAATGAAATTTCTTCCTTACTGGAAAAAATATTTTACCATGGATATGTCTGTTAGCTTAGGCACCTAATCCTGGACATATTCTGCTTAAAGTCCTAAGCAGGCTGCATACCAAATTACAGCTTCATAGTGTGAATAGCGTGTAAATTAACTTTCGGCGCCACTCAGTTGATCCAAGGCCTGGCCAGTGTCAAGTTGAAGTCCTAAGAAGGCTACATACCAAATTACAGCTTCATAGAGTGAATATCATAGAGATTACCTTTAGGAGCCACTCAGCGTCATGTTAAAGTCCTTAGGAGGCTACATACCAAATTACAGCTTCAAATTCAACCCAATAATATTATTCTGATAAAAATTTCTAATGATTTATGATTTCATTCTTGCAGTCTAGTTAAGTATCGTATTTGTTAATCGGATTTTCGATCTGAAAAATTGGATTGAATTAAAAAAACACAAAAACCCCCAGCCCATAGACACATCAAACTTAACATTTTTCCAACAGTTTTTAATTAAATCAAAATAACGTACATGAATTCAAAACAATAGTCATTATTTTCTATAATTTACTAATCAATATATTTATTTCTCCGCTTCCAGTTGTTCTTCATATTGCGGAAGAAGAACGAACACGTGTCCAACTTGCACGTCATCCACCACGGGTGCATGCCAATGAGCGTGTGGTTTGGAGTCAAATTTGCCCCTGGTAACATATTTTGTATTCAACTGTACTATAATTAAACGAAACTTTATGTCCAACTTTACCAGAAGAAACTCACGTTTATAAGAGGTTAAATGATTTTTGTTCATGTTGTGGGGCCCTCACACTGTGAAAAATATGTAGCACATTAAGAGGCCTGTCTTGAAGATGTCGTATTTTCGCAAAAATATTAAGATTGTGAGAAGTAATATTGTGCAGAAAAAAAATGCGTTCAATATTTTTCTGGAAGATTTGAAATTTTCGGGGACCCGTCAATAGTTTGTAGGTGGAGAGCGCGGTGTGAGGGGTTTCCATCGCAAGTTGAATCGGCACTGAAATATTGTCTAATATTTTTGTGTAGTCTGAGGGCTCCCGACTATTCAATGTTCTGGACGGTAATTTTGCTCAAAATATTGAACGTATTCAATTTTCCAGTGTGAGAGCCCCTTTAAAACCAACATACTCGTATTTATTTGAACTTCTTTTAGCAGTATCTACTTACAAGAGTAGGGCAGAGGTATGAGCAATTTTGAAAAAAGGCTTCTAAAAAAATTGCCATTAATTTTTTCTAAATTATATTTTTACCACCTTCAATTACATAAACAATTCATTCGAGAAATTATTTAAGTGGATTTTAATAAGTTTTAAGAATGTCTCCATGGAGATGAGGACCGTCCAGATCCAGGGATCCTTCCAGCTTTGAAGTTATTCCCCGCATTTTGTAGGATTGCCTGTGCGATCTGAGCCACTTCCTGTGCTTTTTTTTCGGGTTTTCAAAGTTTTGTGGTGGGTTATCTCGACTCACTTTAGAAGAACCCGCAGTTATCCTCATTTCGCGAGATCCCGTGATTTTGACATTTTTCTTATGGGGGCTCTACCTGAAGAGTAAATTGTATCTGGAAAACCCACCACGAACAGCTGGAGAATTAAAAGAACGGGTCCGACTGGCGATGCTGCAAAGTGTGATAAATAACTCCAAAGCTCTCTTGTAAGTCATTTGTAAAACTTAGTTTAATTTAACTAATTTTGTGAATGCGTTTTTTATGTAATTGAAGGTGGTAAAACTGTAATTTAGAGAATAATTGAAGGCATTTTTTGAACACCCTGTTCAGAATTGTTCTCTTTTCTGCCCACCCTGTATTTGAACACAATTTAATTCAATTAAAAATATTTCTAAAAAATGTTCTTTCTAAACTTTAAATTTCATATTCTTGGTATTTACTCTTGCTAATCGAAGTCCTAATGCTAATCTCATTCTAATACTTTAAATTACATATATTGACTTTGATTGTATTTTTACAGACAAGCGTTGCTGCTTATATAGGTAATATAACGTGTTATATCGAGGGTGATGTGGCAACATGACCTAACTAATTTTCCCTGATTTTACAGGACACACAAAAAACTGATTTTTCGTTATAGCGAGACGCTGCAGCTGGTTCCAATTTACTATATGAAACAGCTGAGATGTGTCATGTTGATATCACGTTTGAGATCGGGCAACTCGTTTCCTTTGTTTTTCTGGCGAGAAAACTCTAAAACGGACGTCGCCAATTCTGCCCTGTTAAATAAAAATGCCTCGAGTCAAATGTTTACGAAAATGGGGTTTTTACGGAACCCCTCCTATTTTGGACCTAACCTTTTCGATGGTGAAGTCCAAATTTCAAAATTCGAACCGGAAGTGGGGGAAATTCTAACCATAATCATACGAAAAAGGGTCAATGTTAGGGTAAAACGCCTCAACGACACGCTTTTAAGGTAAAACGCCTCAACTCACCAAAATATTGAGATGAGGCGTTTTACCTACAAAAATTCACATTATTTTGGGCGTTTTCCTAACAAAACATCCATTGAGTTGTTTACGTTAAGGTGACTGTCTCACAAGCAAGTTGAGGCGTTTGACCTAAACAAACAATCCCAAAATGGAAGCTGGAAATTTTAAAATCGCCTTAACTGTAATTAATCGATTATAAATCGGTGTTAAATTGGTTGAAGTCTTATAGATATCTCACCAAAAAATGGGGTTTTTATGTTGTTTTGTCAACTTACATCAAAGGTTTCAGTGAAAAACTTTGAGGCGAATTTCTGCTATGTTTTGAATTTTGAGTTTAGGCGTTTTACCTTAACAGGGCAGAATTTGGCGAGAGATTTTCTGTATAGAACTCCCCAACTCCATTAGTCCAACAAGTTAAGTCTTGTTGCCACATCACCATCGATATGGAACATCTGTCTGCTTATAGTCTATTTATATGAATTCCAATTTTCAGGCGGCCACAGCACGTTTTTCTCTCTGATCAATTCCCTCGTTCACATAGTGATGTACTACTATTATCTCGTCTCCGCCATGGGGCCCGCCTACCGCAACTGGATCTGGTGGAAGAAGTACCTCACGTCCTTCCAAATGGTAAATATACCAAACGAGACGTTTCGTCGTAACGACGAATCAATTAGAGCCTACTTTTTGCTTCCTCACGACCGAATGTTGTCTGGTATTTATTGAAGAATTGTAGACAATTTTGGCTCTCAAACATTTTATGTCATCAAGGAGAACATTTGAATCTGTGTCTACCGGTCTGTCCTACTCTACATACGTTCATAAAACCAACCATACCTTTTCGTTTGTACGGGTTAGTCGTCAGATGGTCCAATTTCATCCAAATTCGACTGTAAGTTTGGTAATGCCTTACGCTGTATTCAAACTTTGAATTTCAATGTGACATCTCTCGTAACTCCTGTTCTATTTAACTTTGAATGATGCACTCGTATCAAAATAAAGTACGACGCCTACAATCAATTATTTATAGTCTTAAAATTAAAATACTTACATAATATGTAAATATTATTTACTTATAATGGGCGTCTTCATGGTCAGCCAAATTTGACGCCGAATCTTCGAAACGTGAGTTTCAAAGGGAGCCAATGCGCATGCGCTCCGTCTAATTCGACGATTCGATTTACGATGGGCTAAAGGCGTCGAAAGTCAATTGTGCGATGTCGCACAATCGAAATGCTGCAGCGATCGTCGCGGCAGCTTTCTAAAGTTCGTGTTATTGGATAAGAACTCTCGAAATTCTCTGTGGTTTACAAAATTTGTTTTCGCTGGAGGCCGCGAGGAGCGCTAGCGCTTTTCGACGATTCGACGTGGAAACGGTTGGGAGCCTCATGAAACCCTCGCTTCCCCATGTCTTGGATTTGCCGAATCGGATCATGAATACCCCTAATTTATGAATATAGACAGCTCAATGAATTAATTAATGTCACATGTACCTACTAATTGAATACTTCCATGTTATGATGTGAGAAAGTTTACTCAGCTGCTATTTTCTTGAATTTAAAATCGGTCTTCTTGAAATCAGAGTAGTCCATAAACTACACCATTGAAATCAACATCGTTGAAAATTTGATGTTATTTTATATACAGGTTAATTGTAGAACTACTTCGATAATTCGCTCATTAGGTCATGCTGCAGTACAGGAATTCACAGTGTTATATCTGCTGAAATGAACGGATCTGATCCTGAAGCTTTTAAAAAAGGCGTCTTTTGTGTCGTTTTTTAGGTCCAGTTCGTGGCTATTATGGTCCACCAGTTTCAACTCCTTTGGACGCCCTGCGACTACCCCAAGATCTTCATGGTCTGGATCGGCCTCCACGGAGTTCTTTTCCTTGGTGAGTACTCGCGAGAGTTCTGAAGATATTTCGTTAGAAATCGCTTTGTCTTCTACATTTTTGTCAAGGCCTAAGATGATGGCTGAATGGAAATCTAATATACATTCTGTATGCAGAACATAACCCACTATTTGAATGATGTTACTGTACCGGCAAGGGTGAAATAATATCACTTCCTCGACCATATTTAACTGTTTATTGGCCAATCTGATGCGACAATTATTTACGAGTAGAGGATTTTTTTTCTTTTTTTACAATACCTACCTATTCCATCTTGTCAAATCAATTTTGTATTTTAAAGGAATTATTTCGTCATTATTACGGTATTTTATAATTGAAACGTCCATATTTCAGGTCTTTTCTCGGACTTTTACAAAGCCAAATATAAGGGCGTAAAATCGAGGCCCCTGGCGACGCCTTGCTTCCCGATCGAGCAGGAGAAGCCCGTCAACGGAGCCGTCAACAACAACGGAGACCTGGTAAGAATGAGGACTACGTTTAAATTCGTGATCGAGAAGTCAAATTAAACGCTACTTAAGTTAGGTATCGAAAGTTCAGACAACCAATCCTTGGTTTTTTTTCCGAAGAGGGACGGGAGGCCCTGAGACCAAGAGATCTATTGTGACTTAATCCCCAACTTAGTTTAGAACTTTACTAATGGCCTCTTCTTTCACAAAGTGAAGGAGGTTTTCAGGCATCTCTTTAGCAATATCGGCAGGTGTTAAGACACCCTTTCCGAAATGCCGGAATCTTAATGATGCAACAGCGGGGCACTCGCAAAGTATATGCTCCGCTGTTTCCACCTCCTCGCGGCAGAAGCGGCATTCAGCTGTCCTGACCCCTTAGGTCAGCTTTGAGGTTATCGAAAAGGCAGAAACTGTCTTCAAATCAGCCTGGCTGTCAGACAGAATGTAAATTCTTGCACCTGTGAGTCGTTTCCTGCCAATTTCTATGGCATGGGTGGTGGCTGCAGGACCCAAGGGCTTAGCCAAACTAAAGTTTGGGCCCCTTATACCCAGGCCAGCCATACCACCCATCACAGATCCATCCGTGTACCACACAAGTGAATCTGGTTCAAATTGAGGTAGTCCTTTCTTCCAGCATTCACGATCATTAATGATCACCCTGAAAAGTAGGTCAACGTTCATCTTTTCCAGCATTGCGTCGGGAACTGAAATAGTCACTGGCCCTATCTTTATTTTGTGCAGTATTTCCACGTGGCTACCTTTACAAATGGGGAATTTGATCCTCCCCACTTGCAGCATCCTGATGGCCCCCAGTTAGGCTGTCCTTTGAATATAAATATGCAGAGGAGTGAGGTCTAAAATAACCTCTAGTGCTGCTGTGGGAGTTTTATTCATAGCCCCTTTAATGAAAGTCCACAGTTCTCTGGTTCTTCTGGCAAGAGAGTAGTCCACGTGCTTGTTCCATGTCAGTTTATGGTCAAGCACCACCCCTAGGTATCATAGGAGAAAGGAATCTCCTGACCCTGAAGGCAAGGGGATGTTTCCTTCGATTGGTGAACTATAGTGGTTTTCTCAGGGTTCAAATGAAGCCCTTCTGCTGAACACCGCTGTTGGACGATGTTGAGGGCATTCTGCATTCTGTTTGACACAGTGCTATCAAACTTACCTCTAACAATAATGTTTCGATCGTCTGCATCGAAAGTTCAGACAACCAATCCTGGGTTAGGGTTCAGTCCGATATTGTCAAGTTCCTAGACGTTTGAAGGTGCTGCTGAGACGTCAATAACTCCGTAGCAAATTTTGGAGGGTCCTACGAGTTCGTACTTAACATAACAAGTCTGCGGATCTATTCAGAGGGACATTCCCATAATAGCGATTTGTCACCCACAATTCTTTGTCGTTCAAAATGAGTGTTTTTCGTATCACTTTTTGTTTACACCATTATTTAAGATTATTTTTTAAATGATGTAGTCATGATCAAACGCATGAGAAATTGAAATTGAAAAACCCCGATTATTTATGTTAGTTGTGTACTCGATGCTATTCCTTACCTATGAGCCATGAAGCCTCTATAGGGGTTACAAAATATATAACCAGTACGATATATAACCAAAAACCGAGCGATTTCAACGACAATCATATTCGACTTTTCAGAAATCCTACTCGGCCGCCTACCCAACGCCCAACTGCTACACAGGAGGGGAAAACGGTTATCTTCGAAGTTCCGACAAAGCCAAGACCTCCTGAACCAGCGAAAACGCCGGAGAACGCTCCATGGATACTATACGCAGATTTAGCATCCACCCGCGACCCGCCCCCTGATGAAAAGCGAGACACGCCTCCCACGCTCTGAAAGAAAACCTCACTTCATCATTTTAATTAACGCTCGCTCTTCATCTTTGTTATTATTTCCCATTTTCTATCGTATTTTTTTACTTCTCGTGTTCGCTTATTTGGCGCGCTTGAAGAAAAAATGTTTGCATTAGTTTTTTTTTTTTGAGAAAATTTGGCTTTGACGAAATTTCGAATTTAACATTCCGAAATTTCTGTTTCAATGTCTGCGCATATGTGAAGCTTTACAGGCGTATGTCAACTTGACATTGTCAAGCCTCCATATTTTCCAATGACTCAAAACTCCCGTTGAAATCTCGAGCCCAGTATATTTTTTTTTCTATTTTTCAACCAAATTCAAACAAATTGTCAAAAACGAATTGTCAAATTTTTTCGATATTGTATTTTTTATGGACAATATCGCGAGTCTAATTTGGAAAATGTAGAGATCGTTGAAAAAACGCCAATTCCGCTAAATCGTGCTTTTAACGCAAAATTATTCGTTATAATTTATAATTGTAGGTTATTTGGGAGAGACTTATGTCAAAAAAAAAACACACGTTTATTTTCTTACCTCTACGCAATCTAATTACGTTCTACACTAAATTTTTTGTTGAAGAGACAATCAAAACCCCTTTAAAAAAATCATGAAAAAAGTCAGTTTTTCTAGTAAAATTTAGACGTTACCACCATTTTTGTACAAAGTGGGAAACAAATATGTTAAAAGCATTCGCTTGCAATAAATTAGTTTTGTGGGGACTTCATAGCCGACATGTTTTTGTCAGAATCACCTTTCGTTTGGCTCATCTGCCCCAATTCCACCGTCAAAAAAGTTTCGTTTTGATGTATAAACAGTCTGTGCAGTTGTGGGGATGAATGTCTGTGGGCTTCGTTCCAATTTTTGATAAATTTCGTTTTTGTACACAAAAAAAAACTACTGCTTTTTCATTTTTCATCTAACATATCGAAGGTACTAAATGGATTGGTGGTTTTTGTTTCTTATATAGGGTATACACTTTTATATTATCCATACTCTCAAAGTGTATCCAACAAGCAAGTAGAGCTTGAAAATTCAATCGAATTCACATTTCTACTGTAATTGAAGAGCGGGAGATTTTTTTTAGGGGCGATTTGGAAAACTTCCTTGATTGGAAAATAAATACCGTTTTTAAATGTAGCTAGATCTCAATCGTCCCTTGAAAAAATTATCCATACTAGGTTGATATAATCATAATTCAAGAATTAGAACTCACCTCTATTTCATTTTGAATTCAATCCCACGCTTTAAAAAAAAACACTAAACACACCTTCAGGCGAATAAGCCCACAGATGATCACCCCAGTAAATTTCATTGAGACGGATTCTTCTTGTAGAATTCGACGTAAAGATATTCAGTAGGAACTGGTTTCCGCTCAAAATGTCTACATTTGTTTTCGTTTGTTGTAGAGCACCATATCCTTACCACTTCGCCAAAAGCGCTAATCTGCTTTTTTGGTCATTTTCGTTTTAATTTTGGGTCTTGCTGAGGGAGGCACATCATGCCAGAGCCCACGTGATTCCCAGTGGATCTTTTTGAAAAATTAGAAATTCGTTTCGTGTATCCGTAGATGGACTAAAACGAAAATGACCAACAAAAGCGCTTTTGGCGAGGTGGTAACGATTTCAAATTGTGTCATTTTGCATGACAAGCAAAAGACTGCTTTCTCAACATTGAGCATATCTTGAAGGGGGTATTCTCAACATTGTTCATCTCAAACCCTACTGAAACAACACAATAATTTTAAATACAAGAGTTAAAAGTTATTGGTTTAACTTTTATTTGGTGCGTTTTATAATTATTAGGGGGGGTATAGCAAAAAACACAACGAAAAATGAAGTAACATTGAAGTAGATTGATTGATTGAAGTCACTCCAAGTAGCTTCATAATAATATTATGAAACAGCTGAGAAGAACAATGTAGCCCTTACTTTTAGAGGTGCCCAATGTTGACGATATAATTTTTCGCAGCGATCCTACTGGTTAAAATTCTGAAACTAATAATTCCTGGTACACCGCATTCGTGGGGGGGGGGGGGCTACCAGTGTTTTTTTTTTTTTTTTTTTTTTTTTTTTTTCTCTAGTACAACAACCCGCAACAAGTGTAGAATTTCCCTCTGAAGCTGTGTCATGTGTACGGCATAGGCGATTCAAGGGCGAGTCGAAAAGTGATTTTGATCACAGTAAACGTCCTCTACCTCAGCCTTGAAAACGTCCCCGTGGAAATCGAAATCAAAATAAAACCACCACCAGCGTCACCCTGCGGTGAAAAGGTCAAAAAATAAGTGAATTTTGTCGCGTTGCATTCAGAAAAGTCTTTTTCTTTTTTTAAGAAACAAAAACAACGCGTTTTTTTTGTATATATTTACTGGCTTTTGTTGCTTATGTATAAAGTATTTAGATTTAAAGATGTACAAAATATTACCTTGAAATATTTTAACACACAAAATCATTTAAAAGTCAACATTAACTTTTAAAGAAAACGGTATGGAGGGTATGTAAACACTAAGGAGTATATTTTGGGATCTTTATTTATTTATTTTTTTCCTGTCGTAGTATTTTCGTTCCTTTTTTAAACATCAATTTTGTTCCAAAGTTTCTGTACCTATATATTCTATTGTATAATATTGTTACATTTTCCTCAGACTTTGTAAGAACGAGGAAACATTATAAAAGATGTTATAATTCTATATTTTTCCCTCATTTTATGATGAAAGAATATCACTGTTGAAAACAAAACTTCATGTAGGATTAAATTTAAATTGGTTGGATATGTTTTGTTTTTGACTACGTATAATTTTTTTAATTTAATTTCTTCAATTTTAATATCTTTATTTATTTATTAAGAAAACCATGATCGAATAAATAAGTGCCTCCGGAATTCGGTCGTTCACAAAAATCTCTACCAGCCGATACCGAGAGGGTGAATTCAATATGATTTCGCCTTGTGTTGTTATGTGTGTAATTATTATTACCTCTTTACTTACTAATTATTATTGAAATAAAAGTATGGCGTTCTATTTGTGTTGTATTTTACTTCATCTTGTTACCATTACCTCATGGAAGAATGAATTCCTTCTTCCGTGCCATTACCTATTGGCAATATGGCTGTCACAGAGTCGATGTTGTCTTCTGTTGTTTACTAGAAATCCAATATAATATAATATATCTGTATTATTGTAAGAACAAAATTTTGCAAAACTAAAACTCATTAAATTTACAAGAATTGATGGCTCATTGGTTGATGGATTTTGAACTACATACTGCATAACCTACTACAAATCCTGTGCATTTTTACGTAAATACCAACGTCTTCATCTGTAGAAGTTATTATTTGAAAAATGGCATGAAATTCCCTCTCAGAGTCCGCTCTTAAATTTGTTAGTTCTGTAGTGTATAATATTATACACAGACTTTCATGCCATTTTTCAAATAATAATTTCTACATCTGAAGTCGTTGATATTTACCTAAAAATGCCCAGGATTGGTGGTAGACAGAAGAATCGCGCTTATGCAGTAGGTAGTTCAAAATCCATCAACCAATGAGCCATCAATTCTTTTAAATTTAATGAGTTTTAGTTTTGCAAAATTCAGTTCTTTCTATAATACAGATAATTTTGAAGAACAGTAATTTTATACAATACAAACATTTCCAACGCACCCTCCCTCCCCCACCCCAAGACCCAACCCAGTTACGCCACTAACTACAACTTAAAATGTTCCCTATGACGTGTGTACAGTGATCCTTGAAACGATGGTAGGAAAGGATGGTCGTAACAAGTGGACATTTTCGGGCAGGAGCAGGGTCGTCCCTGAAAGGTTATAGGAATCAATAAAATCCAACAGTCACTTTTACGGCATGTGCAAAATTGTTTTCTCCCCAAGCATTGGCATATTATATTATATAATATGCCAATGCTTGGGGAGAAAACAATTTCGCACATTCCGTAAAAGTTACTGTTATATTATAATTAAAGACCGGATTTCTATGTAATTGCATAATAGGCAATTATGGATATTATCCACTTCGCTTCATGTAAGTCGAGCGCAAATTCTTCCTTTATCCGAGTTGCCTTCTGTAGATGCTCTGGTTTGAATTTTATTCTGCATATTCGGGGAGGGGGGGGGGGGGGAATCGTAATGCTGCATATTTTATAGATAATCAATAATGTTTGACGATTTTTGGTGACGGGAAGAAACTAAAATAAAGTTCTTAAGTACCAAAATCAGACGGAGTTATTGATTTTGATCACTTGAGTAGGATCACAACGTGTTGAAAACGTCTTGGATTGGGTCGGAAATCCTCGCGTTTCTCACGCCTTAGCCTTCATTAGGGACGTTCGATTCTTCCAAAGTATCGATACGAGTACTCATTCAAGTACTTGGATAGGCATATTCGATACTACTCGAATATCGAATGAAAAGTATCGATATACATGAGTACTCGCAAAAACTCATTAGAAAAAACTCTGCAAATTCTTGACCCAACGGTTTATTATCTTCTTTGTTCAGATCACCCTTCTGTCTAGATTACTGAATGTCAAGGATGGATGACAATGCAATGTTATTCACTCGGTTTCTTGTCTGTAAACTTGTTTAAACAATACCTATTGGTTTAAACAAATTAAATTTGGATGAACCAACATTAACAGGGGTTCAGGATGGTTGACTATGTAATATTCAGTAGGGTTCATGTCTGCAGAATTGTTTGAACAATACCTATTTCTTTAAACAAATTAAATTTTGATGATGAGCTAGAGCTCTATCATTTCGTGAATTAGACAGAAGAAGGATCTGAACCAAGAAGATAATAAACCGTTGTGTCGAGAATTGGAAGTTACTGTCCAGGCCTCAAGGTTCAGACATGAATGACACCAGGAAAAATCGTTCCTGGAATAGATTCTCTCCGATTTTGTTGAAATGTAAATTTTTTTATTTTATTGTATTTTGGTTTCTTTTTGGTCATTTAATGGAAATTTCTCAATTCGGTAGTTGAGTATTTCTTTCGATATGGACCAAAGTTTCGATATGAGTACTCATACTCAAATCATTAGAATCGATACCAAAAATACTTGGTATCGAAAGGAAATATTCGATACATTACTGGTAGGTATCGATCGGTATCGAACGTCCCTAGCCTTCATCAAAGCCCACTTGTCGTTCAAACCATTGATACTAACTAGGTTAGAAGAAGGGGTGTCGAGTTGAGACAAAGTTTGGAGTTGATCGAGGGATGCTCCGCAAAAATGCAGACGATTCCTGGTACGAATGGGACAAAATTGCAAGTGAAGCGGTCCACACTCTTGCAGAAAAATGAACATCTAGAAACATTAAGGAGCTTGTAATGGGACAGGATGTACCCAGTGAACTGACGGAGTTATTTAAAGCAATTTTCCGTCTACAAACACATTCTCTCAGACCGTCGTCACAACTTCATTAAAGACAACCTTGAAATGTGTTTTGAATGTCTTTTACGAAAAATTAGCAAATCTGTAAAGAAGATGAAAAATATAGAAAATTATTTTAAAACTGTTGTGTTCCATTTGTTCCTTTTAGTTCTATGCCACAAAAGTAGTCGAATTTGAGCCAGATAAGTTTGATTATAATTGAAAGAGGTACCTATGTACAGAACAGTTGAAAGATACTCATTTCCAACTGTGGATATTCCTACTCGTGTTACAGCAAAACGATAATATGGTGAAAGTAACATGGGTAGTCATTGTCACCGATTGTGAAATTTTGTTACGTATGAATAGTGTGAACGTTGCAAAATGTTGTAAGTAGTAAAACAAATAATGTTCGGTAAAAGGATCAATGACAAAATATTTTTACGAAATGAGAATTTCATTCGATCATTCCTTACTGGAAGTTACTAGTTAGAGTGGTTTTTTCCAAGTAGGTACTGAACTTAATTTCTCGAATTTTACAAAGTTCGCATATTTCATTAGTTTTTACTGCATATTTTCGGGTCATCTATGCTGCATAGAAATCCGGTCTTTAATTATAATGGCCTTGACAGAACAATGGCCAGGTCAATGGCGGTCAGTGTTCATATAAATCGCTGGTGATTGACCAGACATGCCTTTCCAAACAGGTTACAACTAGTTTCTATAACCATCTGTACCCTCCTTGTCATATTTCCAATATGGCTGTATTAGACAGTCAATGTTGACTTTTTTTGTTCGTTTATTATTATTAGAACTAACTACTAACCCATTACTATCTATTTCTATATCTTCCTCTTTCATCATAAAAACGCCTTTAATAATATAGGGAGACTCGAGCAGTATAGTTCAGTGTAGTTGGAAGTCAATATCGCCTAATTAATTAGTAATTAGTAATTAATTAACTACACTAAGCTCTTCAAGTACTTATATATCTCCCTCTTTCTATAATAGTTATAGTATATTATAAAGGCCTTAGTAGGATAGGGAGACCAGTGATTAACCTGACTGAACCCTCTCCAAGCAGGTTAGAACCGCTATTACTTTCTATTCCCTCCCTGATACTTCTCCCTACGGATCTACTCATTGGACCCTCACTATGTTCCGTCACTTTAGGCGTCCCTGCCGGTCTTCGAACTCGATGTATCAAAATTTCAGTATAAATATCGTGCTAGTGGTCCTGACCCAATGATTCAGAATAAGTCACAGTAGTTTCAAAGTATCAAAAGTTGACTGTTTCCGCATTGCTTCAAACTCCTTGTTTTTTACTATATACATAATGCAATTTTTTGCTCCCAGGTAAAAATCTATTTCCGAATGTTCACAACTCGTACTTAACCAAAAAATATAACTTCAAGGATTAAAAAAAAAAAAAACAATATTCGAACGTGGTAATTTATTGTGTTTATTTCGAGGGAAAAAAAGTAAAATCACATAGTTCCTTAAAAAAAATCAAAAACAAACCAAAATATTCACATAACTGTTCGAAATCACTCAAGTTATTGCTGAATAAATAGTTACAATCTTCGCTTAGTACGGCTATTCTTCAATCTGACTAGCCTAATATTATTAAATTGCTATATCAAATCAAGGCGTTTTATCATAGAAAATCATACAATGATACACTGGGGTGCCATTCAATTTCAGACTAAAGCGTACGGTAGGGAAGGTTGGTCTTAGACACTTTGGGATATGAGCCTGTGGTTATGACTGAGTTAGTTGTGTGTTTTATAAATGCACGAAGGACACGTTTTCGGGATAAATAGTATGTCTTTACAATAGATTGGATGCGGTGCAATCTTATTGCCCTCATCATATAAAGAGGCCTTTGATGTAGTCACCATCTCCTCAGGGGTGTCGTAGAACAGGCTGGACTAAGGTTTAGGCTTCTTGAGAGCCAGTTTGATTTCGGAAAGGGATAAAGCACTAGACCCCTCAGGATACATGACATGTAAATGTTATGATGTTATAACTGCCCAGACCACTGGAAACTTCCATTGTGTGCCAATGCACTACATGACCTTACAAAGTTATAACCAAAAACTGGTACACAAGACTGTTCCACTATTTCAGTTCCTAACATTTGGTAAACTTCTATTACTTTCATTTTTAAAGGAGGCGGAGACCAAATCAGAATGATGAAAGTGAAAAGCTGTAGCTCGAATAAAGAAGTTAACTTCAAACTTGCTTCGCTGTACTTGAGAAAGGTTGGTGAGATGATTAGACCACCCTAAGTTTCCACATGACTGTATTTGAGTTTTGTCATTATTTCCTATGAACGAAGCCTTCTGCTGGTTTTTATTTGACAACAGCTCACTCTAAGCCAACGTTACATTGTCCCATATGTCGTGGTTTCCAGTTACTCTCCAATAATGTATGGAGACGATATGGAGGTGCCGGCTGAATATTCAACAACAATGAATATTCCGAAGACAATGATATTTCGGAGCAGCGGCTGGGCAGGAAGCTCACCAGACATGGTAATATCGAGAAATCTCAATGTTTGACAGTGCCAATTGTGTGTCTATTGAATAGGAAAATGAAATGAAATACCAACAAGGGGAGGTTTGGAGATGGGGACGAATTCACTACACAAGTTAAAATCACTTGATAAGGGAAAGTAACGGTGTTGCCAATCACCTACTCCCAAAAACAGAGATAGAAGACGCTACGTGGGGCACTTCAAGGTCAATAGCTGCATGTAAAAATCCCTCTTTTTCCAATATCATCAAGTTATCACAGTTTAGAAAATCAGTTGTTCCCTGGAACACAAACCACAAAATGGGATACAACACCTGGAGGTATTTACTATTCACTGACAACCCCTGAACAGCTGGCGACCAGACTGAACTGTTACAGAAAACTCACAGTATCAGTGGTTTTCTCAGGCTGGCCAACATCACAAAGGGAAAACTTTGTTCAACTGCAAGACTGAAATGATAGGCACAAACCCCAAAATCGATACGAAATGTTGGCGACATACTAACCATGCCTCAAGGGTCCATCAACTTCAATACTCCTCAATTATAAAACAACAAAATCCGAGTCAATTTTACAAAAACTTGAAACAGGTCATAAATAGGTACAAATTGTTCTTTTTGCTACGTCAACATTATTTTTTACAAGAAAAAAAAAACGATTGAACATTCCATGGTACACAAATTCTAGCGTTAACATTAAAATGTAAAAATACTGAATAAAAACGTATTTCAAAGTATTATAAAGTTTATAATTTTCAATAAAAATTGTTCGTAACAAAACCAACGCGAAGAACCTTTTCGACATCCATAAACAACTCGAGACGTCCTCGCACATAGAGTAGACAAGTCTGGGTATTGTGAAAATGACGAATATCATATTTGGGAAGGCTGATTTTAACAAATCTGTCTGTTCCAGACGGAATTTGGAGTTTAAAAGCAAATATTGACATTGGAAAGTTCCTTTTAGATGGTTTGCAACAGAACCTTTGATCACAAATTCTTTTACAGTTTAGCCAACCAAACAACCTAAATTCAACATTATCAACTTGAAAATAGGTATAGAAAAGTACTCAAAAATAATTCACATAACGAACCGTTTGAGGGATTCGGATTGAAAGCCTGAAACAAATAAATAGAAGTAAACCAAATAGGTACGACGTACAACATTGAGGAGTCGTATAAACATGTTAAGACACAGCCAATAAGTTGAATTTGAAATGTTGACCAAATTTTTGAAGAAACAGAAATCGCCCAATCGTTTTTACGGACGACACTTTATAAACAGTGGAAGGTTTACCAAATTTTTTTGTAATAGAAATTATCCCTTCAATATGGACGGGGGTCGCCATTTTGGTTTATTTATTATTATTATTATTTTTTTTTTTTTACATCAAAGGCACAGAATTCATTTCACTTTGATTTTTCACGACTCGTAACAATTTATTCGTATTTGACAATCGATTAGTGTCATCGAATTTTTCAAAAGTATTTACAAGCGCAGCGTGCAATAGAGAAAGTTCAGGGTTGGATGGGAACAATACTGGGGGGATTCTTTGAACAATCGATGGATTTGTTTTCTTTCATACTGAAGTACAAGTGCCAACTAGATATGACCCAAAACTAAAAACCACCGGATTAGTGCATTCAAATTTGAATTACCTATCCCAAATTGTCAATTGAGTCTTTTGAAAATTGAAAAACTTGTTTTGATGTAATTTCGTTTATACATTTGATCTCATTGCAAATGACTTTCTAATTCAAATTTCGTACAATCAAGTCGTCAACGTCTTCTTTTAGTAGCCAGTAAATGTCTTATTACAATACGAACTATCCTTTCGAGTTAAGTTTCTTCTTTTAACCCACTCAAGTCATATTGGATATAACTTTGAGACAGTTTTTAAAATGTGAGTACCTATCAGGTTTTTAGAGTCGTTTTTGTATTTGTATTGATTTTTTAAAAAAATCGATTTTCCAATAAAGGTGCACATCCTTAGTTCAGAAATGGTATTTGCTCAGTGACGAATATGTTGTACTCAAACAGCAGAATCGGACATTGAGTGAGAAAAAAAGTGATCATTGCTAAGAAAGGTGCATTTTTGTTTGCTTAAACCCCAAAAAGTTGGAGATAGTGCGCTGTATAAACCAAAAAATGGATTGGTAGTCCTGTTTCGGTTTTTTGGCGTATAGAACGCCCACTGGCCAAAGACTTGGTAGACCTGTTCGGCCAGTGGGCGTCCACAGGTCTTGGATTTCTGCATCTCTAGTTTCCTCAAGGTGCAAAAAGTTGTATTTTTTGGGGTTTGAGCAAATGGAAATGCAATCCAAGGATCACTAGTTATTGACCAATTTTTCGCCTATCGGGTACAACATAAAGATCAGAAGACATAAGGGATTGGATTGTCTGATCGAATATTGGGTGTAGGTACTTCTTATATCAGGAGTTGTTTGTAGGTTATTTAATCAATTTGATTTACTTCAGGTTTGATATTAATTGTACAGAGTGCCAAGTCAGAAGCCTCCAAGAACAACAGGTGTAGAGGCACGTAAAGGCCATGGATAGCCGTTGTTTCCGGGGCTGGTCGATCCTAAAGCGTACGAATCAACACGAATCCTGGCACTGTGACAGGAACCAAAGGAATGTGTTTTTTGATGTTCTGTATAAGATGTTATTTGCTCAGACGGAGCAAGAAACCAGTGAGTTAGGGTTGGCAATGAGTGCCTCCACAATCAGGTACTTGAAATTGGCTCAAGGTTCGTGATTTGGAGGAAGTCGTCCTGAATAGCACCAAGGCGAGAGAACAAGGTGGAGCTTACTACGCCGGCATCAAGATTTTCAGGTGTAGGTTGTTGTTCAGGGTGACTAAACCGAATCTTGTTGAAGATTCGCTGATGGCTCCGATCTGTGGAAAAAGTCTGATTGGAAGAGAAAATATCGCCAAGATTTATCAAAGATTCATGAAAAATCAGGTGGTTGGAGCATGTTCAGAAGATGCTCCAAAAGAGGTTGAAGATCATCTGATGGACTGCACTAGGAGGAGGCGGCTAACTGGTGTTACTGACGATCTGGAACCATGAGAGTGACAAACCAGACGGTAAAGGCAGAGGAGCAAGTACGTTGGAGGATTCTGCCATGGAGGAAAGTGGTTGGCTGGTTCTAAGACACACCTTTAGTGCAGAGTGCGTGGCAGGTATCCGAAGGATCCGTAGCGACAGCTACTCGACTGAGCGATTGGAAAAAAAAAACAATCGTTAAGATTCATCAAACTTCAACGACTCAGGTAGTAAGGATGCTCCAAAGGAGGTTGTTTGGGCTCTAAACAAGGACAACCCGACTCGATCCCACTCCTCAATCCTCCTCATCGGTTCCCTTTCATTGGAATCTTGGCTTCACTTGCTCCCCGTACCCCCGTCATAACCGTTACACGTCTCTCTACTTTGAGCCTTCAACAAAATCTCCACTCCTGCAAACGTCAGTATCAATCACTGGACAAGCGACTTTCCCGATCCAAGCGTGAGGCCTTGGTTTTGGACGGTAATCCTGGAGGCCGTCGAGAACGACCTCAGCGAGCTTGGAGTGAGACAATGGAGGGGGAAAACTGGACTTTGACTGACAAAACCTGATGGAAACACCCCTTGTTATTCTCGAAAGCTTCAAACTGGCACTAAATAAACAATATTCAACGCTTGTTGATTGTCGTTACCACATTAAACATATTTCACTAAAATTGAATCAACGTCGAACTTTCTCTCGCACGAAACGTACTCCATTGCTGACCGTGAAAAATATCCAAATAATACAGTGGAAACGTAAAAAAAAAGTTAAAAAATAAACATAAAATAATAACCAAAATCAATCCTAACCACAATAGTATCACTGGGTTCATGTTTTCATAAAAATGTGAATTGTACATTATTCTCAATTCTTGTTTTGTCCTCTTGAACATGACTTTTTTCTTTAATTATTATAAAATATGGTATTGTCTACACTGTTCACTAAAATCTAAATCCTTACGTCGCTATCCTCTTTCATCCTAAACGATTCCCACAACATTCTTTCCCACAATTCTTGAAACAAAACTAAAATTCGACAGTGTTAAAAAAAATAACGGTTGTTGGAAGCCCAAACCAAGAGGAAATTCACCGTGAAATTCGGGCGTCGCCTCAAAACGAGCACGACTCGTCGCCAACGCCCCAATTTGACGTCACAATAACCAATCCCAAAAATCAATCAATCAAATCAGTAGTACGAGTATGTAGACGACGCCATTTTGTTAAAATGCATCTTCTTAACAGACAAAAAAATGCTCATTGAAACGGTGTTCACATAATTTTTAATACAAAAAAAAACAAAATACTCTTGTCAAAACGATTAAAACAAAATCATTGCACAGAACAGGTACATATCAACTTTCGTATACTTCAAAACCGTAACGACTTCAACAAATTTCAACAACAAAAATATTATCCAAAATAAAAATCTCTACTAAAATCCCTTTCAGTTGTTTCATTTACGTTAGAAAATTGCATTTTTTATTTGTCGCTACATCATGCACTATTTACAAAAAACTATCAACTTTCCATGCAATTGAGTTGATGCTCTTTACATTTTTTTGAATTATTATTACTTCTATGTTTTTATAGATTATTCATCTGTAAATCCTCTAAGAAAAATCTAAGTTCTTTTTGATATTAATAAAATGTCTACTGCGTTTTATATTTCACTAATTACTATCAAGGCAATTCTACAATGAGTATTTCTATTTTATAGGCCAATTGTCACCGCTTCTTTCTCTATTATAAAATGTGTCTCTTTAGAAGAGTCGTAAAAATGTTTAATTACACGAGAAGATTCAACTAAATGAGTAGGTATGCAACAATGCAACAATTCAAGCTTGGTTTTGTTGACTTATAGATTAAATGAGTGATTATATAATTATTATAATTGTAAGAAAATAATTAAAAGTAAGAGAGAACGATTAGTGTTGAGAGACGTCATGAGGTAATTAATTTATAGAGTATTTTTTTGAGGTCATTGAAATTAAAATTGGAGTTGTCATTGGGAGGGTTGGTGGTCTTTGGGGGAGTGCATGTTAGGTCATGCGCGGGGAAGCCATTTTAGAGAAATTCAAAGGCGTCATTTCTGGTGTTTGGTGTAGAGGAGAACACGGGAAGGTTACAGTTCGGATTGTACGAGGCTTTGAGCTCAGTGGAGGGGAGTGCAGGTTCTTTTAGGCACTGGGAAGCCATCACATTGGATCTAAGGCGGTTGGTGTGGACATGTTTGTTCATGCATGCCAGGGTCACAGTTTGATACTTCAGTTCTTAAGGAAGATTGCAAGTTATTTCATGCACCAAGCAGCCATTACGTTAAGTTAAAAGCAATGGCGTCCGGTGTAGGCATGTTTGTTCGTGTAAGCCAAGGTCGCAGTTTGATACGCTTGAGCTTCATAAGGGAGATTAGATTGCAAGTAATTTCATGCACCCAAAGCAGTGGTGTTAGGTGTAGACGTGTTTGTTCATGTAAGAAAGGCCTTAGTTTGATATGATTGTACCAAGGGCTTGAGCTCTGCAAGGAGAATTGCAAGTTATTTCATGCACCAAGCTGCCATCACGTCGAGTTCAAAGCATTGGCGTTTGGCGTACACCTGTTTGTTAGTATCCCTAGGCCAAGATCAAAATTAAATACTATCATACAAGGCATGACCAAAAGTAAGTGTCTATCTGCCCTCTCGGGCTGAGCCAATTATTTACTCCCCATTTTAGCAACACCGACCAATTCAGCAAGATTTCTCAATCACAATGAGCACTCTGTAACACAAATCTCGTCTTATAGTGTCATATTTCGTGGTACCACCATCCCATGAATTTTCCCATAGAGCCAAAGCTGGATGGGTCATAACACCCCCAATGCTCGCAATTTTCCCAACAATTTGGAACCCTAATTTTGGAGCACAAATAACGGTCTTTTTGGGACTGATGAGGTATCATTTTGATCGAATTTCTGCATCAAGGGAATATTTTAATGCATCAAGTTGTTGTGAGACTCTGAAAAATGTTGAAGACACAGTTCAAAATCATATAACGGAGCTTTTGGACACTGACAATTGGGACATCTCTGATCAGACTGGCAAAGACGGGTCACCAGCTTCACCAAAAAAGGCCTGTTCAACATAGCGACTAAAAAAACGAGGTATTTTACTTTCTGTACCTATGATGGAATTCTCCATGATTGAACATCAGGTGATTATACGAGGTCTCAACGAGCTCAATAGCCAACAGAAGGCACAATTCCAAGCAGGCGTTTCATGAACGAACATGTTTTGGTCACGTGAGAGTATTTCACATTACAGACAAGATATTTCACGTACGATCACGTTTCCTGTATGTTCATTTTAAATTCAAAATGCGATTAGTACTTAACCCGAAATCCACTCTCCAAGTGCACCGTACAGCCAGTACATGCGACTACAGTATAAAATCCACCAAATTTGAAAAACTAAGGTTGAAACATCAAATTCCAACCATCAACCACCACTCAGCACCCCCTCCCCATCCATCACCACACGGCCACAACATTAGAAGTAATTGACAAATCCGCAAGGTGTTACAACACAGCCAAATATCTGTTAGTTGTTTGTTTTATTTACACTTATTTTTTAAACACTCTCCAATCACTGAAAACCGAGTGCATCGCGAAAAAACCGCTTTTTGTTTGTTTAAATATTTTTAAGGACGAATAAGACAAATCCTGGTCTCACAAAGAACCGTTTAGCGAGCAATCAAATGTTTAAAGACACTTTCTGTCTGCCTAAACGTTAAACATTATCAGTTTGAAACAACATTTGAATGGGTCTCTAGAAGAAGGGCACTATGTCTTCACTGTTGACTGTATTGGCGGTGCACTTTTCTGCCACCTAGCGATTGTGAGGGGAACTAACTAACATCTTACCTCATTGTTCATCATGCTAGATTTGTCCTACTTCCCCAAAAAACCAATAACGTCAAATTTGTAACATAATATGCCCTTCTTCTAGAGACCCATTCATTTACTGTTGTTTCGTTTCAAATTATGACACATATAACTAAACCTACAACTCGATCATAATACACTGTAATATATGAAAGCCCTAATGTTATGCAAATGAAAACTTCACATACGACCAGCACAAAATGAATACAAACTACACATTTAATTCAAACCATTAACAATCTTACACTTGACCAGAAGCACATGTCATAACCACTGGCGAGTGCTGATCGTACGAGAGCGATTCCATAGGAAAAAATAATATTTAAAATATTTAAAATTAATTGAAATATAATAAGTCAAATAAAAAAATAAATAATTGCGTCCCATCCTTTTCTTAAGTAGTGATGCTCGTTTTCATTCCTGATCTTTCCTCCATTAAAGTATCACAGACAAATATAAACAGGATTTTCATTTTCTTCTTCTTCATCTCATTTTTAAAAGTGATGGCAGATGGAAACAAAATCTCACTTTTTTCACATAATGCAAATAAAGCCAAAATCAGGGCTTCAAATTTGAACTTCCCGTCATACGCAACAATGACAAACAAGAAAACATCAAGTTGTTTTTTAAAGCGTTAGAAAATTTTGTTTTAAAATAAAATTTAAAGTTAAAAAAATGACAAAGATTATTTAAATTAAATCTTAAAACTAAAATCAATAGCACCTTAAATACAATTAAAAATTGAATTGGAACTAAGCAACTGTTCTAAGAGTATAAAATATTGAACAAAACGAATAGCGGTGAAAATATTCGAATGACAAATTCTGGAGTATCGAAACCAGAAAATTAAGGTTGAAAGGCAACATTTTGAACAACATTGAGGCTTAGAAATATTGGAAGTGAACGGTTTTTGTGTGGAAATGCGCAGATATGGCACTTGAGATGGTAGAATTAAATATTAAATTGATCGATTGGAGAGTTCAAATCGATTTTGAATTGGAGCGAGTGAGGCTATTTCAAATTCAACGAGGTATTTCAAAGTTTGAATGCGTGGACGTTGAATCGTTTAAATTTAGGGGGGGGGGGGGGACGCATGTTTCATGTTTGAGCCTGTCCAGTAGTTTTCAGTGCCTTCTTGATCAGTTTTGGGGAGTTCAAATGTATTTTGGATTCCGGAGGTTGAGATACCTATCGCGTAAGAATATTCAAGGGTTTTCAGTCAATTAGAGGTGAAAAAGGAAGATGTGGCTGATCAGAGTGAAAATCGGGAAGACAAAGACTGACACCGGTCGTATTGGACTGCAAATAGTTTACTGAAATTCTAAGAGCATTTTGGCTCAACTGACTCTGACTGCTATCGGGGAGAATTAGTGCTAACGTGGTCATCTATCTTTTGGTCAGTCCAAGCCACCAGAGTGGATTATAAAACAGTCCAAATAACGCTTTGGGAGCCTGCAAAAGGGTTGAAATGAAGAAAGCTGCACTCAGTCATAAGGACAAAGGCAGGGTGAGCGTCGTTAGGAGCCCTATCACTGCTGCGACCCATTGACAAACACTACAACTCATATAGAGGTTAAGAATCTTTAGGAGGAATACTAAACCTGCTGCTATCCATTGAGGGACACTAGAACTAATATGAAGGCTGAGATTGACGCCAATTGCATCCTATGGTTATTTAAGAGGAAAGTGGATCGAGGTATAAAGAGGTCTAGATAAAAGAGTCAAGATAACGCTTTTAAAAGGGGCTTTGGGAGTAAAAGGGCTTCTGAGTAATCTAGAAGGCACTGCGATGTCCCAAGTTTCAACACGCCACAAAGTGTTACGACCCTGTGTTATACAGTATACTACAGTCAGAGAGCACAATCAATTATGAAATTAATTAACAACTACACAAATATTCAACATGTCAGTTTCAAACTTGAAAATGCTCCAATAAATGAACGGATTTAAAAATGAGTCAAACATCCGACGCGTCGTGGAAGTTCGAGTGGCTCTGATTAGCTGGGAAGCATCGACAACACGAACCATTGACGTCCAATTAATAAAGTATACATTGAAATGATACCGATACATATTTTAAAGAAATTAGAGGGCATTATGGGAGGTTACCGGGGCGGAGGGTTATCTAGTCGCCTATGTGTTTCCTGTAATGGCGGACGAGCTCTTGCTTGGTGACGAACCTCGCGGCGCAAACGTCGCAAATGTACGGGCGCACGAGGGAGTGTTTTCTCTGAAAATGCTCCATGAGATTGACCTGGAACAAGATGGTGACGATTATAATATAATCGTACTTCTATATATTATATAGAAGTCGAGCGTTTTCAAATCTGTGGTGACACTCCCTTCCCTGTACCTTCTTAACCTGGTGATAACATTTCCGCTATCTTTGCCAAATAGGAGCTACAATCCGATCTCGATGAAACTCATGGTATCGTCTTGGGGCCCAATCCGCCTTCCCGAAAAATGTCAGCTCTTATCGGTCAATTGTATGAATTTTGATGAAAATTATACAGGACCATCTTGACACCAAAACTCACATAACCTCAAAATGTCAGCTGTTTGATAATATTACGTATTCATGTATTTCTTTTTTGTTTCTTCTGCCGTATAGGTAGTTATGGGATGCAATGGAGAAGTGAACTATTTCCGGACTCAGTTCTACTCAGGACATGGCTTTTTCTTCGCCTACTTATACACAATGGGAAAGGTGGATACTCAAACGTTGATGCGCTCCACACGTTCTTTGGATGCGCGAAATGGGCAGAGGAAAGGAGCTGGCTCAAAGAAGCACTGGGCATCACGTCTCCCAATATGTCACTAGAACTATTAGTTGCCAAGATGTTGCAGAAGCACCCTCACATCAGAATAATGGAAAAAATGCTGAAGGCAAAGATGTTCTTGAATGGGAGCGGCAACGAATGGAAGGCGCAGACCGACAGAGAGAACCAGAGTGAAGAGAAATCCCGAGGACTCAGCCTGAAGTAATGTGTTAAACAGTCCCAGGCTGAGCTCCAACAAGGGAAAGGTAGGTGAGGTTTTAGTGAGGTTTGAGTCCCACATAACCTGGAGGTGCGGTCCTCTCCAGGTATCTTACGAGATCCAAATGCCACCTATGGATCTTAAACATTTCCTCACCGGCCTACTGAAAAAAACCTGTTCATGAACAGGTTTGGCGCAGTCGCAACAAGCAAGATGAGTGCATTCCAGCAACATTGAGTTGTTGTGCTCACTCGGAACTGGCAACACCATATGCGCAAATCTCTGTAGTCTCTTAGGGCCAGGGTTGTGAACTGGTGACCTTCAAGTAATAACCTCTCAAAACTGTGTATAACCTCCAAAAATTTCATTCGTTTGTTTCATCCGGCGCTTGGAACTTCCTATTCACTGCCGTGCTAATACACTGGTAATTTCTGTCTGTAGTCTGTTTTTGAATACTCTAGTACAACTAAGAACCTCTAAGTATGTACAACTAAGAGGTTTTAATCAATTTTGTGACTGAAATGAAAGTAAGTTACAGTTGTTAAGGAACAGCCACATTTGGAATTATCCTGTATATCACCACCTCAAGAAATTGATACCCTTCAAAACTTGATATTTCAATTTAAAGGCGAAAAAAACCAAAACCTTCACAATAAAAATAACATGCAAACCATGAGCTGGTATCTATTTATACACTATTTTTCAAAATTGAAATTGATTCATATTCGACATCCTCACCAAAAAGAAGAGATAAAGCAAGTACCTTATGTCTGAAAGATTTGTTGCAAACTGAACACACAAACGGCCGAACACCAGTGTGGATTGTCGAATGAACCTCCAAACTTCCTCGGGTTGCAAACATCTTCTCACAAACCTGAAAATTTTGTTGTTGAGAATTTTGAATTTTGTGTTATGCAGGTTGGATGAAAATGAAGAGGGTTTGAATTCCAAGGAAAAATTTCCTATGCTGGATCGTCACAAGTGAAAGCTCCGATAGGCTACACCTAACATCCTTTCATTAGCACTAACATTTTGGTGCAAAACAAAAATTTTAGTTTTTCATGTTGCCAGTTCATGGTTGAATAATCGTAATACCAACAACAAAATGTTTTAATCTAGGGATGGATTCAAGTGCCCCAAGACAGACTTACATTTTGGACAATTTCAAATGATCGAGTGCAAACATTTGGACTCAATGCATGAATTGTGGTTCTTGTTATGGCTCTGTATTCAACGTGAGCCAAAAACAAAAAATGGAAGGGGAGGGTTTAGAAAGTAACAACTCTCCTTGTGTACGTAGAAATAGGGCATTACCTTGCATTGGAATTCGGGTTTTCCTTTCCCTGAGTTCCGTCCAGAAGAAGCCGTTTGTTGGGCCTGCTGGTCCGGTGAGGGCGATTCTTCGGCGTTGCTTTGGTCCGAGGTCATTTGAGCTGCCGAACTGTCGTCAGGAGCCGAAGCCGGCGGTGGGGAACCCTGTGCAGGCGGGACGACCTGATGGGCGGTCGAGGCTCGAGTCTGCCTCTGGTGATACTGTTGGGTTTCGTGTTGCTGAGACGCTCTGCCGTTGTTCATCATCATGCAACCTCCAGCCATTCTGAAAAGACAAGGCTGTGATTAACAGCTATCGAAGACTTTTCAGGAATCAATGAAATACGTTTTACAGGCAGTACCATTCCCTGCCTAAATAGTGTAATGCTAGAGGTAGCAAACTAGTCACCTATACAGCTTAGTATACCACCTCTCCACTCAAAGAGAGGACCCTGTCCAAGGTAGAACAGTATCCAGCTTGTAAGGAATCTAGGAACGCGGTAGCGTTACGCCCCGCCAAGCAAAGAAGTTGAGAAAACGAATGGTGCTGAGTGCATGTTTACCAGACGTCACGAAACGCGTTTTCGAGGTATCCATATCTCGGCTCCTATTTGACCGATCAACTTGAAAATTAGTGTGGGTCTTCTTTGAGTGTATATTATAAAGCCCTGAAAGTTTCAAATCGATAGGTCTAAAGGGAGCCGAGCTACATAACTTCAAAAACCCGGTTTTTCGGCCTTAGATTGTTCTTCTCCTTCTTCTCCTTCTCCTTGTTCAGACAGGCAAGGCTGGAGCCTCTCCACGTTCACCGATTGACTTGAAATTTTGCACAGAGCTTCATTTAACCTTGAGACAGAGACTTATATAAGATTTAACCCATTATCTCAACCCAAAAAAGTTTTAGAAACAAAATAACAGAAACCTTAGGAAAATTCTGTCCACTTTGACGAGTCTACAGCCTGGGTAAAAGGACCAATCGACTTGAATTTTTTTACATATCTTCTTTATAGCATGGCTCAGTGCCATTTGAACGAAATAAGCAATTATCTCAACCCAAAAAAAAATTAGGGACAAAAAACTGAAATTTAGGGTAATTTAGGCTAATTATGGTCATATCTCGGCTCCTAGTAGACCGATCAACTTGAAATTTGGTATGGATCTTTTTGGTGTGGATAATAGAAAGCCCTGAAAGTTTCAAGTCGCTAGGTCTAAAGGGAGCCGAGTTATATAACTTCAAAAACCAATTACCATGTTTTTCTACTTTTTTCAGTCGGTCAAGGCTACAGCCTCTCCACCTTCGCCGATTGACTTGAAATTTTGCACGGAGCCTCGTTTCAAGTGTAGCAAGTGCCTTTTGAAACATTCAAGTCGATATCTTTAAAGGGAGCCGAGTTATATAACTTCAAAAACCCGGTTTTTCACCCTTACCTGTTCTTCTTCTCCTTAATCAGTTAGGCATTTCCACCTTCACGGATTGACTTGAAAATTTGCACAGAGCTTCGTTTCATCATCAGACAGTGCCTTTTGAAAGGTTTAACCCATTACCTCAACCCAAAAACCTTTAGAAACAAAAAACTGAAATTTTGGCTAATTTTGGCAACTTTGACGAGTCTACAGCCTGGGTAACCGGACCAATCGACTTGAAATTTTGCATAGACCTTCTTTATAAAATAGACCAACAACAAAAAGATGTGATATCCCCCCAAAAAACACTCCGTGTAAAAATCACCCCGCCTCGCAAATATCATTCGTCAGAGGCCGGAAAAAGTTATGATATCCACTTTCCCCGCCCGCCCTTTTCCTCATTAAGGAGCTAAGTATAATGAAAAGCTTAACCACTTCACAAGCACCGTACCCCTTTCGAAATCTCCCCTTGGCGCTATTGCGAGACGTTTTTATTACTTCCACAAGCAACTAATACTTGATGGTGGTTAACGTTTTATACAAGTATTAGTTGCTTGTGGAAGTAATAAAAACGTCTCGCAATAGCGCCAAGGGGAGATTTCGAAAGGGGTACGGTGCTTGTGAAGTGGTTAAGCTTATCATTATACTTAGCTCCTTAATGAGGAAAAGGGCGGGCGGGGAAAGTGGATATCATAACTTTTTCCGGCCTCTGAAGAATGATATTTGCGAGGCGGGGTGATTTTTACACGGAGTGTTTTTTGGGGGGATAACAGATACGTTTTCACAGAGCCGATCCCATCTCAAGTGGTTCTACCAAAAATCCAACTGGAGATTGAACTACAGAGGGGTTTTGTTGCTTTGACTGTTGCTTCGGTTCCTGAGGAGCCCCAGGTTTGCCTGAGCAGGGGCAAGTTTTCTTCGGGTTTCTACGATTGGTGCTCTGGGCTCACTCTGGGTTCCGCCCACAGGAAACAATCAGGGGCATGTTCAGGGCGAATTCAGGAGTTTTCCAACAGATAAAGCCGGGCTTCTTTTCCTACAAATTCCTCGTACTTAGTGGCTTCAAGATACACAACAGAACTACCTAGGTACTTAGGCGGTGAGTTGAAAAATAAATTGAGCGCCAACTCGTCAATAATTGGACCCATAGGAAACGTTGAATCGCACCTCACAACTTCAAAACCTCAAGAGTATACGAAACACTATGGAAGAAGTGGAAGTGTGATCCACTTGTTCCATGCAACACACCTTGGAACTCGGATACAGCACAAAGCACAACAAAACAAACCACAGCAGACAACAGGTTATCACCGTGGATGTAGGTTATATGAAGTTTCCGAAAATTATCACGAAGGCAGCGAAGAGCTCAGGGCATGCACTCAGCTACACGAAACACATATTTGTTGCGCCCAGGGTTGACCCGGGGACACAGGAAACAGCCCTGGGGTTCACTGCCTTCTGACGTCATGGGGATGACGCCAGAGGTGATTGTTTAGGCTCACCCTATACCCATACATACATACAATGCCGAAGGAAGGAAAAAACAACGAATTGATATAATATATCATACCAGTATGTATTTGGTAACTCTTACCAAGCTTTTCTGTCCCAAAACATTGTAAACATACGAATTTCATTGTGCCACCACTGTTGAGGTGTGAATTTCTTTAAAACCCTTGGGCTGAATGGATATCTATTACAGTGGTCGACCTTCTGGCCCAGAGAATGACCGTCCAGTCTGGTGGTTCAGCAGGGTCCAAGAAGTATTGAACATTGATGGGAAATTTATGTCTCACCTGTGTTTCTGATAAGCCGCAAAGGACTTGAAAGGTCGCTGACAGAGGTCGCAGGCCATGAAGAAGTCCATCGTGTGCGTTTTTTGGTGGCGGAGCAGTTTATCCACTTGCGTGAACCCTTTGTTGCATATCTGGAATACAAAACGTTGTCGTTATTTGTTATATGTTATTGTTATATTGTTATATTTGTTATAATATTATGTTGTCGTTATATTCTTCATATGCACAAAAGTGTTTTCTTCTGAGGTATAAAACGAGGCGTAACTCACTTGACAGACGTGCGGTCTGAGGGCCGTATTGTGAACTGCTTTGTGCCGACTGAGAGCTGAAGAGAACGAATATGATTTATTACACTGTCGGCACTTGAAGAGTTTATCGCCGCCTCTGCATCTTCGAGATCTGTAAAAAGAAACGGGCTTCAATTCCAGTTGTATGCCCAATATCGGTTATTGAGTGGATTCAAACAAGGAAATGGCATGATTTGAAGCCATGGATACCTCCAGATAGGAGTGACCCGCAAGTGATTCGCACACTGATTATACATACTCCACTAGACACATAGTTTCTACAATTACAAAGATCATCATGCTATTTTCCCAGTTTGTCGAGTAGATGGAATCTTACTGGTTCTGATTTGATCTTGACGGCTGGAGAAGCTCCTGCGTCAGGGACTGCTGTTGCTGATTGCGGTTTTGCTGATGTTGTTGCTGCATGGCCCGTTCCAGGTACATTTGCTGCCTGCGGTCCTGGTACTGGTCCATGTTCGACTGATGGTGAAGCAGAGCAGGGAGGCTCCCACCATCCACCAGCATTGTGGCCAAGGGATAGAGAGGGGGAGGTGGCAAGGCCTGATGGTGGTAGTCCTCCATCTCGCTGTCGCCGCCGCCTCCATAACTGCCGTTGAGAGTCTGGAAAGCGGAAAAAATTAAGAATCTAAGGAAATGACATGATAGACGGGACGATTAAAAAAAAAAAAAAAAATAGATTGATGGGACGATTAAAAAAAAAAAAAAACACTTTGAAACCAATGTTCAAGTCAAGACCAAGGTAATTCCTCTGCATTCTCCTAAATCTCGATTCCCTCAGCATTTCAAACTACTCGTTTCCAAAGACATGAGATCAGAAATGCTACTAGGCAAAGTTTGGTCTAAGCTCAATTGATTAATAAATGTTTCCACAAGTCCACGTTAGTCTTCACATATTTCCTAACGTCTTGCAATGCTCTCCAGCGCAAAACACTGGTAGGACAGTTGACACCAGACTTGTCTCACTTCGTCCATCCTCAACTAATTGGATACAGATACGTTCGTGTAGGTATGTCATAATCGAGCAAGAACCATCATTGGGAGAACCTTGAGACCTTCGTCTAGCTATTATTCTGGTATTTTCAAAAGTATGCTTGCTGAAATTAGGCCAAATACTGGGGAGTTTGAATTGTTATCAAGCCTGCCGTTTTCACTGCTGAGAGCATGGACGAAGACTTTGGGAGGTTTGGTATCAAGCAGAAAATGGACAGCCACAATACAATAGGGTAGGAAGATGGGTAGAAGCCCATAGGGTAGAAGTACAATAGGGTAGAAGCCTTGTCCCATACCAAGACGAGTTGTATCAAACCATACTTACAGTATCGTCGCCGAGATCATTGTCCTCTTTGATGATGACTTCTGGAGTGAATTTGGTCATGTCCCATTGCTCTCCTTCTTCCGAATCCTCGTCGGACAGCTGTTCCGCCTGTGACATTCATTGGAGTATTAAGATTATGCCTGGTGACTAGAGAATTTATCGTTCAACATTGGAGGTGTATGAGAGGATTCTAATAGACAGGCGTACTTTCATGCTTCCACGTAGAGCCACGTCGGACCGCTCGCATTGGAGTTTAAATTGGTAAGATCGGTCGACTTGAGCGAGACAGGTTGTACACACGTTGTTGGGCATTCCGTCCCCTTCAGAGAGCTGAAACAACAAAGACATTTCAGCGATGGAATCCAAGCTAGAATCTACTGTCAGCCTATGGGCAATGATGGTCAATCCATTTTGAATCCTCCCATTAAAATCCCTACACTACACAGATATCCCAAAGTACATTGTCACCTTCACTCACCTTGATTTGTGCGCAGGACATGATTCTTTGAGGGAGTGAAAGCGTTCCGTTCGAAGGCCCGTTGCCGAATATCGGGCACATCACCTCGCCGCCTTTAAGGCACAGGCGGCACACTTTGGACAGGTCCATAGCATCCATTCTGATCCAAAAAAAAAAAAAAAAAAAACTTAACAATGTAACTAATTCGATTAGTACTTAACGGTGAACATAATGATGAGTTCTCTCAGACGTTACTTAACCCTAAAAATGACTATAGAAATGCCAAATTGCAGAAATTTTGGAAAATCAGAAATCAACCCAATTACACCCAAAGGGTTTAGAAACTCTATGATATAACCTACAAATCAGTAGAGCCTCATTCTCACCAAAACGTCAGAATCAGAATGCTACTGATTCATGATATATTTGAAAGTAATTTTTCATTATGTTATTCCAAAAGTTATTTTCGTTCAATGAAAATGTTCATTATTATTTATCATTCAGTTAAATATTTGGAAGCTTTTCAAAGAAAATGGTTGATTAAAAGTCGCCCTTATTGAACCGAAATCCAGATTTATGTTTGATTTAATAAAAAAGTAGCGATTGCCAATTAGTTTTTTCTTGAAAGTCAGTCTCTGCCCTGGGCGTCAGTCTCTGCCATGGACGTCAGTCTCTGCCCTGGACGTCAGTCTCTACCCTGACCGTCAGTCTACCCTGGCCGTCAGTCTCTGCTCTGGACGTCAGTCCCTGTCATGGAAGTAAGTCTCTACTCTGGACGTCAGTCCCTGCTGAGTTGAAAATGAGCATCCTGGAATCTGGCAATATGAACCTCAAATCTGAAGTTTTCATGAGAATAAAGAATTCCATACAACTTTTGAAGCCACTGTAATACCATGTTTTTGTTTAAACTTCGCTGAAAGCAAATATTATAGCCTCTAAGGGCTGAAGAATGTTTTATTTGGGGACAAAACTGCTCAGATATATCTATATCACTATAATGGTACAGTATGTTTGTACCTTGTTGTCATCCTTGGTGAACCAAAATCAAGAAGCATGATTGTTTTACTCAAACATGAGTGATTGCCGTTGATTAATTCTTCTCCAAAGTTAGTCTCTACCATTGGCGATACCTGTATTTATTCACTACTTGAATAATACAACCATTTAAGCATTTCTAGTGACCTCATTTCATTATAAATACATCAAAGAAGTTGTATGCATTTTTCCTCAATGGAAATTCAACATTTCAGGAAATTTGACAAAACGGACCTCAAATCTGACGGTTTTGTGAGAATGAAAAATGTCCTTAAATTTTGAAGCCACTACGATACCGTATTATTGGCTAAAACTCGTTGAAAGAGAATATAAGGGCGTTTGATGGTAGAAGAATATTTTAGTTGGGGTCAAAACTGCTACGAAATTTCTATGTAACTATAATTTCTATGTAGTGTCTCAAGCGAATTATGTAGAGTAGATGAGGGTTTTCGGCAGCAAAATGGCACAGTGAGGTAACTAAAACCATCCAACCCACTAGTTACGTCTAGGATACGCTCCACAAATAACTAGATAGTAATCGTACAATAGAATATGAGTATTTCAAGGTTTATAGGGTCGGTTGTTTGACGTTGAATTCAGACGGGTTTCTTACTTAGATTTCTCCCAAGTCGTTCTTATTCGCGATTTCGAACGACCGCACAAATTTTTCACACTTCAATCATCGTCAATTACCGTTTCCTCCTTTGACGACTCGTATTTCCGCGGACCGGCAACAGTTTCCGTCGCGGATGAAAAAAACGACCGACCGACGTCTCATCGGGACATCAAACGGCCGTAGATGCGGAAAATACGTACAACGAGCGAATACGAGGTGAACATTATCGGGGAGGGTTTTTTAAGTTATGACTGTTTGTACGAAGGCAAAAGTCTCGAGCAAGGTCATACGGCCTGAAGAGGAGGCTCGGGGATGGAATTGATTTTTTGACAATTATCATACCCCCACAGTCAAACGATATTTGCATTTAACGCGCATAGTTGCCCGCCACCGAAATTAATAAGAGAGAGGGGGAGGGTGGGAATTTGAGGGCGACCAGGAAAAAAAGGGAGGTTAAGTTGGGGTTTTTATTTTTATTTTTTTTGTGAGGTCCGTCTCGAAGTTGATGTTGTGGAAATGAAAGAGTGCGATTTGAACGGTAAGGAATTTCGAAGGTTTGAACGATTTAAAAATGGCTCTGCGGGTACAATGAAATCAAGGTCTCGGACTGTTTGAAAACTCACAAACCCCCTCCTGGGGAGGCCGATAGAACACTAACGTAAAAAAAATTAATCTCGAAGGTTTTCTTTGCGGGGGGATGTAAACTGACGATTGGGAAGAAAAGCTAGGGTTATATTGGAAAAATCGAATCGAAACTCACCTCGGATGCCTTTGGTGGTGGTGTCAAACCATAAAAGATGATATAATTGCGATTTAATAATCGCCAAAGACTGGGGCCAAAGCCCGTTCGGCCGGTTTTCAGAGGGCAAGGTTAGGCCCCTTGAGCGAAATAGGCGGAATCCGTCGTTGATTTGAACTTGAAAACGAACCGAAAAAAAATCACACCGGTGATAACTTCAAACAAAAATCCGCCTTATCACTGGTAATACTTGAAAAAAACTGACTTTCTTATAAAACACCGGACTCTTTTCAAAAGCACGGAACGGATATTGGTAACATTATAAGTCGACGGTGAAGGTCATGAACGAAATTAGACTATTACGGCTGTGGCAGAGGTAGGTACGGGGTAAATAGAGAAAAAAAAATACGAGCCCCGACATTACTTGGGGTTTGTGGACTGGACTTAAAAAGAGCAAAACAATGGGGGGGTCCCCCACCACTTGTCATAGCTCTCTGTGGGGATCTGGCGTACCCCCTCGCTCGTCAGATCGAGAGCATAGCTAGTAATTTCGAGAGGATGTCGAAGAGGATACCATTATAGTTGAGGTTAAAAAAAAAAAAAAAAAAAACTCAAGGAAAAAAAACTAAAAAAGATGGATGGCTTCTTGTTAAGGTTAGGCAAAGTCGTATAGCGGCAGCCAATCAACAGCTAACACCAGAATCAACGAATCGTCCCTCAAAGCACTAAAAATCCTCGAAAGCGCAAAAATCGACTGATCTAATTTACGTTGAAAAAATACAGAGTCAATTCGAATGAGAAGATATCGTTGAATTCCAATTTCCTCCTGGAATTGGTTCATGAGTGAGGGGGTTCATCCAAATTCAAAACCACTGCGTCAATGTTCAATATTTGGAGTATCACCAAACTAAAAAAGAAACAAAAACACTTAATTAGGTACTTGTAATGATGTTGAAATATTGGAAGTATAGATAATTGACAGATGAACAGCAAAATCTTAAAACTGGGGAGAGCCACTAACAGCTAATAATTTTCCCACCCTGTTTCAAATGTGGTTCATTCAGAATAATTCCAATAACTCTCTAATAAATTTCTAATAATTCTCTAAATATGCAGGTAAGTTAGTCTAGTAAAATTAGTCCTGCAAGGGTTGATGGGGAGGGGGGGGGGTCGAAGTGACCTGGGGAAAGTTGGAAATCGTGCTAAAACCTTGAGATAGTCTGGAAAACGAATTTGTCATATTCAATGTCATGATTTGACATCAAAGTCACTGAGAGTATGGGAAGATCACCGAATCGAATCACCTTTACTTTCCCTAAAATAATATTAAGTACATCAACAACCCTTCAAGATTGTCGTAATGTGAAATCTTAAAATTAGGGAGAGTCCTTGGGAGCGTCCCTCAAAGCACTAAAAATCCTCGAAAGCGCAAAAATCATCGACTCATCGAATTTACATAGAAAAAATACAGTCAATCCGAATGAGAAGAAATTGTTGAATTCCAATAATTGTCGAATTCCAATAATTATTATCTCCTGGGTTTGGTTCATGACTGAGAGTTATCCAAATTCAAAATCACCACGTCAATGTTCAATATTTGGAATATCACCAAACTCAACGAAAAATACAACACTTAATTACTTGTAATGATGTTGAAATATTGACAGTATAGATAATTGACAGATGAACAGAAAAATGTTAAAATTAGGGATAGCCACTATTACCTCGAAGTGACCTGGGGAAAGCTGAAAATCGTGCTAAAACCTTGACTAATAGACTATAGTCTGGAAAACGAATTTGTCAATGTCAATGTCATGATTTGACATCAAAGTCGTTGAGAGTATGGGGAGATCACCGAACCAAAACACCTCTACTTTCACTAAAATAATATTACATCAACAACCCATCAAGATTTTCATAATGGGAAATCTTAAAATTAGGGAGAGTCCTTTGGGATCTAATAGTTTTCCCACCGTGTTTCAAGTGTGGCTTAGGAGTTTGGCTGATTGAGATGTTTAGAATTGATCCAGCATCTTCAAACTTCGATAACTGAACTCGTTGAACTCTCTAAATAAGTAGGAACGGGACTTTCAAAATTTGCTTGTCTGCTGTTCGGGTAGGATTTTCAACAAGCTCATAATACGTCTCTCGAAAATGTTTAATTAAAATATTGCTTAAAAACTCTGCAAATTCTTGACACAACGGTTCATTATCTTCTTTGTACAGATCACCCTTCTGTCTAGATCACTAGGTCTAAATGTCAAGATCCTAAATGTTAGATTAATTATTATCATCAATTATCACTAATTATTAACAATTTTATCAAGTACCTACCTAGAGAAAATTATTATAATTTATTGTTAGGTATCAATAATTTGTATTCATTATTGATAATTATTATTATTAATTAATACGATATAATTCTGGGGTTTTTAATACTACGTCGGTAATAATTTTTCTATAAATGAAGTACCTACCAACAAACATTCGAAATTACCTTCATTTCAGTAGCACGAAACGCACCTCAGAACAACAAACTCGACATCACATAAGCCATATGATGTTCCAAAGAGCTTGTTAGTATGAAAATGGACCTGTATTTCAACAGTTTGAGTCACGATCGTGTTGTGAGGCACAATCTTTGAGCCGTCATTGTGAACGAACGGCTGGTCGTACAAAGCTGCGGATGGTCTTAAAAAATTCTACGGAACAAACTCTATCTAAATATGAAATAAAAAACATATCGTTCTCTATGAATTTTTCGAGATATGGAATTTTCAAAATTTCAAAATTCGTTTTGAACCCCTTCCCCTTGACCTAGGGTTATGAAAAGTTTCGAGGATCATTGTGGGGCTGGTCCAAACCCAGAAACCAAATTTCGTAATTTTAGCTCAACGCTAACTGGGCAAAGTGGCGCGGACGGCGGACGGCGTACGGCGGACGGACGGATTTTGGTTTATTATCTTCGATAATGAACCATTGGAATCGCCCAAAGAAAAAATTTTTTTAACCCCCCCTCAAAATTTGTTGGTTTACGTTTCAAGATACGTAGATTCAGAAAATCGAATAAAAAAAAATCCGTCCGTCCGCCGTACGCCGTCCGCCGTACGCCGTACGCCGTCCGCCGTACGCCGTACGCCGTCCGCGCCACTTTGCCCAGTTAGCGTTGAGTTAAAATTACGAAATTTTTTTTATGGGTTTCGACCAACCCCACAATGGTCCTCGAAACTTTTCATAACCCTAGGTCAAGGGGAAGGGGTTCAAAACGAATTTTGAAATTTTGAAAATTCCATATCTCGAAAAATTCCCATTAAACGGTATGTATTTTATTTCATATTTAGATAGAGTTTGTTCCGTAGAATCTTTTAAGACCATCCGCAGCTCTGTACGACCAGCCGTTCGTTCACAATGACGGCTCAAAGATTGTGCCTCACAACACGATCGTGACTCAAACTGTTGAAATACAGGTCCATTTTCATACTAACAAGCTCTTTGGAACATCATATGGCTTAAGTGATGTCGAGTTTGTTGTTCTGAGGTGCGTTTCGTGCTACGGAAATGAAGGTATTTTCGAATGTTTGTTGGTAGGTACTTCTTTTATAGAAAAATTATTACCGACGTAGTATTAAAAACCCCAGAATTATATCGTATTAATTAATCATAATTAATAATAAATACGAATGATTAATACCTAACAATAAATTATAATAATTTTCAGTAGGTACTTGATAAAATTGTTAATAATTAGTGATAATTCATAATAATAATTAATCTAACATTTAGGATCTAGACATTTAGACCTAGTGATCTAGACAGAAGGGTGATCTGTACAAAGAAGATAATGAACCGTTGTGTCAAGAATTTGCAGAGTTTTTTTTTATTCGATTTTCTGAATCTACGTATCTTGAAACGTAAACCAACAAATTTTGAGGGGGGGTTAAAATTTTTTTTTCTTTGGGCGATTCCAATGGTTCATTATCGAAGATAATAAACCAAAAAGAGAAACGTTATCCACGGAAGAATTATTCAAGGTTTTCAACGTACTAAGCCTGAGATCGATTGCTAACAAAATAGCTTTGATATAATATTATGGTTTGTAAGGACCGAAGTATGAACAAATATTATTCTTCCGTGGATAACGTTTCTCTTTTTTAAGCAATATTTTAATTAAACATTTTCGAGAGACGTATAGCGGTTCCACGTAACGGTCCCATAAGATAAAATGGACTGAACCAAGGCGTAGTACAACATCTTTTTATTACTCAAGGAAAGGAAATCCCTCACTTCCAAAAAAATTGGTACCTATGATCTTCCGCAACCTAGAGTTCAAGGACCTTCTATGCGCGTTCCAAGACAGGTATTGGTCGATAATCACCTCTAGGTACTCTAGTACTTGGTGTGGGATACTTGCTTGATTGAAGGACCTTCAAGCAAGCTCCAGCCCCTCGACAAGCCCCAGCCTGATGACAGGTAATATCACCAATGCTCGGTACATTGAAGGAGGGGAGCGAGAATGCCATAAAATTAGTTTTATTGTGGTTCATTTGGAGGCTGTGCTCATTAAACCATTGACCAATTTTTTTCCATATTTATTTTCGTCTTGCTAACTGATTGTTCCCAAGTTGGACTGGAGGTTATGAGCGACGTGTGATCAGCAAACGAAATCAGTTTCCCCTCAATATTATCAAGCTCAAGCAGAGAATTGATATATACAATAAAACAGAGAGGACCCAGCACAGTCCACAGAGGTATCGAGTAGGTACTTGAAAGAGCGAGGTTAGCTGAACGAACTTCTCAACTTAACACGCTGTTGCCGGTTAGCAAGGTAGCTTTGCATCCAACCAACAAAAGAAGGCTCAAAACCCAAGACATGGAACGCTTTAATTTATCTTGTGGAGCCGAATCGAAGGCTTTAGATACGTCCATGTACGTAACTATGGGCTTAGCCCCAACGTCAAGTTCATCCTTGATGTTTTCCACCAGGAAGGAAATGCATCCTCGGTGCTCTTTCCAGATCGAAATCCATAGGTACTGCGTACTACTAATAACCTTTTTCTTCCATAAAGTTCAGCATGTACTACTTGACTGCCTTTTCGATGATTTTTGCAATATTCGACATAAGGGAAATTGGTCTATACCTAATTATCAAGGGTCCCCAGTTGTATTATAGACCAATATTATGTGTCAGAGGTTCAACAATGTGTCTTTTCAGTGTCAAGACCGACATACCGTCATAGCCAGGACTGAAACCTCCACGTAAACCATCAACAATTTTTAGAACATAATATTATTATGTTATTAAGATAAGGAATACGAAAGTACCGCAGTCTGAAACTATTCAACGAAGGTGAGTCAATTTTCGCATCATATTTTGTCCTAATAAATCAAGTCGGCAAACCCACAATTACATTGCGAATAAACCATTACATAAACAATTACATGCTCCACAGAGCGAAAATAAAATAAGAGTTAGTAAGCAATAAATAAATCGACAGCCACAGTCCAAAAATAAGGTTTTGAGCTTCACTGATAAATCTGGGCCTTGTGCACATGCTAATAGGAACAGAATTGAACTACAGCGGTTCATTTCTCCTCAATGGATGTTTGAAGTAACCTGTTAAAATATAAGAGTAGGTAGTAGTAAACACTCACCTATCGTGAAACACTCGGTAAACGTAAACAATGAGTATTTGGTGTCCCTGGTAGACAGCATCTCGTCCAGAGTACCAAAACGTCGGTAATTTTGAAACGTGAGTCTCGAATCAAAACACCAAACCACTTTACACGAAACTTTCATGACGGAAACGTTGAATTTGGAAACTAATGAACAAAGAAATTAAAAGACCTGCAGAACAAAGTGCACGCAACGGTTCCAACAAACAACAAACAATGGTGCCACCAGTACAAACTTCAAAATTTGCGAGGTGAGACGGAATTAAAACTAACAACAACAAAAATTAGCTCTGTACGATATTCATTTGATGGAATAGTAAACAATAATCACCTTAACCCTTATTCTACTGAAGTATCACTGGTGATACCACAACTTTCAGGATTTTTTTATGAAATAAGGATATGAGCTAGAAAGGTGTTTTTTGTCTTGTTCGATTCAGTATCCATAGTCGTTTAGCGTGATAGCAGTTTCATAAGTGTAACGTGACTTTAAGCATAAAAAACTCTGCAAATTCTTGACACAACGGTTCATTATCTTCTTTGTACAGATCACCCTTCTGTCTAGATCACTAGGTCTAAATGTCTAGATCCTAAATGTTAGATTAATTATTATTATCAATTATCACTAATTATTAACAATTTTATCAAGTACCTAGTGAAAATTATTATAATTTATTGTTCGGTATTAATAATTCGTATTTATTATTAATAATAATCATTATTAATTATGATTAATTAATACAATATAATTCTGGGGTTTTTAATACTACGTCGGTAATAATTTTTCTATAAAAGAAGTACCTACCAACAAACATTCGAAATTACCTACATTTCCGTAGCACGAAACGCACCTCAGAACAACAAACTCGACATCACTTAAGCCATATGATGTTCCAAAGAGCTTGTTAGTATGAAAATGGACCTGTATTTCAACAGTTTGAGTCACGATCGTGTAGTGAGGCACAATCTTTGAGCCGTCATTGTGAACGAACGGCTGGTCGTACAAAGCTGCGGATGGTCTTAAAAAATTCTGCGGAACAAACTCTATCTAAATATGAAATAAAAAACATACCGTTCTATATGAATTTTTCGAGATATGAGATTTTCAAATTTTCAAAATTCGTTTTGAACCCCTTCCCCTTGACCTAGGGTTATGAAAAGTTTCGAGCACCATTGTGGGGTTGGTCGAAACCCATAAAAAAAATTTCGTAATTTTAACTCAACGCTAACTGGGCAAAGTGGCGCGGACGGCGGACGGCATCATCAAATTTAATTTGTTTAAACAAATAGGTATTATTTAAACAATTTTACAGATGAGAAACCGGGTGAATATTGCAATGTGGTCTATCCCCGACTCACGGTTAAAATTTACCGGGAAGATGAAAAAAGGTAGTTTTATTCTGGGCGTCTGAGGGTTGGGTCACATTACGGCCGTTTTCGACGCGAAAGATTAGTGTTTTTCCTAAACCTTTGCGCGCTCACTGTGAACGAACGGCTGGTCGCACAAAAATCCAATTGGTCTTAAAAGATTCGTAATTTTTCAGGTCATTCAAACGTGAACTGAAAATTACACGTTTCAGTTAAATATTTTGAGATATGACATTGTCGAAATTTTAAATTTCGTTTTGAACCCCTTCCCCTTGACCTAGGGTTATGAAAAGTTTCGAGGACCATTATGGGGCTGGTCCAAACCCAGAAACCGAATTTCGTAATTTTAACTCAACGCTAACTGGGCAAAGTGGCGCGGACGGCGTACGGCGGACGGACGGATTTTTTTTATTCGATTTTCTGAATCTACGTGTCTTGAAACGTAAACCAACAAATTTTGAGGGGGGGTTAAAATTTTTTTTCTTTGGGCGATTCCAATGGTTCATTATCGAAGATAATAAACCAAAAACGGGGACAATGCAGAAAGGTTCCACGTAGGGATGGGATATCGAGGGCTCGATATCGATATCGGTATCGATATTGACATCGAAAGAGTGGTATCGATTCCAGGTAGATATCGGCTTCATAATATCGATATCAACCGATATATATCGATATCGGTTATAAAAACTCCTACTTCGTTTTTTTTAATTTCACCGACTTATTTTAATTTTATTTCCTTTTCTCCTAACATTTTTGCACTTGCAGTTCCTACCTAAGATACCAACTGGTCAATAATTTACCGTGGACAAAGTAGGTGATTCCATGGTAGAATAAATACGAAGGACTTGGAAATACGAAGTGGTTCAAAGTAGTGACATCTAGTGCTGATACCTACCTACAGCCTGTTGGTTCAAAATTCCTTTCTAAAAAAAAAAAATTCTTCTGGTTATTTTTCAGTCAGATCTTTATTTTTATTTATTTATTCATTTATTTTTTGTTCCCGCCTTGATAGGAAAGTTAAATTATACACATGAATATGTAATACGGAATTTTTATTTCAATATGTTTCTAAACGAAAATTGGACAGAATACAAGAACGGCAAAATCATAAAAGAATTACAGGTAAATTTCGGGATTCAAAAAAAGAAGCGCTCATCGAGGCTCTCCAGGAAAAGTAACTTGGAGAGAGTTTCCCCCTTCAGCCTGTTCCGGTCCGAGGTGAGAATATTCCCCGCCCTTGAAAATAGCCTCTCTGATGGTACTCAGGTTGAGACTGACTTCATGGTCAATTTAAGTTTCAATTTCAACAGGGGCTCAACCAGGGGCGGCTCGTGGGCTCAGAAACTGGTGGGGCACCAGGGCAATATTTAGGTGCATACCTACCTATTAGGTACTCACTATAGGAACTAAACTCAAACTACCCTTACAGCTAAACTGCTTCATAATTAGTGGTATGCAGCTCTTAGCAAGTCAGGAAACATCATTCTCCAAAGAGTTCTCTTGAGGAGAGGGAAGGTTACTGACCAGTATCCAGGATTACCGACGAGGAGGTGGCTGCAAGGCAATCCCACCTACCCACCCAAATAATTATCTTCAAAATGATAGGAAGAATAAAAGAGAAATTGTGACTGTACGGGTACTATTCAAAGAGTACATTATGAAGGTAGTCAAAAAATTCTATTATTGGAGTAGGTAGGCGTAAATACTGCGGGTATTTACAACAAGCTGAAAAAATATAACGACAAAAAATATATTGGAGAAAGGAAATTTATTTGACTAGGAACGTTGAAGTACCTAATATCTTTGGTATGTATGGATCAAAAGTAAATTGATGACTAGTAAATAATTAAACTGAAAAATATTATGAATTACCTGTATGAGTGATAGGGGGAAGGGCGTTTCATTAGAAAATGGAAGCTCAGAACTTATAAGAGAAATCCATTCGCCTGCTCTTGAGGGAACAAAAATGCTCTATCACTTTTTTGTTGAAGTCAGGAGTATTCAACACTAGTTCTCTCCCTTCTGCGAGCATGGTGAGAGCATTAAGTCTGTCTTGTGTCATTGTTGATCTAACAAATGATTTTATTCTTTTCAAGGTAGAGAAAGATCGTTCTGCCTCAGCAGTTGTCATTGGCATGGTAACAAGTATAGTCAAGAGTTTGACGACTTCAGAATAAGTAGATTTGAGGTTGTTCTGAAGTATGTACGTCAGTAAAGGTACTGCTCCATTTAAAGATTTGAATTCAGTCCTGGCATAAGCAGTTGTCAGTTCAGTTTTCAACTTCCTAGCTTCTAAGAAAGGGTAGGCCTTGACGGTTGCTTCAAACTCACGAGTAGGAAACAAAGAGCAAAATTCAGTAAATTTGTCAAAACAAAAAAGGTTGGAGCCTGACAAATGGCCGGAGAAAGAGTAACGCATGTTAATTTGAGAAATTATGACGTCACATACCTCTATGGCTGCACCCAGTTTGGTAATGGTAGGCTCAGTTTTCCTCTTTTTCGAAATGTGGTGGGACTGAGCCTTATCACTAGCAGTCGATTGGGTGTTAGAATTTTCCTCTTCCTTTCTAGCGGAAGAAACTTCGAGAGAGAGTGCATCCCTAACTTCAGTGACAGTGGCCTCAAAATTCAACAAGTGCATCTTCACTTGGACAGAATCACACTCCAGAGCTTGAAGTTGATTATATAGAGTGTTAACATGGGGCATAATCTTATAGAAAAAATTCAGCCAGAAACAGAAGGAATCATCTTTCAACTGGGAAAGGAGCCCAGTAGCCTCTCGAATGGTGACATCGCTTGAATCGCTACAGTCACAAATTTTGTCAAGACATTCTTCAAAAATATCACGATATTCATGGACAGTCTCGACTAGACGGGAAGTGTAACACCAACGAATGTTAGAAGGGCGGGGCATCCTGCGGCTACCAGCGATTGAATCAAGTACCCTAGTACGCTGAGGTGAACGAGAGAAAAATGCTGCGAAACCAGTGAGATTGGAAAAAAATCGACGAACTTGTGGATCGCAGGAAGCGGCTGACATCATGGATAGATTCAACTGGTGGGCATAGCAATGAATGTAATGAGCGTTAGGAAAGACCTCAAGCACCTTCTTTTGGACACCAGCATTTTTCCCCCCCATAACAGATGCCCCATCGTAAGTTTGAGCGACTAATTTAAGCTTATGATTCCCGCCTATTTCTTTGGGGATCACTTCCTCTAAATGGTTCAAAATTATTTTTGACAAATGTTCCGCATTAGCTGAATCAGGATTGGCGAATCCATAAAAGCGCTCAACTAACCCTTTGTCAGGCAAAAAATACCTGTAAACAACGACGAACTGCAGCAGATTTGACACATCAGTTGTTTCATCTGCCATGATTGAGATGTAGGTGACACTTGAAATTTCATTCTTGATAACCTCCCGACAAACGTGCAAGATGGAGTCAAGCAATTCGTTTTGGACGCTTTTGGAAGTCCCTTTGAAAACAGTGGCACGCTCTAGATGCTCCCTAAAGACGTCGTCAAGTTTAGAGGTGTAATCGATCAGGCCCAGAAATACACCTTTATTCAAAGAGTCTGCTGTCTCGTCATGTCCCCTCAACGGCAATTCGTGAATCCCACAGAATTTTACGCAGTCAATCAAACGAGAGAGAATGTAGCGATTCTTGTCTACTTGCTCATTGTGGTGCCTGATGGCAATAGCGTGCGCTGAATCGACGGCGGCAGCAATATTTGTTTTACCAAGAAGGTTGAAATCAGTGCTGTTATTAATGTGTATTTTAGTCGATTCGTGAGATCTGATTTTTTCCCCCAAGTGTTTCAGATCAGTTACACCCTTTTCAGTCCATATAGAATCCCCCCCTCCAAATATCAGACAATAATAACAAAAAAACGCATTCCTTTTCGGACAACCGGTAAGCCATTCAGCTTTATGGTAACAATTGGGATTGAACTTGCGTTCAGCAAACAATCCTTTCCCCTTACTTACTTTCTGTGTAAGAGTTAATGTAGGTAAGTCTCGACCCAATCGTTTTATCTCTAATCTGTCTAGAAACGGGCGATTTAGTCCTGGGGTTAGCAGCAAAGAGTCAACTTTATTCATCTTAAAAAAATAACTATGCTCTTAAAAAAATAACTAAGTCGCCGGGAGGTTGGTATCTACCTACTAGAACTAGAGTATCAATCTACAAAAAAAAACTTATCTGAGCAACTTCAGCGAGGGATCGAGTGCACCTTCAACACCGCCGGAGCCGCCTGAACTCAGGGAAGAAACGCGAAAACGAAAACCGAAACCACGAACGAAAAACAAAGAAAGGAAATTGAAAGAAAAAATCACGGAAAGCAGAAATCACGGGCAATTGCGTCGCAGGCCAAACATCGAGTAGGTTAAATTATACGAAGGTTATGAAGATCACATATCAACAGTTGGGAAGGAACCAAAAAATCGATTGTTTTCGGCGTTCGAGTTGATTCGATATTTTGGCCACCGCCCGGAAGGGCTCCTATCTCGGGACACAGGGTGCCTTCCCCCACCCCAGGAAGCGCCTATACCTTCAACATTGAGACTGGGGCACTTTTGGTCGATCCGATAATCGACTTTTTTAATCGATAAATCGAAACAAAATGCGTTGAGGACGCGACTTTTATCACAGTCACTGTGACACAGTGTAGTGCTATCGAAGTCAGACGAAGTCCGCCCGCCTGCAAGAGCTCAGTGGAAGTGGGTAGTCATGGAGGAAGGGAGATCTCCCTTCTTCCATGGTGGGTAGTAGTAGGTAAGATTTTTTTCTCCTTGTTCTATGTTTTTTCTGTTTTCCTTTGCAAATTTTTGGGTGGGGCGAGGGCCAAGGTGGCCTTATGGACGAGCCGCCACTGGGCTCAACACAACACAAAAACGCGGATACTAGTAGAGTTTTTGTTCTTTGCGTTTTTCTTTTTAGCCAACAACAGCACGGAAACGGAATGATGCCCACAAGAAGAACTTCGCGGTTCGCCAGTGAAAGATAACAGTGAATCACAGTTTGTGATATCGACCCGATATCGGTTGTCAGAATATCGATATATCGATATTATCGCCAGTGCTGATATCGATATCAGAATATCGGATATCGGACGCTAGATATCGATATTTCGATACTATCGGATATCGATATCCCATCCCTAGTTCCACGTTTGGTGACACAATGGATTCCCATGGGAGAAAGGTAAGTTTGATATTTTTGTTCGATATCATAAATCACTGATTTTCATGTGAAACTTTTTTTAAATGAAAAAACATAATATATAATATATATATTATGTTTTATATAATATTATTATATAAATCTAATGCAACATGCAGTATAGGTTCTGATAGAGTTTTGGTTGATTTACTGGCGACATTCTGTATGTATCATATAATATATAATATTATATTATATATTATGTTTTTTATATATTACGACTTTTACCCCATCCTCCTGGAGTATCATATTATGATACTCCAGGAGGATGGGGTAAAAGTCGTCCTTTTTGATTTGTCCTTACTTGATATCCGTTTTCTGAGTAAAATGTTGTGTTGTGTTGTTTTTTAACTATTTTCTCAATTTTTCTGTTGTTTCAGCCTGGTTAAGTACTAGCGACCAAATAGAGGTCGTCCATCGCACTCCAGTAGGTGCACCCCTGCAACATACCCTTATGCTTGATGGGGTGAGGCACCTTCCCGTTTTCACAGGCAGGGGGAAATGTCGGATGTATGCCACACTGGGCAAACAAATGTGTTCTGTGAGAAATGTAACTTGTAATTTCGTCTAACTATAAAACGAAATTGCTTTACCCAAGCACATCGATGATCTGCTTGTAACAGCCATCCTCATATCAATGCTTTGTTTATATTCCTTATATTTTCAACTTAATACATAATATTGAGACGTTCTAATTTTTACTTTTAATTTATATTATATTTATTATAAGGTACTGCGTGTATTCCTATAACTTTTCAATAAAAATATTTCATGTAGAGATTTTGTTTTTGTTTAGTTTACCCTATCCTACTGGAGTATCATAATATGATACCTAGTAGTAAAATTTTGAATTTATGAGGGGAAATTTTTTTAGTGCCTTATACACCTTATTTGGACCCAAATGAAGTTATTCTAGTGGTAAAAAAAATTCTTTGCTGGAAAATTCCATGATCAGTAGAATAAGGGTTAAAAGCCTGTATGTGGATGGAGGTTTGTCTCTAGACGTTACCAACCTAACATCATTGGGCAGTAGGGACGTTGTGAATCACAATGGGTCAAGAAACGAGAAACTAGTTTGGAAAAATAACCGTTATAATCGTTTCTAAATTTGAAAGAAACTAGTTACAAAAAACGGCAAAAGTAGGTAGGTGTTAGTTTTTGAATTGAACTACCTATCGAAAACTTTGTCGACGCATTCGTTATTCGTGTTTTGTTGAACAAACTTTGTTCCGAAACATAGTTGATTATTAGGTAAATATGACTCGGAACAAACCACGAACAACAAATGCGCCGACAAAGTTTTCGTTTTTCCTATTACAGTTGAAAAGACAGTTTTTCGTTTTCTTTGTAACTACTTACTAACAACATATTAGAACTCCTGCTGTTTCACCCGTTTTTCATTAACAAGAAAAGAAACTAGTTTTTTTGTAACTAGTTTTTTCGACAGTTTGTTTTATATAAAGAACGTTATTTTACGTTTCTCGAAAGTAACTGGTAATAACGATGGGTCAAGAAACGAGAAACTAGTTTGAAAAAAAAAAGTTATACCAACCGTTTCGCAATTTGAAAAAAAAACTAGTTGAAAAAAAAACGGCACAAGTACTTAGGTAGTTCTTTGAATTGAACTATCAAATAATCAACACAAATAACAAGAGGAGGAAGAAGAATGTACCTAGGTGGGATCGTGTTAAATGCAAATAGTTGCTCCTTCCGTACCTTTTGTTTATCTTTAAAACGTGTAGAATCATTGAGTAATCAAATTGAAGTAGTCGAATCTCGTAATGAAGAATCCGTTGAAACTCCTCCGATCAAACAAATCATAACCGAAGATGTTTTAGCCGATGTAGAATTCTCAAAACGTTTGTGCGAGAATCCTTTCGGCTTTGCTTCCTCTGTATGCGATCGTTTATGGTTCAAGAATGATTTGCGTAATCTACCAAAGAAATGTCTTTGAAAATCAAGAAAGCTACCGTTAAAGCTTGGCTAAAATATTTATTGACGAAACCTTTGTATAGAAATATCTACATCGACGATTCCTTTTTCAATTCGAATACTGTTCTCATACTGCCTACTGATGTGGGCCCCAACGAGCCGATAATCGAGTCCATTTCTGAGAACCACGAACACGAAATGTTGTTGGCGAAACAGCATACGGTAATGTGGAGCGAGGAAAAGTATCTAGATATGGCTCCAGGAATGAAGGAGAGGCCGTTGAACTTGATTTATGATGAATATGCGGAAGAGTTGTCCTTTCCTAGCATTTATCTGGGTGAAGCGCGTACATTCTCTCTGGATAATGTTACTCCGTTTATGATGGCTTCGAGTAAAATTCGTAGGAGTGATAGGCGCGGAGTAAAACCAGATCATGTACTGTATATGGCTATGAAAATAATGAGATTACGTTTGACGGAGAGTTTGAAGTATTACATTACATTTATGAAGTACCTAGCCATTGTTTACACCGGTATGATTTTGAGAAGACATCCATGATCCAAAAGGTCTCCCTGTAAGGGAGATTTTTCATACCATTTGTCGATGTATTTCTATAAAAGAAGTACCTACCATCAAACATGCGAAATTACCTTCATTCTGTAGCATGAAACGTACGTACCTCAGAACGAAGAATTATTTTCAAATAAAATGAACCGATTTGATTCCAGGGTTTGTAATTCGACATACCTACGCTGGAAACATTTTTCTATGAAAGAAGTACCTACCAACAAACATACGAAATTACCTTCATTCAGTAGCATGAAAAGTACCTACCTCAGAACGAAGAATTATTTTTAAATAAACTGAACCGATTTGATTCCAGGCTTTGTAATTCCACCTACCATCGCCGGAAACAGTTTTCTATGAAAGAAGTACCTACCATCAAACATGCGAAATTACCTTCATTCAGTAGCATGAAAAGTACCTACCTCAGAACGAAGAATTATTTTTTGTTTAACCAAAGGTGCCGATAAGAAACCTGGTAAACCTTCTCCATGTGAACTGCAGGGATGTGTAGTTATCCCCCCAAAAACAACTCCGTTGTAAAAACTGGCCCGCCAAAAAACCTCAGCCGCAAAAAGGAATGATATCCATTTTGCCCGCCAGCCAAATAATATATATTATATAGGATGCTCAGTGCTTCGCACCTCGCTGTTGAGTGTGCATATAGAAACCTGATCCTCCTACCCCTAACCTCCACCGTCAATGTTTTCCTGTTCCCTGTCTCCTTCCCACAACCCCCTCTCACCCTTAGTCACCCTCGGTTTCACCTAATATGTTTCCTCTGTTACACCAGCAGGGAGCTTTACGCTTCTTTCAATGCTGTTGGCGGTAGCTTTTTGCCAGATGAACAAGCCTGAATTGAAGCATTACTTCATTACAGTTGTACCACCGCTGATTACTCGTGACCACCAGTAATACTTATGTTAGCTTCCTTCTTCCGTGGTCATGCGCATATCATAATTCGAATTTAGAGTTCCCTCAAGAGTTTGTATACCGAGCATCAGCTTTCTAGGATGATCAGGGCCGAAACTGGGAAGTAATATCAAACTGTAAAGTACCTACCTAATTCCAATAACGAACAACTTCACTTCTGATGGTCATAATCATCATTGTGGCGACTTGGGACAATTTTCGTGAGCAAATTTTGTGACGATTTTTTTGTTTGTGTGCCATAGCAAAGACATAACAAACTGTAAAGTACCTACCTAATTCCAACTTCACTTCTGATGGTCATAATCATCATTGTGGCGACTTGGGACAATTTTCGTGAGCAAATTTCGTGACGATTTTTTTGTTTGTGTGCCATAGCAAAGACATAACAAACTGTAAAGTACCTACCTAATTCCAACTTTACTTCTGATGGTCATAATCATCATTGTGGCGACTTGGGACAATTTTCGTGACGATTTTTTTGTTATGTGCCATATGAAAGACATGAAAATGTCAATACTACGGATATGAGATTCGGAACTTCTGTACACTGCCACTGTTCTCGACAGTTCCAAGTTACTAGAACCTATTCTGACACATACATAAAACATATTATACATATACTACACATAATATACACATGTGTGTTACCTATAACAAAATACAAATGGCACTTGACGCCCCGTCAAACCCTTAATTCGTCGAGGGTCGACCAGTTAACTTTGACGAGAGTTCCAACGAAAGCGTCAGCCCGTTTCGTTAAGTTTTCGTCAACTCGTTGTTGGTGAAAGGTAAATCGCTCTGACGCTCGTTAACTCCGGGCGTCAAAGTTAACGCCGTCGCTAAGTGGTTGGTGCAAGCGGGCATAAGCCTGTATGTGGATGGAGGTTCCTCCCTAGACGTTTGATGGGTACCAACCTAACATCATGTGAGCAGTGCAGGCCTAGAGCCCTTCATGTGAAATTTTGATGTACATTGGAACCTCGATAATTCGTAGTAAAAGCTCGGTCACTTGAAAAAAAAAAAAAAACAACTATAATTCAACTTTTATAATTCGTATAATCCATATCGGTCCCCTCCATAATTTGTAGTAAAATGTCTGCTGGTGGGGTTTGGTCTGACCAAATTGGTCAGGAACAGACCTATAATTCGTAGTCACGTCGGCAAGAACACGTTATAATTCGTACTTGGCCGGAAAAACTAGTGAATGTGGCTGTATTCATCAACATCGACACATGTATTGTTACCTACGTACCTATTCAGTACACCGAGTCAACATTTCATTGTTATCCAGTTCTGACCTATATTTAAAATTTAAAGGCTCTAGCTCGTCGGGAAGTTGAAAAAAAAAACTTGTACAAACTAGAACTAAAATTCAAAATTCGTTTTGAACCCCTAACCCTTGACATCGTGGGTGTAGTCCGAACCTGTAGACCAAATTTTATCACAACGGTAACTGGGCAAAGTGCCATGGACTTGTTCAATCTTGAACTGAAAGTTATCGCGCGTCAAGTTTTCAAAGTTTCAAAATCCATTTTGAACCCCTTCCCATTGATCTGGGGTTATGAAAAGTTTCAAGGATCATCGTGAGACTTGTCCGAACCCGGAAACCACATTTCGTCATTTTTGCTCAACATTGAAGGCGGGTTCACATGGAGCGGAAAGTACGGATTGCTTATTGCTCTGTGACTGGTCAAGACCGTGGATGTACACCCCCAACTTTCGACGCTGACCAATCACAGAGCAATACGCATTCCGCTCCATGTGTACCCGCCTTTACTACCCAAAGTGCAGCGGACAGACAGATTTTTTAAATTCGATTTTTGGAATCTACGTGGGGTTTGAGAGGCGGTAATTTTTTTTCTCTCTCTCTTGGACGATTCCAAAGGTTCATTATCGAAGATAAGGGTAAAAAGTAGATTCGCTACCAAAGTAGTAAAATTCAAAATCAAAAACACCATCTTTTATTCATGGAAAAATGTATTTTACATCATGCAACACCACTCTATCAAAGTTTCATGCATCAATAGAAAATAGTAGGAAGCTTAACGCTAAAAAAGTTAAACCCTAAAAAGTCCGTTGAAAAAAAATACAGATAAAAACCAAGGGTGCTACGAGTAGTATTACTGTCACAATATCACCTTATTAAAATATAACGTCGATCGAAGATCACGACTAAAACTAAAAGTTTGAAGAGTTAACCTAATTCAGTTTAAGGACGTTGAATATAATATCAAGCTTCAGAGTTTAAATTGAAGATCATCGTTGTGATCACAGCTTGTTACGACTTGTAAAAATGGACAAGAAAGTATTAATAAATAGACGAGCGTTTTCTTGTTTGTGTGAACTAAGACGAATTTAGCTAAATAAACAGTGAGGAAATATTAGGCCGACTTGATCTCGGGGGGGGGGGGGGGGGATTCTCTTCACGAGTGGAATCGGTTGAACAACGTGAAAAATTCGACTGTAAAGTGGCTTTTTTAAACTTTTTATACATTGATTATCAAGAACTGTTAGATTATTTGACCCGTAGAGTGTTTTTCATTTGGCCGATTCACAAGGAAACCCCAGAGAAATGAAAACAAATTCACAGTTGTAATCAGTGTCCTGGCGTTGTGTCGCTTGAAGTACTTACACTAATTAGAAAATAAATCTTAAATAGACAAATAAATTAAGTTTACAAGAACATGGAAAGTAGTAAACATGACAACGTAAGTGAAAAATGTCGGAGGTTCACTGGACAAACTAGATGTCATTTTACATAAGGAGTTTCCGTCGTACCGTTATGAGCATATTTCGTGATATGGTAAGACCTAAAGGCGACAGTTGTTGGCAGCGATTGCGGGTGTTCTCACTTCTGGAAATTGTCGAGAACTCGGTTTGTGCCAAGGCAAAACTTAAACAGCAACATAAATTTAAAAAACTTAGATTCATTATTGAAGATAATAAACCAAAATTGAAATATTTTTAAATTAAAATTAAGAAAAAAGCAATATGGATTACGAGTTCTGTGCACTTACTACATCTAAATGGCCGGATAGATAGTACCAGCTATAATTGTTAAATTAAATTGTTTAACACAAGAATTGAGAGAGCTTTCTACAAGAGCGTGCAGCCGGCTGTTCCGATTAGACCATGGTTCCATCGAAAGGAAGTAAATAAAGATTTCAGAATCAGCGGAGTGCGGAATCTACAACATTTGATTGAGGAGTTTTTCAATGAACTTGAGAAAACTTTGGAACAACTTTTCAACTATTAAATATTGTCAAATTTTGACAATATTACAAAGTGGAAATTATGTAATTTATAAGGCTATCCATAATTTTCTGAGTTCAGTTCCTATATACGAGTACATATAAACTATCTATATAACTTTTAACAATGTATTTTATGACTGCATAATAGGTACTCTTCATGCCAATTAAATAAAATTAGAAGAAAAAAAATTCGACAAGATGAATAAACATGTTGGCGCACATTCGGTATAGGGAATAGTTTTTTCGCCTAAACAGTGTTTTGGCGATTACCGATAACCACATTTCATTGGATTCTACTTGAGAAAATTGGATTCGTCACCGGTAAGATGGTTATATCGATAAAAATTTCCAGAAACGAAAAACCCACAATCCCACCTGAAATGGCTGCCACGTATGAACACTTCATTTGTACTCGAGTGTAAAAATTTCACATTTCGCCAAGTAGTTTTTTTTTTTTTAAAGGTGCCTCATTATTATCTAAATTTCATCTGATCACTAAGGCCGATCACAATTTAAACCGGTCAAGTCATTAATACTAAAAACTCACTGACAATCTTTATTGCTTGTGGTACGTAGTACTAGGAGTAATTTCCAGCTATAAACCAGTGAAATCACATAATAAACTCGGTTTACTAAAATTATTTTGTATGCCCTGTATTCATGTCGGGCTGTCATGAGCTCTCACGTTTGACAATAGAAAATTATATAAATATAAATAATGTGGATGAACTGGCGAATTTGTCAGAATGTTTCGAAACGAGTGAAACGCAAACATATAAATTACAACGGGTTTACAAGAACGATATTTAAGTAACAGTTCTACAAAACAAAACATGCATCTACACCAAGTGGAAAATGACTTTTTATGAATCTTTACAGAGTGTGGGGCTTTTCAAGTAGAACTTCGTTATTTTACATACGGCATAAGTGGAAATTGGAGGGATGTTTATTGGAGTGTAACTTTTACTTGAGGGGGAGAGGGTTTTGGTTTTTTCTCGAAAGTTTAGGGGTTGAAGAGTTCGAGATCGTCGATTTTCTCCGTCTCCTCCGGAGTTGACTCTTTGGCAATGAAGAGAGTGTGGCACTGGCCCATCGAGACGGACTCGATGTAAATGCCTTCCAACGCTCTGATTTCCAGGGGCGTCGTCGTCGATTTGCGAAGCTCTCCGTGGCCCTGGAAATGATACAGACGGTTATTGGAAGGTGTTATTAGCTATTGTTCTCGGTTCAAAATGTTTATAACTTGAATATCCGAGAAAAAAACGTGTATACATGCATGAATAAGACGATAACTCACGATAGAATTGACATAAAAAGTTCCAATTAGATGGCCAGAATCGGGCCACTCTAAGGGGGATTATGAGTTGATGGGGGGGGGGGGGGGAAGATTACCCAGCAATTCCAAAAATGAGACAGTCTGACGAGTAACACCTGAATTTAAAGTTTTGGTGAAGGTTTTAAAGGTGAAGTCAGAATTGTGATATCTTGGGGATTACAATTTTTTTAAATGTAATGGATTTTTGGATATAAAAATTTAATGGATTTTTGTCTATTTGTCTTTTCGATATACTTTCATTAAAGTTTGAATCAGTTGAAAGAACGTAACGCTATCATTTTAAGATGTTAATATTTTTAGGTTTTAATTTCCTAAAAAAAACATCGATGTTTTATTCATCAATACCCATCCCTAATACCTATGCTTCGAAAATTCGCTCGTAAGATCATTTTGCGTGACTTTAGAGGTTTTTATTAAATAAAAATTTAAATTTAAATGAAAATTAAAAAACTCTGCAAATTCTTGACACAACGGTTTATTATCTTCCTTGTGCAGATCACCCTTCTGTCTAGATCACTAGGTCTAAATGTCAAGATCCTAAACGTCAGATTAATTATTATTATCAATTATCACTAATTATTAACAATTTTATCAAGTACCTAGAGAAAATTATTATAATTTATTGTTAGGTATCAATAATTTGTATTCATTATTAATAATTATTATTATTAATTATGATTAATTAATACGATATAATTCTGGGGTTTTTAATACTACATTGGTAATAATTTTTCTATAAAAGAAGTACCTACCAACAAACATTCGAAATTACCTTCATTTCAGTAGCACGAAACGCACCTCAGAACAACAAACTCGACATCACTTAAGCCATATGATGTTCCAAAGAGCTTGTTAGTATGAAAATGGACCTGTATTTCAACAGTTTGAGTCACGATCGTGTTGTGAGGCACAATCTTTGAGCCGTCATTGTGAACGAACGGCTGGTCGTACAAAGCTGCGGACGGTCTTAAAAAATTCTACGGAACAAACTCTATCTAAATATGAAATAAAAAACATATCGTTCTATATGAATTTTTCGAGATATGGAATTTTCAAAATTTCAAAATTCGTTTTGAACCCCTTCCCCTTGACCTACGGTTATGAAAAGTTTCGAGGATCATTGTGGGGCTGGTCCAAACCCAGAAACCAAATTTCGTAATTTTAGCTCAACGCTAACTGGGCAAAGTGGCGCGGACGGCGGACGGCGTACGGCGGACGGACGGATTTTTTTTTATTCGATTTTCTGAATCTACGTATCTTGAAACGTAAACCAACAAATTTTGAGGGGGGGTTAAAAATTTTTTTTCTTTGGGCGATTCCAATGGTTCATTATCGAAGATAATAAACCAAAATACACAAATTTTGTGTATTTTCCCTCCTATATAAAAATAATGGCAAAAATGTTCAGTTCTTGGGGACCTACCAGAGCTCCAAAAGTGGGGCTTCCTCCGAATGAAATGCAGCTGTTTTCAGCAGCGAGGACAGCAGACGTCGTGCCGACTCCGATGGAACGCACTGCCCATCCCGACAGGTCCTGGAGCGGCTTGGGGTACATGTTTACTTCGCCCGTGTTTTTAGTTTTGCCAAAGAGGTAGGTCATTTCTGGAAGTTGACAATAAATCAAGGTTCAAATTGGTGTAGTAACGTTGTACAATAAGTCGAACCTCGTGGCCACTTACTGTGATCTGAGCAGGCGATTGAGAATTGAGATCCGCAGTAAACGGCTTTGATGCCTTTGGATTGAGTTTCGAAGAATTTGACGAGCCTGGGGATCATCTCGTCCTTGGTTTCCGCATGACCTAAACGCCCGTATCCGCCGAATCCTGTAAAAAGAAAAAAAAATGAATGTCAGCTTATTGTGGACAAGCTGGGAATGAATTAGCATAATATATAATACGGCGATGGTATCCGGAGAGTGAATAAACACATACAGAACTATATAAGTCCTTTCATTCATACATTTTAGAAACTGCTAACGAGTAACAGAGTACTGGATTTCGGATTATATTCAGTACCAGGGATAGATTGTAGGTTATCGAGGATAAGGAGCACCTCACGTATCTGATATGATCAAAATTCCTTGAGCTGGTTTGTATACCCGGATCTAAATTGCAAAGGGCGTCGTGCTCTAAAAATGAGTCAAATGGTGAAATTGCCACTAAGAACATATCGAAACACATCGAGTTGAATTTCAGGATAAATGTTTTATTGCGATTAAAGATGATAGTTGTTCCCCTTCAGGTAGTAAGAGTCCGAGGTATTAATATGAAACAGCAGTCTCTGCTATCAGGTGGATTCTCTACCAAAAGTACCCTCAGATATAAAGGAAAGGAAAAGAAAAGAAAGGAGAGAATGCAGAAAGAAACCAAATAAGGGAAAGAATAATTCAATTTAAAAAATTAAGAAATTGAAAATCCGAAATGGAAAAGAAAATTTGGATTACCTCCTAAAAATATACAACGAATAAGAAAATAGACAAAAAGAAGAAAATGACAGTACCGGGTTCGCCAGATAGAAAAAAGAATATTCTTGAATAGACGTAGTCAATAGAAGAGAAAGAAGTCGAGTAATTACAAATCCGCCAGAGACCATGGTTTATATGACGGTGCCACCGCATATTTATATTCTAATTATGGATGGAGCTCATGCATCAAATATAGATGCGATCCATCACAAGGTATCTATTGAAACATGTTAAGTGCTGTGCCACTGAGATAGTGGCAGTCAGACGTGAAACTAGCTTGGAACGACTGCTTTCGTTACTTTTACAATTCAGGCTAATAAACGTCCTTAAACCAAGCCCGCAGAGGCTTAGTGAGACAAAACACACGTCAAGATCCTTCTTTACTTGACAAGCAGTATCGCTTCAAAGACCTGCATAAACCAGACTACCTAATCAGTAAATGAGGATTGATGACGATGAAATTATTCGGCAGGTGATTGGCTGACGCTTTTAGGGGTACCAACAAAAGAAATATTTCAAACGCTCGCTTCTTTCATAAGAATTTTCACTTTAACCAGCATGAGTTTTGATCCTCAAGGGGGTTTTCAAGGGCGCTAAAAACGAATTTAGGGTCAACAATTCGAATGTCCGACCCACACCATGTCGATAAAATGTCCATATTCGGAACTATTTTAAATTCAATCTCAGATCCACATCTAATAGTTCATCATTGATTCGTCAACAATTCACAGAAAAAAAAGTAAATGGATCAATCAATATATTTGAATTTGCTAAAATCACACGTAGTATTGTTTGGTTACTGATGATGGTTTAATCACCGAAACCTGTCTAACAGTGTACTCATATTTCAGTGGAAGTAGATGATTTTTTCAAATACTCTTGTTTTTCTTAACATGGGTTTCCACAATTTCGTCGCGAGTGATTTAGTTCACAATGTCAGAATCTTACAAAAATAACAACAATAATTTAAAATTGAGAGAAACAATACAATACAATTTGTGGGAGGGCATTAAAAAATGTAATTTCCCACCAGGTGGTAGGTGCCATTACGAGTAGCAGCCAGCCGATGGAACGGGAGACAAAGATTTTTTTTATTGCGAGTTAGGTAACCATGAACAGGAATGTGGAAAGACTCCATAATTCTCTTAAAATAGCAGAGGCTTTCCAGGATATAAGCAGCAGGGACTGTTAAAATTTCTAGTTCCTTATAGGCAGATCTGCAATCCTCCAGGTGACGTATACCAGCGACGACTCGCACAGCCTTTCTATGGCAAGAAAATATCGTGGAGGAGGCAGCAGAATCACCCAACTAAGGGGTAAGAAAAATACTGTTGAGAACTAGCTTATTTTGTTCGCAAAAGTAAGAACCCTGATAGAACCCAGTCATGGATCACAAACTGCCGAATACACAGGGACATTCAGTAACTCACCCCAAGAGAAGATGCGCCGTTTGGAGTCCAGAGCGACGGTGTGATTCGTGCCGCAGGCCACGTCGATGAAATCGGTCTTGTCGACTTGCTTGACGGAGTCGCGAGTCTTCTCGATGAACGTCGTGATCTGCTTGGGTGACTTCTCTGGCTGACGGACGAGCTTGTTGGCGGCCAAGAGGAACTCGCCGTTGCAGTTATGACCTGGTTATCGACAAATGCGCGTTAGTGCCTGCCGGCTAATAGGACGAATCGCTGTTTGGATGGGAACATGCTTGAGGACACTAGACAATCACAAAACAATACATTGTGTGGGCTTATTTCTAGTGGTAATTTGGGCATGTGGGGGGTTCTGACTTTACACCATCATGTCTCAACAAGTTTTCCAACAAGAGCTACTGTCTCTCATAAAGCATACTCAAAAGGAAATTAGAGAGTTCCAAGGAGATAAGTCCGCTTCGATAAGACAGACTTATCTACCTCACTTGGACTCAGTGGTCTTAAAGATAGGACATCTTTAACGTGAGGATCTGATTGGTCCTATTGCAAAGTTACCTTACATGTGGATAACATGATTGGTTCTCTCCCACCCGTGTCACTGTTCACTGAATTGTCAAGTATAAAATCCAAGTCCAAGCGTTTGTTGAGGTCAACGTGTAAAAAACAGAAAATACGGCGTTGCTTAACGTCACTCTTAGATAGACAACGCTATTAACGTCACTCTAGAACTGAGCACCTTGGGCTTATCGGGTTAGCGACCTTATCTCCACAGCTGGTCCTATCAAAGCGGACTTATCTCCTGGAACTCTCTACTGTCTGGAGACAATAACTTACCCAGTTGACCGTATTCAGGGTCACCGAAAGAGTGGAGATTTCCTTTGAGATCGAGAATGACGCTGAAGTCGGCTCCACAAACAACTTTGACGATCGGTGGTCCACGGTAGCGCAACTGAAACCATCCCGGACAACACCATTGACTTTATAACCTGATAGCGACAGAGAAGTACTCATAATAATATATAAATAATAAATTGCCATACCCTGGTGGGTTGCTGTATCATGGGGTTTTTGCTGCCAACGCCGCACTGACCCATCTTATTGTCCCCTATGGCGTAGACAGTGCCGCGATCTAAATGTTACATAATGGGGACCTTTTAGACAAAATAATCAGTTGAGGAAGCGTATCGACCATTGAAAAGCGATATTGACAAATTATTTACAATTGAATATTCGTGAGGAAATAAGTAGCTGGGGATTGCATACCTGTAAGGAGCAGGGTGTGGTTCCTGCCACAACTTGCGTTCACGACGTTGTGGTCCTTCATGGACTCGAGGAAGTAAGGGGTGTACCTGCAGAAACAGGGTAATGAGGTGAAAACCGATAGGTGAGAAGTTCATTAATGACCGAACCATAAATTAATAACTAATCAAGCATCTTCATAGGATGATGTCAGGGGCTTCATCACAGCCAGGATGTAAAGTATTTGTAAAGTATATGTAAAGTATTTTTGAACATGTGTGGCGATGTCAAGCTGTGGAGACGACCTTATATTAGGCGTGTCTGCTGTAAAACCTACTCTAGCTTCCCAATAAATCCTATATGAAAAGTGCACTGTGGCAATTTACCACCGCTCCTCCAAGACTATTCTTCATGACTACCTAATTCATGGCAATCCCCCCCCCCCCCCCTGCAGATCAACTCTCGTCCAAGACCTTGGAGTTCTTTTGGATCCGCAACTCTCCTTCTCAAGCCACATTTCTCAGGCATCTTCACTGGCAATGCGTTCGTTAGAGTTCCTCAAGCGGAACACGAGGGAGTTTACCTACATCCCTGCTCTCCTTACGCTTTATCGTTCTCTCGTGTTGCCAAGCCTTGAATACGCCTCTGTAGTCTGGAGCCCCTACTATGCCTGTGTGGACCAGCTTGACCGGGTTCACTGTCCGTTTCTTTGCTACCTTGCTTACAAGCTGGGTATCACACGTGACAGCATTAAGACGCCTTATGCCGGCAATCCCGTTTGCCTCGACCTGCTGATCGTCCTGTGTTGGCCGACATGATTTTCCTCCATGGCGTTCTCTCCGGACGAATTGACGCACCTCCCATCCTTGCCATGGTTGGTTTCGTGTACCCCAACCTGGATCTCGTCAACTCTTTATATGCAATCAATTACATGCTTCATCGCCTGCTCTGCCGCTTGCCCCGCTCAGCCAACTTGTCCCATTCTGATCCAGAAATCGACCTGCTCTCACTCCCACTCTCATCCCTCAAGAAGCGTTTGCTAGACAAACTACGAGTACTAGCCAAATAGTGTGATTATACGTTCTCCATGAAGTTCTGTTTTTCGTTTCCAATTTTTCCTTCATTTTTGCAAAGTGTCACGAATTTTTTGTTGAATTGGGCTCCTCCTGTATTGTATCTAAATAAATATCTGGTAAAATAACGTGACCCCAAAAAGCCCTTTCAGTCTCCGTTTTTTATGTGAGAGCGGCTGTACCCTCGGAACCTTATGAGTGCCCTCTGGAGCAGACCCTTCCCTGCAAGGCTACAATTTCCAAAGTCAAGCATCCTTGCTGCACAAGCAGGTCTCCTACATGACCTAAATGCGTTACATCTGGCACCATTTTTCATACACCCAGAACCCCATAACCTGAGGGGCCCCAGAATGTGTTTATATCACGGATTGTATTGGAAATCTATACACACCTCGTCTCAACATCTCCAGTGCCCAGTTGCCCTCTTTCGTTTCTTCCAAGAGTGTACACCTTGAAATCTTCGGTGATGAATACCGAATGTGCGGCATTGCATCCCGACACAGCCACTCGAATCTTCTTGTCATCCAGAGGCGCGAACCTGGAAAAAACAAAAACAAAAAAAAACAATAACAATAACTATGTCAATCCATCCCAAATTGATAATCTCAGTTTATTTTGTAGCGTGCAGAAATCAAGCCTCAGAATAGTTAATTCCATGCATAAGTGATTCAACCGCAGTGCAAAGACCGACCGAAGTCTCTCAATGCGTGCAGGAATCAAACTGTAATATTCGCCTTTGGTTCATCATCAGCTAATGGTAAGTTTGGCAGTACAAATACCTATACCTATACAGTACAAATAACTATACCTGCTGGGTAAGTAGATGTTTTTGGCAACGGTATTCTTGCAACCTTTGGGCACAGATTTCCGGTTGTAAAGATCCCAGTTGAACGCTCCACACACCAGCAGCCTTCCGATATGCGAAGGTCCTTGGACGCGCTGTAAATGAAATCGTCGATTATTAAGGTTATCGTATAGTCAATTGATTCGGGTGAGTTCGAGTGGTGATGTACGCAAAATACGAAAAACGTCCAAGCATCCACATGGCCACCTTCAGCGTCGCTGGGGGCTGGCATGTGAGCCACAATGGCGGAGTGAGGCGGCCATTTCGACGTTTGTTTTTCCCATCTCTAGACCCCTAGCTTGTCCGTTGAGATGCTCTAATTAGCAGTGACGTCATCAATAGCTATGTATAGTAAATATTGATATGTCGACTGTAGAAAACCTAAACCTACGCTATAACCTTCCCAAAATCCTCATTCTCCATATCCAAATCCTCTCACCCCTCTTCTTCCTTGTGCCATGCTCTTCCTACCCCCTAACTACCAATGTTATCTCAGAGCATAAATCCTGGTGTACTCCAGGGTGTATCATTTTGTTGGGAATAATTCCAATGTTTTTGCTGCAAATGTAGTAGATTGGGATTCGTCTTCGGACGAGGATGCCAGCAATTCCAAAACGATTCTGATTCCCGATTTTTTATTATTGTTGTTGGAGGAACTCTTCGGGTATTCGATCAAGATGTTCTACTCAAGATTTCTGGAAACTATCACTTCTTTCGCCTGTAACATACCTAGTTTAAACCGCCCTAAATACTCAAGTCAACATCAAATCTGAAGCTTTAAAAACAGAGTTCCACTGAATGTGCTCATTCACAGTCGTGTTACTGAATTTCAAGAGGAATCAATAACTAACACAACTAGTTATCATTTTGATTGGTACTGAAAACTTGCTTTGCATGGACAGAATTTTTTTTTTTTTTTTTTTTCATCTGCAGTTTGTGTGAGCACATGACGTGACGACGATTCAACGAGTTTCAGAGAACCAGCATGAGGTCGATAACAGGCAGTTGTTACACACGTCAGTACTTTTACTATTAACTTTGATTGTCGTCTGGGATTCGTTCTACTGGATGATGACCAATTAATAATAAACCGCCATTTCAATTTCTTGATTTTCAATTGACACTAAAATGGTTCCCAAGTCTCCAAGACAGCAGTAGCTTTGTGTTTTTAGGCCCAAACCATTATTATTTTTGCAAACGCTTTTAAATTTCATTATTTAATTGAAATTACAGGTGTATCCAAGTGGTAAATCCTTGTTATGACGTTATTTCTTCAAGCAGGGCTGTGGACGTAACTGGGTTCGGATTGAGTGGTGGATTTGACATCACCAACCCTCCCCATAAAATTTCCAGGATTTTGAATGATTCAGCTGTCTGAAATCGTGGGCAAAATAAAAAGTTGTGAAAGTTACCCGATTGCCACCAGTCGGAATTCGACAGATTCCTCTACGATTAGGTACTTTTGAAATCCAGACGAAACCAATAGAAACTGGAATATAAAACGAGATGTTTGATGTTTCATCGTAAGGTCACCACTTGAAGGCATAAACATAATAATCCTTATAATGGTTATGCCATAATAATGCTTATCCTTTTCCATAATAAAGTATGGTATTATTCTTTGGGGTAGTGCTAGTAGATATTATATTAGAAAGGTCCAGACAATGCAGAATCGCATTTTGAAAATTATTCTGAATAAAAATATGAGATATCCAACTTCACTTCAATTTAATCAATTTCACGTGAAAAATATCACTCAGTTTTAACCTTTTCAATCCTGTGTTCATGTTTTTTTGTTCGAAAATTAGGAATGAACACGTTTCTATTTCCAATTTTACTAGAAACTTTCATTCCTCTCGCATAATTCTCCCTAAAGTAAATTCCGAATTTTATAGAAGGAACGCCTATGTTAAGGCACTTGTTTTTTTGTTTTTTGTGATAGGTATGGGTATTAATATGTTTCAATTTCTCAATTTGTCTTCCTCCAAAAAGAAATTGAATATTTATTTGTAATTTTGGTATCTAGGTTTATAGTTTGCAATTCTTTTTTTTAGCAATAAAAGCCTATTTCCTTGTATTTTCCTATTAATTTTGCTTTTGCAATTGTGTTGGCACATAAGTGTTTTTAATAGGCATATCTGAACTCCAGCGAAGAGCACAAGTTCCCTGCATCATTCGTTGATGCAACAACCACAATCACATTGATAGGAATAAGCAACCACATGATACTGTAAGAACTTCATTACGCACTAAGTAAGAACCTGTCAAGTTGGTGGTTAGAATGAGAATAATGTATTTTTGGTATTTCGAGTAATTAAAAACAAGTAACACCTGGTAGCAATGGCCACTAATAATACTATGGTCCAACACTTCGACCATACCCTCCATACGCCATACCCTTCAGAGCTCTATAGGGCACTGTGGGGTAAATATCATCAAAATGGGCTCAGTGGTTAATTTAGAAGTTATTGTTTGTCTAGCAGATTCATGCTTGGGTGACCAGTGAATGGGTTCCTTCAAGCTTGTAAAGAGGGGCCATGATTTCAGAAAATTGTTGCAATAAATTGCCAAAAATAAGAGGCGAGACTGATGGAGGTAGAGGTACAAGGAGGAGGGAGTAGAGTATGAGATTCTATTTTTCTTGTGTTTGGCTGAATTGCTAACCTTGTACCCCAAGAATTCTATTTCAGTGTTTATAAAAACCTAAATTTCTTGTGATTCCCATAATATTCAACTTCACCTGGTTGCAACAGGTTCGAGTAGAGCCAACGGTCAGGAACGAGTAGTGAGCATTTTGAAGAATATGCTTACAGTCCTAGTAGAAGTAAAGCAGGACTCCTCCTGGCAAGAAGCCCTAGGAGATGATCAACTTGCCCTTAATTATACTGTGAGCAGGGTTACTAAATTCTCTCCCAAGGAAATGATGTTTAAGAAAGTTTTGAAGACCCTCTCCCTCGTTAAACTAGGAGACAATGACGAATCTGGTAATGTATCCAACATTTGACCAGATGATCCAGCTTGGAACAAACCAATAAAGCCTCTGCCATTGACAAAGCAAGGTTTGATAGTACTAAAGCCAAAGTGCGTAATTGTATTAGAAATGAAGCAAGAAACCAAACAAAATTGGCCCGAAAATTCAAAGGACAACATTCAAAATTGGCCCAAAATCCAAATATTGTTTAAATTTAATGTTTTTTTTATTACTTTTTGCACCACGGCTTGTTTCTTTATTCTTTTTAATTGTACTACTGTTGCCAATAAACAATATCATATCATAAACACCGGAGGCTCCGGTCCGGAGCCGACAGAGGTGGGAAATGAGCTAATGGGGTCAGGGGCAGATGGGAAATCGAGCACGAACAAAGGATTCGCACAACGTACTCTTGCAGAACCCCACGACTCAAATTTTATGGAAATTCCGCGGTATAGTTTAGTATGTACGACATTTACAATGATAAGAGCACAAACAAAACAATCCCTGACCTAATGAAGACGAAGTAGACCAGGTAAGGAGGGTGAGCTAACCTCATTTACAGGTGGATGAACTCGTGGCCAAACCCAAGTGGGCCTATTCTATAATGACTCAACTCAATTTTGAAACGCACAATCACGTAAAGATTTCTGTACGTGATCAATACGACGTGAGGCTTTCAGGAAGCGGGGATGAAAAGTACTGTTACATACAAATGACGATTAGTGTGTAGGAAGTACACATTTTCCAAAACAGTCGAATCTGATAATTAAATCACTATTACACACCGTCTCGAGAAGTTTATGGGCCCTGTGTGGGATTATTACAATTTCCTGGCCGGTGTAAGGTTTGAGAGTAATCCATTGAGCATTTCGCTTACCAGTCCATCATCAGCAAGTTCGCTTTCGTTCTGATCGTCATCTTCTGGCAGAGTTTCCGGATCGGAATCCTCCTCAACGTCCGACTTGAACTCGTCGTCGAAGTCGCTGACTTCGTCGTCCCTTTTTTTCCCGTTCTTCTTGTTCCTTTTAGGGCGGTTTTTCGACGACTCGGAAGTGCTTTTCCTTTTAGCCGAAGACATAATCGCGGAGCGGTCGGTTCGCGGGTACAAAATAAAACCGAAGAAGAGTAATTTAAGTGTAAGAACGGGGTCAGTGAGTTATAAACTAACGGTCTGCGAGATGGTCGATGATTGGAAACACTAGAGAACGCGATCGCCGAGGGGAACTCGAAGGGTGACGCTCAAAGGGAAAAAATGGAGATGTGAAAGCTTTGCTGAAGAATTGAAATCTGGTGGGGAGGGGGGTTCAGGACCGCAAGGGGATGTACCTCACAACAAAAAAACCACAGGTGCGGGGTGAAGGGATAATTTTATCGATTTGATAACCCTAGAGGGTGGCAGATGACGTCCAAGAAAACGCCAGAAGCGGAGGCTTTTATGGGATGAGGGATTCCGAAAATGTTATTGTTTTTTATTGCCTTTCGGAAATCTGAATTTGGACAAGACTTGAAAAAAATTGCACGTTTAAGTGTCCAAGTAACACCTGGTGATCGGGTGGAAGAACTTGGAAGATCGCGGATAACGAACGGATTCACTCGAGGAAATTGCACGGAATCTTGAAAAAACGTCGATAATCAAATGTTTACTACGTGATAAATGAGATGGGGAAACGACGTGAGAATCACAAGGTGGATGAAGCTTTGTGGGGTCACCAAGTGAAGGGAGGCTCGGCGTAGCGTCGCGTCGGGGGCTCCAGCCTGTAGCGTCCGAGACGACGAAATTCTTCATAAAAACAGACCGAATTGACGTCAAAATGTAGATTTAAATTCGGTCGACGCGTTTAGAACGTCGAGAACGCCGCGATGCCGGTTGCTAACCGGAGATAATTCGAAAATGAGAGGCAAAACCGTTTTTAGCTCCCGTTGCTACGCCCAGATAAACAAAACGAGCGTTGGCAAGGAGACAGAAGTGTTGCCAGCCTGACGGAATGAAAAAAACACAAAATGCTCCGCAGTCATTCGACAAAAACCTGAAGAAACCACGAAATTTCCCACTAAACATTCTTGTAAAATTCACTCTATTCAAACCAATGCCTTTTCATTGAATTCATTTCCGAGTTTGAATCTCAGACATAACAGGTGATCATGGAAGAAGGAATGAATCCCTTCTTCCATGATCACCGGTGATCAAGCCGTGATCAAGACAGGTGATCAAGCCGTGTCTTATGAGTGACGGCAACACTGGTGCATGGCCGTTTTGGATTTGACCGTTGAGGAACCTCGAAATTCAATTTGAGTTGAAGCGTTGGTTGTGTTTGGAATCACTAGACGTTTTTTACCGAAGCTGAGTTTTATTTGTGATTATTTGAGTGTTAAGTTTGCTGCATATTGGCACATCGTTGGCGTCCGTTGTGTGAAGTGTATTTTCGGTGATTGTAAGGTCAATTTCTGATTGAAACGCAGGTTGGTTTCAAAATTTTCAACGTACGGTTTCTGTGTAGTATCATTTTTACTTCAGCGTATCTGTCTAATTAATTAATGTTGTTACGTCTATTGGCGAAACGTTAAAGCCCTGCATACACATGCAGTATTTCGGCGAACGTAATATTATGTCATCGGCCTTCACCGACCGTTGAAAATGTCAGTTTCGCACGATTGATTGCCTTTAATTGTGTTTCATGTAGCGAAATGGGGCAGTTGTACACCAAGTTGAACCAGTTGGTGATGAACGACGTCGAAACGGCCGCCGATCCGGATCGTCCGCGGGAAAAGCTGGAGACGGCTTTCACGACTCCCGCCCGCCCTTTTCACATACGTTTGCCCGACCCTCGCTCTGCTACTCAGTTTATCGACCGCACTCCGATTGTCGTGAGTTGACGCTGTGATTCGTTTGAAAATAATCAAAAATTGCAGTTGATAGGACCAAAAGAGAGCCCTTTGTCGTAGAGCAAAGTACACGACGTACATCACGAGCAAACGCGTACAATAATTATGTTCATGCAATTCAAAACAATTGTTTGAATTAAAACTGTTATTTGCGATTCTAGCTGTGAATCAGTAGGTGATCATTCCGTCGAGTGATGAGAGCTAGAGTCCCTTGTGTAATTTGTAGTTTTTCCAATAAGTATTCCATAGTAAATGTTAAATCTCTATTTAGTGGCAACCCTGTGAATATGATTCTATGAAAATCATAGAAAAATCATTTGTTCCTTGGGAGTGAGTTATAGAATGGGAGGAATTATTCGCTGGAAGTGAGTATGAGTAATAATATTATGATATCGAGGATGGAGTGGCATCAAGGCCTATCTGAAATGGGGCTGAACAACACGGCCTACCTAAGATAGGGCTGGTCAACATGGCCTAATGCAAATAAAATAACAAGACCTAACTGAAATTTTTCTGCCTATTGAATTTTTTTATTCAGCGGGATTCAAATTAAAATTATTCATCATCCCGTAGGTTGTCTGTATAGTATATTGCCACCCAGAACTGTCTATAGTTGCAAACATTCACGTATATGTTCCCAAATTTTAGAAATAATCAGTTTTTTGTGTCTCCTGTAAATTAAAAAAAAAACTCGGCGCTTCGCGCCTCGCCAGGTGGGCAAGCCCCCCTGGACCCCCCGGATGCTTACCGTTTGGAGCCTGCGGCAAAAAATCGAGAAACATGGAACATGCTTTAGCTACGTCTTCTTTCTCTGTTTGTTTGCTTGCACAACTATAAAGGTTTATAGCACTTATGATTACTCACTACTTCTCAACTCACTATTTCTCACTACTTCTTATAGTTGTCATGACGGCAATGGGTACGATGTATGTTTTCTAATTATCTTCTCTGGTAATGAAGCTTCGACCCTCGCACATAAGATTGTTTACTAACCATTTATAACATCGCATTGTTGGATTAATATCTCGTAGATAAATATACAACTGCGACATAAATGCGTGATAAATCGAGAGCTTTCCAACGAATGGAGAACGATTTTTGTCCGATGAAAACTAAAGAAGTTTCATTTCCCTAGAAACGACTCGGTTGTACGTGAAAATCATTAAAAAATTTCGTCACCCATTTTTTGTGACCAATTTTTCGTGACACATTCCGCGTGACATTTTTCGGCTAGTTAGTCCAAGGCTAAAGCATGTTCCATGCTAAAAAAAACTTGTACAGCACCATTAGCACCATTTGAGGTAGGCCAGGCCAATTTTTCCAAATGAATTCACCTGTTTTCAATTTAATTAAACCTTTTTCCAATTTAATTCATCTTTTTTCACCCAGTATTGTAATAATATTATAATAATAATTATATTATAATTAGGTCAGACGAATATTGTTAATGAGATCTTGGAGCAATAATAAAATATATATTAGAAAAAAAAACCTTTTTTCAATTTAATTAAACCTTTTCCCAATTGAATTCAACTTTTTTCAAATTAAATTAAAACTTAAGATTTTAGTCTGAAAAATAGAGTATGTAAGATGGGCCTAAAGATAGAGTATGTAAGCTCCAATATCCGTAGTATCCAATATTAACGCCACAACCACTGCTGGAATTTTTAAGGGAACTCCAGAGTCAACTTTATCATAACGAGGGAGTTGTATTAATATTGGATACGGCTCGGATTCATCGGTCTCAGGCTGTTCATAATTATATGGCTTCCACTGGTTCCATGACCATGAAGTTTCTGCCACCACAGTCACCAATGTTGAACCCGGTTGAGAAGGTCTTTTCTAAGTTTAAATACTCAGCTAGGAGAATATTAAACCGTTCGGAAGAGCACCATCTGCCCCACGTCATCTCGTCGAGTTTGGCCTCTGTCTCTCCCCAGGATTGCAGTGATTATTGCACAAACATGTACCTAATGCAGCCAATGAGCAACTGCTTCATTGAACTTTCCTTCAAAATTTTGTTTTTTCCATTTTTCCACAATTTTGTTTGTTTTTCCCTACAAAGTATGCTACTTGACGTTTGCAAAATTTGTAAAAACCTTTCCACAATTTGTAATATTTGTTATTTGTAAAAATGTTCCACCAAGTTTGTCAGCTTTATTAAAATTGTTTTGTAAACTGTATCTACGAAGTTTGGGAGCTTGCGTACTACTCTATTTGTTAGACTAAAATCTAAAGGTTTAATTCAATTGGAAAAAGGTGAATTTATTTGGAAAAAGGTTGAATTAGATTGGAAAATACTAAATGACTAATCAATTAATATTGAACTGACAGGTAATGAAAATCTGTAAAGCTCAAGTTCGCGGGTTGGGATTTCATCTAAGTCCGCCTGTAGGTAACTGTTGTTATCCAATGCCTAAATTCACCGGTTTGCCAGGTGAATGCCGCCACTGTCAGCTCCACCGATACTCCCAAAGCCTCTAAAATCGCGTCTCGCCCCCGTTACCTCGAGACCGATCTGGACGACGTCCTGCCAGACTCCGCTGACGTGGTTCAGACATCCGAAGATGTGCTTCAAACACCCCCTGACGTCCTTCAAACATCCGCCGTACACCATTCAGGCATCTCGACTATGACAACATCCACTCCCGTTCACCACATTAAGCAGAAGGCGGTTACCCCATTCGTTGCCGCCCAAGGAATCATCGACGATGTCATAGCGAAGGTCTCGTATTGTTTCTTGAACTTACATTATAATATGCTAACAGTAATAATTATTGGTCTTTCAAATCCACTTAGAAAGGCCTAGTAGTGGTAATTTTCTGAGAGGTGAAAACTGCCGACCAGTGAACCGATTTATGTACCTATTTTATACAGGTATTAGTATCACATGATTTTTGAATTTCCAAACTTGTCTTCTTTTCTTACAAAAATTGAAATTGCAGATTCGATAGCGAATAACAAAGTATAATCATAGTGTGTCAAAAATGCCTTCAACAATCAGGTTTCCAACTACCTGTGGCCCATTCCAACAACATACTCTACACTCTTCCAAAGAGAACGGAGTGTTGTCATTCCACTATTGTTTTTTGAAGAGTCTTCATTTCAAGAGATTCGCAGAGTAGTTTTGAAGAGTAATCTTCTCGAAGGTTATCGTCGCAAAACAACAAACTATCTACCAGTCATTCCGAGTTACATTCTGTGTTCCAATCATGCCTAGCAGACAATAAGGAAAATTCGACATTGGGACAACTGAAGCCATTAGCCAATCATTCTTGAAGGGCCTCTAACCTCTAACCTGAGGGGAATGAAATTGGAATTTGGAATTTCTCAACACTAGCGTCACTTCCAGGCCAGCCGGAATTGACTGCTAATACCTCATCATTTGGGCCAAAAATCATCATAACGTTTAGTGCATGGTGTCCATGCCCATTCACATGGACCTTTGAAGAATCCATTGTGATCACTGTTCCATCGATACACCCACACACAGAAGGAAACCTGTTGTGGGGTTAAGCCAGTTGGTTATAATCATCTGGAGTTGGTTGCTAGGAAGCAAGAAACGGACAGGGCATTTTCAATAGTTCACATTGTATCACTGTCATTCATTCAAATTATACAGTTCAATACTTACGCTTACAAGCTATTCCATATCTACTTTAACGTAGTACATAACAAAACCCACCTTTGTTGATCATATCGTGAAACATTACTTTAATGATAATTGTCATGCCTGTGGTGAATGTGGAAGAATGAGCATTCTTAAGGTATGAATGCGAATTAATTGATAATACTTGAAAACGAAGAGTAGAACGCCCAATAATTCCATATTACTTGATTGGGTTGGTAGATGGAGACATTTTTCCCACTTCTTGTCTTACCCTTGATTACCGGCCAGTTATTGTGTGTAGCTCACACAATAATTTTTCGCATTCTACCTCTGACTAATATTTGCCCATTCCCACCCTCTTAATAAAAGGCTAAACTGGTCAATCTTTGAGATTTTCCAACTTGATAACATACCAAACCGAAATTGTGTGAACCATGAAGAACATCTCACGTAACAACCACGTTTCTTCATCTTCAAAGTGCTCCAGATTAAGAACGGAATAAGATATCGCAATTCTGACTTCATCGTCGTGTTCAGCGTTGAAAAATCTATAATATAAGGTGTCACTTGTCAGGCTGTTTCACTTTTGGAATTTATGAGTAATTTTGCCCCCTGTAAAATCCCCCAAACAACCCCCCTTAGAGTAGCCCGATTCTGCCCATCTACGACTTAGCCTTTCGATTACCAAGACAGATTTTTTATGCGAATTTGAACTCGAGAGTTATCGTCTGGAATGACACATACATAAATATTTACATTATACATAAAATGTATAATATAATATCTTTAAATGATTAATTAGGGTTGTAGGAGGTTCAGTTGTAACAACCCTCCAAATAAAAAACAGCCAATAAGCCAAGGAGGAAATGTGCAAAACGTCAATAAGATAGATAGGTAATTAATAAATATTATGATTTTTTGTGTCTTTTGGCAGTGAATTCAGGATGGTATGGAACGGATTTTGGTAGGTACCTATACAAAGTTTTCGGAAATTCGAGTTTTTAACATTTTGGAACGAGAACAATATCTTCTTTTTCTTAAAAATTCGCTAAATGACCAGAAAAGTAGATTGGCGTTGTGTTAACGATCTTTTATTTTATTTTCCAATTAATTGAGGATGAATGATAAATGTTATCTTACAGTAATTTTGTCTTCTTATCCTCACGCTGCCTGAAAATGTTGATTTCAACCACGGAATTATCAAAAGCCATTTTCATATCATCATTGTTTTACAGGCCGTCGAACAAGTTTCCGACCTGCGTTTCAGCGACACTGGGATCTGTGAGGTTGTCACTTCGGAGCGGTCAATCTCCACGACCACGTCCGGAGCGACATACTCAGCAGCGAACCAGGGGATGCTGATGTCCTCCGGAAGCTACTCCGAAAAGGTGTCTTTTGGTGAAGAGGTCTGTACATTTCGTTTGTTATAGCGCTCGAAGGAACGAACTTCGAAAAGAAAAATCCAGTCATGCAACATGACTAGGTATAAAAGCGAATTTTCGAAGAAATAATAGGTTTTATTTAAAATGTCTCCATTTTATTGGTTTTATAACCAAGTTTGTCTTCATTTTTTGTCAGTAACACCTCACTTTATAGATTTTTTAACTTCACTATTGTATTCAGCGTAATTCCGCGCTTCCAGCCAAATTTCATTTTTAAAAACCACCATCATCGCCAGTATATCTGTTCCGTCTGGGAAAAACTAGGCAAGTCCAAACTCACACTTTTCCAGGGCAGCGCGTTGAAGTTTTCTGTTTTCAGTGTGAACAGATTTTTTTAAATAAATTATTTTTCCAATGGCCCCAAGGGATGAAGGGCAATACATATCCGGGTAAATCACCTTCTGGCCTCTACGTTGGAGAACCCCCTTCCCCAACTCAAGGTAAGGGTAGGTTAACCCGGATATTTGTCCAAAGGTCATCTCTCGGGGCTCCAATTAAATTTAAATAGTGAACCAGGAAGGATTTCGGGCTTTTCCTGGGGAATGCATTCTCTGCATCTTCATACGTACATCGTAATCCTCCTCAGGGCCTTTGAGACTTCACATTTTTAGTGGGTCTACTCGAAGGACCCTCAAATGTGCTGTAGGTGTAGCTTTTTACTTGAAATTACGCGTTTAGTTTATTCTGAGCAAAATGAATCGATAGAGTTCAATTCACGATTTCAGTTATCCATTAGGTACCCTTATTCCTGTAATTTCTGCTCGGCTCTGAATTGTTTCATTTGCATTTACTTCGTTTTGTGGGACAATTTGAGTTGTGTCCTGAACCTTGTTTAGTTCCTCGTGAATTTCAGCAAAATATAACGTATTTCTAGGTTGTAGGAACAAAGTGAGATAACATACAATTTCCAAGTAGGTAAATTCATCTTTTCATGTCTTCCTTGTGCTGAGGGCAGGTTTCGATACTGTAATGAAAAGTGTAAGGTTATTCATTACCCTTATTCCTGTCATTTCTGCTTGGTTCTGAATTGTTTCAGTTTCATTTCTGTCGCTTTGTGGTACAATTTGACTTGTGCTCTAATGCTTGTTTAGTCCCTTGTGAATTTCAGCAAAATATAACTTAATTCTAGGTTGTAGGAACAAAGAGAGATAACATAGCATTTTTCCTATTTTGTAATCCACGGATTACCGTCCTTCCAATGTTTCGTTTCAATGAGGATGTTGAACAATATAATGAGATGTTAATAATCAATATAATATCTGAGGATGATAAATAATATAATGGATTTATTCATTTATAATTACGAGATTACGACCATCAACTGTTTTAATTTCCATACAAATTCATTGAACGCTTCTTCTACAGGTCAAGTCGCTCGAAGGTCGCGAACTTTCATACGCCGAAGAAGTCGTCATTCTACCTGAGGACGTCGAGCAGATCTCTTGTGTGGACGACGTCGTCGAGGTAAATTTTCCTACATACATTTTACTATATTGAATCCTGATATTACGATTATCATCCCAAAAATCAATCATCGCTGAGGACTCACTGTCACGAATTTGTGTTCAAAATGGATTCAACGTACCAACGAAGTGCCAATTTACCTTGAAGTTTGAAGGGCCAACAAGAAAATTGATATTGATGATGAAGACCGATTTTGATTTCTGGTCATAAAACTGATATTCTAGTATTACATTTTGAGCTCTTGAATTTGTATTTCTTGATCAGTCAGGTCCAAAGTTGAAATTTTTGTTTAGTGCAATTTAAACTTAGAAGTCAGAATTGCGATATCTCATTCCGTTCTCAATCTGGAGCACTTAGATGTTCTTCAAAAATTCGGTCTTATAGCCATGCTGCATGACTGTGAATTTTTTGTTTGGTGTCTGTTGAAATGTCCGTTGTCTAAAACTCGTGTATCGAATTGGCAGGTCATTCTGGAAGAGGGGTCCGAGAGCCTGGTGGCCAATTGGTCCGGGATCGGAGGTCCAGACCGCTCGGTTGGCATCGACGCCGATGTCGCCCCTCATAACGTCCTAGGCGACAGATCCATGGCCGAGATCGGCCAAATCGTCGAGGACTGGGTCTTGAATCAGCAGTCACTGATTCCTGAGAATCAGACGACAGACTGTCAGGACGCGTCGTTGATCAACCAGCAGTCGGACAGCCTCATTGTCCACAGCTCCGAGTCGTTCATGAGCCACTCGGGCGATTTGGAATGGGACGACTCACTCTTCGTCTCTTCTCCACATGTCAGGGCAGACGACGAAAATTGTAACGCCAAGAATATTTACGTCACACCTAAGAAGAAATCCTCGTTGACTACCAAGGTAAGCGCTATCAACGATCACTATGTTAAGGACCGTATTAATACGTCCTCAGCTACCATACAGAGATGGGCGTATTCATATTCATGAATATGAATACGAATAAAATTCATAAATCAGAAAATATGAATACCTACGAATGCAGATATGAATATGACTACAAATAAAGCCATAATCACATCTTTTTGTGCATTTTTCCAGAAATTCACATTTTTTTGTGAATTTTACAGAAATTTACTGTATTTTTTGTGGATGCCACTCAAATTTCCCTAATTTACTAAGAATTTCCCACAATTCTTTTTTTTTTAAATTTTCCCGCTATTCATATTTCTTCGGTGGATTTCATAAAACGTATAATTAAACGTACCTTTCACCTTTTTACTGTAAATTTGACAAAAGGTCCTCTTTTTACGTCGATTTTACTAAAATTCACTGTATTTGGTGTGAATGTTACTCAAATTTTCCAATTTTACAATGACTTTAAAAGAAATTCATGTTGTTTTTACATAAATTCTACTAATATTTTACACTAAACAGGAGAAAGTTTAGTGTAATTCATCCATAAATGGCAAAGGTTTTTATAAAAGTCACAAAAGAAAATTTCTTTTAATTCTTTTTAATTTTCCCGCAATTCATATTTTATATGAATTGCGGGAAAATTAAAAAAAAAAACTTCACTTCTGATGGTCATAATTTTGTCAATATAAATTATTGAGAATGATCACCTGTGTGTAAACAATTATTTAAACAATCACGCTCATACCGCAGCTTGTCGGCCACGCACTCCGCAGTGGTTAACGTAATATGGTTAGGTAAATCGAGAGCTATCCAACGAGTGGTGAACGATTTTTGTACGATGATAACTGGCGAAGATAAAGTTCCGTAGCAACGAATCGGTTATAAGCGAAAATCATCATAACGAACAACTTTACTTCTGATGGTCATAATCATCATTGTGGCGACTTGGGACAAATTTAGTTAGCAAATTTCGTGACGATTTTTTTTTTTTTTTTTTTTATGTGCCATATGAAAGACATGAAAATGTCAAAAATGAAATGTGGGGAAATTCACAACAACAAAAACAGTAAATTTTAGCACAATTTACACACAAAAAAATGTGAATTTCTGGGAAAATTCACAAAAAGATGTGATTATGGCATTATTCGTATTCATATTCATATCTGTATTCGTATTCATATTTATGAATATGAATACACCCATTTCTGCTACTGTAGAACCATTAATAATTATCTATTGCCTCCTTGTATTCACGCAAAAGCCAAAAATTTCAATTTGTATCCTCCTACATCTCAATATCCAACTTCTCTTCCACAGCCCGGCGGAAGGACGCCCCTCGGCGACGTCTCAACGAACTCCCCCGTCGTCCAGTGCCTGACGCCCAAACAACAGACCAAAATGCTGACCGTCAACAAGATTTGGAAAAACGTCCGGGACGAAAGGCACAAACGGGGTATCGACGCGGAAAACACTCCGCCCCACTCGTTCAACTCGTATCCGCCCGAAGTCGTCCAGTCCGCTCCGGGAAAAATCCGCACGAAGAGCAACAAAACCAAATGGTCCAACGACTCATTAATTATCTAATTGAAACCTTTAGCTTGATTATATTTCTATTTTGTATTGTGTATTTATCTTCCGGTATTCAATAGGTTCAATCCCTCTAGACCCATCAAAATACGGTAACCTCACAATACTCTGAAATTAGGATTTTGGGTAGGTATTGGTTATCGGGTGGGCGTACGTTAGACGTATTTTGGTGGGTCTAAATGGATTGAGCCGATTCGGGCATTTCTGTTCTATAAACATGAAAGAACGCCTTGTTCTCCATATTTTATACACGTTAACAGTAGTTAATAATTTAAATTACTCAAAAAACTTACTTGTACTACACCATGTTTTTCCCACTCTTGAATTTGACACAAATTTCCGCCCGAAATTTGTCGTTCAAATCAAAATTGTTACCCGTAATTTTAGAAAACCAGTACACCTTCACTTTTTTTTTAATGACTTTTGAGGGCATAACGTGATTTATTCACCCACCTTTTTTTTGTGTACATATAACTTATTTGTAAAACTTGAATATAAAAAATATGGTATGGTAGGTTTTGGTGTTTCACAGGTTTTGTAACCTTAAAATCAGTTTCATGGATGATTTAGAATTTTAAACAAAATGATTGTGATAGATACCAAAAATATGTACAGTTTTGCATGGACCTTGCTGTAGTTTTGTAGTATTGACTTTGATTAAATGATTTTGTACTAGTTACAATGTGTCAGTTTTGTGTTCCTTAACCCACTGCGGTGCGTTCACCCAATTTGATTTATAACGGTGGAAGAAGAGTCAATTTTTTATTTCATCGGTACAAAATCGAACCTTAACAGTTGATAATCGAGTTTTCAAATGCCGCTCATTTACACAACTAGATTCACTGGAGTACCTTGAAATGTTTTCTGACTGTATTCATCATTCCTAACGATTTGTGTTACCTTAAATACGTGCTTTAAAAAAATCCAAAGTCTGAAAATATCAATAAAACTAGAAGAATAGGAGGACTGGGTCATTTTGGGATGTTATGAGGAGAAATTGATACATTTATTGACATCGAGATGGAACGATTCGAGGAGCACTCGATATGTCCAAGTTGGTGTCATTTGTCGTTAAAACAATTGTTTTCAATCGAATTTGATGTAGGATGATGCAGTAGCGATATCAAGTTTTACCTCGCAACGATCCAGGACATTTTTCGTAGTGAAATGTCAATGTTAGCATTTGGATACACGATGTTTTGCGAATTTATTGTCGATTTTGACAGGCCTACTTCCACCCTCGATATGCAGGGTGGCCAAAATTTATTGGACCAGCTATTTATCTCCGTAATTTCCAAACCTAAAACAAAATTCAAATGGTAACCCCCTTTAATTTTTTCACGGGGAATTCAAATATCACATTTTCGCGGGTCGCGCGATTGCGCATCAACATTGTTTTTTCAAATGAGAACCACCAATTTTTATCGCAGATTCGGATTCTACGCAAAATTTCATGAAAAATTGACACCTCAATCGATGTTTTTGACCGCTCTTTAACCGTATTCATTTTTATTTTAAAATGCTTCTGCACTAAATTTTTTTTTCAATTCCTTTTTCAAAAAAGAAAATTGATAGCACCACGTTAATCAGCGATCTAAAACAATGAAATTTCATGTGCCACACTTGGGGTCTACGGTGGAAAACATTTGCGCGCAGTCAGGGTTGCGGGTTTTCGCGCTCTCGTAGACTAGGTTACGTCCGGTCAAAAAAATCGATTGAGGTGTCAAATTTTCATGAAATGTTGCGTAGAATTCAAATCTGCGATAAAAAATGGGGGTTCCCATTTGAAAAAAAAGCAAATTTCATGAGCGACCCGCAAAAATGTGATATTTGGATTCCCCGTGAAAAATTAAAGGGAGTTACTATTTGAATTTTTTCTTTAGGTTCTGAAATTACGGAGATAAATAGCTGGTCCTATAAATTTTGGCCACCCTATATATATCAGTTTTGGGATAATCCCAATTTTAATGTTTGGTGAATCTCCCACTGCTCCAACGCAAAGTACTCGTAGGTAACATTGATGCCTCAATATTTCAATAGTTATTAGTCCAGTGACTACAAACGTGAGAGGTCCTCTGCTGGAACCGGTGGCAGAATTCAAGTACAAGGAGCTCTCGGGAGGTTGCAAGATGAGAAAGGTAAGATAAGATTGAGATTTAATACTTCGAAAAAACGAAATGCAATTAAAATTGATTTATGCCAGTTGACTGGATTTCTAAGACTTCTAAGACTTCAATAATTGTTATTTATAACTATGTACACTCATCGATACCTCATAGTTGCTGTACAATCAAATTCGCTACATCCTTTTGAAATATTGCGGGAGGGTTTAGTTCAAGCGATCGAAGTCGGTCCGTCGCTGAGTTTTTCCGGGTCGATCCTCTCGGCGGGTTCCTGGTTGGTGATCTCCAGAGGCCTTTGTCGGCCGTAGAGGAGGTAGTTAGTGAAACGGTGGCCGAGGACTGCCGTCCCGTAGATGGTCGTGCCTGAGGAAGAGAGGACATTAAGAGAAATTAAGGGGGGGAAACGGTTTTTTATTTGAAGGACTCAGTGGGAAAACGACCTCAGTCCATTAATGCTAATTTTGAGAAAATCAGCAATTCACAGTTTTCCTACTCTTACATAGTTCCAGCGCAAGGAAAACATCACCTAAAAATCACTAACGATTCTGGTACCTGTGTATTAGTGGGTCGTTATGCTTTTATATTATTTTATTTACATTTTCTTAAATAAAGATCACACTTCAGTTTAACAAATTTTTGGAGAAATGTATGGAATCGTGTCAGTTTTCCAAAGGATAAGGCGTCAATACGTGGATCGTCCACGTATTGATCTTCACTGTCTTGAGGTTGATTGATGTAGGTCAATCGCTGGTAGAACTCTTCGGCGTCTGGTCTTTCAAGAAATTTCGTGAGTTCTTGCAAATCATCCCATTTAGCTTCTTGCTGGGTACTAGTGTGGAGTACCGTTTTTTTCAACGTCGCCTTTTTCTTCTTTGTTTTCACTATTTTAGATTGTTGATAAATGCCCAAAAATGTCATCTTGTGAAAACACTTAATTGTTTAATACTGCCGTTTGAAACAAAAACGCCTTGTCTCCAATTTTGAAAAAAATGAGATTTTTACGTACCCCCCTATTTTTGATATGATCTTTTCGAAGTGGGTGTAATTCCTACCCTCGAAATCGGAAAATCGTTGAATTTGAAGGTAAAACGCCTTATCTAACTGTTTTTTTTAAGGCGAAACGCCTTAACTCTGTTCAAAAACGCCTCAAACTAATGATGACTCGTGAATATTTTTGATCGTGAAACGCCTGAACTCAGTGACGAATCTTCGAAAATTGCAAGGCGTTTCTCTTTCAAATGTTTACTCAGCTAGTTTAGCGATGAGATTAGGTTATCCTGACTTGAAGAGTTGAGGTGTTTTACCTTTAAAACCAAGAGGTCGCTAACCCTCTAGTTTTTGAAGGTGAATCGCCTTACATGCAAGTTAAGGCGGTTCACCTTCAAAAACGTGGCAAAAAAAATCAATTCGATTTGATTTCCCCGCCATAAGTAGAGTTTTTGGTTTCAAAATCAATATTTTTTCGATAATTTTGTCAAATCAAGCATTATTGATGTCTCTAAAAAATGGGTTCGATAGCACAAACTGGAGAGGAACTACAGCCATATTTCTATAGAAAACTTAAAAGCGATTTCTGAAATAAGTGGTTTTTCGAAGATGAGGCTTTTTTGCTTCAAACGGCAGAATATCAAGTTTCAGCATCCTTACAGGCCGGTTTGGGAAGGGCCATTTCACAAGGTACAATGAAGAAAGATAGGTGGTCCAATTCATAAAATCAAAATCATTACCACATTCAATAATTTGAAAATCTCTATCTTTACTTTATCTCTTTACTTTACTATCTTTAGATAACTATCTCTTTTTTCAACGATTTCGATGAGAATCGAGATCTTGTAAAAGGTTTATTTCATCCCAAACTAATTTAAATTCGATTAGAAATCAATTGTTTTTCGGCAAGCCGTAGGTTGCTGTTAATGCGAGAACGGGACGGTATCTCGAACCTCCCACAACTACTCGAGAAGAATGTAGAACAGAGCTAAGCCTCGAATCGTCTCGTAGATTAAAGACTAACCGTGAGCTCCTAAACAGTCGGTAATTATTAACAGTAGGTAGTATTAGCAAGATATAATTACGATTAATGACTTACCAAAGCAAACTAAAACCATCATTTTGTGAAGGCGGTCCGCTAAGCTATTGGCCGCCATTTCTAATGATTCGTCGGTTTCTTAACAAATCCGAAAACGATGCCACTCCTCTTATTTATTAGAGCTCGATCAGGAGAATTTAAATGTCTTATTTAACATGAAAAATGTAAGTACTGTATCTGACGCAAAACAAAACGATGAGAGATACGGACTACGCAGCGTTATCGATAAGCTTATCACTGTTATCACAGTAGCGCATTGTTCACCGAACCCTACATGTTATGGCCACAAATGTGAGGTTTGAGTGTTGAAGGGTGAATAAGTAAAACGGTGTAGGTAAACGGTAAGTAATCGCAATAGCCAAACTGATGCCACACAAAATTCGGTCGAAAATTCGCTAATTAATGTTATACTTAACAATAATTCATAAATAAATAAATAAATTCCAATGTTTGCAATAAAAATCTAATCGAGCATAGTGGGTAGGTATAGTTCAAGGCTTTATTATTAGACAAATAATAATGGGAAGGTTCCTACTTGAAATAGTTTAATAAGGTGGTTGCTAAAATAATAATTGGCTGTTTAAATAATAATCGTTTAATATGACCTAATTGGTTGTCTTAACCGATTTGTGTAATAAGTGTAAGATAAGTGAGACACTGGCCCACTATACTTTACACGAATGTCCCACTTTCGTGTTTGGTTTCTACTTTAGACAACGGAAAAACACAATCCCAACAACGGAAAATATTCACAGGAGGTTGCTACAAATCATACCACAGAAAGAATTTGACTTTCTCGCCATAGAAAGCAAGTATCGGGTGATAATAAGAAGAGCGAAATTTGTTCAAAAACCAGATTTAAAAAAAATAACGATTCTTACCTGCTGGTCGTTCCCGAACGCGTTCGGAGTCAGCACTCAAATTGCGCCTCGTCTCTGGTCATAGTTCACTTCCCTCTAGACAGACTGTAGAACTTCCTTGACTATTAGCCTAATAGTATTAGGTAAGTATGCAACTTGTCCCACTATACCCTACTCTCCCCTACTGGTACGCAATTTGCCTATGATTCTTTACTTCTTCCTTTTTTACTCGGATGTCTTCGTTTGGGTTGTGAAGCTCTGACCATGGAAGCCACAAACTTTTTTTTTTATCCAAACCCTTGAGGACACTTGACACCCAACGACGAAAGTACAGCCTTAGCGTTACCCAGGAGACACCGCGTGGAGGTTGGCTGAGGTCTCCCATTATCTTCACCAAAGTGGTGAATCGTCAGGTGTACTAAGTAGGTGTAACCAAAAATAAACCCCAAATCAAACGAGTCCAGTAAAAAAATCCGTACTAAGTATGTCAGTTGGGTGGGTGAGGGCGCAATTTAAAGGAAACAACTTTGACGAACGTCCACAAAGTCACCTTCCCGTTTATTACTATGTCAATCCATTTCTGGGCCCATCGCTGTTTTTGTAGGACTATTGCCCTTGGCTGGTGTTGGTGGTCCATTGAGATCTTCATTCGCTTTCTTTCTAACCGATGTTCTTAATTTCACCGTTTCTTTTCCACCGTTGCTTGCCGGACGAGTGTGATTTTCAACAGAAACCACCACTTCTCTGTCAATTGTTCTCAGATATGCTTTACAGCTGTACCTACTTCTTACGCTGGGCCATCGGTTGTCACCCCTCGCCAACGTTTTCTGATACACAAACTTGAAATCATCTCTGAAAAAAAGTCTGCTCCGCGAATACTTCCTCCTTGTATGCATTCATTTCGTCGTGTCCACAGCAACACCGCGTAACTCATTTTTTTTCGATTTCAAGATATTGATACTGACGGATTCAGCAAAAAATTCCGAATCGAATGGTACCAAAGAAGTATACGAATTCGTCACTAGAAACGCTAAAATCGCCAGTGATTAGTTTACCGTATCTCATTTTGTCCACCAACACAGCGTATCACAGGACAGCGGATTCCAAGTCAGTTCATTCTTCACACAAAACAGGCAAGGAAACATCCTACACCCTACCGTGCATTTCTGTTGAGCCTTACATTTTTCCAGGACTTCGACTGCAATGAGAAGTATAACTCAATCCGACCTGGGCGAAAAAGTGGTGACCCCACCGTGAATGATTTGAGAGTTATCCATTACGGTCCAACCGGTACGATCCAAGTAAAACTAAATTTTGACGACGATGGCATGATTGACCTGCCTTTGAGACCTAAACCAGGACCATTTTTGGCGATGGACTCCACAAAAAACGACTGCAGATTAAGTTAGTTAAGCCTTCAAGACTTGAAGCCTTTTATTCCAGCAGACTGCCACAGCTTCTATGACAATCTACCTAGTAACGCAGCTAGTCAAAGAGCAATGAAGTATTTTTATTAATTTCAAAGGGTATGAAATGTGCAGAACTCACCGTTATCCACCTCGTACTCACTTAAAGACATCTCAGTATGAAAAGAGAACACCGTTTGTACAGAAAAATATAGATTTTAATGTCACACACTTTTCACAACACATATGCAATTCACAAGTGAAGTCGCTCGCCTGAAGGGCTCGCCAGAGGTCAGCAATGCTACCAACATGCTCACATAATTAATTACCTAGGTACTTCATATTAATTATGTGAATCGTAAAATGTCTTTGGATGTGTTCACTTAATTGTTCTAGAGTTTATCATGGGGGACTAAATTCTGCGGGATCTTGAATTAGGGACTGTTCATCGATGTCTTCCAAAGTGATGTCAGCTCTCTCTGTGTTGATGAAGTGAAACTTCTTGACCCCGTGTCAAAAGCACCTTAGGAGAGTTAAGAGGATATTTCCTTCGACACTCCCTCCTCCTCGCATCAACTCTCCGTCTCACCCATTTGACTAAGTTGATTCAATTTACCCCTTTGGTAAAGAGTCACACCATTAAAACTCACGAGGCGTTACTGACACCATGTTAGCAACAAGGCTGCGTGCTTACTGTTGCGGTACCTTTGACCAGCTGGGGAAATATTCACCTTTTATGGGAACACCTTAGTACCCTTGACCCCAAGTCTTACTGATACACTTAATGTTAGCACTTACAGTTAGATCCGTGTGGGTCACCTGCTTGTTGACAGCTGTAAGTACCGATTTTCTGCGTTATGCTGTATTCTCCATGACATCTTCTTTTAAACACAGTTCTGCGCTGTAGTGGATAATATTTCTCTCAGCTGCGCTCCCTTGAGAACTGGATATGTCACCTCCTTTTCGTTCCATCTGTTCACCTTTACTGCCAAATTTCTAAAATTCAAGAGAAATGACACCTGTTAGTTTTTCACAGTACTTATATAACATACATTACAACAAAAATAAGACAGTTTTACCACATGTTTGAGAACTCTAGATTCATCGGTCTTTGCAAGTGCAATGGCCGGTTTGCAATCACAAAACAAAACAGGTATCATATCCACCTTTGTCAAAAATCCAAGAGTGTAGCGTACACTTATAAGCTCTTTGACAGCTGAACTCTTTGATTCAGGGATTCTGATTCTGCACTTGACAATGAAACGTGAGATTGCTTGGCACTTTTGTAAGCAATTGCGTCACCAAACACCTTAATCATATAGCCCGTGGTTGACTTCCCGTTCACGTCATTTGTACCAAGCGACGCATCAGCAAAGCACTTAATCCCTTCACCTTCTCCTGAGAACAGTAGACCCAATGTTTGTGTACCATTAAGGTACTGCAACACTTTTTGCACACATTCTCAGTCATATGCGGTATAACCAACCTGCTTCCTGCTTAGGACATTTACAGCAAACGCTATATCTGGTCTTGTACAGTTTTGTAGGTCCGACCACTTCACGGTATGGCACGGGTGGGGACACCTCATTATGCTCGTTAAGCTGAGCAGTTAATGTATTCGTCTTGGGCAACATTGGAAGATTACTTGTCGCATGCTTATCGATCAAGTAATTGTCTAACAACTCTCTGACAAATGTCTCCTGATTCATAAAAATCGTCTGACGCTTCCAATCTCTCGTAATCTCCATTCCCAGAAACTTTGACGGAGCACCAAGATTATTTATGTCCAACTTTTCACCGATACACCTTATAATCTCCTGCAGCTTCCCAGGGCAGTTGGACGCGGCAATGCAATCGTCAACATATATAAGCATTTCACCCTCCTGCCAATAGAAAATGCACTTTTGATATTTTCTATTTCTTGAAGTTTAATTCTTCAGGCACTGAACTAAACTTTTTGTACCACAGATTCCGGGAGACTTTTAGACCATAGAGCGACCTTATCAGTTTGCACACATGGGTGCTTCCCGTCCCTTTTGGGTACTGAGGTCAGCTCTTCCACACCTTCAGGTACCTTCATGTACACCGGCTTTTCCAGCTCACCATGTAAGAACGCTGTTTTCACGTCTAGCTGTACAAGCTCCAAACGGAATTCGTTGGCCACTGAGAGAATAAGCCTGGCATCCACAGTCCTTGCAAATGATGTGTAAATCTCATTTATTTCATAATGATTCGTGTCGGCATATCCCTGAGCGAGTAATCTGCTTTTTTTTTTTTTTTTTTTTTTTTTTTTTTAATTCCACCGCCTGGCATTGTTTTATGCTTGTGGACCCACCTTGTTTTAATAATTTTCGTTTTGGCAGAGAGCTCATCCTTAGGAACATACTCCCAAGTTCCGTTCTCACTTTACAAACTCAGCTCGTCCAGAATAGCTTCTTCCCACAGGTCTTTCTCTTTGCTGTTCATAGCTTCTTTGTATGAGCAGGGTTCAGTGAACATTGACTATTGAGCCCTGGGCCCTTGGACTCCACTTCTGTACTATTGAGCTCACTGCTTTCACATTCACCGACTTCCATAGCTTCTGCCAGAGGTCTTGGATAATCCTTAATCTTGTCCCCATAGACTTGATTTTCAAGGCACCTTACATCACATGACCTTACTAGAGCTTTATGTTGTTATTCCATCAGGACATACCATGTATCCTCACACTCAAGTATATAGGCGCGACGTGCATTTGGAGCAAACTTGGGCTTTTTCTTATGATCAACGATCATGGCCAGACATCCAAACCGCCTTATATATTTCATGGATGGCTCCTTTCCATAGAAAGCTTCGTAAGGACTCACAAAGTCATTTGCTGCGTTAGGTATCCTATTTCTCATGTGCAGCACGTACCGCAGTGCATGAGCCCAGAACGAGCATTTTTGCTGATAGAAGATTTACCTTTATCTTCTGAATCAGCTCATAGTTCAGCCTTTCAGCAGACCCGTTCAGCTGTGGTGTGTGGGGGGTACATCCTAGCAACTTGATGCTCTCCTTTTGCAGTAGCTCTTTCATATATAACTTTTGGTACTCAAGGCCTGAGTCTGACTGAATAGTATGAACAGTACCGCGTTCATTCGTCATGCGAGTTATTTCCTCTAAGCACGACCTCAGGGCCACATGAACTTGAGTTTTGTCTTTCAGAGGGTAGGCAAAAGCATACCTAGTACAGTCACACATGAAAGTGACAATGTACCTCTCTTGACCTCTGAAGTTAGCCGGACTTATTGGACCCATTAAATCACTGTGAAGCACAGCAAACGGCTTCTCGGCTCTCCTTCTCACTTCTGTGTGTGGCTTTCTCACCGTTTTCGCCTGAGCACACTCCTCACAATCTACCATCCTGTTTGTGACCTTCGAGTTTTTCAATTCAAGAATACATTTGGCTGCCATTTCCAAATATCTCTTTGATGCGTGATTCAACATGACATGCCAAAGGAGATCCAAGTTGTCCCGTAAACTTTCCTAGAATTTACTTCCCAAGCCCTTCAAATCAACTTCCGCCAGCTCCTGATCAAGCTGATCAGGCTTTTCAGAAGCAGCAGACGGTCCAGCTTTGACCCTCCCTCCCTCATTTCCACTAACTCCAGGGTTCCCTTGACTCCCTCCCAATCCAGCATCACTTGCAGCTAGCACCTTGGTGGGATTTCTAGAAATGAAATTTTGAGAGAAGAATTTTGAAGGATTTTTGTGGGATTTTTCTTGTTGTTTATGCATATCACCTTGACTCTTACTAGGATTACTGTCTATCCTCCCTCCCGCCAAACCATCCCTTGGTGAGGCGTCTCCAAAGGAATCCCTTGTTTTCCCATCTGAGGATCCAGACTTGCTGAAACAAATACATATCTCCAGGGGCAGGTATGAGCTTCTATCTGACGTTTTTTTTTTTTTTTTTTTTTTTAAGATTGGGGCTTGATCAAATTCTACCCACCAAAAATTATTACTAAACTCGGCAGTCTCAATGACCTTTCTCGTGGCGGGGGCGGCAAATATAGTACAATCCTTATTAAACTTCACCGTCATACCTGCGCCTGTAGATTTCCTGAGAGAGAAAAGATTAACAGCCAAATCCGGGGAGTATAACACATTGCGCAACCGAGACACCACTCCATTATTTGCAATTGCAATATCACCATAATATTTACAAACTAGATCAGCTTCTGCCTCCTTATTAGTGCACGTAAGGCGCCTCGGTTGATCATATTCTTTCAAAAATTCGAAATATTCCTTACAATTCGCTATATGTTCAGAGACCCAGTATCAATAATTGCCCTAAAAGAGGACACTTGCTTACCCTCGTGAACAGCCATTGCAGCTTGACTGATGCGTTCTCTACTGTAGTTCAGCATGGTGATCTTGAGGGGGAATCCATTATCACTTGTGGCCTCCCTTTGATAGGTCCTCGTGTTTTGGATGGCGCCAACAAATGTTTGCTCGACCAGTGCCTCGTTCATGGTTTCTGCAATCAGCTGGCGCAACTTGATCACATGTTATCAAATAGGTTGAGGAAATCCAGAGGGGATTCCGACAAGGGTCGAACGCTGAATGCGTGAACTGCACCATAAGGTTGTTCATAAAAACCCGACTTGTAGGCTTGCAATAACGTCGAAGCGCGTCCAGCATCTCCTTGGGACTTGACATGTTTGTTATAACACCTTGATAATACATGTTAAGCTGCTGCATATTGAAGATTTTTATCTTCATCAACGCCTGAGTACGGTCTCTGTCACTTACAACTGTATCATCAGTCGGAGCCTCGCCCATGGCTAGGAAGGCACAGTTTTGAGACACCAATGTGTCCATGATGGCTCGGATCAACATCCCAAAGTCCAACTGACCGTCCCGTTCCAGCTTCTGATCCAGCCTAGGGAATCCGGTATTGGCTGCAGAGAACAGTCTGCGACTGCCTGGCACGTCGTTCTTCACGCAGCCTATCCATCCAGTCTTGTGTTGGAATCTTGCTCATCGCCTTGAGAGACACTGCCCTTGTTGTCTTCGAGTGGCACGGCTCTGCTGGGTAGGGTTGGATACCCTTAGATGAACCAACATGAGATCTCGTGCCTTCTCTTGACGTAATGGGAACCTCCTTATTTGTCCCAAGATCCGCCGTATTTGTCGTCTGCTTGTGTGACAAATCAGCCACCTGTGCCTTCAGTTTTGCTATTTCGTCGAGAAAAGACGAATGCATTTGCTGCATCTGGGTAGCCCAGTCGATGTGGTTACGTGATTCCCGTTCGTCAGCCGCTTCAACCTGATGAAAGGGAGGCGTACGCAACGCCTCTTGACGCAGTCCTGCCTCTTCTTCCTGACTTTCCCCTTCTTTGGAGAGAGGAACCCCTTTTTCTCCATTCAGAAGAGCGTCCTCCATCTCCTCATCTACTTACTTCCATCGCTCCTATAACATTCAACATTCTATTAAAATAATTTTTAATAAACCTTTTTTTTTTTTTTTTTTAATTAATTTTTTTTTTTTTTTTTTTTTTTTTTTTTTAATAAATAATTAATCGGTTTGGTACCACCTTGAACCGACATAGGACTCGTCAGATTCACCTTTCTTCATCAATAACCACATATTATTATTTTTTTTTTCTTTAAATCTGAATTCTCCATAATATTTTCGAGATCAAAAAAAAAAAAAAATCAGAAAACATTTTGGTTTAAAGATTTTGTAGCTACATCTCAAAATTTTCAAACCTCGCCTTGTGACTTTGATAACGTATTCAACCATAACTTGTATATTATTCTCCTTTAAACTCAAAGTCTCACTTTTAGAGAGAGAACTACTTTACACCATGAGTGGTTTGTTTCACCATATTCCCTCATGACCATTACTCAGCATATCGTAAGGCCTAATCTATTTAATCCAGTTCAACTCCTTAGGTTGTCAAACTTAAACCTTTAACTTTTTAAACTTTAAACCTTTTTATTATGCGCATATTCTCCGTTATAAATATTTCATCTTGTTCCTGGTTTCACTTTTTCCCAGACCCCTTAATAATCTCAGGCACACACTCCTGGATAACTGAGATGTCATTTCAACTTTACACACTTTATTTATTTTAGCGACCCATCGGGTTCTTTGCGACGTACAACTATGTATAACCTGCTGGTTCCTATCAACACGATCCGTTGAATTTTGAATTTTGAAATTACTTCAAAAATTCTACCATAACTGGAGAGTGTCTGAGAACCTATGCCTCGGGGTGTCAATATGGACCTGTATGAGCAATCCGTAGACAACACCTTCTCCGCCTAGTTGCAAGCTGGATTTACGCTCGGTTTCTAATGACCCCAGTGAAGCCCCATGGAAACCACCCTTTAGGTTTCCCTGCCTTGAAACAGGTTAAAGTTGCCCCGAAAACACCTTACAGGAATTCCTTGTAGGGATCTGCCTTGCTTCACCTTGAGTTTTGTCTATCTTATTATCACCTTGACGCGCTGCCAACCTGACGCTTTATTTTGCCCGAAGTCGTCGGTCGTCGGTTACTGCCCATTAATCCACTTTGATTGCCGTACCCATACGGCGGGTATGCGACCGTATGTCCTCGAACAATGGTGTGTGAAAGACATGGCCATGTTTTACTCCCCTTGAGCTCTAGTTCGAGTCGCACCGATAAGGCTCCTTTTCCCCCATTCTCTTATCGTCGAGTAACCTTGGCATAGGAGAGCCCGTTCGGGTCGGGCTTCAAATCCAAGTTAGCTTACACCATACACTAACTACGCAACAGACTGGTAAATCTGAACACAACTTACAGTTTACCGGACGAACCCCTTCATTCGCCCCTTGCCAGTACGCCACATATTTCGGCACTTTGAGTTTACTGGCGCTAACCAAAGCGAAAACGAAACAACAGGAACCTAATTTCGTCATATCAAATCAACAAAAGAAGTTTGGAGAGAAATCTACGAAGTTGATAGATGAACTCGTCTCCGAAATGGACTCGTCCAAAAACAAAAACGATCTGCGACGCCATTCCTCGATGAGAACGCCGACTCGGAACGCCAATTCGTCCGAACAGAAATATTATCGTAATCTACGTCCGTCAGTTCTAATCTATCCTTTCGTCAATTCTATTCCATCCTATCGTCATAAGAAAAGAAACATTCTACTTAACAAGGCAGTATCCCACATCCTGACATCGCTACATATCATCTTGAGGGGTTATATCATCTTGTCCGTATTTCATCCCCGAAATACCCAATGGTTTCGAATTCGTATTAATTTCAAAGGGTATGAAATGTGCAGAACTCACCGTTATCCACCTCGTACTCACTTAAAGACATCTCAGTATGAAAAGAGAACACCGTTTGTACAGAAAAATATAGATTTTAATGTCACACACTTTTCACAACACATATGCAATTCACAAGTGAAGTCGCTCGCCTGAAGGGCTCGCCAGAGGTCAGCAATGCTACCAACATGCTCACATAATTAATTACCTAGGTACTTCATATTAATTATGTGAATCGTAAAATGTCTTTGGATGTGTTCACTTAATTGTTCTAGAGTTTATCATGGGGGACTAAATTCTGCGGGATCTTGAATTAGGGACTGTTCATCGATGTCTTCCAAAGTGATGTCAGCTCTCTCTGTGTTGATGAAGTGAAACTTCTTGACCCCGTGTCAAAAGCACCTTAGGAGAGTTAAGAGGATATTTCCTTCGACAATTTTTTATTCGTCTTTCCTATTCATGAGCCTACAAAGGTGCTACCTTAGGTAACCTAACATCGATCCTGTGGAAAATTATACGAAAAAAGGCGATAACATCATCGAGAAAAAACATTGGTACCATAAGAGAATTACGAGTAACAGCGCGTAACTACAGCTACTATGGACGAAACACAACGTATCAACCCCAGTTTCTCTTAATTTTGATATTTTTGCGTAGCCAAGCGCTGGGTCCGAGCGTTGATTCCGATAGAGAGCCTCTCATTTCCGTAAAATCCACCGCCTTATGAGGTTCGACTCCTAGAATTGCGGGAAAAATAATTTAAAACACGTTTTTTGGCTCTCCTGAAAAGTTGCAAAAAATGAGTTACGTGGTGTTGCTGTGGACGCTACGATTTGTTACTCTGTCCTATTCCATGGCCACACCTGGCGATCACATCTATTAGCTTGCCGTTATTAGAAGACCTAAGTCTTCTTTTGGAAAGATGGGCTTAGGAGATTGTGTGAGGGAACGGGCGGCCAATTGAACCTATCTCCCATTTGAAGATATTTCAATATTTTTTTCAAGTTTTCATATTTGGGGTTTTTTCTCCGCTAGTGAAGGGATGGGTGTCAAGTGTCCTCGTGGGTTAGGATGAGCGGGTGTCAAGTGTCCTCACGAACACTTGAGTGTGGGTGTCAAGTGGGTCTTTTTTATCCCACCGGGTGTCAAGTGTCCAACACCCAGGGTTCTTTTGTGTATTCTTTTGCTATTGTACACTGTAAGTATATAATTTTAGATGAGTGGTTATGTTCCAATATTTTTTCATTTTTGTTTACTTGCTTTCTTTGCTATTTCTTCCTACTTTTACAGAACAGCCAGTTCTTCGAAAAGCTGCTCCTGCCAAAACTTCTACACTATCTCGAACCTCTCATACCAGCGACGCTGTTCGGCTTCCGGAATGCACACTCTTGCATGCATCAATTCCATCGGTGGATAAAATACTCGATACCTACAAAAGCAAAAAAAAAAAAAAAAAAAAAAATTGGGCTGTTTGCCGACACCGAAAAAGCGTTCGATAAAGTTACCGAGTTACAAATCTGACAAACCGCACATTTACAGTCAGATATAGGGATACCAATTCGCGCATGAGTGCATCCTAGCACCCCTTCCCTTTTGTACCTGGTATTTGCTGGTGATATCCCTAATTCCCCATCCATGACCTCAACACAGTTCGCGGATGATACCTCTTTTCTCTGCAGCTCGCCTAGAGGGGAGAGAGCGGGACTCGAGCGTGAGGAGCTTGCCTGTGACTTCAACGAATGGGAAATAGTACGCTGGAAAATCAAGCTCAACCCTCAAAAATCCTGCTGTACTGTGTTCACATATTTTTGCATCTATGACGAACCTGAACTCAGTATTGGGAATGATGTTGTCCCTTCCGAATCCACCGTCATATCCCTGGGAGTAAAGTTAGACAGAAGATTGGCCTTCAAGAGCCACATTACTTATATACTTGACAGATGTCGTCGCCGTCTAACAAGTTAGACAACTTGAACCACTCCTAGGAGCAAAATCACCACTACGTATTGACCCCAAAACCTAGCGGCTCTCAGAAAGAAGAGAAAACGATAACTCACCACGTAGCTCCAGTTACCTCAGCGGGGCCTGCTAGAGGATTCTGCAAAGTGGTGGAGGGGTGAGGTATCAAAATAGAGGATGCTCGGGTCCGATCCGACCCTCACAATACCAGTAGAGGGTTAAAAATTATAGAACGTACCCTTTGTGATCTGATCTCTTTTGAACCACGCAACACCTTCCACAAAGGAGTAATAGCCACCCCTACATGATGTAGGAAAAAAGGTAAGAAATCAATGAGAGTACGCATCATTGAAAACGCCACACAAAATTAATTTATTTTTACAACGATTTCTTAAATTAATTCATCTACTTCAAAATAATTTATCAAGAAAATTGAACAGGCGTTGTAACTAATCCTGAAATGCCCTTTGAAGGTTGTCAATTGACAGTTTCTGTCCAATGAAAAATCTAGTGTTTCGTCGCTCAACAGGCAGCACCACGTACCTATCTAACTTTTGCCAACTTTTCAGGAGGATGAAAAAAACATGTTTTTGTCTAACATATTGGCACTTCTGTCAGTTTTCTCACCATGTTTTGAAACGTGTGGTACCTCCTAGACAATAAAAAATGGTGAGAATGGCGACGATTTCATTAATACTGTAGAACCTCCGTTTTCCAGTTGAAACAGAATGATGTCCCTGATACAACGTCAGAGTGCACCGACGACATGACGTACAAACCAGGCGACGATCGAAATAGTCTACGTTACACGTTACGTTATCAGGTCTGTTAAACTCCGTTCAAGCCGGTATTATTACAATACTTATATACAAGTACTTCGTTACAAAATAGCTTGATTGTATTGAATTGATTGTTCGGGGAACTTCAAATTAATTAATTTTAATTTTGTTAAATTAATTTGTACCATTTGCGAAGGAACGAGCAAAAACACCGCTATAAACAAAGAGAACGTCCCGGACGTACCTCAGGATGAAAGGAAATCCACATTATGAAGAACAAATTGAGGTACAAATAGAAACGCTACATCTACTTACAGTAATATTATACATTCTTATGAACAAGGGGTGATTGATGAATGCATCTTGAATGTTTACTTATAACTGATTGACTTAAGCAGGACAGGAAAGAAATTTTCTCCCCTTGAAAAACCACCCTTTACACCGGTTTTTGAGAGTTTTATTTTGTTCAACAGGAGAAAACGTATCGAAATGTCATGAAAACAATTGAACACAGTTTTTTAAATTCATAGCCTGACGCATCTATTCAAAAACCACCTCTTTTATTAGACATCTTGCGGTCTCATCGCGAACGAAATGAAGTAAAATGAAATTCTCCTCTCGGCAGCATAAAAAACGCCAATTTTACAACTATGATTGCTAAAAGGTCTCTTTCAAAATGGAGACAATTAACACAGGATAGCGGAACAGTTCATTTGTCACTCTCCGGGTTGAGCTTCCGCTTTTTGCGCTGGATGTCCGCTAGGGTTTCTTCAATAGATCGGTGATCTTTCTTGTTTTCGCTCGGAACTGTTCCAAAACAGAATTTGGTCAACGTTAGAAATTAACTATTTCATCTGCTTTGATTTAAAAAATATATATATATATAAAATTTTTCTGACTACAAATTTAAATTTACCAAAATGGTAGGGTAGTAGAAATGAAGAATTCCAATTTTCTTTGGGTTTCTTGCGTTTCAAACCCTCCATTATATTGCCGTTTCAATGAAAAACCACTTATCTGCAAAAATTTCGACGTCCAAAAAATGCCTCTAGGTTTTTCAGCTGGCCTCTGCATTGCTCGACTCCAGTTTGAGCTACGAATCCTTATTGCCGCTCGATGTTAACGTTAGTTCCTATCGATCATACTGATATCGATTAAATATTGAAAAATCGATTAATCGTAGTTAAGTTGTTCTTCCCCTTTGATAATGTGAACTCAAGCACTCAATTTGGAGGCAAAACCACTTGAACTGTTTTGCCAGCTAACACTCGCCATTTCTGGCGCATCTGTTTTTTGGAAAAACCACTTGAGCCAAACTGCATATCAGAGCTGGATATCATTGAGTCAAAATCTGTTTACAAAACAGCTGGTCCCGAGTTTCGAGTTAAGTACTTTGCAGGAGAAACCACTTGGGTGTGAAGCGAAAAATCACTTGCTATGGAAAAACGCTTATGCGTTTCGAGGCAAAACCACTTGTCATCAGATTTCGGTTGATAAGTGGTTTTTCCTGCAAATTGGATGACGTAAAATGTCGATAAGTGGCTGAAATGGACAAACACAAGTGGTTTTGCTTGCAAACGACCACAGATAAGTTGTTCTGCCTCTAAATTAGATGGAAAACCCACAAGATAAGTGGTTTATAAGATTTTTCACAAGTTTTGACGAATTCGGAGATAAGTGGTTTTACTTTAAAACGGCAGTATAGTTCCAGTAACTTCATAACTTTTTGAGTAGGTCCACTCACTCACAATTTGGACCATTGAAATTGAGCCTTTTTGAGAATCACCCACATAATAATTATATTACATTCGATAAAGAGAGTACCTAATAAGTGGCCTTGTGGCAATCGTCTTACCGAATCCGTACTGTTTATTAGTTTGCGTGATTCTCGCGGCGTCTTTGGCTGCTTCCAGCCCTATCAGGTGTTGGTACTTCTCTCTGTAGTTGGTCGTCGGAACGAAATTGTTGTCTTCTTTGGAGGTTTTCAGGTTGGCCTCGATAGCCGCTATCTTCTCTCTTTCCCTCTGTAAAAACATTTTGGAGTGAAATTATGTAAAATAATAATTATTATTACAATTATGTATTGTATGTAGACAATTTTGACTTCTATGAAAATTACGATATTAGTTACACATTTCAGGTACTGAATCTTCTCATTCTGGGTTACTGATTTGAGTCAAGCCAACTTTTTTATTTAAACTCTCGCGGGAACTTATTAGTAGTTCTGTCATTTATCGATACATCGATACTTATATTTTGGCCGATTTACACTCCCCGTCAGAAGTATTGCAACGCCCATAATTCTCGAGATTTTCTTGGTTTTGACCTGAATCCGTACTTTATCATAATTATAGCAATATTGTTTACTAAATGAGAGAAATTAGGGATTAGACACATTTATCTTATTCACTGTTGGAATGGTCTTCGGAGGCGTAATTCTACATTTTCTTCCATTAAAATCTTGATCGCTGGTGTTCGAGGGCTATCAATCTCGGATTCAACGGTCATTAGAAGACTGAGGGAGTCAAACCTCAGCTCAAGAAGGCCAGTGAAAGATCCTCTTCTCAACGCAGAACACCGCGTAAAGAGATTGAGATTTGCAAGACAACACCAATATTGGACTGTGGAGGAATGGAAAAAAATTTATTGACTGATGATGAGACGAGAGTAGCCCTTAACGGTATAGTCAGTGCTGCACGTTATAAACTGAGCCATTCGGAGGGGGGTCCAATATTGGCGTTGTCTTGCAAATCTCAATCTCTTTACGCGGTGAGAAGAGGACCTTTCACTGGCCTTCTTGAGCTGAGGTTTGACTCCCTCAGTCTTCTAATGACCGTTGAATCCGAGATTGATATCCCTAGAACACCAGTGATCAAGTTTTTAATGGAAGAAGCCGTAGAATTAGGTACGCATCCTAAGAGCTTGCATTTTAACCATTCCATCGTATGTCGGTAAACAGCGAATAAGATAAATGTGTCTAATCCCTACTTTCTCTCATTTAGTAAACAATATTGCTATAAATATGAACAAAGTACGGATTCAGGTCAAAACCAAGAAAATCTCCAGAATTATGGGTGTTGCAATACTTTTGACGGGGAGTGTATATCGACATATTTCCATATATCGTCTGTCCCTAATCATACATAGATCTCAATAACACTAAATCTTGATTAGTATTACCTGAGCAGCCATTTCCTGCTCTTTCTCCTTTGTCCATTCCTCCCCAGTGCGTAGCACCGCCAGCTCGTCTTCAGTGGGTGGATACTCTTTCTTGAAAACCATGATGTACCTGTCGACACCTTCTTGACCAAAACTCTGCGCCGTGAGACCGGCTTCTTCGGCGAGCTCGTGCCTGCAACGAACGGAAGAATTTATATAACAAAATAAAATACCTGGTCGTACAGGACATTGAATAATATTAACCCTGGACATAGGAATGCAACTTGATTATCGATTAATCAAGTGTTCAAGCGACACAGAAGCGTGACAGCTGCAGGGGATGCGGTGAAGTACAAATAATTTGCCAAGTATTACTTACGCCAAGTATTAAAATAATAATTACACTGGAGACCAAAAAAACCGGCGCAGTTGAATTTTTGTCGAAGAGTCAAGTTTAAATCGATAACAGTTGGGTTAGAGTCAATAGTAAGGTCAATAACAAGGTTAACAGAGATTACTTGCCGAGGTCCATCCCTGTTTTTCCTTAACTATCCAGTTTTTTCCTGTAATGCTCTCATGAATTCACGATAGAAGCCTACAGGAAACCGTGAAACTGGTAGCTACACCAAAAGGCCGGCATCAGGGCGTCCAAGGGCGACGGATCCTGCTGCAAACCCAAGCAGCGTGAGCTCTAGCAAATTGAAGACGAGCCGTTCAGTGTGCTGGGGTGAGTAGAGGACCTAAAGCACGGACTCTGGAGTGAAGATTAACATCAGCAGGCTTCTATCCTGAATTCAAGAGAGCATTACAGGAAAAAACTGGATAGTTAAGGAAAAACAGGGATGGACCTCTGCACGTAATCTCTCTTAACCTTGTTATTGACCTTACTATTGACTCAAACCCAACTGTTATCGATTTAAACTTGATTCTTCGACAACAATTCAACTGCGCCGGTTTTTTTGGTCTCCAGTGTATTTTAATATTAAAATATTAAAAGAATTTGCCAAGTATTACTTATGCCAAGTATTAAAAGAATTTGAAAGTATTACTTACACTATCTGACGAAATAGTTTGTCCATGGGTGGATACTTGAGCCGTGTCCTTTTCGGATCGTTCACGAAGTCGCCAACATGTTTCATGGTCTAAACAGCGGAGAAGAGAGATGCATAATATGTATTATAAATCATTTCATATAAACGTAAGTATCCAGTTTATAGCGATAAAAACTGCCACATTACTGTTTGGTTTCCAAAATAAGACAAAATCACCTTCTGCCTGAACTTTCGGAGCATCTCCTTTTCAGCATCTTGTCTCTTCTGTAGCTCCAATTTTTGTTCTACAAACACAAAAACCCTGGTAAAATGCATTTCTAAATTCGGAATTTTGGCTTTTTGCTTCAACAATTTCTTAATACCCTAAATACCCTAAAACGACAAACTCGGAGTTAGTTCTTGTTTGCTTCATATTGAAGGTAAGAAAACCTTATAGAAGTAAATTGTGAGCAAAAAAACTCTGCAAATTCTTAACACAACGGTTTATTACCTTTTTGTTCTCTCTAGGTCACTAAATGATAATTATTTTACGAATTATTATTATAATAATTCACGATTCACCCTCATGTTGAGGACTTTTGATATGCTCCAACTTTGAGCCCTCATTGTGAACGAACGAAATGTTTACAAAATTAAACACTTTTAAAACGTGAACTAATAGGTAGGTAACTGTACTGTTCAATTGTAATTTTTCAAAATTCCGTTTGAACTCCTTCACATGGTGGTGGGGTTCTTGCCAAGAACTTCTTGGGCGGTACCAAAGGTAACTTCAAAAACCCAGTTTTTGACCCTTACCTCCTCCTTATTCATTTAGGCAAGGCTACAGCCTCTCCACCTTCACCGATTGACTTGACATGTTGCACAGAGCTTCACACATCACAAAGTGCATTTTAAACGATTTATACCACTTCCTCAACCCAACAAATTTTCAGCACCAAAAAACATAAATTTTAGGCTAATTTTTGCCATTTTGACGGGTCCGCATGTTGGGTAACTGAACCAATCTATCTAAAAGTTTGCTTAAAGTGTACAAGCTGGAAATGCACGTGAATAGATGTCTTGCTAAACGCCATTGTAGGCTGGCTTATGTATACATTTTGCTATGTATACATCTACGTATTATTTTATTATAGTTGCGTGTGAAAGTAATAAAAACGTCTCGCCGTGACGCCAAGGGGAGATTACGAAACTGGTACGGTGCTTGTGAAATAGTTAGGATATGTCTTTAGTTGGAAGTAAAAGGGCGGGCGGGGAAAGTGGATGTCATAACTTTTTCCGACTGCTGTAGAATGATATTTGAGAGGCGGGGTGATGTTTGCACGGAGGGTTTTGAGGGAGGTAAATATAGGCCGAAAGAATTTAGGTTCAGCTCAACAGTGTGCTCAAGTTTCGCACATCCCTAGAGCAGTTTATACAGCTAAAACAAATCATCTTATAATCAAGACCTAAAAACTCTCATATCCCTCTAATCGGATATTTGACAGTGTAAACATACTACTGTAAACTTACCTATATTTAACCAGGGTAATATTGAACCGCTAATTTTTTAAAACTCAGAATCAATATAAGTGACGTCACCTCCTAATACAATCCTAAACTTTCCACTCGTAATAAGGATTTCCCTCTTCAAGGCAAAGATTAGGTGGCTCCATAACTCCACCGTTCGACGCAGTTTATTAAGTTAATAAAACCAACGTTTATAAACTAAACCAACTTTTTAAATAATTATTACCTATTTATCAGTTCGTACAACTACCCTTAAACATGAACGAAACACTGATAGTTGATAGTGACTGATATCATACCTACATTTTTAATTACACCACATCAACATTGATCTAATTTTTATACATTATCATTATTTTACTCACTTTTGATTTGTTCTTTCTGTTGATCGTTGACATTCGGAGGTTTCTCCATCGAGTTCAATATAGAGCCGAGAAGATCCATTGGAGGTGCCTTTTGCGATACTAAAAGCCAATAAAAACTCAACAATGGAACGAGGTTTTTACAGCTGATATTAAATCAACCGAAACTCATTCAAGTCAACCGAAACTCATTCAAGTCATAAACTGTAAGTTTTAAAATAATTATTAATGACGAAAGACTGTGTGTAAACTGAGAAATAAATAACCAAGCAATCTAGATTTTTGATATCAGTTATCAACTAAACATATTTTTCAGCATTCAGAAGGAATGTTTCTCGGGGCAAAACTTTTTCATGGTTGATAGCGGGGATTTTCAGTGAATTTAATCCAATTGATCGAATGCGTTTACTTAAATACGTTTTATAATAATGAAGGGTGAGGTATAATTACGTGATTCCTCACCGTGCCATCGAGATTTTTCAAGTGTTGAAGTGTTCTTCCTCCATGGCGATACAGAAAACCACAACACATGGAACCTTACTGACAAACATGTATGAATGTGAAAAGTGAATGAGAAGATGAATGAAAATCCCCAACTGCCCTATTTGCCGTGGCGTGCTAATGCCGTGACAATTTGTCGAAGGCAACAAAATAAGAGAAAAGCACACACACACATACTGATAACAGCTACAAGTTTTGTTTCTTTTTGTTTGAATTCACAACGGGAAACCACAAAAAGTGTGTTTTGTGTGTTAATTTGGTCTTTTCATTTGACTAAGATTCAGTTGTACTTGGAACGTGAATACAATTTAGATAGTCTTGATACGTGATATTAATTCACATTACAGTTCATCCCTGAAAGAAACCAGTCAACGTCAATTCCCTTTTTCAATTGAAACATTTTAGTGTGTTATGGATCTCGGCAAAGTGAATAACGAAGAGAAACTGAAGCTTTGTCGGTGGTATTTCAAAGGTGAGACACCAGTCAAGTGTTTTGGTTATTGCATTAGGTAAATACAATTTTCAGCAGTTGAAAGGTGTCTACAACATCTGTATGAGTCATGCTAGATCGACGGCCCATTAATTCATTAGCAAGAATTCGCTATTGTATTGTTAGTAAGATAAAAGCACTGGTAGTCGACATCGTAAGGCAAATTGAATATCTTGAAGGTCCATTCGATTTCAAATAAACACCACTTCGATTTGAAATCAACTTTTGTCGAGTTTTTCGACGTATTTGAGTTGACAATTGCCCTTCTTGAAGGTCCATTCGATTTCAAAGAAAAACCTCGATTCGATTGGAAATCAACTTTTTTCGACGTATTTGAGTTGACAATTGCTCTTCTTGAAGGTCCATTCGATTTCAAATTAACACCTCGATTCGATTTGAAATCAACTTTCTTCGCGTTTTTCGACGTAATTGAGTTGACGATTGCTCTTCTTGAAGGTCCATTTTATTTCAAATAAACACCTTGATTCGATTTGAAATCAATTATTGCTCTAATTAATGGTGTTTAGATGTAGGTGAAGGTGTTGTTGATTGCTCTTCTCGACTCGAGGTGTTTATTTTAAATCGAATGAACCTTCAAGAAGAGCTATTGTCAACTCAAATACGTCGAAAAATTTGAAAAAAGTTGACTTCAAATTGAATCGCGGGTTTTTTAATTTAAGACAACAAAACTACAAGTTTGAAAAAATAAATTTTTGCTACTCCTCACTGAAAGTCACAAACTTGTGCTGTGGAGAGGAGTGTTATTATATGTACTCGTAATCACAACGTATAAGTTCGAAAATTATTCTGGATTGTCGCCAAACATTTTACATAGGACAATTCATCAGGTAGGTACCTATTCATTTTATGGATAATTTAGAATTAAATTAACAAAATTAGTGAATTAAAATTAAATTATTAAAACATCAAAGTTTTGAGAGGCGGTAAAAACAATTTTCCGTGGTCGATTGTAAAGGTTCATTATAGAAAAGAATATAAGCAAAAAACGGTTCAAATTGGATTAAAATCACCCCGAGCGAGAATGAGCATTCAAAAATGCTCGCGAATGCGACCACACAAAGCGCTCGCTTTTGTCGTATTATCTAATTGTTTGTTGGCTCGCCGAAAATGCTCAGGTGTGGACGTACCTTTAGACTTTTGAATTTAGGGAATTTATGGGCAATCCCCCCCCCCTTAAAATTCCCCGAAACCCCCCTCAGAGTGCCCCGATTCTGCCCATCTACGAACTTAGCGTTTCGATTGCCAGGACCGTTTTTTGTGTGCAAATCTTAACTTTTTATCTCAAATTTATGGAGAATTCTCTACGTCTCGATTTCTGCAGCACTGATAACTTTATAAAAAAGTACAATTTAATCATTCTGACACTAATTTGGTATATTCGTTCTTTTTCTAGCGGGTCTCTTCTGTCTACCTTTTGTGTGGTTGGTGAACTCCATTTGGTTCTTCAAATACGCCTTCCTTGTGCCTGAGTACGATGAACAGAAGTCAATCCGAAAACGTAAGATTGCCAATGATATGTAATTTATGACGTATAATTTTATTTGTTACTCATTAGGGTTCGAGCTGTGGAGTTGAAGTTCAAAGCTAAAACGATAACCAGAATCTTAACCCTGGATTACCACCCTTGAGTTCCCATCGCCTATTACCACCCATGGGTCATTTCGACCTACACGAAGAAACATTTTTTCCTATTTTCCTAAATGGCGAAAAATGGACTTATCCCCTTCTATTGGTAACAAACTGGTACTAAATATCAAAAAGGTCGACTATTAAAAAAAAGAAAAAAAACGATTTTTATTGCCCTTAAATCGGCGGTAACAATTTTTTCTCGACTAAATGGATTTTCACCCTCATGTTTCACTAATTTCACTCTCATGTTGACTATTTTCTCGCGGTGTTGATCATACTGCCATCAGTAACTGAATGTAGTCGGTCATGGTGGTCATCCAAATGTAGTTATTTAAAACGCACCTCAATCGTAAATCTATTTCCACCTATTTTTCGCTAATGCTGTTATAAATATTGACATTTCAGTGGTGATTTGGTCGGCAGTCGGAGCCGTCCTATGGGCGATCGTCGTCGCCACTTGGGTGACCATTTACCAAACCCACCGCGTCGCTTGGGGCGAATTCGGAGACTTCATATCCGTCGTCACTCCAACCGGATCAGCCTAAATGGACCGTACAAATCTTCATAATAATAACTATTCAAACTTATTGAAATTATAATAATAATCATTAAATAATAATGATAATTTAATAAATAACCGATTTAAATTATTTACTCGTTTCGTTACCTAGTAAGTACAACTGTCGAAATACACTGAATGTTCATTAATCCTTATTTAATATATAAGGATTAATGAACATTCATATATTATATCGACAGTAATAGTGCAAAACCATGTATGTTGTTTTTTGGAAATTTTACAGGAGACACAAAAAACGTCTGTATTACCTTATATTCGAGAAAATGTTTTTTTTTTTTTTTTCAACTGATATTCCTGAGTCGAATAACCAAAGATCCAAATCGTGTTAGAGAAAATAATGAAAAACAGGAGTTACCTTTTATTGTGAATAACAAACAGATGTCACAATTCTTGGGACATACATGCTATTACAACCACAGATATAGGCTTCTGACTTTTTATATACAACCACAGATATAGGCTTACAAGTTTTTACACTTGGCTGCAGAGAAGTTATTAATCGAGTTCGGCCCCAGATCGATAATTCCGTGGATCAAGAGCCTAATTTTGCATAAAGATAGCAAAAAACTCTGCAAATTCTTGACACAACGGTTAATTATCTTCCTTGTGCAGATCACCCTTCTGTCTAGATCACTAGGTCTAAATATCAAGATCCTAAATGTTAGATTAATTATTATTATCAATTATCACTAATTATTAACAATTTTATCAAGTACCTAGTGAAAATTATTATAATTTATTTTTAGGTATTAATAATTCGTATTTATTATTAATTATGATTAATTAATACGATATAATTCTGGGTATTTTAATACTACGTCGGTAATAATTTTTCTATAAGAGAAGTACCTACCTACCAAGAAACATTCGAAATTACCTTCATTTCCGTAGCACGAAACGCACCTCAGAACAACAAACTCGACATCACTTAAGCCATATGATGTTCCAAAGAGCTTGTTAGTATGAAAATGGACCTGTATTTCAACAGTTTGAGTCACGATCGTGTTGTGAGGCACAATCTTTGAGCCGTCATTGTGAACGAACGGCTGGTCGTACAAAGCTGCGGATGGTCTTAAAAAATTCTGCGGAACAAACTCTATCTAAATATGAAATAAAAAACATACCGTTCTATATGAATTTTTCGAGATATGAAATTTTCAAAATTCGTTTTGAACCCCTTCCCCTTGACCTAGGGTTATGAAAAGTTTCGAGGACCATTGTGGGGTTGGTCGAAACCCATAAAAAAAATTTCGTAATTTTAACTCAACGCTAACTGGGCAAAGTGGCGCGGACGGCGTACGGACGGATTTTTTTTTATTCGATTTTCTGAATCTACGTATCTTGAAACGTAAACCAACAAATTTTGAGGGGGGGTTAAACAAAAATTTTCTTTGGGCGATTCCAATGGTTCATTATCGAAGATAATAAACCAAAAACCTTATTTTTACCAAAAATGGGACGTACATGGTTTTGCACTTTTTCTATCGATATATAGATTTAAATTTTCCTAATTTCAAAGTTTGTTTCTTCATAGGTTTTTCTTTATTCGTTGAATTGTACCACAACAATGCACTCGTGAAATGATATCAATTTTGACTTCAAATCCTACACGAAATTGAAGCTACTGATTGAGATTTTCCACTTGTGATAATATGTTGAATAATTGCATTTTTTATACTACAAAACTTTGAATAAAAATGTCATGAAAAATGTTTCTATATTCTTGTGCCCCCGTCTCATGATACTCCACATATTCAGTTACTACCTACTGTAGGTCCCGACTCATCCGTCAGAAGGCAGTTTTTCCGATATAAGCCGGTCTGGCATGTGCTGGAGGTGTCAAAAAAAAAACTTTAGGGAAAAATGTTACAATTTAATACGACGAATAGAATACGTTCATAATTACGAAGGTAGTAAGGCAGTCAGGGCTGTGGTAGACGCTTAAAAAAATAATCAACAGTGGTTTGGTGCTTATTCTGGCTTTTGTTTTCAATAATCTTCATGCAGGAAATGTGGAATGAAGTTCTCACCGTAATGAAGAACTCCCTCTCTTAACACCTGTAGGGGGCTTTGTCAGAGTCGACAACAATATTTTCAGGGTCGTCGTTTTCGGGTCGCTGGCTGGGTAGAACTTCGGCACAAATGAGAAGTGATCTATCAAAAGGGAACACATGTTCCCTTTTTATTAGATCACTCCTCATATTATCCACTTTTCGGAAAAACTCGTTTTGCATTTTCTGTGTCTTTTAGATGGGCTTGATTGAACCCCTCAGGCTCTAGCACTCCAAACGGAACAAATCCTAATTTATTTTAAACGTAAAATCTTGCTTTTCGATCAAAAGGTGACAATGTTACTCCACGCACAATAGTACTCCCTCCAGGTATCGAATAAATCTTACTATTACAATGAACTGCATGTAAGCAAACCCCCGTAGTTCTGCAGTTACAAATGGAAAATGAGCTGTTCTTTCAGTATACCTGTGATGTCATGACAGAATAACACTGAAATTATACCTACCTACTTGGAGCTGTGTCTTGGACTACCAACAATCTTTACCTCGTAACTATTTTAGTTCGTGTTGCTGTCTCGTTATCTGGAATTAGTCGGATACACGACTAAAAATCTCACAGAAGGAAAACAGGATTCTTCAACATTCAAAGTTGTAGAGGGGATGACTTTTCATGAACTTACTGAGTGATCATCATATTTGGGTGGTGTTGTTCTTTCGAATAAGTCCGTTGTCATTGGTTGAATAAACATACCCATTAGCTGCTACTTTTATAACCATTCCAAAATCATTCCCACTTACAGAAATATCATATTATGTAGTTATAGAATTTTTTGGGTTCGAAATTTTGAAATATTTCTATGTTGGTGAAAACCTACAGTTTTTAAGGAACATTTTCCCACTTGGACGTCCTCTGCAAACCAAAGGACCCTTTTATACGAGTAGTAGTTCATTCCCCTGCTAAATCCTCGACACGACCCCTACGTACCTGTACCAACACCACTTGTAACGACCTCACCCTTAAATTGCCTTTGGTTAGTAATCCTGGTCTTCTGGAAAATATTCCGATGTCAATGGAACTTTTGCAGGTTGTTCAGAAGTGCTGTAGGATGACTCTTGTCAAGTTATCCAATTCGAGGATCCTGTGCTAACTTGGAGAGGAGCAACAACTCGACGTCTCCAAAGACCTCGCCACATCACAAACTGATACTGACGCTTGGACATTTAAACGACGAAAATAATTAAAACTAATAAAAAGTGGGACACCGATCCTCCATCCAAAAATGTCACTTAGTTATGCCTGACATGAGGTGAGCTAACCTTAATATAAGTAAGTAATCCATAATAGTTAGTAAGGTATATTGTATTTACCTACAATGGAATTATAGATAAAAATACACACACAAAAAACAAAAACCCAATCGTCAACAACGTATCAGAGTCAATATCGATTGCGCACTATGGTTCATCTTCTAATTAGTATCAGAAGAAATCGACTCTGCATCTACAGGGCGTTATCCCTTGGAAACAGAAGTTTTAGAGCGCAGACTCATCCGGAATGTCACCGGAGGCGCTTTTGGGCGTGTCCGAATCATTTGCCTCTTGCATTTTGGATGATTTCTCGCCTGCAATGAAATTAAATAATTTGATGAAGGAATAAATATATTCGAGTAAATTCAGGATTTGGTTTCCAGATTCAGTTCGGAACTGTAGCCTTAATAGGTTGACAATACAAACATTAGTAGGTACCTAAAATGTAAGTAGTGTCAATTTAACGGGTACCTGCCATGCATAATAGGGCTTTGCCTACATATTTTTCAAATCAAAGTATACTTCAAAATGAGGAAAATCTCATTCATATTTATGAGAAAAAACCTCTGCAAATTCTTGACACAAAGGTTTATTATCTTCTTTGAGCAGTACACCCTAATCCAAGTAACGAAATGATAGATGAAACTCTAGCTCATCATCCAAATTGAATAAAATGAATAGGTACCTATTGTTTAAACAATTTACAGACAAGAAACCTAGTGAATATTGCATTGTAACCCATCCTCAACCCATGTTTAAAATTTCAATACTATAGCTCTAACTCTATGGGGGGGGGGGGGACCCACAAATTCCAAAAACGAAACAGTGTGAAAAGTGAGACCTCATTTTAAAGGTTTTATTACACTGAACACTATGGAGAAAACAGAACTGCGATATTTGATTCCGTTCTCAAACTGGAGCACTTTGAAGATGAAGAAACGTGGTTGATACTTGAGGCATTCTGCATGGTTAGTATGCTCTAATCTGATAACGTAATGCGATATCGCAATTCTGACTTCACCATCGTGTTCAGCGTTGGAAAATCTATAAACTGAGGCGTTACTCTGCAGAAAATGGTGAGGATTTTTCATTTTTAAATTTTAGTCGAGTTTTTCGAGCAGAGGATCTTAATAAAACACGCAATGATTGAGTGTCCTTCATAGTGATGTTGAGTATGCTAAATTAAATCTCATCGAGCTGCTAAATGAAAATTATGAGTACCTACCATCATTATTGTCCTCAGAAGGTCCAGAACAACAACTAATTCAGATTTTACATAGATTTTATCTTCATCTTCTACAGATTCCTCCCCATCAAATTGCCTCATAGTCAAGCCGTCATCTAGTCGGTCAGTGTTACTGGCATCCTCTTCTGAAATTCACAAACAGAACAACTTGATTCAATTTATGATACATTGGGACAATCGGTATGAATATTCAACGTTGGTTAGGGGTTCAAATGTCAATATTGAGGATAATTTACGGCTTGGTGTACCACTGCAGACGTGATTCAAACGGAGCTGATTCATTCAGTGATTGATTAAATAAAAACCACGACTGCAGTGCGCTTACCACAGCCAGAATTCATAGTGTTCATAGTTATGGTACATTTGTGAAGGTTCCAGGGACGACCACCAGACGAACATCCAGACTTTCTGGAACCTCGAATGTCTGGATACAACGAGATCGTACGCTCCCCAGCAACGTAAGTTAGAAGGTACCTTTAATTGTGTTTGAGATGGATACTGTGATGCAATATGAAACTTGTGCAGCTGCATGGGAATAGAAAGGCTGATATTCGATAATATATCTCGGTGAGCACTTAGATCAACATCTAAATTGGAAGGATCATGGACCTGCCTAAAAACTCATCTAAGTAAAATTAAAAAATTATCAAGAGCCAGGATAAGGTGATTTTTCTTAAAAACGATCATGTTTTAGACTGTAATCCGAGTTAAATCAAGTTCAATAAAAAAAATCACCATCACCACGTGATTCAGTGTCGAAAAATATTGACATTTCAAGAGTCACCCTGAGGGTTTTCCGAAATTTATCGAAATTATCGAAATTACGAGCAAATACGAAATTATCGAAATTACGAGCAAACGCGGTTCTGGACGTTGTCGATGTAAAAAGTTCATGAAATTTGACGTAAAATCCGAGTCTGTAATACGAAAGTGTTTCATGTGAAAAAACAATGTTGGCATTCGTAGCTAGCACACGTGCGCATGCGCGGCGCACAAAAATGTGATCGTTGAATTCTTTGTAAAAAAAAATACTGAGACGTTACTTACTTCGATGAGTTTATCGCTATCTCTCGAAATATCGCAACAAAAAGGGTGTGACGTACAATAAGAACCACCCTGTATATCTATGGACTAGAGATGTACAGATAGATAGATATCTCCATATTTTGGGAGAAACTGGACCCGATTTACGGTCCACTGCAGTGTTCACGTTGGGTCGGGGTGGCAGTGGTCAACTTTTCACAAGCACCGAAAAAAAAAAAAAAATCGGGGCTGAGTACGTTATAGTAAGCTACCTTTTGTTACAGGGGATTTGGCGCTGATTAAGAGTATACCTACCCCATATTTTTATTGTCACTTAGATCGTTAACGTATTGTTCCTATGAAGACAATCCAAGGTGTTAACATATTTGCGAAAAAGAAAAGTCGTAGTGGAAAGTGTTGCAGCCTTATTTGAGTTTTGGTGGTTGAAACATAAGAACTTATCGCTCCCAAAACAATCTGAAAACTATTTCATAACAATTTCGTGGGGTGATTGGTAAAAGTGACCAAGTAACATTTTTGGAGAAAAAGATGTTTTGAGTGAATAGGGTGCAGAATGTGTTGATTTATAACCTGGAAGCGGCGGGTTTATTATGATATTTTACTTCAATGTGGAGGAAAAATGCAAAATAATTTTTTTCCAGCCCGATATTGTGACCTTCAAATGACCATCTGGCACATGATCACATTCCCCCGTACAATCGATTCCACTGGTTGGACAGAATTCCGCTGGTAAAAGTGATCATGAAGGGAATGCGTTCATTTAGTTTCCATTTAAAATTGATCAAGTGGCAAATGGTCAGTTTTTCTTCAATTCGCTAGGTATTACGGGGGATACAGAAGTTTTTTTGGTAAAACTCACCATGTGCCAGATGGACACATTTTGCGGATTCCTCATCATACTCTCCAGAAAACGGACTTGGTCATTATTACCAGCCCAAATTTCGTTTGAGAGTACGATTAGGGATCCGCAAAATGTGTCCATCTGGCACGTGGTCAGTTTTGCCAAACAAACTTCGGTATCCCCCGTAATACGTAAGTAGGTAGTGAATTGAAGAAAAGCTGACCATTTGCCACTTGATCAATTTTAAATGGAAACGAAATCAGAAAAAATCGTCTATTTCCACTGAATTGTGAGTATTGTTTTGTTACTGACCATTGTTTAATAACCGAAACCGGTCTAACCGTTATATGATATTTCAGTGGAACTAGACGATTTTTTCAAATACTCTTGTTTTCCTTTTGAAAATCTCTCTTACCAGCGAGTGGAATTGCAGAGGAAACTCGTGCATTTGATGAATCAGCGCCTTCAGCCATCTGGAACACTGCTCCGTCGTCTGGTAGCACGTCGACGGAGCACTAACAGTCAACAAAACCGACAAAAAGTTATACGAATTTCACTAGGAACCTGTGACACTGATCACTTGACTATGTTGATATTCGATTATTAAAATATACTTGAACGAATTGCACCCAAGACACGCATGGAAGAACACGCCAATGCCAAAAACACCCCTCAAAAGACAGGTTAAAACTATGGAGAGGAGGTAACAAAAGGGTTATAGCCTTCTACTTCACAGAGTGAACGAGATGATAGACCGAGTCGTATCCTACTTTCTCAAATCTCCGTTCGAGCGCTCGCGTCACTGATAAGCCCGCTCATCAACTCATTTTCTGTTCGGCCATCTCACAACATTATCCCTGTATTACATTACTTCTACTTCTATAATATAGAAGTATATTATATATATTATATTCTGTAATTGGGCTCGCCCCGCATACTCAAAATAAATAAATAAATAAGTGTGATTATGAAAAAACTTTACAAAATAAGTAGTACCGAGGTATCTGCAGCTGATACTCAACCCATTCACAAGCAATTTTCTTTTCCTATTTGAGACAACTTGAACATGATCAGACTTTTCCATGTGAATTAGCTTTGCATGTGAGACTCACATGCAAAGCTAATTCACATGGAAAAGTCTGATCATGTTCAAGTTGTCTCAAATAGGAAAAGAAAATTGCTTGTGAATGGGTTGAGTATCAGCTGCAGATACCTCGGTACTACTTATTTTGTAAAGTTTTTTCATAATCACACTTATTTATTTATTTATTTTGAGTATGCGGGGCGAGCCCAATTACAGAATATAATATATATAATATACTTCTATATTATAGAAGTAGAAGTAATGTAATACAGGGATAATGTAAATGCATAGTTATACACAGGGATACTCCTAACACACACTAGGCACTGGGGTCGTCGAGAGGTACCGAGCACAGATGACGGACGAGTATAGTTCGTATAGAAGAGAGGGGCGTGGAAAGAATGTCAATATGAGGGGGAGACGTGGAGAGGAGGTTTACTTGGCGAGGAATACGGCTCAATGGACGGTGGTACAAATAGTTAGTAGAAGAGAAGGGGATGGCAAACGGCGTGACAGAACGGAAAGAGAGGCGCGGCACAAAAAACCCGACACGAGCCAGGAGACCCGGGGCATCAATCCGCCCCGATACCAGACCCTGCAGGAAGAATATGTCTGAACACAAACGACGGTCGCGGGGAGATAACAGGTTGAAGCGGCGGGCGAGCACGTCGTAGTCCAGATCTTCGCGGGGAATGGAGAGCTTGTAAGCCAAAAATCGGAGGAAGGCGCTGAAGGCCCGACTCTCGTAGTGAGGGCTCCAGATAACGGACGCGTACTCCAGGACTGGCTGCACGAGGGTCTTATAGAGTGTCACTAGGGCTGGCGCGTGTGTAAACTCTCTAGTATTTTGCTTCAAGAAGCCGAGCGTACGCATTCCATGGGACGACACCCTTGCTATGTGGTCAGAAAAGGAGAGCTTGGAGTCTAGGTGCACACCAAGGTCCACAATTCCATCCCTACGGGGAAGAGCCACGCCGCCGACTGAGTAGGGGTAGACAACTGGTGAGTGGGAGCGGTAGAAGGAGAAAGCAGCACATTTGGATGGGTTCAGGGCCAGACCATTATGGTCGCACCATTGAGAGAGGGCATCTAGGTTCTGTTGGAGTAGAAAGCAGTCTGAGGGGCTACAGATGGTGATGAAGAGCTTCAGGTCGTCAGCATAAATCAAGAGCTCAGTGTGGTGAAGGGAGGAAATGACTCCGTTAATCACCAGGTTGAACGACCGGGAAACTACACCATTGATGCGCACCGAGAGCTGTCTGGCAGTGAGGTAGCTGGCAATCCATGCATGAAGCGGACCAAAGACCCCAAGCGATGAGAGCACCTCAAGGATCACGCTGTGAGGCAGCCTATCAAACGCCTTGGAGAAATCAAACACTCAAATCATTCACTTGTTCAACATTACGAGTTACCTTGCTATTTGTCCAAGGAAAGGGGGTATTCATGTAAGTATACAGGGTTAAGGTCGTACCACCAGCCAGGGATCGATTCTAACTAATTTCTGATGAAAAGTGTTCCATAAATCCGACTTTTTTCACTTTTAAGATTTTTTAGTAAAGTCTCGGAAATCTACAGCTTTAAAACATTTGAACTCTTAACTATTTAAAAGCCTAACTGAATCTGGCGGTTCGTTTCCCACTGTAACTCATACTGTAAGATGGCATAGTAACCCATACTGTAACCAATACTTTAAGTTGGCATAGTAACCCATACTGTAAATTGAAATAGTAACCCATACTGTAAGTTAATTTCATACTGTAAGTTCGGATAGCAACCCATCACCTGTAAGTTGGCCCAAAAGCTCGGCTTTCCAACGGTATGATCAAAAGATTGTTTACAGTGGACCCACGGTGTAAAATCCATGACACTGTTGACCCTTCGCAGAGTCACCTCAAAATTTGTAGTATTTAACTCGGTTTTTAAAAATCGGGTATGTAACAAAAAACTACGACACCAAAATCGCAATATTGTAGGAGTTCATAAAACTTCATGATTTTCTCGAATTTCATAATAATTATATTTCAAAGGAAATGTACAACATTTCTTCCGTATCTATTGCCTAGAAAAGTGGTTCCTTTAAATCAATTATGGCAAATAGATTTCAACATATTTATTAAATTAGAAATATTAACAAAAAATTCCATTTATTTACAATGTTCTCCCTCCACACGTCTTGCTACAATTTATTTGGCCTCGTCGGCAATATCAATAGGTACATTCAAACGTAAAGATTAGGTGTTACACAAATTCTACCCTTATGCACCTAAAATTATCTGAAACTTTGAGCATTTTTTACGAAGGTATCGAGTTGACATTTAAACAAATTCAATTCATACAGAAGAAATATGAAATTGGAAAGACATTCTATAAAAATGTAGGTATGAAATCTACTCACATACGTAGAGAAACATAGGTACTGATTTTAACATTGATGTGAGAGGTACATAGGTACTGATTTCAAACGAGAGAGCTAATTCGATTAAATAACAATTCAATTTAAAGAATTATATTTACAACTTCACGATTGCCATACCAATACATTTACGAGTATTGATTTAATGTAGGGAGTAAATGTTTCTAATTTTATTCAAATAGATATTTTGAGCAATCAACTCATTCAACACAGTTTTAGTCGTGAACGTTACTATTCAACGAATTTTTTTCCCAAGTTACGAGAATTTTCCAAATCGTGAAATTATATTTTTCAGAAAAAATACGAACTTTTTTATTCGAATTCAGTTGGAGGCGAGGAACTTGTGGTCGTAGAAAATTCGGACGATTTCGGTTGGGGAAGTCTGGTGAGGTTGATCACCTTTACGTCCGCTGGGGCTCGAATGTGGGTCTGAGTTGTTCTTCAGTTTCTGGGGAAAGATAAAAGAAAATTGGTAAAATTGTGGAGCATGGCCGTTTGAGAGAATTTTTGAAGGAGCCTTCAGCAATAGGACAAAGGGGTGTTTTATCCCACACCTGTACCTATGGATAATGAATTGGTAGTTTTCAAATCTTGTTTGAAAAAGGTGTACTTCCAAAATGAAATTTCGGCCACAGGAATCGCTTGCCTATCGAGCTCCGTTATGAGGCAAGTTGAAAGAGGAAAGCGCACAAGTGAGGATGTACCTTTCGACTCCCTTATTTTGTTCCATAGAATGTGGAAATCGTAAAACAGCTGTCACAATACAGTTGTTCATGATTTTTCCTGTGATCTCGTTCTACGTGGACAACGTGCAAACTTACTTAAAACCCCCTTTGAAATAAATGAAAAACCGAAATCTTAGATAGATTGTAGCGGGGACTTCAGATGGGACTGATCCCCAACCGCATTGAAATGTGGGACTCATGCGGATGTTGCCCTGTAGGCAGACCTAACGGCTCTGTTCAGTCCACTCCCTCCACCAGACTGATCCCCCGACTCCCGCCCACCAGGTTGTTTACCAACACGATCTCTTCTGATACTGAGGACCTGAAGATTCTGGACATTCAAAGAGGCGGTGAGGCGTCGATTCGACAGATCTTCCATGTATAGTCCAATTAGGTGCAAATATTTCTGGAAGCACCCGCGCCCCGTCAGCATCCCACCAGGAGTCTTCCTCCAGTGCTTCCCCTATAAGGTGCTGCCATTGTCAACTTCCCAAAACTTAGTGCCAAATGTCTTCCCAATGCCTCCCATATTTTCCCTCACCCATTCACCCAAGAAGGATCATAACGAGCGTTTGGCTATGCCAAAGACTGGCTACAGCCTCACAAATACTGTGGAGGCCACGCTATCTGCTCGCTCCTTGCCCTCCACCCCGCTGTGTCCCATTACCCACACCAGGGTGAATTTTTTATCTGCTCCCAGCTCTCCTTTACCAGTCTTGACCACTGCAAGGGCCTTCAGTGCTGCCAGGCTGTCATAAAATATGAGTACCTTACAATCTCACAATCTCCTCCACGCATTCTCCAAAATCTTACCTGGTATGGCAAAATCCTGGTTGAGATGGTAGTACCTCGATGATACCTCGCACTGCACCAAATCCTCCGCTTGGCACGTCCTGCTCCTTTGGTTAAACTTCGTGTTCATGCCGCACCAAAAGTGCGATTTCAGTAACCTGTGGACGTAACAATAGTAACTAAATGAGAAATTTGAGACATTACAGACACAATTGCATTTCAAGACGAAATTACGAGACAAATAATCATTGAGTGCACATAGAGTGAGACAGCATAAAATTATCAGTTTTAAGGGGTCTATCTAGCATTTAGTACTTAATTTTTAAAGTCAATGTTGCTAGTAATTAACTATAGCTTTTCTTTGCCTAGTTATCAAAGATCAGTCTTGGTGAAAGGGATTTGATCAAATTTAAGCTTACGGTCCGTTGATTTGGCCTTGAGAACAGATGAAGAATCCTTTGCAGTCGTTGAACAAATCAGCGTAAAAACTCCCTTTGATTTTCCCATCGCAGGAGAACTTGGGGTCAGGGACGAGAGACGGGTCCAAAGGAGGGGCTGTCGGGTTGGGATCGAAAATGGGCGTAGTGCTCCGGAGCGTACCTCGGACGCTTCCTCTGGAGATGACTTTATTCCTTTTAGGCGGCTCCGGGTCCCGTTCTGGAGTCTCCGGTTTTCTCCTGCGGATATGGGTAATCGAAACAGTATGAGTGTAGGGGAATGGGGTTTGAATAGACATGTAGAAGGCTATGCCAAGATGTTCAATAGAGGCTTGTGACGGTGGACCTTGGTAATCCTCCAAATCATAATTACATATTAATATTTAACTCCCTCAGTATATCATGCATTGATAGCAGAGATGTTAGCAATATAGACGTACCCAGGGCTTATCGCTTCAAGCACCGGTTCGTCCTCTGGCAGAGCTTCAGTTTGCGGCCTTCTCAAACGCTGCCTCTGGGATTGCCGCCCTTCGGGAGCTTGTCTCAAGTTTGGTACGTCTTCCCTAGGATTCTCAGTTCGTACAGCTCCCCGAGAACGCCCTCCAGATACTCTGATCTGCTTTCGTGGAACTGTCCGAGCGGTCGTCACAGCAGTTTCCGTTGTCGGCGTCTCTTCCACAGGTGCCTCCTCAGGAGTGTAGTGCACAGTGGGAATGGTCTCATCGTGGGTGGATAAAGGATGATGGCTGGTCGCCGGGAAGTGACCGTCTACCGACTCCTGAACTCTGGAGCTTGGGGAGAACATAGGCCTGAAATTCAACAACACATCAATCAAAAGCTCAGCCAGACAATAACTAACATGCAGATGGTCCAACAACACCCACAGTTTTTTCATACTTGAAGTTGAGGTGATAGGAAATCTACATTTTCTACACTTGTCAGACCACTAGATTTCATAACTGTGGTCCCTATAATTACACATGGTACACCCCTATTTAAGTTGCAGTCATTGTATGGTAGTATTACCTGGAAGGAAATGGAACGGTGGCTACTTTCCTAGAATTATAAGACTGGGCATCTTCAAGTCCAATTGTTTCTCTCAACGGGGCATGGGAAGACGTCTCAAACCTCCGGTCATCAAGATTTTCAGATGGCAGAGGCCTCTGCTGCTGTCTTGCAAGGTATCGGCGGTCCTGAGAAGCCCGTCTGGGAGTATTCTCGTCGTCTGACTGTCTGGGAATTGGTTCGGATCTCGTTGGCGCTTTCAATCGCCTCCTCCCTGACGACCTCCTCGACCCCGGAGTGACTGGTTGCTGCTGGGCGCTTCGTCTGGGAGTTTCCGTTGTACGACTATCACCTGATGCTTCTTGAGGTGAGTTGACAGGTGATGGGAAGAAAGGTGTACTGGGTGTTGCGATATGAGAGTGCACCGGGAACTGCCCGTTTGACAATTCTACGGGTCTGGGGCTAGTAACAAATTCGTGCCTGTAATACAAAACAGTGTGAAACTCGCATTTTTCTTTGAACTAGAAAAATGTATTTAGCATCGATGTCGACAATTGTTGTCCATACAATTGAAACATTGTTGTCCATACAATTGAAACATATACCACACAAATTCGTGCCTGTAATACAAAACAGTGTCAAACTCGCATTTTTCTTTGAACTAAAAAAAATGTATTTAGCATCGATGTCGACAATTGTTGTCCATACAATTGAAACATATACCACACATTTGATATTGATTGGCTGCCCCAATAGTTTAGCAAATTTAGTGCTTATGATGTACCTGTAATGGACTTGTACGTTGGCCATTTCTCCAGAATCCTCTTCATACACAGGGACGTCTTTGAGCTTGGAAACGTCTCTAGTGACATTTGGGGCTGCTGGAAGCCGTGGGATGGACGGGGGATGATCAGCAACGAGTGACGACCGCTGGTTTTGATGCCTTCTCCTGAAAGGTGGCAGATTCTTTGTAAGAACTTCACCATCCCAATATTAGGTTGCTAGGACTTGAACCTGATTTTTGTTTGGCGCAAAATTTACACCAAAAGCCTTCAGTGGCTTCTGAGAGGCAGAGACGTGCTAATCATTCCACATCTCATTTGAACTTGCCTGAATCCCGGAGGAACAGCAGGAGTTGTGATTTCGTAGTTGAATCGCAGACGGGTAACCGTACTTTCCACCGAGCGAGTCGTCAGCCTTGGCCTCGAAGTTCTATCGCTCGTCCGCAAATACGGCCTCGTCGTGAAATCTCCTAAACAACGTAAACGGCTTACGACATGCAAATAAAGTCGCTAACAGCTAATCCCTTTTATTAATGACAATCTGACAGTGTAGGACTGTTGGTACGTCTGTTTGTGCGCCTGAGGGGTAATAACATAGGATTTTGTTCACTCTTCAACAAACAAACAAAAATCTTACCTTCGTCGACCTCCTCAAAAACGGGTACGACGTCTTTGAATGACGTCGCGCTGCTCCTTGTGGTCGGCCTCTCGAGTCGTGTTCTAGCTCTCCTTCTAGGCTCGTGGTCAGCCATGAATTTCTCCGTGTCCAGGCCCTTCACTTGCCTTTTGGTCCTAGAAACTTCTGTAGCGTCCTGACTGGGCTCAACTACAAAACACAAATAAAAATAAAATCCAGTCATGCACCATGGCTATAAGAGCAAATTTTCGAAGAAATAGCTGGTTTAGGTAAAATGTCTCCATTTTACTGGTTTTATAACAGATTCAGTCTCCTCTTTTTTCTGAGTAAGTACTCAGTTTTTAGATTTTTCAACTCTGAATAAGATGGTGAAGTCAGAATTGCGATATCTTATTCTGTTATCAGATTAGAGCAGATGAACCGTGAGGAGCATCTCAAGTAACAACCACGTTTTTTCATCTTCAAAGAGCTCCAGATTAAGAACGAAATAAGATTTCACAATTTTGACATCACCATCGTGTTCAGAGTAGAACAGCCTTTAAAATGAGGTGGGTAATCCTCCCCCCCCCACCCCTAAAAACCCTCTTAGCCTTTCGATTGCCAAGAAGATTTTTGTGCAAATTTGAACTTTTTATCTCAATTCTATCGAGCGTTATCATCTGGAATGACACCTAATATATATAAATTTCGGTGTCTTTTGGCAGTCAATTCAGGATGGTCTGAAACGGATTTTGGTATAAACACTTTTCGGAAATTCGAGTTTTAATAATTTTGGACCGTGAAAAGTATTTTCCTTTTCTTTAAAAATTCGCTAAAAAAAAAAAAAAAAAAAAAAAAACAAACAAAACAAACAAGCCTAAACAAAGCACAAACTCCTCCAAAATGGGGAAAATGGGAAATTGTGACTCTAAAACCTCTTCGATATTTCCCCAATAAATTAATGATGATATTATTTTTATTATATATAATATATCCCACAACCAAATGAATCCGTAATGGCCAAATGAACCCTCTTTCTGATTGAACCTTAACTTTCACTTAACTTACTTTCTGCTTTATCTTCGTCTAACGGTGCAGTAAACTCAATTTTCCCTTTAGCCAGCTCGTAGTCTTGCGCCAACTCCTCCATAAGTTTCGCCTTCTTGTCCGCATCCCGTCGGTCTCTATCAGTTCCCAAATCGAACTTCAAGTCAACCTGTGCAAGACGAATAACCTGAATGCATCTGATATGAGAAAATTCTACAACATGACGTATGAGAGTCTGATCTCCAGCTCATGTATTTTATAACCGAACATACTTCTTGGCTCATTTCTTCATAATGGTGCTGCCACAGTTCGTTGATCTTGTCGAAATTCATTTCATCAGTCGCGTTCTTCTGTTCCACTTGGGCTTGGTGTATCGTCTTGTTGACGTCATCCATGATCAGCTCCCCAAGCTTGTTACCCAGCTGATGAAGCAAGCTTTAAACGCAGAATAAATCACGCCAATTAAAAGGGTTATCGAATAAGTACTGGTTTGATTTACAAATTGGCAAATATAATGGTTTTAAAGAGCAGTAGGAGTTTTCATAATTCACATCTAACAGTAGACAAAATTCATCGGAAAATACCCTGCAGAATTGTCCATTTCCTTTTCTTCGACTTTGAAGAACTTGGCCATTTTTTGTCGGTCGTGCTCCTCCATGTCCAGTGAGCCCAGGAGATCCTGGAGGAACTGCTCCCTGTGAGTGGGCGTCTCTTCGTCTGGAAGGAGTCTGGCCGCCCTAGTTGGTGTCCCTTCGTACCGGTGATTGTGGTGACGGGTCGTGGTTTCAACTGGCGCTTCATCTGGGTATCTGCAAGGAGAAGTCAAATGGCATTTTGTAGTAAGTATTCGTAAGCATTCTTTTGTGGTTAGCATTCGAAAGCGTGATCGATCAGCGCCTAAGATGGGATCTTCATGTCAACACAATTCTGCGCAGGATGAGGAAACCGCTGTACATCTGTCGAGAGGTGAGGAACTTCTTTAGCCCAAGCACAAAGCGCATGCTGTACTTCACACTGGCTCCTCATCTATGGTGCGGTGGCGTGGGTGGCTGCGGTTTTGGGTCCAAAAAATGGTAATCAACGTTCGATTGAAAAAAGTCCCCAGATTCTCCACGGAGGGCCCCTTCAAGGAATTCAAAGTGCTCACTGTACAAAAGCTAGAGCTAATAGAAAGAGCAACCTTGAACGTCCAATAGCTGAAATTCTACGACAACCGCGGAGTGCAGTTATTAAACGGTCTGCCCCAAGAATTACGGTCGATCTTTCAAAACCCGACTTCATTGAATGTAGGCCCACTAAATTGAAAAGTGTCAATAATAGATTAATTTATATCATGTCCTCATTAGCTATTTACTATATTTTTGTTAAGAGCAGATGTTTATTTATTTATTTTTTCCATAATGTACATTTCCGCCCCTCAGCACAAGCACGGCTTAAAGAGGGGAGCTGCACTGCATACATGATATATCCTGTACTCTGATTAATATTCAATAAATGGAAAAATGAGGCATCGTGAGTCTACTAGCTTTGTTGGACATGTTCAAGCAACAAAACACCTTACCGATATTTTCATTCGATAGGTCAAATGATCAGCGTTTTGGACACTTCTGGGGTGGCCCACACAATTACTCGCTCATCATTTGCCGCCCGCCCTGAATCAATACCCAAACCACAAATCACTACTACGCTCTAATTATTACAGTATTACTACAATATTGATTCAGGGCGGGCTGCACATGATGATTGATTGATTGATTGATTATCGCTTTATTTACATAATCTGGCAAGATTTGGTCACATCAGACCATTCTACCACCTAACCAGATACAATTCAAAAAGAAAATAAACAGACATCTGCGTAAATACATGATGAAAAATAGGAGGGACATAAAATGACAAAAGAAAATTAAACTTCATTTCACTTTGCGCTGGGTGTGCTAATATTTGGAAAGCAACAATTCCTTGACTTTCGTCTTGAAAGTATTATAGTTCTGGATCTCTCTTATCTCCTTTGGAAGATCGTTAAAATGCTGCACGCTTTTGAAAGTGAACGATTTTTGGAACACAGTTGTTCGGCAAAAAGGGAGGCGGAAATTTATGTCTCTGAAACGAGTGTTGACATTATGAGTATCAGAGAAGGTTTTAAATTTACTTGATAGGTATGACGGCCTTTTAGATGATACAACACGGTGAACTGTAGTTAATAAAACAAATTGGATAAGATCATCATACTTAAGGATTTTCATTTTCTTAAATTTGTCTTAAATTTGTGAGAGAGTAATTGTGTCAATCACATACTTATGATTGGCGTGTCGGGGTTCGGCGGCCGATCGTTTCGTTCGGATTTTGGGCACGTCTCTGAAGAAGGCGTCGTCGATGGAGTCATCGGGATAATCGTCGTAGCCCGTCGGGAAGTCGTCCGGGGCCGTCGGAATGTGCACAGATGGATCCTCGTGCAAAGTCACATTCGGTTTGACAGCCCTCACACTCGTCGACGTGGACGTCGAAGTCACGATGGACACTGAAGCTTTAGCAGTGGGCTCTGCACAGATACGAAAATACCAATTGTAACACAATATAACTCCAGACTTGGTGAAACTTGAAAATTTGTTCTTAATTTCCATAACTCATATACCTGGAACTTTTCTCGGATGGAAATACTGGTAGTTGTACTCCTTGCCAGTGTCAAAACTGTGCAAAAATGTAGAATCGCCACTCTGCAAAATAATTCAAACATGTTGAACTGAACAAGTTTTCTGTTCTGTCAAGTCGTAGTATTTTTCTGCAGTAGACCAAAAAAATAATCATGGAAATTGATGGAAATTCGACGCATTATGGGACAATAGAAAACAAGGGGGCCCTTCATGTAGAAGTCTCAAGCTACATATAGAAAGCCTCTGGTTCGAGGTGTCACATGAGGGTATAAGAAGATTATTAACCTGGAAATGGTGATAGTTGGACTTCAAGGTTGGGGGTGTGGTGACTTGATAAAAGTTGGTCTTGTGTCTGTCCTTCACAGAAGCCGTCAATGATCCGTGGCCTCCAAGAGGGGCGTAGCGGTTAGCTTGCTCACGCTCCTCTTGCCGAACCCTGTGTTCGTCCTGGCGAACTCTCTGTTCGTCTTGACGGATCCTCTGGTCGTCCTGGCGGATCCTCTGGTCGTCCTGGCGGATCCTCTGGTCGTCCTGGCGGATCCGATGGTCTTCCTGCTGTATCCTGTGGGCGTCTTGGTGATTCCTGCGGTCGTCTATTCGAATCCGACGATCCTCCTGGTGGAGTCGGTGGTCCTCCTCAAGAAGCCTCTGATCCTCCTGGTCGATGTCGTCGTAGGCGTCTTCCCTGGGCGGCAGCTGAGTGACCTGCGGGCGTCCGTAGTAGCTCGGCTTGGGCGTCGAGGGTGTCAGACCGGCGAATGCATTGTTGATCACTCGAGGAGGCGGTGGTTTCACCTGAAAACACACATCAGAATTGGAATAGCTGTATCTGCACCAGGGAATTGAAGACTGAATTAGTTAACCCCAGTCAAATCAGTACATCTCGTACAACGAAAAAAACACCACTAAGAACAATACTAATCAACTGAAAAAATACGAAATCCAACCTCCACCACCGACAAACTACCTAAATCCAGAACAAGTGTGAGTGCACCGTAAATATCTGAATGGCCCGCACCTTGGGGGTTTGTACAGATTGAGTGAAAGCATTGTGGAGCGCGAGGAGGGCAGCTATGGTCTCTGGGTTGTTCTGGTAGTGCTGTCCTACTTTAGGGGTTGCTGGAGTGACTGTCGTCGTCGTTGTGGTCGTCGGCCGGGCCGTCGTAGTCGTCGTTGTGGTTGTCGTTGTTGTGGTGGACGACCGCGTCGTCACTTCGGCCGAAAGATCGTAGTCATCTTCTTCCGTGCTGCAGTCCTCGCAGAAGAATTCTTCTTCAGGCTGGATCCTTCATTTCAACAAAATATTTTAGTACTGCATTTTAACAACTGCATTGTCGGACACCTAAAAACATTCATGGAGCCAAATTGAAAACAGGAGTCTTAAAAATTCAAAATGTCCTCTTCCACAATGTTTAGCGTCCCTAAAATTCGAAATCTCATTCAACATTTGACAACAAGTCTCAGTAAAATCAATAATAATTTGGTGATACCAAGAAAACAATTTTACCCTCCAGCCTGGTTCCCGTACAGCTCGAGATTGAGGTTGAAGAAATCTTCGGATTTGGAACAGTCGACTTCGTCAATCCTCTCGCAGACTCGAGTCTCCTGATCGAAAACAGTCCCATTCAAACACAGGAACTTGATGTCCGTCACTTCACCTGCGCGTTCGAATAATATCAGTGTTTCTCAGCCAAGTACGTTCTTTTTTTATGATTTTTAATATACATTTTACATGATTAATTGCGTTATATACTTGTATTATGTACAACTCGCCAAGATATTATACATGGTGGTTTTATACAATTTATACAACAGCACACAGTAGCATCTGGATTTATGGAAGCTCTAAGGCCAAATATACAGACGACTTGCTATCTAGCGAAGTTTTCTAGCTACAGCAGAAACGAGTACTGGCCAACAAAAAAGGGTGTTGTTTGGTGCAGAAGAGGTGAGGATTGGTATTGTCGTTTTTCAGTGTGCTGAATCCAAATCTGAACCCCGTTTTTTGGTATCAGGTCTAGTTTTTGAGATATAGTTCATATAGGTACCAAATTCAACCACTCTTTCTGTTTTTTTGTTTGTACTTCCACAATTTTACCGCCGTTTTCTGTGTAATGGAAGAAAACAGCTAAAAGCTGGTTGAAAGTGAAATATTAATTGGGATTTTTTGTAGTGCTACTTATAACAATAAAATGTAGCTAGATAATTCGTATATGAGCTATAAGGTCTCTCAAAAACTAGACCAGTTACCGAAAAACGGGCTTCAGATTTGGATTCAGCACACTGAAAACCCCAATACCAACCCTCACCTCTTCTGCACCAAACAACACTTTATTGTCCAAAATTGGACATCATCATCACAACTGGGCGTAGTCATGTATGAAATTTCACGCAGATTACAAACAATACTTTACTGTACAAAATGCTTGTAAGGGGAATAATTAGCAACTTAAAAATTGTTACAATGTAGATAGGTACCTACTTGATGAAATGTCAAACACAATACCTATATACCTACTCAAAATTAAGGGGGGGGGGAGGTACTTTTGTATCTTCGCGATGTGCAGATATCGATTAGTCAACATGGGTATCGATAGTGTATCGAGGTATGTATGGCTCAACTCACCGGAATACGGGACAGGTTTCAAAGCGTAACTACTCACGTTTATAGTTTATTCAATTTCGACAGGGAATACACAACTCAAGAATATACATGAACCGACAAGAACTTCTCTGGGATTCCTGTTCCTAGGTCTCGAGGATTCCAGGTTTGATACCGACCACAGAGGAGTTGTTGCTCCTTGGCCCTTTTTTCCTGTTTTCAAGGATGTGCGTTAGGCATGCCCCTTGAGTTCTTAAATAAAATAGCCAGTATTTCATTCTTCAGTTCATTCCTTCGCCCAACTCTTTCGACTATACATTTTTGAGGTGGATTCTTCCAACTTCGTGCTTTTGAACGTTCAGCATAAAGTTGATAAGTAGAACTAATGAAGAGAAAACAGCACAATTTTCTCTGCTTGATACAACATTGAATCAGGAATACGCTATTGGGCAGTTAACTGTACATTCTAGGGGAGCTCAATTATTTTTCACTCACTATTACAAACACCTAAAATGCCTATTAGCTTCACTATAATGAATGTACTATGATGGATACATACGATGATATCATCGCTAGTTAACATCAATTTTGACGTCTTTTATGGAATATCAAGTGGGAAAGTGGTTGTTTGGCGGTCAACAAATCATCGTAGATACTTTATGGAAAAAAATGTCTTACAGAGTGAATATTGCTCGTCTCAGGCCTAAGCCAATACAGGAAACCCACCCACGCCAAAAGAACACTAACAAAAATAGATAATCAAGTTAGTTTAAAGATTCACTAGGGTAACTTACATAACCTTTAAAGATACAGTAGGATAACTTACATAACCTTTGAATTGTGTCACCTTCTCTTTTTTATTTATTTTTTATTCTTGGGTGAGATGCTGGCGTGCAATTTCTCATAAGATGCAGCCAATGTAATGGTTAATTGGTTATCAATCAAATAAATTGACAAACTATTTAATTATAAGTAGTTCAAAGTTCAACTTTCCACCGCAGGCTGACCGTATTACTTTGAGTGACCGCCTGTAAATCACTGAAATTCCGATTGTATTTTGCATACCTATTCTAACAATCTCAACCTTGCAAATCGGATCTATTTCTACCAGTGGCGCAGGAATTTCGTTGGGAGAGGGGTGGGAAAAACAGTGTACAAAATAGAGGGTTTTACTACCTTATTAATCAATTAGTAATCACAGGCGGCAGAACGACACTACCGCCATTTTAAGGGCGATCGCAGCGCAGCCAACGGTAATTGAAAAATAACTGATTACGAATATAGTGCTCCGTATAAGCATCAATACCGTCAAAAAATTACAGGTTTGATTTGGAAGAACATTGACAAATCATTTGGGACTTGGTAACATAACAGTCACAATAATGTAAAATAATAACGTAATTGTAATACAAATATGGATGCATGTAGAATGCAACAGCCACCACCTGTGCCTTTACCACCACCGAATCATCGCATCACCGTTTATAATCTACCAAGACTGGAAACTGGGTTTATATTTCAACTAAAGAAAATTACCATTTAAATAAACTAGGGATTATCAATATTTCTGTAGTAAGTACCTACTGAAAGTACCCCTAAGTGACAAAATCAAGTTAACAGTACGTTGTTGTACGAAATTTGATTGGAAAAACTAGATTGTGACAGGATAATTCTGGATAACAGGATAATTCTCAACATTGTGACGAAAAAAATGCAACGTATTCTGGAACACTTTCCAGGGTGCTAGAGTCTTGAAATTTTGTTTAAAGGCTCCGTTTGGAATCTAGTTGGCTGATGATCCTCGCCTTCAAGATCGGACTACTATCAAAGGCCTGCAGGACCTAGGTTGGAAGTTTTTTTGTAATGAATTTCAAAAATCGGACGACTCAGGGGCCTTTAGAATTTAGAAATGTATTTCAAAACTCCAAGTCAATCACAGCCAGAGATATCCTTCAAAAACCTTCCAACCTGCTGGCCTTTAAGGGTAGTTTAGAGGGAGTGTGAAATACGAAAAAATGAATAACTTTGTTGCTGGTCGACTTATCGACTTGAAATGTGAACCCCTGTTTCGTAAGGATGAAGCTTCTAGGAGCTTCTAGGATGAAGCTCGTACGAATTTTAGAATAAGGAGCCCGTCAGATCTGCCGATTGCTCAGAACAGATAACTTAGTTGTGGTTTGACCTATCGACTTTACATTTGAACCACATAAGGATGGTCTCTGGCCTTATAGGAATTTTCGAGTACCTACAGTGCTCCTCACAACAGTTGAGTGCCCTGTACAGATAACTTTGATGCTGTTCGACCTGATACTGTATTTTGAAAGTTTCATATTCAAAAATACATATCAATGATCTGAACTGTACCCAGTAAGGAGAAATTTCGTCCTAGAATCAGCTGAATTTAAGTTACTTATATTGTTGATTTTTGTTGAAGTCAAAAAGAACCTTTTCAGTTATTTTTGTCATGTACCCCCCCCCCCCCCCCACCAAATTGAAGGTATTGTAATAGTGTTGTTATTTTGCATCTACTGACCAACTTCAACCAACTTCCACCTCAACTAAACCATGCACCAAGTAGTGATTACTAAGTGTTCCTTACATTGAAACTTTGTTATAGTTGTACTTTGAAAGAACCGTGATGATTGTTGAAGACTGAATTCCAATCATTCGCATTTCCACTACCAATGATTACTAAATAGACGAAGTGAGAAAGGAACAGCTTTCCTCGATCGTCACAAGATTTTTCAAAATGATTAGCAGTTATGGTATCGTTACCACGACGCCAATCTGCTTTTTTGGTCATTAGCGCATCTACGAATATTCGATGCGAATTTCTTACTCTTCTTGCTCTGGCATGCTGTGCCCATTTCAAGGTACCCAAAAGTGCATTAATACAAAAATGACCAAACAAGCAGATTGGCGCTTTTGGCGTGGTGGTAACGGTATTATCTACTCAAGTAGTCCAGGCGGTTCAGGTCAATTCGCACCAAGTGATACGTAGTTAACTACTTACCTAAGTGGTATGACGAGCAACCCTCCGAATTCCTTGTAAGGGCTTCATGATGAACCACAGGCTGAAATGAGCCGTTCTTTGATTTGACCGTACTGTGCCCTTCAAGTTTGTAATGGCTCAAGTGGACCTGTCTTCATGATCGTTCTCGAATGATTAACATGAGCTACACAAGACCATTGTTGAGTTACTTACTTCGTCCCATTCATGCCTAAACCATGAATGTGCCAAAAATCGAAATTTGAGTTCAGTATCACTTGCTGAGAAATGCTCAGATGTTTTCCAAGGATTTCTTTGGATTTTTCTTGCTCAGGTGTTTTTCCAAGGATTTCTTTGGATTTTTCTAAGTATTTCTCTTAAATAGAGGAGGTCAACACCCCCCTCCCCCACCCCGGAAGTGATGCCGAACTCAAATTTCGTTTTTTGGCACATTCATGGTTTTGTCATGTAGGGGACGACTTGTAGGGCACAATAGAAGAGGGCTTATTACGGACCTGGAGCCCATTCAAGTAACTAAGAGGAATACTGGTTACACCACACCATCAACCACCAAAGCATTCATAGTGCTACCTTAGGTGATTTGTTTAAAGCTCTTCCAATTTGAAACCAGCTACTGGAAACTTGAAAAAGTGTCCCCTGGAAGTGGGAATCGGTTACTTCTGTTTTGGATACGTACTTTGAGCGGGTTCAGTACCTTTTTGGCCGATCGTGCAAACATGGAACATCTGACATCCAGTCTCCACGTCGGCGTAATATCCCCCGATGACTTTGTCTTTGCATGAGAAGTTTGTTTCCGGGAGGTTGTCAAAGTCCAAGTACTGGAAAATTAAGGCGGTTTGGTGAGAGGTGGTGGATAAGCCCGAAGTTGCACAGGAGTTTGGAGACTCAACAAAGAGTTTGGGGGAAACAGAAGTGTTAAGGGAAACCAATGAGACATGAGGTGGGGGCAACAGTGACGGGTCCCCTGCCCTGAAACTCATGGGGTGCACACAGATCAAGAGGCGTTATCGCAAAGAGGGCGGAAGAGGTGCTTTTCGCGACCAAATACAAATTTTAAATATAATATATTATGTAAATTGGATAAATGTTTTAAGCTTTAAATAAATAAATCTTCAAATTACAAACGCGACTAAATAATATTTATGATATACTCGTACAATAGACATGAAAAAGGTTCTGTTTTTGTAATATTCGTCGTTGAACTTATGAAACGAATCTGGACGATTTTTCATTTTCAAGTTTAGCCAGAGTCCAGGAAGAGACGGCAAGGGGCGGCTTACATCACGAATAATAGCCTTATCTTCCACGGACAAACGGGAATAGTCGAGTTTTACCAACTTTACTGAATTATTCACCGTCGGAAAACGGAAAAACCAGCATGTCTAAAAGAGCGAATTTTCGAAGAAATAACTGGTTTTATGTGAAATGTGATGTTTGGAACAAGTGGACCGAAAGCAGAGACTGAGACGAGGAGAAACAGTCTACTCATAATAAGGTTTTTTCCATTTTTCATGTCACTAAACCTACCACAACCCCACACATACCCGCCGGCCAGACAAGCCAAGGAGGAACGGATAAAACGTTAACCAGTTAATATTTTGGGTTTATTGGCTGAGGGTGCACATGCTCCTGTGCTCCTTCAGTAGCCGCCACTGGGGACCAACCAACTCTCAAAAACCAAAACTCAGCTCATTACTATCATTCTAGGTGAATCGCCTATGCAATGGGATTTTGATGATATTCAGTATGTGATGTGCACTTACGCCAGTTTTGACGGCTGTTATCGCATCATAGCAGTACAGGAGGCCAAGTGTCAGCGCTGCAACAAAGAAAAATCCCATTTAAACCACATGATAAGCCATAAAATTCTACAGTTCGTTATACTCATTGAAGTGCGTAATACACACTACTTGACGGCAACATGATAATAAATAAAATAAAAAATAAAAACTCTTAGAGATAACGAGAAAAAAAAACAAAAAGAAAACTAGAATTGCGTATTATGAAAAAAGAAAGAGGAAGAGGGAGACTGAAAAGAAAAGAATATAAAGAAGAAGAGTAGAAAGAAAATGCAGTAGAAATGAAGGAGGAAAGAGGATTACTGAAACGTGATGAAGAGACTATTGGTGGGTAAAATGTTCTTTTAGTGATTTGGTAATTGCTCCGAGAGTGGGGAGAGACCTGACAGCGAGAGGCAGACGGTTCCAAGCTCTTGCTCCTGCCACACGTAAGGAGTTACTAAATGCTTTAGTTTTTGCAAATGTTTGCACTAGAGTGGACAGTCGAGGGGACAAACTAACAGAAAAAATTTGCTAAATTGCGATACTGTAGTAATTTGTTTCGTCAATAGAGTGCCATTAGTAAGAATTATGGCCTGGCTTCATTCAGAATGTCTTGGAAGGACACGGTTAAGTCATTAGGAAATGTCTACTGTGCGGTCTCCGGAAGCGAAAGTGGTCTATCCGGTTGAAACGATTTGAACAAATTGAGGGTTTTATCGCGTCCGTCTCATCCTCAAAATTAGAAAAAGAGAAAACGCCAAGTTCAACACAAACAAGATGGTAAGGAATTCTAATAGTAATTCTAGTTTTCAGTAAATATGTTCATTGTGACAAGTAGAGAAGGTAATGTGGTAAGAGTTCTGGATAACCTAGTCAAGTTCAATAAACTTCTGCATTGTTTTGTTGATGATGTTGATAAGGAATTTGTGGGAACTCTGTGTTTTGTTACCGATCGACACAGTATCTTATTAGGGTCCTGATATTTTGGTTATCCATGTTGAAAAACTGTGGAGCTGCTCATAGGCCTTGCGAGGATTTCAGCACATTTCAAAGTATCGAAATAATGTAGCACTGAATTAATAAAACACAATGTGTGTATACACATGCATGACATACCTCTAATTATTTAAAAAAATTGAAAGAATTAACAAAAAAACAATGTCATCCTTTTCACCAAAAAACACAGGTGATTGGGAAAAATAATTTATAATAATTTATTATTTGAAGGAACTGATTGGAAGGAAGTTTAAGATTGGGCGAATAGAGCGATTAATTTGCTTCAATAGGTAATGGTTTGATCGTAATCTTCTCACACTGAATGTTGGCAAGACAACATTTTTCGAAATTGGAGGGAAGTATGGAGATGAGGGAAACGTTTGCCACAGCACAATCCAGATACGTGGATGTATAAATAGGAATCTCTGTTCATCTCCTCCTATCGATATGGTGACAAATCATAAATATCTGGGTGTGAAATTGGACACAAACTTGAGATGGGACGAACACGTCCTTTCCCTACCCAATAGAATGAAAAGATTTATTTTTGTATTTCATCGTGTCCGCAATGTGCTATCGAGAGAGAAATCAATCTACGACACAATGGTTCAATCGATCCTACAATATGGGATACATGTATGGGGATCCGCTCAAAAAAATGTCATGTCAAAATTAAGTGTTGTTCACAAGGCAATTTCGAAAGTACGCTTTCATCTCCCCCGTCGATTTTCATCCAATACGCTCCACTCATCCACAAAGACTTTATCCATCAAACAGTTATTCTGTAAAAACTTATGATTGTATTATCATAAGCTTCCCTTAATTATTGCTGCGGAAACAGTGTAACATTACCCAAGAATGTAATGTCGTCAATCCGCGCCCACGCCTCCATTTATCTACAAAAAATCCGTTGTACTTAGGTAATGTCGTCAATCCGCGCCCACGCCTCCATTTATCTACAAAAAATCCGTTGTACATACCTACTATCAATTATTTACAGAAATCACAATCCGGAAATCATACTATCAATTATTTACCGCACCCACTTCACCCCCCGACCACACACACTCTTCCTAACTCTATAGCCTAACTCTAATATCATTTTGGGGATACATGACATGATGTTACATGACATGTATTATACCTATTATAATTTTCGGTGTCTTTTGTTCTGAAACGGATTTTGGTATACAAATTTTTTGGAAATCCAAGTTTAAAAACATTTTGGACCGGGAACAATAGCTTACTTTTCTTTGAAAATTCGATAAAAAGCCACTACACCATGATGTTACAAAAACAAAAGGTTTTGGTTTATTATCTTCGATAATGAACCATTGGAATCGCCCAAAGAAAAAAAAATTTTAACCCCCCCTCAAAATTTGTTGGTTTACGTTTCAAGATACGTAGATTCAGAAAATCGAATAAAAAAAAATCCGTCCGTCCGCCGTACGCCGTACGCCGTCCGCCGTACGCCGTCCGCCGTCCGCGCCACTTTGCCCAGTTAGCGTTGAGCTAAAATTACGAAATTTGGTTTCTGGGTTTGGACCAGCCCCACAATGGTCCTCGAAACTTTTCATAACCCTAGGTCAAGGGTAAGGGGTTCAAAACGAATTTTGAAATTTTGAAAATTCCATATCTCGAAAAATTCATATAGAACGGTATGTTTTTTATTTCATATTTAGATAGAGTTTGCTCCGTAGAATTTTTTAAGACCATCCGCAGCTTTATACGACCAGCCGTTCGTTCACAATGAGGGCTCAAAGATTGTGCCTCACAACACGATCGTGTATCAAACTGTTGAAATACAGGTCCATTTTCATACTAACAACCTCTTTGGAACATCATATGGCTTAAGAGATGTCGAGTTTGTTGTTCTGAGGTGCGTTTCGTGCTACGGAAATGAAGGTAATTTCGAATGTTTGTTGGTAGGTACTTCTTTTATAGAAAAATTATGACCGACGTAGTATTAAAAACCCCAGAATTATATCGTATTAATTAATCATAATTAATAATAATTATTATTAATAATAAATACGAATTATTAATACCTAACAATAAATTATAATAATTTTCACTAGGTACTTGATAAAATTGTTAATAATTAGTGATAATTGATAATTATAATTAATCTAACATTTAGGATCTAGACATTTAGACCTAGTGATCTAGACAGAAGGGTGATCTGTACAAAGAAGATAATGAACCGTTGTGTCAAGAATTTGCAGAGTTTTTTGAACTAGGTACACCCTGATAACCATTGGTCGGTATCTATTTTAGTTCTCAACATTAAAATGTCTAGTACTCACGGTGAAGAGCCCTTGAGATCTGGCACCTGTCGAATTTTTTGCTTAAACTTCGCGAAACGTAGGAAGATAAACTAATCGAACAACAGTTGTTTATCTTCCTTCAGTTACTGAAACCTATCAGCACTCATCAAAACAAACAGAATTGCATGGATATTATCAATTTATTATCAACTCAGATCGTGGATCTTTACCTTCTTCTTTTCCCTAGATGACTTGGCTTCAGCCATGAATTCTTGATTGAAACCAACTATCAAAACGAGGTAGCATGGAAGAAGGAATTCTTCCATGGGTAGGTAGGAAGCTGTAGGTAATTTTCAATTGAATGTTTTACTTTTGATTAAATATTTTGTTATTCGTAATAAATTTGTTCATCATTCAACTTCTACCTACATTCTTCATTTTTTATGGGGAAGCGCCGCTTCCTGCGCTGCCCCTGACGCTACGCCCCTGGCAAATATACAAAACGGGCATAAGTATAAGTCGGTAGATATTCAATTTGAGATGAATTCTACAGGGTGAGCAACCGGCGATCCTCCGCAGCAACACGGACACTCTTGTCTAGCGCTGCGGAGTAAATTGACTGTAGTGCTTATTTACGAGAAGTAAAATAAGAAGTTTAATTTTCCAATAAGAATGATGTTCAGTTTGTTTTGTTGTCGTCAATAAAGTACTTTCTCTCTCTAGTATCATTCTCGACGGCGAACCTACTCAAATTTTACTTGGGTCAGGTGCTTGCATCGAACCACAACGACTAGGTAAATCATTTTACGATTCAATAGGTACTGTATTGTTTGTCAATTATGACAATAAACGTTCTGTATTCTGACTAAACGACTGTGAAATTTTTACTAGAGAACAAAAATGTTTTCTAAGTGTCCTTCGATCGAAGAGGTGTGTAGAGTGAGTGTTATAAAAAATAGAAGAGTGTTATAGAAGAGTTTTAGATGTTATAAAAATACCCAACCTCTTGCCCACAAGCGAGGCGTGATCCAATTTAATAATACTTTTGGTGGGATCAATGTCTATTAGCTACAATACGAGATAAAATCACAAAAAGTGATTTTTGAGTATAAAAAGTGTATAAAAAGTTGTATAAAAAATGTATAAAAATTTGAGTATAAAAAGTGATTTTTTCTATTAGTTGAGTATAATTATTTATAGTATTATTGAGTATATTGAGTATAATATTATTTCATTTTGCTTTTTTTTTTACTAAGGTACTTGAATTCTACTTTTGACTATTGTGATAAACAGAAGATTTTGTTATGTAGGTATCTACAATTAAAGTAGAGTTTTGGATTACGCAAGGAAGTGAAAAGTAATTAGAAGAGACAGCAATTAGAGAACTAGAACGATTTTAATCAACACAATCACATGAACATCACAAGAGACACAAGTAGAGATACTAGCAGATAGGGAGCTTCAATAATCGCCCAACAGAGCGCTACAAAACAAAATTTGATGTTACAATAGCCCATATCCTAATACTCCCCCTTAACATCAAAATTTAAATCATAAAACAGTGAAACAATTTTTAGGCCAAACCAAGACTCTGACAACAGAATTGGTGCTTTGGCGCTGGTAAACCTTTAGTACAGATGTCCACACACATCTCACCAGTAGACTGATATTTCAGTAAAATTTCTTTACTTTCTACCAACTCTCGAACAAAATGATATTTCACGTCAATATGCTTGGTTCGTCGAGAAAACTCGGGATTAGAAGCAATCTTTTGTGCACTCTGACTATCGTTATAAACAACAATTCCGTGTCTTGGAACGCATACTTTAAAACCTTTCAACAAGTCAGACAAAAAATCCTTCACATACAGACACTCCTTAGATACTTCACAAATTGCAACATATTCACTATGAGCGGAGCTCAGAGCAACGCTGGGTTGTTTCCTACTTTCCCATGAGAATAAGCAATTTCCAAACTTTACAGCGAATCCGGAATAAGAACGTCTATCCAACTCATCATTCGCCCAATCAGCATCAGCAAAACCGGTTACATCAACATTCTGGGTTTTGTTGAAAACAAGACCCATGGTCCTAGTGCCACTCAGATAGCGCAAGATACGTTTAGCAGCAATCCAGCTATCTCGAGTGGGATTTTTATTAAATTGGCTGAGGAAATGAACGGAATAGGAGATATCAGGGCGCGTACCTACACTCAAGTACATAAGGGATCCAATAAGTTGCTGAAAGGGCACGTCAACTGACTCCCCCTCAAGACAAAGTTTCTTGTTCGGGTCCATAGGGGTTTTCACAGGATTAGCATCAGCCATATTAAATTTTTCAAGCAATTTATTAATATAACCTGTCTGGTGTATTTTCAGTTCACCCTTCTCTCTATTCCTCTCAATTTTCCAACCCAACAAATTTTTGACACTACCTAAATCTTTGATGACAAAATATTTGTTCATTTCAGCTTTCACAAAATTTGCCTCAGAAACATCATTGTAGAACAAAACAAAATCATCTACATAAAGGGCTATTATCATTATTTTTTCGCCAGAGATCTTTGAAAATACACAAGGTTCCAATTTACAAGCTGTAAATCCCAATTTTATCAAAACCTCTTTTGCTTTAAAAAACCATAAACGTGCACTTTGCTTAAGGCCATAAATTCCCTTTTTTAACTTGCAGACCTTATTTGTAAGGTCGCCTGCACCCTCTAGACCTTCAGGCAGTTTCATGAAAATAGTTTCTGAAATTTCACCATTCAAGTAGGCGGTTTCAGCATCAAGATGGTCACATTCCAAATTAAGGTTAACAGCCAGACTAAACAAAAGTCTCAAAGTACTAAACTTTACAACAGGCGAAAAAGTTTCAGTGAAGTCCACACCGTAAGTTTGTGTGAAACCTCTTGCAACCAAGCGAGCACGGTATTTGGCAATTTTACCATCAGAATCTCGCTTAACTTTGAACACCCATTTGCTATCAACTATTTTCTGGTTACGAGGACAATCAACCAATTCCCAGGTTTGATTCTTTCTCATACAATCAAGTTCAGTCTTCATGGCCTTTCGCCATTCATTAGCATGAATACTTTGCAAAGCGTCCCTTACTGAAATTGGTTCATTTTCCTCTCCAGTTTTAACATGAAAGCTCGTTTCATAATCAGAAAAAATTCTAGGTCTCCTATTTCGTAAAGGATATCTACGATTCTCACTGTTAGACTCACCAGACGGATTAACATTACCAATTTCCTCAGAGGCATCCGACGTGCTTGGAACACTGCTATCATTGGGGTCAGATGTTTCTTCCTCGTACATACTGAAAGTGGGGTCGTCCCGGCTGGCTCCATCTTCTTCAGAAGTAGTCATTGGCGTCGCGTCGTCATTCTCATCAGTCTCGGAGTCACCAGAATTGCTAGTAGGACTATCTAGCTCTTGGAATCCTTCTAAACTTTCATCATCTTCAAGGGTCAGGTTGACGATCGTGGAAGTTGGCGCTGCTTTGCTGGCATTTCCCTCAACTAACGTTGAAGCATTCCTGTTGGCTAGCTGAGTGATTCTTTCCAAGGCTTCGTGTTCACAAAACACAACATCCCGAGCGATCTTGATTGAGCCACTCTCAGGGTCATACAGTCGATAAGCCTTGCTGTTCTCACTGTATCCAACAAAAATAAAGCGTTCAGCTTTTGGATCCAGCTTTCTCCTTTTGGCGTCAGGGACATGCGCATAAGCGTCGCAGCCAAAAATACGCAAGTGGGAAAGATCGACTTTCTTCCCAGACCACACCTCCAGTGGTGTTGCATTTTCCAACTTTCTTGTCGGAGCACGGTTTATAAGGTACACAGCTGTACTGGCACCTTCCGCCCAAAGCTTCAAATCGGCATTAGCATGATGCAGCATAGAGCGAAGGCATTCGGTGATTTTTCTGTTCCACCTTTCACTTAATCCGTTTTGTTCGGGAACATAAGCGACGGAAAGTTCGTGTTTGATTCCTTGGTTTGTCAGATACTTCTCAAATTCTGAGTTGGTATACTCACCACCTCTATCTGATCTCAAGATCTTGATAGAGCGCTCACATTCCTTTTCGACACGAGCCTTGAAGTCCTTGAACTTCTCAGGAACTTCACTTTTATTTCTCAAGAAATAAATGAATACCATTCGACTATGGTCATCAATAAATGTACAAAAGTATCTGTATCCACTGACTGACTCGACTTGAAAAGGTCCACAAACGTCAGAATGGATCAAATCAAGCTTGTTTGAAGCTCTTCCCTTGTCCTTATCAATCCTGAATGGGAGCTTCGATTGCTTACCTGTCACACATGAAATGCATTTGCGGTCATCAACACCAGTGAAATCGAAACCGGTGGCCAAATTCCGCAACTTGTTCATATATTGACGATTTAGATGTCCCAGCCTGAGGTGCCATAGACGAACCTCCTCCGTTCTGCAAACGAAACCGCGACCCCCGGATGTCTCACCGCGATCTCTCGCAACAACTTCATGTTTTGAAACATTCAGGCTGTAGAGTCCGTTGACAACATCAGCTGATGCAATCTTCTCCCCTTTCACTACTGCATTTTCGAGTATAGAGCATTTCTTCTTATCGAAGACGACGGTATATCCCTTCCTTGCCAAAGAGCTCACTGACAACAGGTTCGCTGACAGTCCGGGGACACCAACCACATCTGTGATCGTAAAGTTCCCCTCACGTAGTGAAACGGGTAAATTTCCACTTCCAGAACTAGTCAGTGTTTCCCCATTCGCTACAGTTATCGAAATTCCGTTGTCTTTACTGCTGAAATTCGACAATTCCACTGTATCTGAACACATATGACGGCTAGCAGCCGAATCAATATACCAACTGGACTTATGGTAATTACCATTTGCAGTACCGAAAGCAGAATATAGGGCTTTATTTTTAAATTCTTTACCTTTCGATTCCAGTTTCAAATTTGGACAGGCATTTTTGAAATGTCCCGGCTTTTTGCAGTGCCAGCATTCAGGGGGTTTCTTCTTCTTGTGCCGAGTCATGAGTGCCGACTCATCACGAACTACTTGACGTTGCTTATTTTCATTCCAATCGTCCCCGTTCTGAAGTAACTTATTTTTCACGTAGTCACTGGTGATTTCGATGTCGATGTTTTCTAACGCCATCACCATTGGACGATAGGATTTTGTTAGTCCTTTCAACAAAATCACACCTATAAACTCATCATCAACTGGCTTTCCCAAACTCGACAACTGGCATGAAATATCCATTACGGAATTTATGTACTCATCCATTGTAGGGAAATCTGCCAGTCTCACTGAGAAAAGTTTCTGCAATAGGATCAACCTCCTATTTAGTCCTTTGTCTTCGAAAGCCTTTGCCAGTGCATTCCAAGCCTCTTTTGCCGTCGTACACTGTACTACGTACGGAAAACAGCACTTTTCAACCATCAGGTTGATTTTGCACAAAGCCTTCTCATCTCTTCGTGCTTTCACGTCTGCTTCAGTTTGGTCACCATCGGGGTATCCGTTAACTGCATTCCACAAATTGTCATGACGAAGACAATTCAACATTTGGAACCTCCAGTCTAAATAATTGGCTCTTCCCCTCAGCTTTTCAAACGTCGGAATCGATGATCCTTTTTCAGCCATCGCACACTAGGTTAGGAGACACACGCGGCTTAACCTCACGATCACTTTATCCGAAAATATCAGGAAAATCACTCTACCCCGACACGAAATACTGGGCCCATAACCTAAAGTAGAGTTTTGGATTACGCAAGGAAGTGAAAAGTAATTAGAAGAGACAGCAATTAGAGAACTAGAACGATTTTAATCAACACAATCACATGAACATCACAAGAGACACAAGTAGAGATACTAGCAGATAGGGAGCTTCAATAATCGCCCAACAGAGCGCTACAAAACAAAATTTGATGTTACAATAGCCCATATCCTAATAACAATATTGTTTCTCTTATGAACTTTAAAATTTCTATTGTAAGTTGAATTAATTCCGAAGACTAGTAATAGCAGCAATGTGTTTCTTTGTTTGCAATTTAGTTCTTCTTATTCATAATATGAACAAGAAGAACTCAATTGCAAACAAAGAAATATAGATATTATGTATATTTTGAAGTAAAAGTTTACGGAAAATGTTTGAGAATCTTTTTCCCACTTTTCCTTTCATTTCACAACTGAGAAAACGCATGCCCAAGGTTCAGCTGAACGTAAGGCAGGTCGTAAAAACCTCCGGATGGTCTTAGAAAATGCTGAAAATTGTTAGGATTTAAATGTTTTAAAAATCAAATATTTTCAATCTTTTTCGGACTAAAAACCTTCAAAACAAGCGCTCAAATAAAAAAAAAAAAAAAAAAAAAGAAAAAGAAAGAAAAAAAAACCTCTGAGTAAACGTTGTGGGTAGGTAATTAATTGAATTCTACGTCGAATGAAGTGAAAGTCGATCGTTTTCGGAGGCGTCGAATCAAATCAATCGAGTTCCTGAACAATCAAATTTTGTATTTCAAAAGTTCTTTTCGTTGATTTTCTTATTTTAAAAAGAATTTTAACATAAAACAACACATTTCATGTGCGAATTAATCGATTAAAACTAATTAAAATTGGTGCAAATACTGCGTTTGAACTCATTTGACGCGGAATTCGATTTCCCACAACGGTTATTCAATGAGGTCTTTGACTTCCACCTCATCGACCCCTCCCCTTTCACCACTTCACTGTTGCGTGGGGGGGGGGGGGGGTGGAGGTTACAGAACCGTGAGAAGGTGAGGGGGAGGAGGTTACAGAACCGCGAGAAGGTAAGGGGGAGGAGGTCACAGAACCGCGAGACGATGAGGGGGAGGAGGTCACAGAACCGTGAGGAGGTGAGGGGGTGGCGGGAAGTTGTGACCAAACCCAGTGGAAATGCAGAAGAGAAGAAGGGGCGGGGTGTGATGAGGTTGTGGTAGGTGAAGGGGAGGAGGATAGATTGATTGATTAATTTAGCCACCTGGGCTAAATTAGTGCCATGAGGCCCACTCTTCCACCATCCGTGGATACCATATTACAAAACTCTGCAACCAAACCAATGGATGATGGTGCTAAACGATGCATTGCATTCAGTACGCTCCTTACTTTGTACTTCTACTAATTCTACTCCTCGTGACAGGATGTTTGTACACTCCCGCAGATCATGCCACGGTAGCTCACTTCCAACCTGGTTACTGACTCCAGGCAATTTTGTTACAGTTATTTTATACCTAGGTGTTTTTACAACCTGGTATATTCTGAGTATGTAAAAAACACTCTTAAAAAAAAAAAAACACTGAGTATATATAAAAACACCTAGGTATAAAATAACTATAACAAAATTGAAATAACTATAACAAAATAACTATAACAAAATTTGTCCATTTTCTCAGGATAAAAATGTAAATAATTAATGTTAATATTGTGAAACTGGTTTTAGGCCCTGAAGATAAAGAAATAATATTTATTAATAATAAATAATATTAAATAAAAGAATATAATATATTCTTCGAAACGTTGGCACATAAATCATCTTTCATTTGACCGACCCTCGACATCCCTCAACATTGTTATTAATAATTTGTATGCTTCATTATTAATAATTATTAAATATTATCTATTAACTTGATTTTTGGAAAACATGTGCTGTTTGAATCAGCTGGGCCAGTTTGAAAATGGCCCCGACAGGCTGCCTCTCTGTTCACTCTCATGTTGTCGATTTTTGATCTGCTCCAACTTTGAGCCGTCATTGTGAACGAACGGCTGGTCGAAAAAAGCTGTGGATGGTCTTAAAAAATTCTAAAAATATGAACTAAAAAATACACCATTACACCTAAATTTTTCGATGTTTGGAATTTTCAAAATTTCAAAATTCGTTTTGAACCCCTTCTCCTTGACCTAGGGTTATGAAAAGTCTCGAGGATCATTGTGGGGTTGGTTGGAACCCGTGAAAAAAATTTCGACATTTTAGCTCAACGCTAACTGGGCAAAGTGCCGCGTACGGCGGACGGACGGATTTTCAATTTCCCGCAGTTTTTTAAATTCGATTTTCTGAATCTACGTACCTATCCTGAAACGTAAACCAACAAATTTTGAGGGGGGGGGGGGGGGTAAAAAGTTTTTTCTTTGGTCGATTCCAATGGTTCATTATCGAAGATAATAAACCAAAACCACGTATTTTACGTTACGTTAACATGGTGAAAATCAGTAGGTATTGAAAAAAAATTGCCCAAGGTACACGACCTTGCCCTAATGTGCTCGTGTTACAGAATACATGACGTCGAATACACTGGAGGTTTAGAGCTTCAACTCCAACGCGGTACGTATTTACCAAGATTGTAGCTCGTCTAATGCTCTTATGTACCTAGTTGGATTCTTCAATCCTAGACTAATGGCCGAGCACGATTACTAGTACGCATTGTTTAACAAACTGTATGTAACTAATGATGTTTAATACGTGATGGAGATGGAATCTCACGATAGACCACGTTGGTTTTTGTCGGCCGAAGAGAAACGTGAGAACGCCAATCACCTTATACCCTTCGCATTAGCGTTACTTCTACCTCCAACCGTCGCCAACAATCCAGCAGATGGTGATACATCGTCGAAGACGTGGTTTCCTGGTGAAGGGGGAGCTGTGGCGGAATCCCCTACCACATAAAAATTCTCCCTCCCTTTGCACACGCTTTGACAGACAGAGGGCGTCTTCATGATGCAACCCTCGTGGGAACATCTTCTCATCCCACTTCTGATGAGTTCGGATTTTTCTTTATGGGCTTCGAACAGGCTTTCGACTTTGTAAGAACACAATCTAAACGTAATCATGGGGGTCACTGGGGCCCGGGCGGTTCAGGGTCTCGCCTGCAATCCGCCGGCTATGAGGTGTTTGCTCTTTAAAGCTGTATTTTTTTTTTTTTAGGAAGAAGATGGCTTTTTCTCGTTGAAATATCAAGGCTTTTTTTCAGGTGAAGGGCTTCGATCAGTATGCCGAGCTACATTTTGAAATCAGACGTCCCTACTGTTAAAACAACTGGGTTGAATATTGGCAAGTGCAAGGCAATATTTACATGATTACGAGATATACCTAAACAATTTACTCAAACTTTCGCAATATCCGCTCGTTCAACTCAGAACGTGTTTACTTGATGAACTAGATTGAAACCAGTTTTTGAAAACTCCGACGATTTGCATGCCTAAACATCCTGCAACACACGACATCCGTCAAAGATCGAATTGGAACAGTCACAATGAATTACTGTAATTTTACATCAAACAGGACTCTAGACTCCCAATTACAACCGTATAAAATAGTACCTAAAGCTTCTTCGTATCATCCATGCTTTTCCACGGTCTCCCCAAGGAATTAAGGGAGAATCTGATGATCTCAAATCTTTCAAAATGTATCTCAAGAAACACACAAAAATGAATAATTAGGTAGGTGCAGAGTTCTTGTTTCGAAGGTATACATTTTTGTAAGTATCTAATTATTTTTTCTTCAGGTAGGATGTATTTTTTTTTTTTTTTTTTTTTTTTTAACAAAAATTAAGAACTAAGTTTTTTCTCTTAGAACCAAAATGTAAAGAGCCTAATGACCAGGAACATCTTAACTATCTTGTAATCATATCGTCGCTCCTCTGCCAAAACCACGAAACTTTAAAACTATCCTCTGCCAAAACCGCGAAACTGCAAAAATTCGAAAAATGGGCGTCGCTGTAAATAGTGACATTGATCAAGTATCTCCTCCAGAAATTTCATCTCTCTAACCCATTATAGACCTCTCTCGACCTTATAGTGGGGTTAGAGAGATGAAATTTCTGGAGGAGATACTTGATCAATGTAACTATAGCCCAATTTTCGACGCTTAGCCCAATTTTCGAATTTTTGCAGTTTCGCGGTTTTGGCAGAGGATAGTTTTAAAGTTTCGTGGTTTTGGCAGAGGAGCGACGTGCAAGGTGTCTCAACTTAAATCCGAAGGAATTTACAATTCTACAATTAATTTGCAAGAAAAAGGGTTTCTTGGACTTTTTTAAAATCCACTCTAAATGCAACTTTTTCCAATTTTAAGATTGTTTTCGTGGTTTCGTGGTTTATTCAAGTAATTAAAGGCAATAAATTCCGTAATCCGTCAAATAAATTCAAATGTAATTTGAAAAGAGCGTTAAAATTCCCATCTCCCTGATGCATAATCAAAATTTTAATGCATACAAAACGAGATCAAAGTGCAAACTTTGAGATTTTGCTGTGGTTATGGGCCCATGAAGATTCAGGTTTGACTCGGAGAGTAGGGCTGTTACGCCAAAGATTATTTCTACCTCTTAACTTCAAAACCAAGTTCGGCAAGTAGGTATTTGCCGAACTAGGTTTTGAAGTTGATGATGAGTGGATCGGGGCTTTATTACTTGCAGGGTTGCCTGATGAGTATGGGCCCATGATCATGATGCTCTAGAGCTCAGGAACGGCTGTCACAGCGGAACGGCAGTGAAAGTCAAACTATTCCAAGACGTCAAGACTCGTTGTCAGATGAAGTGGGTAAAGAATGACACTTCATCTGACAACGAGTCGGCTCTGTACGGTAAAAGCAACAGAAATTCAAGTGAGAAGAAAATAGTTTGTTTTCCTTGTAATAAGCCCGGTAATATTGATATTGATCACCACTAAGTGCCCAGAGAAATTTAAATCTACCAATAACGGCCAAAACACTGATAAGAATCAGTACCATAACGAGAAGGGAAGCAAAGAGTTTCTAGCTTCAAATGAATTGAATTGTCAAGACTGGGAGTTGTGGCGTGCTCCTGTAATCCAGTTACTCCGAGGTCAGGTGGATGGTTTGAGAGCGACTCACTGTGCGCAGTTGTATCTGCGTTGACCAGGTTATGTCAAATAAGGCCTCTGGCCGGTGTTGATGTATTAGCCCTAAGACCCAATACTTGTATTGTACATAACTTCTGTCAATAAACGTTCTGTATTCTGTTGACCAGGACCTGGTGTCCGCACTGAGCTGATCATTAAAATGGTGACGTCGGAGGAGTTCGATGCCAGCAGGTTTTCTAAGGAAGGGTGAACCGGGCCAGGGGGAAAACCCAACAGCCAAAAATCCTAAACTCAATCGTTGGAATATATTTCGCTATTTGCAAGGAATAAAAATTAATTATTAAATTTAATTAAAATACTTTAAATCAGGTAGTCAGGAATTGTTGTCATAAAGTGATTCTGATTGGGGGAAAAAAAAGGTCAACTATTGGAATAACGTGAGTTAACTATGTACATGATAATTATCATTGAAAAATCATTTATAATTATTATAAATGATTTTTCAATGATAACTTCGTTTTTCCTCGATATTTTCGAGTAATCCGGCTTTTTCGATAATCCGGCAGTGCTTTGGTCCCATATCTGCCGGATTACCGAGGGTCTACTGTAATTACTACTGTCAGCATATACTCTTAGTTTGAATATATCTAAAACAAAGTACATACCTTGTTTTCGCTAAATCAGCGAGTAAAACTCATCTACAGAACTGCGTGTAATTGCATGGTTGGGACGATTGAATCCGGAGAAGTGCTTGTACCCTATACATGAGCGAGTTTCCAGTGCTAGATACCTGGGTGTTGTTATTTACGAGGATTTGCGATGGGATATTCAAATTGCCTTATTAACTGAGCGAGTAGTAAAAATTCAATTATTTCTTTTATAGGCTGAGAAAGATGGTACCGTTCAAGTTTCTGCTTATGCTATATAAAACTTTGGTACAGAGTATTATGAGCTTTGGAATTTTAGCCTGGGGCGGGGCTGCTTAAACCATAATAAATCCACTGATAGTTGCAAAAAGCAATTCTAAAAGTTATCGCCTTTAAATCTGGAAGATTCCATTACGTTGATCTTTTTTCTGTTGTCCCGGTCTTCTCGATTAACTAGGTGTAGGTATATGAAATCCGCGCTCATGTACTTTCACAAGTATTCGTGATTTTAGCTATGCACAGGTGCCGTCTCCATATGTGTTTCGTATGACTCAGTGTATAAACCCAGTCCCGCCCAGCCGTTTGAAATGTACCTCACGTCATTTATATTTTAGCCTGCCAATTCTGCTGAGACACTTGCCCAACAGGTTAACCGTACCTTCTATCTTTAGTCGAGATAAATACAAGAAATATGTCTTCAGCTTTCTAATTACTAAGGGACATGCCGAATGCGGAAACCTGTTTTCAAGCTTCTATGTTATGAATTAATCACAATAAAAATGTGTTAAATTAAAAAACAGGAATAAATCAACAACGATAAAAAGTTAACAACAAATTAAGAGATAAGCTTTATTAATAAGTAAACTAGGAATTTAAAGTAAGTCTACAAAATAGAGAATTAAGGAAAAATTAACAAACTGCAGCTGTACCAATAGTAGTGGCGTTGAACTTTCGATAGTTTCGGTTTCCGATAGTATCGATGGTTTTTCCAAAAACTATCGATAGTATCGATAGTTTTAACACTCGTCTCTTTTCATCAAATTTGGCCTCAAGGAATCTGGCCTCCTCTGTTTGTATTGTCAGTTGTCGTCGTCTTTCATGAGTGTTTTGTAGTGAAAGTATTCCTGATGAGTTCAGTACATAAATGCGTTGTACATGCGAAAGGCTTATTGCTGAATAAAAATATAAAAGTTCCTTGGTAACAAAAAACGACTTATGGTTACGTCACTTACATGTCGATTTTGCGTTGTGATTTTTTTTTTATTATTGACCTAGACAGGCTAAATTTTTTATTCAAATTATTTTTGGCAAAATACCCAAGTATTTTATAAATGAAAATTGTTATGTCTGATTAAATTTTTTGTTTGTTTGACCATTTTCGCCTGGGAAAGAACTGGAAAAGGTAATTAAGAAAGATTGCTAGAAATGAACGATACCTAATTGTTTTGAATGAACTGTGTTGAGAATGTTCCGAACTAGTGATAAACTCGTGGGTCCTTGAATTGTGAATAAGATCAGCGCCACTTTTATATTCATCAATGTTTTTCTTCGTAGCATTATTTTGTCTGATAATTTTTGGTCAGAAACTATCGATAGTCCTATCGATAGTTCAACACCACTAACAACCAACAGGTAGATAAGTAACTACCTAGCGGGGTGCTTAGGCCAACTCCCCCACTTAGCACGGAACTGTGTTCCAAGAAATGAGGTTCTTCCACATTATTATAGCTTAATACTTCATTTACAATTAAAATATGTTTGTTTAAAATATAAAATGTTTCAATTCAAATCTAAAATTGTTCTTTACTTTGCATGTCACGGCTTCTCAATTACACCCAATTATTTCCCAAGTGTATCCCCCCCCCCCCTCCTAAATTCTGTTAAATAGATTCAGCTCCGGCTCCGATCGCCCTCGCTCGCACGTCACAAACGGTCGAGAAATTCCGCTCGACGTCTCGAGTTTCTTGAGCCCGTTCTTTTTTACTCTCGTAATCGAGCGGCGTCCTTGCGACTGTTTTCGCTGCCGATCGGTGGACCGGGGAAGAGCCGACGGCCTTCAACTCTCTCCGGTGCCCAGTGGCGGAAAATGACGGCCAACGCTATTTGCATTGCGCTCCGGAGAGGGACTCGCTGCAGCACCTTTGACTTTTACAAGCCGCTGCCACGTCATATCGTTGAGTAAGGACTATACGCGAGTAATTAACTCCGCGTCAACGTTTCACACTCGACTCTTTTAGTAGTAACTAGACGATTGGTAGAAACCACCTCAAGGATCACCCCCCCCCCCCCCACGGGTTCAGGCACACTTACAAATTTTACGCTAAAATAGGAAAATAGAATGATGTGGCTCGGCTGTAGTCATTTTGTCACAACGTTATATTTCAAGTTCAGTTGCCAATTAGTATCAATGTCTTCGGGCTATTTATCAACACACGACTTGAAACAGTTGAACGAGCGCTCTGAGCCATTCCGACAGCGTCTGAGTGTGACATTTAAATTAAGTTGACGGAAGAAGGAGAGACTATTGAAATCCCAAATCATGCAGCATGACTATAAGAGCGAATTTTCGAAGAAATAATTGGTTTTATGTAAAACGTCTTCATTAAAGAACATGATGTCCATGAAGAACATCTCAAGTAACAACCACGTTTCTTCATCTTCAAAGTGCTCCAGTTTGAGAGCGGAATAAGATATAGCAATTCTGACTTCCCCATCTTATTCAGCGTGTAAAAACCTTTAAAATGAAAAAAAAAAAAAAAAAAAAATTAAGTTGACGGAAGAAGGAGAGACTATTGAAATCCCAAATCATGCAGCATGACTATAAGAGCGAATTTTCGAAGAAATAATTGGTTTTATGTAAAACGTCTTCATTAAAGAACATGATGTCCATGAAGAACATCTCAAGTAACAACCACGTTTCGTCATGTTCAAAGTGCTCCAATTTGAGAACGGAATGAGGTATCGGTTTAATCAAGTCGAAAGAAAAAACTGATATCACCACGTGATTCAGCGTCAAAAACTAATTAAATTTCATGTGCCACACTCTGGGTTCCCAAAAATCTTTTTTTGCGCAATTACACGGTTGAGCGAGTTTGAGCGCTTGCTGTTAGGGTTGCGCGCCGTAAAAAAAAATCAATTGAGGTAGGTATTAAATTTTCATAAAATTTTGCGCCTATCCGGCGTGTCTGCTCGACAGGATCATTGTCGATTTGTCACGTACTGGGTGTTCTGAAACGGATTTTGGTATAAAAAACTTTTAGAAAATTTGAGTTTTAAAAATTTTGGACTGAAAACAAGATACCCTGAAGGTGAGCAAACCACATGCACCCCTCCCCCCCCACCTCGAAATAGATCCGCCTGCAGCAGAAAGGCATTTCAGAGTAAAACCAGGAGGTACATATTCAAAGATAAGCGCAGGAGTACTCCAAGGACGTGTGAGTTGGTGGCACCAAAAAACCCGCAGTGAACTACATTCAAGTCGTTTATAAAAGAACAGTGAACTTCGTATCACACGAATTGCGTTAATAGCTCCCACCAATTTGCCCTATCCCCTAGCCACTTTTTCATACCAAGTCCTCAAACCTATTAGCCTGGAAAATTAAGTAGTTTCACCGGAGCAAATTGGTTCGTTTCGTCAGGTTCATCGATTCCTAATTAAGATTGATGCTCGTGGGACTGCCCTGCACTGTAAAAACACTCTGACCTGCTTCAATTACGTTCCGTTCCCATCGACGCCAGAGACAGAGTAGCGTTGCGCAACAGGGGAAGCTCGCAGTCGTTCGCACTTATCACCCGAAGTTAATTGCTATTCATAATAATTTAACGCGAATTTCACTCTGAAGGAACAGTCTCAATTAAATATCGACCAGTTGGCGAGAAAAGCGGGAGATTTTCTCGGAAACTTAATTTGCTGACTTAATGTCCGAATGTGTTGCAGACTCGTATGCAAGCATTTAGTTTTTGACATTTTCATGTCTTTGCTTTGGCACATAAACTGAAACGGGAAAAATTTGTTCCCTTGATTCACCCTTTCCTTTAGATCACGTCAGAACACAAGCGACCGGCGGGCCACTACGTCAGAGCCTATGACGCACGAGCGTATGACGTCAGACGGCTGGCAGGAGACCAACCTGTACGTCATGGCGTATGCCATAAGAGCCTATGACGTCAGACGGCTGGCAGGAGGCCAACTAGTACGTCATGGAGTATGCCGTAATAGCCTATGACGTCAGACGGCTGGCAGAAGGCCAACTAGTACTGCGTCAGAGCTTATGACGCACGAGGGTATGAAGTCAGACGGCTGTCAGGAGGCCAACTAGTACCTACCTACGTCAAAGCCTATGCCGTCAGAGGGCTGGATGGCTAGGTGATCGGGTGGTAGCAAAGGGAGGTGGTGATGACGTCAGAGGGGCCAGAGGGAGGCAGATATCTGAAACCCCCATTTCTTCCTCACTACTTTCGTGATCACCGTGAAATTTCCTAAAGGATCTCCGAGTTTCAGTTTGTTTTTCATGTTCTGTAGTATTTCTTTTCTTTTTACCATGAATCTTTCAATGTTTGCTGCACATTTGGGTATTCTGCGGTTTCAAACGATTTCGACCAATTTTCCATTAACATGAAGAATCTTAAAAAGTTGACCAAGGTGCTGTGAGGGCGCGAATTTTCTATTAACCCTCGAAAAACCCTTTTCAGGGCATCAAAGTTGGGAATGTCGAGCCCGAACTCGAACGGAGAATGACTAACTGACTATTTTTTTCTATTGAATGAACTCACAAATCGTAAAAATGAAAAAAATATTGTTCTAGATAAAGTCAAATACAATGATTTAAAAAAAAAAAAAAAAAAAAAAAAAATCCAACTCAAAAAATTATGATGGGGCTTGGAAATGTCGCTTTCTGGGAGAATGACCCTTAAGTATAAGTAATCTATCGTATTTTGTATCAACTATCGGATTCTCCTAACGAAATCCGCAAAGGAAAAAGAAAAACTCCCCTTCCCGTCCAATACGTGGAGCTCCGACGAGATGGGGGTCATTCGCGGAAGTTTTATACAACGTGAGGTGCAATACCGATAAACGACGTAACGTGAAAAAAACCGTCATGCAACCTCCTTCGAAAAACCGGTCATTCCGTACGGTCAGGCGGAACGAACGGAAAACCCTCAACGGACGGGTCAACGGAAAAATTCAACAGTTCGCATTGAAAAACGGACGAACGTCAATCGTCGTACGTGACAAATCGACAATGATCCTGTCGAGGAGACACGCCGGATAGGTGGGTTTTAAAAGAAGAAATTGATTTCTTCTTTATGGTTTCGGTCGGCAATTGTACGAAACGTGACAGGACGAGGAACTTTATGATTTCTCTACGTTGTGTCAACATCTGGAGAAGCTTTCATTTTCAATATTATTAACTTACACAACGTCAGGCGTGAGAAAGCAGCGTTCACAGACGATCGAGATGATCTTGCTACTATTTACTACAAGGAAACTCCACTAGCACATCTTTTAAATGAAAACACACAGAAGAGATAACATACCTCACTCCAAATAAGCATTTCTACCATGCTGCAGGCCAGACGAGCAGGTCGGAGAATGAAACCGATTATCTTCGCCTTGTAGCACTAAAGGCGGTATGTCCCACCATGGTCATAACTAGGACTGGGATGTCCATGTGTTTCATATCGTCCCTTATCAGATCCCACAAGGTCTAACTCAGTTTTCCCAACTTTTCAGGAGAGACAAAAAACGGATTTTCCAACGTACTGTAGTAATTTCTATGGTTATCGCGGCATTACTACGTCGAAGAAAGACTTTTCCTGCATTGCAATAAAGGCCAAACCAATGAGCTAGAAAGACGGACTCGGAAGACGGAGTAAATAAATTCAAATATTCAAGATGTTTATTTATTGTTTACTTTTGAGCACAAACATTTCAATTACTATTTTCTTTTCAGATTCAGGCTCAATAAAATCTTTGTCTTCCTCAATAATTTAAGAGGTTGAAGAATGAAATGGAGACAACAACTTCTTTCAAGTCCAGCAGGTCTTTAGAGTTCCCCAAAGTCCAGCAGACCTCATCACCACAAAAGCTGTACTGCATCGTCTTCATCTGTCACGAGCGTCAGTACTTTTATTTGAATTTTCAACTTTGAAATGCGATTGAATTGTATCTTTATTTCCATTTCTCTTACTAGCTGCATCATAATGGTTTTCAGGAAACTTACTACCAACATTAACGGTGAGTGCTGGAGCTCCACTTCAGCAGCTCCAAAGTAAGCCGCGTGAAGCTCAGGCTTTGAATAATGATATTGAGCAGGCAGATATGCAGATACAAAGAAAAAATTAGCTTTATTTAGTTGAGTTGTTTTTAAATGTATGCATTTTATTCATGTTCAATATTATGAAATTTATTTTTTTTAAATTTGTTCCTTCAACATTTCTAGCGTAAAATTAAATAGTACAATCAAATGGGTTAAATTGTACAATTAAAACGTCGTGTGATTGAATAGTAGGTAGCGTTTACAACAAATTTTGTTGTAAACGCCACTTACTAATTAACCACACGACGTTCTCCTTTTCAACAGAAAATAACAAAGAAATCGACTTACCTATTTCTAGGAGCAACATCTCATCCCTCCTTGGTGGACGTTGGATAAGCATTAAATTTCTTGGAGAAGAGAGCCTTCCATTGTAGGTTTCTAATCTCTAACATTTGTTAGTGGAAATCTTGTAGATGTTGTTAGAACCAACTTGATCCACCTAGATGACTACTTGAGGTGTAATTATACTTTCCTTATATGGAAAAAGTTTAATTTAGTCTGAATTACAAGGCCGCTTAATGTCTTATATGAGGTAGCCGTATACATTATATTCATGGGCTTTGAATTTTCATGAGATGCGTTCAACGTTGGAATAATTTTGTGTCCTCAGGAAGAGGAAAAAGTAGATGAGGGGAATTTCACACCTTGGAGGTAAGACTGGCCGATTTCCATAATTAAATCAACCTCGAAGTTCTAAATGGAGAAGTTGGCCGGGGTAGAATACGGTTAAGGTACGATGATATAAAACGTTATTGAGCTGTCGATAGGCCAAAGTGACAACTGTGTAAGGATTTTCGTCCGCATTCCCGACGGACACCTAATAGGCGCGATAATGAAGCTGCCCTGAAGATTACAATGGAGAAACCACCGATCAATTTGTCTGCCGCCCTGCGAGTACGGTCTGTTTGAACGAGGATAAATACCGTCATATCAGTGGGCGTCGCTTTTTGTCACCCGACCTTGTGCCCACACGGCGAATTGTCAGTCAGAATTTCATGAATAATATTATATTGATAGGAAATCAGTGAGTGTGTACACAACACTTACTGTTAGTTAACAAAAATTTCTTTTTAAAGCCAAGTGATCTGCAAAAACTGCACACTCTTTATTGGCTGAAATAAAGAAATAAAGGTGGGTTTGGAACAAATAATTTGTCGTCACTATCGAGAACTGGAGGTACTTTCGATGAAAATACACCATCGTCAGGCCACCAAGGGTAATTGACAGTAGTTGACACCATCAACTTTGAATTAAAAAAATAAGGTTCCAGTGACACTCACAATTTAACTTGGCGCCATTTTACAGCAGAAAATATCAGTTGTGTTTTCCAACCTCTTCAGCCACAATCAAGTTAGTAGTGGAGAATACAACTGGGATGGCACTGCCATCATGGCAGTGATAACGCATCACTTCAACAAGAGGGCTCGTTCCTACAAAATCGCCTTAAGAGGTAAGTCTTTTGGTTTATTATCTTCGATAATGAACCATTGGAATCGCCCAAAGAAAAAAAAATTTTAACCCCCCCTCAAAATTTGTTGGTTTACGTTTCAAGATACGTAGATTCAGAAAATCGAATAAAAAAAAATCCGTCCGTCCGCCGTACGCCGTCCGCCGTACGCCGTCCGCCGTACGCCGTCCGCCGTCCGAGGCACTTTGCCCAGTTAGCGTTGAGTTAAAATTACGAAATTTGGTTTCTGGGTTTGGACCAGCCCCACAATGATCCACGAAACTTTTCATAACCCTAGGTCAAGGGGAAGGGGTTCAAAACGAATTTTGAAATTTTGAAAATTCCATATCTCGAAAAATTCCCATCAAACGGTATGTTTTTTATTTCATATTTAGATAGAGTTTGTTCCGTAGAATTTTTTAAGACCATCCGCAGCTTTGTACGACCAGCCGTTCGTTCACAATGACGGCTCAAAGATTGTGCCTCACAACCCGATCGTGAATCAAACTGTTGAAATACAGGTCCATTTTCATACTAACAAGCTCTTTGGAACATCATATGGCTTAAGTGATGTCGAGTTTGTTGTTCTGAGGTGCGTTTCGTGCTACGGAAATGAAGGTAATTTCGAATGTTTGTTGGTAGGTACTTCTTTTATAGAAAAATTATTACCGACGTAGTATTAAAAACCCCAGAATTATATCGTATTAATTAATCATAATTAATAATAATAATTATTAATAATAAATACGAATTATTAATACCTAACAATAAATTATAATAATTTTCACTAGGTACTTGATAAAATTGTTAATAATTAGTGATAATTGATAATAATAATTAATCTAACATTTAGGATCTAGACATTTAGACCTAGTGATCTAGACAGAAGGGTGATCTGTACAAAGAAGATAATGAACCGTTGTGTCAAGAATTTGCAGAGTTTTTTTTCTCAATATCTCATGTATTTTATGAAAGATTCTGGCCGTTTTGTATTTCATCACGTTTTTTGGTTGTCCGTTGTTGTTTTTCATGGCAACACTATGAGGGACTAGTCTTATGTACAATAAAATTTTTTTCAATTTCAATTAAGGACAAAAGATAGGGTGGCAACTACTGGGTCTCAGGTAGCACTGGTTCCAGTAGATAACTAAAGTGAAAATTAAGAAACTAAGAAATTAAGAAACTTAAGGGTGACAATTACTGGTAACCTAACGTATTCTCTCTTCAAGGTGTGTAAATTTTATTTCTCTTACTAGCCGACCGGCAATTGATCATTTTAATCGAACTGTTGAGGTGGATGATCCGTGTGGTGTACAGAACATTAGTTTGGTTTGCAGTGACAACGCCAGGTCGACAACGTGTGATTTGGATTTTTCAATTCTCTAAAACTTGCGAGGCGTAAAACGATTCGAATTAAGAAGAAAAATCTAGAATTAAGTACGTTGGACTGACTCCCTAACACATAAAGAGTGGGATTTTTGTGTTATATTCACAGGTCCCCTGAGCTCATTTGGATTATTTAAATCTTTTAGCCTTGGATGGGTGTGAAGTTTCCGCATTCACAAGCAAATGTATTCAGCGAAATAACTCATGCAAATCGCTTTCGAACGACTTGACCGATCAAATAGGAATGCGGGCACGTCGAAAATATTGAATTATGATTATATACCTACCCAATTTTCTAGGAGAATTGCCGAGGTCAGTACATTCCTTCCATGAACGGTTACACCCATATTATAAGCTATTTTAAGAACATTTTCAGTTTGTTGTACTCCATCTAGGCCAATGCCACGAATGGTTGGATATTAGGCAATAAGGGGACTAAGGTAGGGGGTATCTTAAATTGGCTCCATATGAATTATTCGCTGATAACGTGTGGAAGTTTGGTAGTTACGCTTATTATTTTGGTCGGTATTGTTGACTATATAACACAAGGCGAACCCCTGCTCAAAATTACAACAGTAATGTATATAATTAGGAATGTTCATTTCCGATTTTCTTTCAGATCCCGGCAGATGGATTTCGAGTCAGAGCTTCCATGGCCAACAAGACCAAGCTATTCCACCTCGAGAAACTGCATAGCGTCTTGCAAGGCTATCAGATTTCTCATTTCTTGCGCCTCCTCCAGAGCCCTTGAACTTCCTGGACGTCGCCAGCGGACGCGGCTTCTCGCTCGAACGTACGCTCTCTTCCTGCGGAGCAGAATGTAGGTACTCAGACCTTGAGATGAATATGAGATTTCAAATAGAGGTAGAGCGCCACGTTTCATTTTCATATTATAATCTCTGTGAGAGGTTCTCGTGAGGGGTTCTCAGTCATGCAGCAGGATCAGATGAGTGAATATTTCTATTGACCAACCGAAGGTAAAATTCAATACTGTATACTGCGTTACCTGGGCGATTCTCACGTAAGTGGACAATCTGACGTACTTGCCTCTGTAGAGCTGAAAAATGAAGATGTTTCCACCATTCTTTTTGCACTGGATTCAGAATAATATTCTGAATCCAGTGCAAAAAGAATGGTGGAAATAATTATGGTGGAAAAGAATGGTGGAAATTATTATCCGTTCCTTCTAGACCAGTACAAATATCTGGAGATTCTTCGTGGTTTGTGGCGAATGTTTTGAATAATATCATGAGGTGTTTTTTTCTGAACAGAGCAATTGAGATTACTTGTGGTAAAAGTGGAAATGAGATGTTCACAACTAGAACGTTGGTTTGAGAGAGAAAATAAAGGAGAGAAGATAATATTCCCCTTACATCCAAAGTTCACTTAACAACAATTAATGATGAACGTTTGCATGGTTTTTATTATGATACATAATCGTCCAAGAATGTTAGGAATGCGGAGAAATTGTCCTAACCATTCAAGGTTTTTTTCCCTCGCTATTAGGGTACCTACTTGTGACGGTCTTGACCAATTTGACTATCCAAGATGTGGAGAACCCATATTTTTTATGAAACTGATCAGAGTATCTTCGGACGTACAATTCTGGAAACTAGAGATATAATCTGAACCAGAACAACCAAGGGTTTGAGGAAATCTCGTGATAAAATTTTCGGCATCGCCAGGATTGTCCACTTTCGGGAGAATCGCCCGCCTAACAACGTTTTCCCCCTCCCTGGAAAAATACTTGAAATATCGAATTTATTACAATATCCATTAGAAGTGGCAAAATCCTTAGTTAGATTCAGAATCCTACAACGAATAGTACCTACTATAAAATACATGTACCTAACTTAGGTTACTCGAGCATTGGTGGACCGGTAGCTTTTACTTTTACCAGCCGTAAATCGTACTTCGTACCTGTAATTCAAAATCTCTAACCAGAATAACGTGATGTCCGCTTTCAATTCCACTAATCTCTACTTATACCGGAGCATGCGCAACGAAACGGTACCTGACCCTCGCCCAACGAAAAGGCCACGCGATAGTTCTCAACCCGTTTTCCAGCAGTAAACGAGATTTTTACGATCTCGGCGCCATGAAAAACCGTTTCATCAGAAATCTCAATTTACCAGTTGATATTCAGTCTGCCCCTCAAGTGATTCCAGAAACGGTTTCGCTTTGACGGTCGATTTTCTCCCTTTAAAATGGTTTGTATTATGTTTACACGGCTTCGAAGGACGCGACGTGTGAACTGGTTCTGTTGTCGTAGGTTTTAGTGAGGGACGAGGTACGGGGATTACAACTCGAGACATCAACAGTTACCTACTGAAACCTACTCACAAAGAGTCTAAATTCTTCTCCCGACATATACACCAGCAAACAACCAATAATTACTGTGAAATATTTAAAATTAAGAAGGAAAATCAGTATCCATGTCTGCAGTGGAGGGGAAGAAACAAGGGAGATTCTTAGAGGATTCGAGCTCACGGAGCCGGTCTAAGTACTGCTCTCTGATTGGCCTGGGAAGTAGATGACGTACATTGCTTCCCTCTTCCCGCTCAATACGACTTCAAACCAGAAAAATCTGTACGTCATTTAAAAAAAAATTACCACCGTCTTAATTATTGATAAAGTGAGTTCTTCTCAGGAAAAAAAATAATAATAATAATAAAATCACTGTCATTCCCTATTAACGTAAAGGTGCATTTTGAGCTCCAAAAATCCGATTTCGAGACCTTCTTCACAGCCGATTATTATTATCAAGACTTACTCCAACGGTTTTATTTACACGTTGATAGACTTGTATCAATCTTAAGCTTTTTACAATTTTGAAGATCTCCCCCTGAAAGAATTCAGCTTAATAGCTGAATCAGCTCAATAGCCTCTAGTAGCTCCTAGTTCATGCTGTCTCCATGTTCATGTATCACCGACCGCCTGCATTCAACTTCCATCTTTACGATGAATGATCACGTTCCCTATTCTCCGCCCAGATCTTCGATTATACTCAGCCCATTTAAAACACGTGTGAATCGAATCGATTGAGGCTGCAACGGACGTGCCTCCGAACTTTTACGATTCGTTCGAAACCCCTTCACGAGATCTCAATGCCACCCGCCGCCTGTCTTACAGCTCAATAGTCTTCAAACGGCTCTCGGCTTGCTCCGAGGTAGTATAAACTGATAGGCAATCTCCGGGGTCTTTTTTTTTTATGGCGACAACGAAATTGTGTCTTTAATTGAGTGGTGCGAATCCACGCCACGTTTTTCTATCAAGAATTTCTTGAAATTCATGAATTTCCGTGCGTGTTTAAAACTACGAAATTATAAAAATTCCGCTTTGTATTGACTCAGTTCCTCGCATTCTCCTGCAAGGTCTTCGGTGACTTGGAATTGGTTTCGATGACTTGTGAATTTGGAATCGAAACACTTGACACCTTCATCACAAAACAGAAAAACAAATTCACGGACAAACTAAGAACACACCCAAACACCCTCCTCCACCACATGAACATATCTCACAAACCCCGATGGGGACAAACACACGGAGGCGGATCTGAGCCATCTCATGCAAGTCAACCCCCCAAGCCACCTCTGACAGAGGTCTTCTGTATATATTTGTAAAATATGTTAATATGTAAATAGCCTTTAGAATTTGTAATCTGTAAATATTTAAATAGCCCTAGTTCCCTTTTCTCCCCACCATCAGGAGTTTTCAACTGTTCCCTTTTCTCTGTAAACAGATTTTACTATCCCCCCTAAATTAAGACACTACATACAATACTACTTAAGACTAAACGACTTTTAAGACCGACAGGCCGATATTGTTAAACCTAACTATCTCAAGCCACTGTAAAATAATCTATGTATGTAATGTTATGCCAATAAAATATATTTGAATTTGTCTTCGTTGACTGAGAATATTCAGACGATGACCTGGGGATACGGAGGGCGTGAGTTCAATTCCCATCTGACTGACGCCCAGTCTGCGTTTCGCTTATTCCTGTTTTCCTGACTAGTAAATTAATTCCTTGCAGGAACTAGACTTGTCTCATGAGTGACTTGTCATGCGTAGATGAGACGCTTTTTAGCAGGAATTTCATTTGACTGAGACGATGACTAAGTTTTGCCATAGTGAGTTTGCACCAGCAGAGATAGCACTGCTACTGCCTTATCTTGAGGCGAACAAGAAGAAATCTTTCTGCAGGCATGAGTAGTATTATTCATGAATAGTTTTCATATTCTTCTTGCAGATACGTCCAGAATTCCTGAACTGCTCTGATTCAACCTCTGCTATGCAGTGTCCTAAAGCTCCTTCTTGCTTTGGGGGTGGGGTGCAATGAAGTTCTAATGCGAAAACGCGCTGAATCGGTAGTGTCAATACTCCTTCAGCTTCTTGTTGGGACCTCAACTATCAGATTGCCACTAATTGGAAGGTTTTATGAGCCACATGGGCCCCTCCCACCATTTTGAACACCCTCGCAACCAATCAAATAAGCAGGATTTAAACTGCCTGGTATGTCCTGACAGTCTTCTTTTCTCGTGAGTCGGGGAATTTCTTTGACTCTGTTGAATACGAACGGACCCCAAGGCTGCTCCCAATTGATACGAGTATTTTTGGTGTTTGTATATTTGGGATCTACTTTGAATATTTTGGGCGGTATAGTAGGTATATTATAACTGGAAACAAACTCCTGTAAACTACTCGTGTCTCAATGAAGCTATCTCGAGTTTAATCGAGCGAAGGTGAAAACTTTCACGGCCGGTCTCCTTCGCCGCCGGAGATGATCGCCCGATTGCGTCGCGGCCATTGTCATTTTAATAAACGGTTTTTTTGTTATCTTGTCTTCTATAATTGAATTTCCGCTAACGTTTGCCTGACGCCGCACCTAATACCTACATCGTGCGTGCGCTTGCCGTATTATTAACGTTGTCTTCAATTCAGGATTCTCTCTGTGACGCCTGTTGACACCTCGGGTAATTCCGTAGTGTGTTCCGCTGCCTTTACATCAACGGATAATTGGGTAATGATTTAATGTTTGTTCTTTTAAACGAAAACATCATAGTCAGACCTTGACCCTGGAGTTCATTGGGTGCTTTGGAAGGATTCGCTGCAGTTTCAGGCGGAAAACTCTGGAGTATGCTGATGGCACACCATTAGAAATCTGCATGGATTGATTAAGAGCGGAGAGGTCCGACATAGTCAGAGGGATTTTTAAGTCCACTATTAACATGAAAAAATAAAAATAAAATAAATAAATATTTTCTTCAAAAATCCAATAATGCAGTATGGTTATAAGAGCGAATTTTCGAAGATACAATAACTGGTTTTATGTAAAATGTCTCCTCAAAAACAAATTTTGTCTTTTGTTTTGCCGAGAAACACCTCAGTTTATAGATTTTTCAACGCTGAACAGAATGGTGAAGTCAGAATTGCGGTATCAGGTTGCTCTTTCCAGTATCATATTAAAGCAGAAGTACATCTCAAGTAACAACCACGTTTCTTCACCTCACAGTTTGAGAACGGATTAAGATATCACAATTCTGGTTTCAACATCGTAATGCGTTATGTTAAGCGTAAAAAAAAACCTTTAAAATGAGGCCTCACTTGTGAGACTTTCATTTTGGGGAATTTATGGGTAATTTTCCCCCTTAGAGTGGCCAGTTTCTGTCCATCTACGATCTAAGCGGATTGTGGTATACAAATCTTTCGGAAATTCGAGTTTTACAAATTTTGGACTGAGAATTCGCTAATTATATCACTACCTATTGAGATTCTTAGAATTGGGATTTCTTATGACAATCACATGAAAATTACCCATTAATTCCAAAAATGAAACAGTGTGACAGACCTTATTTTAATGGTTGGTGACGTAAGACATGATGGTGAAGTTAGAATTGTGATAACTTAATCCGTTCTCAAACTGGAGCACTTTGAAGATGAAAAAATGTGGTTGCTAAGTACTTGAGATGTTCTATACGGTTCTTAACGGAATGAGATATAAACTGAGGTGTTACTCGGCAAAAAAAAAAGAGACAAAATTTGTTATAAATCCAGTAAAACGGAGACATTTTACATAAAACCAGTTATTTCTTCAAAAAATCGCTCTTATAGCAATGTTCTATTCACTGTCCTGACACAGATGAACCATGGAACACACAGAAGAAATAAGCCTTCTGCCTTGAAATCTCAAGTAAAACCTCCACTCACTCGGATAAGTGCGGTCTCTCTTAGACTATTAATACCAATCTCGTGTAAGACTCGCACTAGGGGGTCGGCACTGACTCACACTCGAGATCAGACTATTAATTCCACCCTTAGCAGAATAGGAAAGATACGAACACTCATTTCCTATCGCGTGCAGTGGCCCATCCATATTCCCGCTCACTCAAAACTCATAAGTTCCGCCCTTCTATTTCCAAATCAACGTCACTTCACTGCCGGAGGGAACTTTCAAAAAAAAATCTCGTAACGCGGGTGGAGGTAGTTTACTTTGCGGTTACATTACGGCCACTATCGGGTTCTAGAAGAAAAAAAAGTACACAAAAAACAATCACTGAATCCCGAGCAGGCTGTTATTTTTTTAACGTAATCGTCAGTTCTGATCGCTCTTACACCTTTCAAATCCATAGGAGAGTGTGAAGCCGCGCAGTAGCTTTACGCCCATAACTTCTGTCTGGGTTTGAATCGGTGCGACGGCCATTTCGAAACCTCGAGCTACTTGTGGGCAAGACGTCAATTATTAGGCGCGTATGTAGTTCGATCTTTCCACATACGAGTAATGCGATTTCAACGATTTGGTGTGTCGACTATGATATCGCCCGAGGCGCTATGTGATAATATACCAATATACCTACTTGGTCCCAGGAGCGTAGCGTGGCTCTGGACATGGGAGTACCGCACTCAATTCAACACTCCCACCCCCTCACAGATACACACTTACTAACTCTCTCACCCTAAAAATATAAAAAAAAAGACTTAGCTAGATCACAACCTTCGCGAACTAAACGACTAAACGTTCATTTTAGGAAGATAAACTAAACGAACAACTAAAAACTATGAACAATCGAACAACAGCATGGATATTAACAATCGATGGATATTGCCAATCCTCTAGCCTCTGCATTCCAGCGAAAGCGACTCCTGCGCATTACAATGGGTACCGCTAGCAGCCAGCGCTGCCCTGCTCCATGAGACATACTCTGACGCGCAAGTTAGAATACACACTCACATACACACACGCTGTGATTGGCACCCACTATGAGCTTGTGGTGCCCCTGTGGCCTTGAACTGGAAGGTGATCACTGCAATCAGATATGAGTAATTCTTCTTCTTCCTCTTCTTAGATGACTTGGCTTCAGCGATGTCAGACATAGTAATTGGATTCGTGACTCAAAGCAACCACCAAAGGTAGGTAGCTCTAGGTAACTGTGGCATAATGAGCGGGCGATTAAAATTTTTTTAATTGAATGTTTTACCTACTGTTAATGAAATATTTTGTTATTTTCAATAAATTTTTCATCATTCAACTTCTACCTACATTCTTCATTTCTTGCGGGGAATATCACATCACCGCACTACTTACCTACCTGTGATGCAACAACTAGTTCACAACAAATCAAATATTCCTGATAATTTATAAGAAACTAACGAACGAAGTGAGCGTTGGGGCCTTTGAAAAAGCTTTGTCAATCGATTTATCTGATAATACGACAATACTAAAAGGACCCATAAGCGGTCGTTGTAGTGGCCAGTTATTCTCACCTTATTTAGAGTTTGTCGTGGTCTCCCGCACGCGCGTTACGCCCTAGTTCGCCTTGTGGTCCACACCCAGTCGTTGATTCGTTAAAATTTGAATACAAAAGACACTCGTGATCTCAGAAGGATCGTTGTGTCGGTTCAACCTCATGTTCACAAGCTAGTTTGAAATGTGTTGTAATATCTACTCGTAAAATCCAGAGTCATGCAGCATGGCTTAAAGAGCGAATTTTCAAGTTTCAGTTTATAGATTTTTCCACGCTGAACACGATGGTGAATTCAGAATTGCGATGTCTCATTCCGTTAACTGATTAGAGCAGATGGACCGTGTTCAGCGTGAAAAAATCTTTTTAATGAGGTGGCCCTTGTCAGTCCATTTAGAAATCCAATTTTGCCCATCTACGAACATAGTCTTTCGATTGCCAAAACACATTTTTTTTGCGTAAATTTGAACTTTTCACCTCAATGTATATGTATATAATTTTTGGTGTCTTTTGGCAGTGAATTCAGGATGGTCTGATTCAGGTTAATCAAGCTGTTGTTGGTAGTATATGTCAGTCCATAGGTAGGAGCTTGAATATAAAAGTTCGTAACTCACAGAGCAATTCATGTTATAAAACGTCTCATGAATATTTATCGTTTATCGGATCTCTTTTGAATGTCGATGCGGTGCATGTCGGCATCAATAAATCACGACTCCTAAATAGATGGATGAGTTGAGTAAGTAATAAAAATGAAGTCTTGAATAGCACCGATCGGATCAATTTCGTGTGTCAAAACCAGCAATTTCTCCGAAAATTCGCTCTTATAGCCATGCTGCATGACTGTGGATTTTATACACATTAGGTCAAGAAGGAGATTAGGAAATTAGGATTTTAGGAAAAATTATGATTTTTTTGAGATAGGAAATGAAGATTGCCTCGAAGATGAAGGTGTTATTAGATTCTTCAAGAAAAACTATTGCTTACAAGAGGGTCAGCCAAATCCAGGTAAACCAGTGGACGGTTTTATCGATAATTTGGATCACTCAAAGACAGTTTGATGAGAGATTCGATAGTCACAGGTGTGAACAATGCTAAACTGTCTGAAACACTGCTGATGGAAGGTGTGAAATTCAGTTGAGCAAACAAAGATGGTCTTGAGAGATTACTTACCGAATATCAGGTGTGTCCAATACATATCTCCGGGCCGCCCTCATGGGCCTTCTTCGTTCTGAAACAAAGTTACATTTTACTGAGTTATACTAAGTTACAGAGTGTACTTAGTTATCCTATATTGTGGCATTTCTTTGGGTTGAAAATCGTTTCTTTTCGCCAGGAAATGCTGACCCAAACCGTTGCTTATGTAGGAAAATTTAAAGTACCTACCAATTTAACTTTCTTTTACCCAAATGCATAAACTGATTTTGATTTCGGAAACGATTTCAAATACGTAAATAATAAATTTTTATTCGACTTCCTCGCGAAACGTTGAGGGTGAAGAATGTTACGAAAGGATCGTCCATCATTTTCCTTTAGCTCGCATGCGGAATGGTTCACGATATTAATCTTTCAGGGAAGAGACGGTCTCGAGATGGCTCAATCTCGATTAAAAAGATTTATACGGTCGTAAATCCACTTGATTCTTCCTCATAGTGAATTACTACGTGCGATACGTCATAAATTCGAAGACAATTATACCCAGTTATTGTAGCACGAAATATACTGCCCTGCTAATAAAAACGCCTCAAGTCCAATGTTTACTAAAATGGGGTTTTTACGGAACCCCCTATTTTGAACCGGGCCTTTTCGACGGTGAAGTCCGAATTTCAAAATTCGAACCAGAAGTGGAGGAAATTCTGACTATAAATATACGAAAATTGGTAAATGTTAGGGTAAAACGCCTCAACAACACGCTGTTAAGGTAAAACGCCTCAACTCACCAAAATATTGAGATGAGGCGTTTTGCTTACAAACATTTACAACATTTTCCTATCAAAACATCCGTTTGATTGAGTTGTTTACGTTAAGGTGCCTCACGAGCAAGTTGTTACCTAGTTAGTTGTTACAATCCCAAAACGGAAGCTGGAAATTTTAAAATCGCCTTAACTGCAATTAATCGATTATAAATCGATTAATTTGCGAGTTTTTCTTTCGCCGTTCAAGTCATATCGATATCTCACCACAAAATTGTTGTAACGAGTTGCAGTCAAATTACATCAAAGGTTTCAGTGAAAAACTTTGAGGCGAATTTCTGCAGTTTTGAATTTTGAGTTGAGGCGTTTTACCTTAACAGTGCAGAATAGTCTGCAAAATATGCAATAAGGTTTATTATAGGAAAACTAAACCCCATCCTTTTTTCAAGACCTCGAAAATTACAAATATAACTTTATTTTATCTTTCTCTCTTGCTCAAAGCAAAAACCTAACTTGTTATGTTACATTCCATTTTCAAGCAATTACATCTATATTATAAAAATGAATCCCAAAATGTGTTGGTAAGCGCATAACTCAACAACGCCTGGACCGATTTGGCCAATTCTTTTTTTAAAATGTTCGTTGAACTTCGAGGATGGTTTGTACGGCGAGAAAAATTCGAATAATTGCCGGAAAAACCATAAAAACGCCCCTTTTCTTTTTCCCATACAAATGTTTTCTAAAACGTAGTCAAGCACTCACTGTTGTCTAAGCAACGAGGATAGCCACATGCACACATTATGATTTGGTGGGTTGAAAAGATAAGGCCAAATGAAGTTGATGCAGTGATATCAGCTGAAATCCCTAATGTACAAGTAGATCCTGGATTGCATGAGGTAGTTATCAAAAACATGATACATGGTCCCTGTGGAACTCTTAATCAAAATTCACCGTGTATGATGGATGGTAAATGTTCAAAACGATATCCACGGACATTAATATCGGAAACAATTACTGGTAATGACGGTTATGCATTGTATCGTCGCCGATCTACAGCAGACAATGGAAAATCAACAATTGTCAAATTAAATCAACAAGATATTGAAATAGATGATAGTTGGATTGTTCCATATTCACCCATTTTATCAAAGACATTCAAAGCACACATCAACGTTGAATCTTGCCATTCAGTGAAATCTATTAAATAAATTTGCAAATATGCAACCAAAGGGAGTGATATGGCTGTGATTGGAATTGGTGCAGAGAATTCCAATGATGAAGTTAATGCTGCGCTCTACTGGGCTGCTCGAGAGCGCATGGCACAATTGCCGTAACCGCGCCGTGGCATAGTAAAAAAAAAAAAAAAAAAAAAAAAAAAAATACCAAATGGGTCGCTATGTTAGTAGTAATGAAGCAGTTTGGCGAATATTTTCTTTTCCAATTCATGAGAGACACCCTTCTGTTGTTCACTTAGCTGTACATTTAGAAAATGAACAAAGAGTGTATTTTACAGCACAGGACGCAGCACAAAGAGCTGGTCAGCCACCATCTACTACATTAACCAGTTTTTGAGACATGCCAAAATGATGATTTTGTACAAACATTGCTATATTCTGAAATGCCAAAATATTATACCTGGAATCAATCCACAAGGAGATTTATACGACGGAAACAAGGAACCCAGATGTATATTCCACCGATGCGATTGGTCGAATTTATTCAGTACATCCAAGCAATGATGAATGTTTTTATTTACGACTGCTATTAGTCAATGTACGTGGCCCAACATCATTCCAAGATTTACGGACTGTTGATGGTGAATTGTGTGGATCCTACAGAGAAGCCAGTCAACGTTTGCAATTGCTACAAAATGACGCTCATCGGGATCAAACTCTCAATGATGCTGTAATATCATCACACGCTCATCAAATACGAACATTGTTTTCTATAGTCATATCTACATGCTTCCCATCAAACCCAATTGATTTGTGGATCAAGTATAAATATTATATGTGTGATGATATTTTGTAGGTATCAAATACGGAATAGAATGGGAAATCCAAATTTACAAATTAGTGAAGAAATTTACAATGAAGCATTGATTTCAATTGAGGACATGTGCTTGATGATGTCAAACAAACTATTAATTCAATTAGGCCTGACCGCGCCCAAACGTCCAATGCATGATGCTTTTAACCAAGAGTTGCATCGAGAAAAATTGTATGATCTCAACACTTTGAAAGAATTAATTCAAACAAATCTTCCACTGTTGAATGAACAACAGAATTATGTATTTGATACTATCATGAAAGTAATAAATGATGAAACTGGAGGGTACTGGAGGGCACCTGGTGGTACAGGAAAAAACATTTAATTATTTTTTATTCACAACGCCTTATCACCAGGGTGACGGTTCTGTTCAGGAGATTTTTTAGCCACGGCTATAAAATACGTAGGAACAAAAACTGCCACATTACAAATCTTTATGACAGGACGAAGTCTGTCGGGTCCGCTAGTTAGTAATGAAAATGAAACTTTGAGTTTCATGGCATGAAAAATCTGGGTCATGCATTTTCATAATGCCCTAGTAAGTTATGTGTAGGTGATGAAATGAAGCAACGTTATTTAAACTATTAAACTACTTTATTATCAAATAATAGGAACTAGATCGACAATTAATTTTCGTCGATACCGGAATCTCGGTTCACTTCAGTACCTTTCAACTTAAAGTAGACGTAGTTCAACTTATAGAGGGCAGTACAGTGTACAGTACTTTTTATTGGGGCTATAATATAGTGATGTAGTGTAGTGAGATTGATCTCATTCATGGGCCTTGAATGGCTCTAGACCTGCAGTTTCAAGAATTGAGATGGTTGGTGTAGAAACTATTAGGTTGTTTCAAGGATTGTCTGGTTTTACCTCAAATTTCAAAACCCCGAAACGTCATGGACGTCTGACCCTTTAGAAGTCGATCTCGCAATTTGTCGAACTGTTTCTTGGCCTCACTCCGAGGGGTGATGGGGGTGGTGGAAGGGGGGAGGGGAGGAGAAACGATCTTGGCATTCTTTTTAGGTTGACCGCATGAGAATCCTTCCTGGAGATTGGAAGATCCCGTTGAAGGCCTCAGAAGAATTAAGCTGAGAAATTGCTCGTTCGAAATTGCGATAACCTCCTGTTTGGAGAAGAGCCTTCCGACGCCTCGACTCCGGCGTTTTATTCCCACAGGTTTGCAATCTTGATTGAAACCCGAGTGGTATCGAGGCGATCTCGAGATGCGAGCAGAGAGTAAAGATATCTACAGCTGGACCCTATTCATCTTCTAGTCGAAAACGGAGGTTCCGCTGTTCGTACCCAGGCAGCGAAATCAGGTTATCAATACAATACGCTGCAATTAAACCACAATAGGACTTGAAAATTATACCTACTATGAGTAAGAATATTTAAAATCAACAGCCCAATACCATAACCCCCTTGGAATTGCGTGAAATTTTCTTTGTAAGTTGTCCACCTTAGTAGAGGATCTGAAGCCAAAGGACAGATCTCTAAAACATTTATTGACGGAAACTTATTTGTTAAAATCTGAAGATCGCTGAAGTTTAAGTAAAAATGACTGCAGTGATTTTGGGTAATTCTTACAACTCAGCAAATTTTCATGGATTTTGAGTGCGGTAAGCTAAAATGTACTAAAATATACTCGTAATAAATCCTACAATTTCTTTCTAAAAATTCTTAGTTGTAGCAGTTTTGTAAGGTCGTCCGGGGTAAATTTAAATTGTTTCAGATGACCAGCAGGCAATTTTGGGACTAAGAAGGAAATGTCAACTCCCCCTTCCTCTCTGTAAACATCAGTAACCAGAGCCAAAAACCGATACTTAGCAATCCTGGCTATAACATACAACCCATTAATGGCCATGCAATAAATTTAGATTTACCCCAGAAGACCTTACTAAACTAATGAAACTAAACATTTTGAGAAAGAAACCGTAGGATTCATTATATTTTAGTACATTTTAGTTCACATAAATCCTTGTTCGTAGGTATGTGCTTACTATTTCAGAGAGCAATATGTCCCTCTAGTGTTAAAAATAATTAAAAAATGTCCATCTGGATATTAAATATGTAAAAAAAAAATTTTTTTACAAGACTTTGAAGCTTTGGTGACAATAGAGTGTCTTCAGATCGTGCCCTCTCCCTTTCTACATAGTGTTCGCTTGAAACCCACAACCATCCCGGGATTTGGTAGGGTCCTACCAAATTCTAACGTCTTTTGAGATTTACAAAGTTTGTTTTCATGGAAAACCGTTGCAAGGGAAAGTGTGGGAAAGGGAGGAGAGACAGGTGTGAATAGTACCGGGCGACTCGATTAGATCTATAACCACAATGCAGACAGACACCGTCAGTTGTCGAAAACTAAATTTGTGTGTGATTTCAAAAGCTTGCCAAACGTCAAAACTCTGTAACTTTTGAACAATTGGCAATGGCTTTTTTGGATTCAGCGGACTCAACTTTCGTTCCGGACGAGTGCAGAGTAGAATTTCCGGACCAATTTTGATCTAAAAAAATCTTACCGCACTCAAAACCCATGAAAATGTGCTGATTTATATGAAATTCCTAAAAATCACTGCAATCGTCCCTAACTTAAACTTCACCAATCATCAGATTTTAGTAACTCCGCCAATACATTTTTTAGAGATCTGTCCTTTGGTTTCTGATCCCCTACCAAGGTGGACAACTTGCAAAAAAATTTCACGCGAATCTAAGGGGGTTAATATTCTTACTCCAACCTTTCAATTCATTAGAAATCATTTCTGGCGAGAAAAATCTTGAGATTAGTCGAAAATTGATCGAAATGTAGGAACTCCATCTTGGTTGAGATCCTCGAGCTACATCACGGGAAGGAGTGGGAATATAGATCATTTCAGCATGACCAACCTCACAGACACACAAGAATAATTAATTCAACTCTGTGTAATATTCCATTAAAAAGTCCAGCTACATCGCTGAGTTAATCTCCCTTATCGAAATACAAGAACCACACAGAGAAGACATTTTAGTTCAAATCACTTTCACATGGTGCTCCATTTCCACATTTACTTGTATCCTCTGAGAAAAAAGGTTTAGGGAAGAGAACGCGAGTTGATTAACGCATTATGAAGCAAAATTTCTCTGCTCTCACGAGATTCACATCGAGAAGTTATACAGCCAAACATATTGGCTTTGTTGGAGCGATATACAGAATTTACAACACAGATTCAGAATTTTCCATACCAATTTCAGTATTTTCGAAACCAAATTAAGAATTTACCAAACCAAATTGAGAATTGCCTAAACTAAATTCAGAATTTTCGAAAACAATTTCAGAACTTTCCATTTCAAATTCAGAACGTAATTCATTTTCTCAAACGTAGTATCTTGACAATATTTTCAATTGAAAGAAGGCTTTAATGTAAATAAAAATAAACGTTGTACTTCAAAACAGTATTGCAAGAGGAAACACAAATAAGTTTACAGTACGTATTTATATATATAAGGAATTAGGGTTAACATTTAATTCAAATATGGAATGTTAAATCAACATTAAACAAATTTTGTTTACTTCATAAATCAATGTTGATTTGATTTACTTGATGAATCAGTATATTTCTTAGTTTAACCCGGGTACCTACATCTAATATGAGTAATACGAAGATGAACCAATTACTACGTATAATAAATATTTCAAATGAAAACACTTTACATTTTTAGTTCCGAATGTAGTTTGGAAGATTCTAAATTTGATTTGGAAAATTCTGAAGATAGTTTGGAAAATTCTGTATCTGTCTTGTAAAACCTATAGAATTCCACGTTCTAACACTTTTTATGGTTATGTTCAGCGAATATAATAAAAATCGATTTCTTCATTCGCGGTTAATTGGAACTCGTTAATTACAATCCCATTCAGAAGTGTATGTACGTGTTGTCAAAACGGAAACCTTCTGGATGTAGGAGTGGGCTGATGAACTTTCGTGATGACCCGCCCTAACACTCCTCCACCCACGAGTTGTGAAGGCAGTTTTGTGAATGGAACACGTTCGTTCTTTACGCGTCAGTAAGTGTTTTGCTTATTCCGATAGGTAAAATAACAGGATCCGGTTAACGATACCTGAATTCGAAAATGCGATGATATTAATCTACTCGGTGCTGTAATAACGCGTTTACCAACATGTGGGTGGGTCCGGGTATTATGAAGCTTGAACAATTCGATTAAGAGAACGCGGTGAACTCCGTTGTTTGTTCAACTGAAAAACTGATTCTGAAATGATAGAAACCTTCGTTATTTCAACGTGTAAGAACACTCTCACTGCAGTGAGAGCCGATCGGATTGATAAATTCACGTTGAGGTTTAATAACAGTGTCATCAATTGCATAGTGAAGAGATAGTGGTTTCAACACACTAGAAAACAGTGCCGAATATTTTACGGTGAGTATTGTTAGGTAACTTCGAGGTAGGAATTTCAACAATGGGGTCTCGAGGGTACCCTTGTGGGTACGACCATATCCAATCCGCCCTCACACAGTCGTCGATTCCGATGAAATCATTTCCGAATCCCGAACTTCGTGTACCGGACCCTGATTGCATCATTGCGGTTGGGTCCTGGAAATCCGAAACCTTGCGGACTTACATCAACGTGTGTTTCAAATGAGGATTTGAAGAATTCCATTGGCTACGTTACTCATTACCACGGCATGTCTACAACATGGTTCAAGATCACTGATCAAGGGCGTGTAGGGTACAATATTGTCATTTTCTATCAACATATTGAGCTGTACAATTATTAAAACTACACGATAATTTGAAAAACATGTGCTGTTTGAATCTGCTGAGCCAGTTTGAAAATTGGCCCGACAAGCTGCCTCACGATTCATTCTCATGTTTACGATTTTTGATCTGCTCCAACTTTAAGCCCACATTGTGAATGAACGGCTGGTCGTACAAAGCTGTGGATTGTCTTATAAAAATCAAAAAAATAAACTCTATCCAAATATGAACTAACGAATATACCGTTCTACTTGAATTTTTCGAGTTTTGAAATTTTCAAAATTTCAAAATTTGTTTTGAACCCCTTCCCCTTGACCAAAAGTTATGAAAAGCTTCGATCATTATGAGGTAGGTCCGAATACGTAAACCAAATTTATTAATTTTAACACAACGCTAACTGGGCAAAGTGCCGCGGACTTACGGACGGTCGGATTTTTTTTTTATTCGTTTTTCTGGATCTACGTATCGATGTTTATGGCAGAGGTCCCTCATCCCAGAAATGTTGTAGATATTTAAATTCTTGATTTTGGTTTATTATCTTCGATAATGAACCATTGGGATGGACCAAAGAAAAAAAATTTAACCCCCATCAAAATTTGTTGGTCTTGAAGATCTTGAAATGTAAACCAACAAATTTTGATGGGGGTTAAATTTTTTTTCTTTGGTCCATCCCAATGGTTCATTATCGAAGATAATAAACCAAAATCAAGAATTTAAATATCTACAACATTTCTGGGATGAGGGACCTCTGCCATAAACAAATTATTTTTGCTTAGAAAAAAGGCAAAGGATCGGGGAAAAAAAGCAGGCATGCAGCATGGCTATATGAGCGAATTTTTGAAGAAATAACTGGTTTTATAACCATTTTAATGGTTTTTTAAAACAAATGTCGTCTCCATTTTTGGTCTGAACACGATGGTGAAGTCATAATTGCAATATCTCATTCCGTTAAGAAGAACATCTCAAGTAACAACCACGTTTCTTCATCTTCGTGTCAGCGTAAAAAACCCTTCGAAATGAGGTGTCACTTGTCTGACTGTTTTATTTTTGTAATTTATGGGTAATCCCCCTCTCCCCTAAAACTCCCCACCTTATAGTGACCTGATTCTGCCCATCTTCGAACTTAGCCTTTCGATTGCCCGGACGGAGTTATTGTGCAAATTCGAACTTTTTATCTCAATTCTATCGTGAGTTATCGTCTGGTCGTGTGAATTCGGGATGGTCTGGAAGTTCCATACTGGAACGGATTTCGGTATACAATTTCTTCGGAAATTCGAGTTTTAAATATTTTGGACCGAGAACAATAGCTTCCTTGTCTTCGAAAATTCGCTAACAACAACAATGATAATTATTTCAGAACAGTTTATAACATTGAATTATCGTGGATTGACTCGGTATATTCAACTAACTAATGTATATTACAAAACTTCGCCCATAACTCGATCTGTGTAGCTGGGTCCACCCGGTAGGTCTAGTTTCCCTCTGCTCGTTACTTTTTAAGTGACGCAATATCATTGAACAACTCTGGAAGTAATATGGGCCAATGTGACGTCGTTACACCCAAGGAATTCGGCATTAAAAATTCAGTGAAAGTCCCAGAAATAAGAATCCCTTTCCTGACTCCGATGTGGCTCGAGCCGTGAAATTTATTCCGCCTGCCTAATCCCAGTGGGTTCGCTTGTAACGATAGTCAGGAAGCGTCCGTCGTCAGTCGTATCGTTTTGTTTCATCTTGATTTCCTATTTACGACTGAAGGCATTTCGGCGATTTTCAACTGAAAATGACCAACATCAACGTTTTGGGAAGTTTTAGATGGGAAAATTACCCATAAATTCCCAAAATGACATTCTGACAAGAGACCCCTCATTTTAAATTTTTTTTAAATGCTGAACACTATGGTGAAATCAGAATGGCGATATCCCAGTCCGTTGACAAACTGGAGCACTTTGAAGATGAAGAAACGTGGTTGATACTTGAGATGTTCTTCATAGACCTCATGTTCTTCAATACATAAAACCAGTTATTTCTTCGAAAATTCGCTCTTATATCCATGCTGCATGACTGTGTATTTTATTTTTATTTTTTTAATTTCAAGGAAGACCTGCTGCCCTGGTGCGCCTGTTTTGATCGTCGCTGGAAATGCATTTATATTTATATTAACTTGTAGAAAATTACAAACTGTAAGTATGTAACAACCTACCATGTCCTCAGAGTGCGCTCTCATGTCACTTGACGAGAGACAATCAGTGGACCTTGTTCTAGTAATAAGTTTTCCGTAAAACGTTTTGCCTGATTCCTTGCTGGATCGCTGGTTTGGCCTTTGCTTCAGGCGACATTCTCGTTTTATACTGCTCGTTTTTTGTATTTTTTTTTTTATTTTTTTTCGTTCCCTCCGCACAATGAAAATGTCAAGGGGACGATTCTTTACGTCGTATCGAGTGTCGCAGGCCTGCGAGACTACTCAATTTTTTCGAGTGTTGCGCTTGAGCGTAAAAAGAAGATAAAATTGCCACCTTGCAGATTTTTTTTTTTTTTTTTTTTACTTTATGAATGTACAACACATTTGTACAATAAGTACCAAAATAAGTTGCACAAATATTGGGGTTTCCTGTCCTTGAATTTGAATAATAAAACAAGTTGATTGATTTCAGTCAAGGGCCATATCAGAAATCAGTACGAGAAGAAAGAAAGCTGAGCAGGATATGAAGGCAGTGAAGTGGATTGTAGAGTGGAGGCATTGCACTATGAACCAACAATTAGATAACGTAATTACTCAAGTCAGTTCAATACTGGATCCAATATCAAGAACTCGATGCCCATAACTATTCATAGGCGTCAACACCACCTAGGAGCAGAAATGGTGGTATTCATATTCATGAAGATGAATACGAATACAGATATGAATATGAATTCGAATACAGATATGAATATGAATACGAATACAGATATGAATATAAATACAAATAAATCTTCAATCACATCTTTTTGTGAATTTTCCCAGAAATTCAAATTTTAGTGTCAATTTTACTAAAATTTACTTTAGGTAGGTATGTTTTGTGGATGTCACTCAAATGTTCCTATTTTACCATGAATTTTACTTAAATTTAAGTTTTTCCACAAAAATTCTACACAAATTCGCCTTTTTTGTGAATTTTCCACAATTTACATTTTTGTGTGAATTTTTCTACATTTCCTCTTTTTTTTTTAATGTGAATTTTATAAAAACGTTTGCCAGTTATGGATGAATAACACTAACCTTTCTCTTTTTTACTGTAAATTTGACAAAAATCCCAATTTTTACATACGTTTTACAAAAATTTACTGTATTTGGTGTGAATGTTGCTCAAATTTTCCTATTTTTACAAAGACATTTACAGTGGAATTCAACTTACTGAATATTCACAAAAAGATGTAAATTGTGGGAAAATTCACAAAAAAAAAAGAATTTTTGTAGAACTCATGTTAAAAAAACTTGAATTTCAGTAAAATTGAGGGGGTAATGTTTTTTTTCTTGGGCGATTCCAGTGGTTTATTATTTTTTAAGAGCTCGTTTTGTGGTTATACTTAGAGGGTAGTTTTCAAGCTACAAATGAACATTGAGAAGTGCTAATCTGATCGAATTTGAACGGACTAGGCAGCTTACGACATTCACTGAAAATCAGAATGAACCTTATTTCTGATATTCATAAGAATGAGAAAGGAGTGCGTTGAAGAATGACGAAAGTGGGGGAAGAAGTATCGAGCTCGACCTACCGCAAGATGTGGTGGTAGATTGCACACTGATCACCTCTCGAACGTATTTCTCGCATGGATTATGGAGTCAACTAAAGGGTTATAGGGGCACGATTTGCCTCATTATTGCATTCAATATCAGTTATATTCGATAACTAGGTGTCATGAACAGCTGCCCGTTGAAAAAGAGCCGGATCAAGATAGAGCAATCTAGTGATCTTGCTGCTTTGAGCTCGTCTGTAGAGCATACTAAGTAGGCAGTTCAAGCTCGCATTACCATAAGGTGCTACAAATGACCCTTGAGACCTGCTAATCTGATGAACTTCTTTAGGTGGCACAGAAGGCAACGGAGGGAAGGCGTAGCTCCAGGATCACCCGGCGAGGCGCCGTTATGTCACAGGTCCGTCCTCTGACGCAATCCCTTAACATTTCTCTCAGCCCTCGATGAGTGAAAGGGTGTGGGAGTTGCGGGGTAGAGCAACCAAGTACCGATCGCTGCCATGAGACCTAATTCGCTCGTATCAAGGGCGACCTGGTGCCGGCCGTTTATGCAGCGGGGTCACGTCAGCTCGGGGCTCGGCCACCGATAAACGGCCGACCTAATACGACAACTAGGATCGAGATTAATGACTGAGTCTAACTGAGGCAAAAGCAACCAATTACAACGATGATAATCAATCGATTGGAAGTATACTGTTCAACAACCCTACAAACATCATAATTATAGTCAGGGCCGTTGCGAGAAGAAAAATCAGGGGGGGGGGGAGGAAATCCAAATTTTCCCAACTCCACCAGCAACTTCCAAAAAATGACAACCAAGAGATTGGTTCCTATATAATAAATCATAAGATATTATAAGAAAATAATATTATATAACCAATAATACTATTATATCAACTCATAATATAATATAATATTATATAATATACCTATTATAGGAAAATAAATTTGATTCATTTTCTTACTTAGCTATCCTAAGATTGGCTGAATGCTTATGCCCGATAGGAAAAATCATTTCTTTCATTTTTTACTATTATTTGTTTCTATCTTCACGGCCCGAAATTTCCCAACTTTAGCAAGTCGAAAAGGCAGCAAAAAGGGAATTTCGAAAAAAATATTCCACGCAAGAAATGAAGAATGTAGGTAGAAGTTGAATGATGGAAACATTTATTAAAAATAATAAAATATTTAATCAACAGTACGTAAAACATTCAACCGAAAATTTTAACGGCCCGCTCATTATGCCACAGTTACCTACAGCTACCTACCTTTGGTGGTTGCTTTGAGTCACGAATCCAATTAATATGTCTGACATCGCTGAAGCCAAGTCATCTAAGAAGAGGAAGAAGAAGAATTACTCATATCTGATTGCAGTGATCACCTTCCAGTTCAAGGCCACAGGGGAACCGCAAGCTCATAGAGGGTGCCCATACTAATGTATGTCAATATGTATTCTCGCGCGCGCGTGTGAGTGTGACTCCTAACTGTTTTACCATGGAGCTGGGCAGCGCAGGCTGCTAACGGTTCCCATCGTAATTCGCATGTGCAGCTTTTGTCTAATAGACCGCAGGGGCTGGAGGATTGATAATATCCGTGCTGTTGTTTGACTGTTCATAGTTTTTAGTTGTTCGTGTATTGTTTATAGTTTCTAGTCTCGTTTATTGTTTTAGTTGTTCTATTTTAGTTTCTAGTTTCGTTTGTAGCTTTAGTTGTTTCTTTTTATCGTCCTAAAATGAATAGTTGATGCGTCAATGGATTATTCTTTGAAGGTGAAGAAACGTGGATCTTCTTCACGTTTCATCTGCTCTAATATGATAACGGAAGAAAATATCGCAATTCTGACTCCACCATCGTGTTTAGCGTTGAAAAATCTATTACTCGGCAAAAAATCGAGACGAAATTTGTTATGAAACCGGTAAGCTGAGTGTTAATTTGGAAAAAAGCAAAGTAAGCCTTACAACACGTCTCCAACACAAGAATGTGATGTTGTTGGTAGTAAATGACCCAGAGAATGGTCGTAATTTTAATTTTAATTATTTTTCACTCGTAATGTTTCATTTTTAATTACATAAAATTATTTTACTCTGTCGTTTTCACTCAAACGCCTTTAAAAACCAGGTTAAATTACAGAGCTGAAAGGGAGGGTGTGGTCTGGTCACCAGGTGGTCCCATGAATTGCACCAAGTTTTTTTTTTTTTTTTAGTACCTAGTACTTTGGTCTGCGCACATGTAAACGTCATACAGCTCTACTTCGATGACCCTAAACTTCGAGCCAATATGTCGTAGGCAGTTGGGATTGCATTCAGTGATTGTCTTCTAAGGTTTTCTACTGAACTCCACTTAATTTATTCCGCGTTCCATTCATTGCTCAATTCAGTTTTCGATCCTGAACGAACTGCAAGGGTGCCTTTGGGCGATAAATTGGGCCAAACTGCAATTTACCCTCGGATTGCCAACGGCCTGCAAACCGGTGGCAAACACATATCGCCACGCCTAATGAAGTAACAGGGTTCGGCGGCGACCTTTTCGGATCTAGAAAGTCAAAGCGACTCAGGTTGGAAAAAAAGAAGAAAAAAAAAACCAGTTGTATCGAAGGTGTCCACCCCCACGAGCTCACAATCACTGAAATCTCAAGGACGGAGCAACGAGGGGGCGCCTGGGTCCGGTGATTAGCGTTGGCTGCCTCTACGATTGGCTGAACATGAGAAATCTATCCATCACGCTATCCAGTTATAGAATTCGAGTGGTGATTGACACAAATTCGCGGCAGCGCCGTCAGACGTCGTCCGAGAAGTACAACAACAGTACATGACGAACTGCAATCAATTTAACGAATGGACGAGATGAGCTGAAACTGTGCTGAGCTGTTGTTCTTCAGTTGGCCTCCGTGAGAATTCCATCAAAATCCGGCTGTGCTTTTAGTCTGCACATGCGTGTAAGAGGTGTTCTGCCGTGAATACACGGCTGTCATCAGTGGTCTGCCTCTAAAGTTAGCTTAATATGAAAAATCTACTCATCACGATATACGACTTGAAATATTGCACAGACCTTCTTTATAACATGAACCAGTGCCATTTGAAAGATTTACCTAATCCATTATTTCAATCCAAGAAAATTTTAGGAAAAAAATCTGAAAATCAGGCTAATTTAGGCTAGTTTTGGCCACTTTAATGGGTCTACAGCCGATCAACTTGACATTGAGTGTGGATCTTCTTGATGTAGATAATAGACAGCCCTGAAAGGTCTAAAGTCGCTAGGTCTAAAGGGAGCCGGTTCTTCACCCATACCGTGTTCTTCTCATTCAGTTAGGCAAGGCTACAGCCTCTCCACCTTCACCGATTGACTTGAAATCTTTCTCAGAGCTTCTTTTCAAATTTAACCAGTCTTTTAAAATATAAATATTAACTCAAGTTAAATTTAACTCAAGAAAATTTTAGGAACAAAAAACTCAAATTTAGTCAAATTTTTGCCACTTTGACGGGTCCACATCCTGGGTAACTGGACCAATCTATCGTTTGCTTAAATTTGTCAAATGGCACTGGGGCATGTTAATTATTTTATAAGTGTTATCCTTGTGGGACAGTTCTGTTGGTGTAAAGCCGAGAGTGGTGGGGACTGGGCCGGTCGGCCAACATCCAGTGTAGTTATGTGAGCCGGCCCGGGAGGTGCATGAGTGAACGTGTAGAAGCTGGAAATGCACGTGGATATAGTTAAATAGCTGTATTCAGCTAAATAGCTAAATGCCGCTTTAGGCTGGCTTAATTATTTTGCTACATACGTTACCTATTAATTTTGATGCTAATATCTTCACGTAGGGAACACTACAAACGCACTTGCGGTTTATTCTACCTAATTATTCTTGCATATCTGCAAAACGTGCAGATCATTTAATGTGTAAAAATCATTGCAAATATCATTCTACAGCAGCCGGAAAACGTTATGATATCCACTGTCCTCGCCCGCCTTCACAAGCACCGTACCCGTTTCGAAATGTCCCCTTGGCGTCATGAGAGACGTTTTTCTTACTACACATCTACGTATTATTTTATTAGTTGCTTGTGAAATTGACTAACTACCAGCCGCTGTAGAATGAAATTTGCCAGGCGAGGTGATTTTTACACGGTGTGATTTTTGGTGGACAACACCATCTACAGGTGAAAATGAGAAAACGAGATGAGACTGGACTCGTAGAACCTGCAGAAAGCCACGTTGTCGAACACGGTTACCACAATGAAGTTCTTATTTCGCCCTCCACAGTCATTAGGTTTACGACTAGCAGTGGACTGAGACGCAGTCAATAAATGTGGACAGACAGCGTTGACTTTATGAATCGACGAAGTCATAAGGAAAACAACATCATACTCTCAGCTTCACGACGAAATCGATCCATTGATCACATATTATTGGAAAAATAGCCCTTGAAACGGGAAAAGTAACCTTTTTGGTTCAACGAATCAATAAAAAAATATCTTAAATTATAAATAAACTCTTCAAACACAATTAATATCAGAGTAAATTTTTAGTAGGTATCTATTCGTATACAGAGTGGAATATTGTCTTACCATTTTATTGAATATTCAACGACATCTTTGAGATTTCCCTCGAGGCCGGTACCTGAAACAAAATTACCACGTTACTATTATACTACTATTATACCACGTTACTATTATAATAATGCTAGGTATTACTTATACTCGTGCTCAAATTTTAAAACTGAAAACTCAAGTTGGAACGCTTTTGGGAGCTCAAGCTGATGTTGGACAAACTCGCTTTTGGTCAGTTTGAAAAATCGAAATTTGATTTAATCCAAATTAATCCACCCCCCACTATTTTGGTAGCAACGTAGATAATATCTAATATTAAATAAGCCAAACGCTAAATATTATACTGTAACTAAAGTATTGGCGAGTTTGGCTTATTTAATAGATCTCTGGGCATAATCCATATTGGATATTTAGTTAGGAATGAGTAGGTGCAGCAGAATGGTACGTAGATAATCGTATTTAACAAAACAGATTTGTGTAGAGGTAAAGATGAGTGACCATAATATGAATTCAAGCCTCTCCACCTTCACCGATTGACATGAAATTTTGCACAGAGTTTCACTTCAGCATCAGACAGTGTCTTTTGAAAGTTTTAACCCATTGCCTCAGCCCAAAAATATTTTGGAATGCAAAACACAGACATTTTTGACTAACAATTATTGTCCACGAGTCTGCAGCCTGGGTAACTGGACCAATCGACTTGAAATTTTGCACAGACCTTCTTTACAACATGACCCAGTTTCATTTGAAAGATTTAACCCATTATCTCAACCCAAGAAATTTTTAGGAACAAAAAACTGACATTTAGGCTAATTTTGGCCATTTTGGCGGATCAACTTGAAATTTGGTATGGATCTTCTTGGTGTGGGTAATAGAAAAAAAGCCCTGAATGTTTCAAGCCGCTAGGTCTTAAGGGAGCCGAGTTATATAACTTCAAAAACCAATTACCATGTTTTTCTATTTTTTGCCTTTATTTTTAATAAATAAAAAAAATAATGTATTAATTAGTTAATCAAAATCAATTTATGATTTTATTAATTTGCTTAATTTATTCTTGCATATTGCCTCTATGTGGTACACATGATAATATTATACCGAAAAACATATACAAAATTGAAAATTTGAAGTTCAAAAAGTCTGTGAACTGTATTATCAGGTATTGAGGAATTAGGTATGTGTATTTTAAATTCAAGGAAGAATCTTTTCCAAAATGTCTTACAACATAAATTATAATCACGTAGAACCCAACAGCTGAATCCGCGTGCAGGCGGATTCTGACGGGCTTGCTCCAGAAACTTCAAAAATACCGGTCCGAAGGTGCGTTACGTCATTCAAAAATCATCTTTGCAATTCGATTTCTGATAGTTTCGGAAGAGGTTCTGATGCTCCTCGGGGAGGATGACCTGGTTTCTAAAGTGTACGAAACCTCGAGTCGAGAGGTGCTTCGAATAGTAAGGAAATATTTGTTAAGCTCGTTGTTAGGCGGGTTATAAACGTTTGACTTGTCTGACTGGTGATTATTTAGCATGATGAAATTATAGAGTACATACTAATGGGTAGCAACGTCTTTACTTATTCTCGTACACGAAGATCAAGCACGAATCAATTTTGTATTCTTCTTCTTCTTCCTGTTTTGGCTGAGTCCTGAATCTTGAATCTTTCTTGTTCTTCCTGTCTTGGCTTCATTTCTGTTCTCTTAGTTACTGTTTGCGCTTACCTTATTTTCGACATTCAATATCTAGTGATAAAAGCCGTACTCAACAGCTTTGCAACGATGGTGGCTTATGAAGTCTACGAGAGGGTAATCTGTTCGTCGTACAGCCAGACTTACCTTTCCACTATCGATGGCTAATCGTCCCTGCTGGGTTACCTGAACTGGGACATCCCATTCGCCGTCAAACGTGTGATTGCCCAGCTAAGACTGAGGAGGGAGACTAGCCTCCGCATTTATCATAAAGGGGTTGTGTGGAATGTTGACGCAGATTCCGCATGCATTCTGTGCAATACACAAGAGCTCGAAAATGTCGAACACATTTTTTGCAGCTGCCCTCACTTGAAAAACGAAAGAGTTCATTTTTTTGGTTCGGACAGGTTAAGTGAGGAATATCTGAAAAAGTGCTTATTATGCTGTCTGAATAAGGACCTTGTCTTTAGACTATATAATTTCACAATGACTTATTTAAAGCGTAGGAAGTTTTTAGAAGAACTGCTGGTGGACATAGGCTTACTACATTAAAAATCCACTTTGAAAGTTTATGTTTATTCATGAAGTACTTAGTTTAATTTCATCTGTTTGTTACTCGTGTCTTTGTGGCAAAATATTGTACCATGTCTGCAAACTCCTTTGTTGTAAGGGTCGCTGCTACCCATAACAGCAAATAAACCATTGATTGATTGATTGATTGAATATCTAGTGATAAACGTAACTTCACCAAATATTATCCACACATCGATAAAACCACAGCTAGTCGCCATTTATGTTGCTGTCAGTTTATAGTCTGACAACCAAAACAACATCGTTACCTTTCCTTAATCCATTGTCATATGCTCAAATTTTAGGCAATTTTCGAAGAATGTTTTTAAAATATATACAGTAGAAGTCCGATAGTCCGGCATGTTCGGGACCGGCTCGGTGCCGGATTACCGGAAATTCCGGTCTATCGGGCGGTACTGTAAAACATAGTTCACGTACTTCACTACACGTACTAAAACGTAGTTCACTACACGTACTGTAAAACATAGTTCACTTGGATTTTAAAAAGTCACGAATGTAATTTTGTTTTCTCGACTTTTGACTTTTAGAATAAAATTTATTTCCAACGATATGGAAATTAATAATTTCTGAAGCACTGTAGCTAGTACTAGCCTCAGCAAAAGAGATAAACTTATTTAGTGATTCTGCAGCTTCTGCCCAGCTGATTTTTTCCTTAAACTCATTCATTAAACCATTTCTATTCTCACATTTTTCTAGCCGTTTGATGATTTCTAGTTTCTGATTGAGAGTCAGTGTTACGTGTTTTCGTTTCTCTCCTTTTGAACTCGAAGGCTTAGGTTTTGAAAACATGGTCACTGTACAGTTAGAACGAAACTCACTTTGTTTATGAACAGTTTCAAAAGTTCCGTACGTCACTACAGATGTACTAGAGAGTAGGCGAAGACGCTTTGTGATTGATTAACTGTGCTGCACTGCACCTGTATTAAAATTTAATACAAATTTTGTTGTGACAGCTGAGACTAGACGGCCGCTAATTGTTTCCGAACAATACCGAGCTTCTGGATGATCCCGAACTACCCCGAAAACTTCCGAATAGCTCTCAAGCGTTTTTATTTGCTTTAAAGACACACTTTTGGAGAAAACCTTAATTTTTACAATTTTCCGGAGCGATGCCGGATTATCGGGCATTCCGGACTGTTGGATGCCGGACTAATGGACTTCTACTGTATATTACTTATAAGTTTACTTGTATATAGTTGGCGCAATAAATATATATATACTTATATAAAAATAAATAAAAAATTGTTCCTGAGTACTTGTATGGGACACGTGCAGAAACCAACCCTGTAGGTCTGTACAGTTACCATAGTACCAAATCTAAAATTATTTAGAGGCAAAATTATCAGGTACAGAATTGGCTCAGAATTCTACTGATTGGCTGAGTCACAACCATTTCTACTGAAGTAGGTAACTAGGTAGTCTAAGTAGACCTTCGTGTAACGCAATAATTGCGCTCCGCCCTTCCCAAACACCGACTGAAGTAGGCGATCACCTTCTCGACCCCATCCTGCTCCTGTGCCAGGACAGCTCCCACAGCTTTACCGCTGGCATCCACGTCCAGGATGAAAGGCAGGCGGGGGTTTGCATGGAGGTAGTCTAATGCAGTCAATAACATCAATCTAGGAGTTATTATTATTACGATTCAGGAGTTATTATTACGAAAACAAATAGCGATCTACCTGCATATTGGCCAAAGTTTCATTGATGGTACCAATCAACTTCCAAACAACAACTCTTAAATGCTACACGGAACAAAGCTATTACTGGTCGTACGTTCGATTCCCTTTCAAATCTCATCGAAGACTCATTATTTCAGCGTGTTTTTTTTTTGTTTTTTTTTTGCCAATATGGCCAAATCATCGAGATAGACATATTGAAACCTCAAGTCTTGCAGAACGTTTCCTCCCACGATTCGTTGACCGCAAACGGAATCCCGCTCGACCGTACGAAGAACAAATGATATCAGGACAGAAAATATTTAACTTTTACTCCATTGCATAACTGTTTCTTGACTTTCCATAAATTACTCATAATATCTGAAACATCAGCCATGTCTCGGGTTCATGTAAAGAAAGAAAAAAAAAGAAGTTGGCGTTCACCGAAAGCGATTTACAGAAACTTAACAAGATCGTGAGATAACTTGGAGACGTGTGGTAGGTAGAAGGCAAAGGCAGCTTCCCTGTTTATGTAAGCCAAGTTCGAAACTGAAAGTGGGCTATTCAGCTCGCTGGGTAAATCGTTAAGTTGATACTTCCTTTGAGAACCTTGTGAAGGATTTGAGATTTGAAATGAATACGTACAGCACAGGACCTACTGTGGTACATCAGGGCCCTGAACATTTCAGTCTTTTGAGCGGTTAGAGGTGACAAGAAGTAGGTGGATAGTCCAGAAAGTGAAAATCGGAAGATGGCAGAGTATAATAATATTATGTCAGCTGTTTATTTATTCTTCCAATATTATCTTCCAATTTTGATGCTACGGTAGCATTGCTACGTATCGTAGAGGAAGCACCAAAGTTCGACGAGCTTTCCAATTAGATGGGTAGAACAACGAGGAAAGTCGATTTTTAATGACATTTCGTACCGGGGTGGAGATAGACTTCTCTTAAATCCCAAATAATAATTGAACTATTCAACTGAAAAAGAAGACAAAAACAAGTATTGTAAATAATTCAACAGTTTGAATTTTACAATAGGTACTTTTTTTACAATTTCCAAAGCTTTCAAGATTTCAAGATTTTTTTACGCTGAATGGTGAAGTCAGAAATGCGATAACTCATTCCGTTCTTAAACTGGAACAAAATTGGTTATAAAACCAGTAAAATAGCGACATTTTACATTTTTTCGAAAATTTGCTCTTACATCCATCTTGGATGAATGTAGATTTTTCGTGTACGAGAGATGAATTGCCTCTACGAACTACACAACGCCAAATCGTGAATTTATCACCAAGTCTGCTAGTAGGTTGAAAAACACCATCTGAGCTTGTCGGGGAGAGAGCTCCATGTTTTATGTAATCCAAGCAAATATCGCGGTGTGTTGCACTCGACTGTTTAAAAGGTCGAAACGTTCGAAAAATAAAAGACCGAAGTTCTTCGTTCCTTTTTAGAGTTGTAAATCACGAGCCGTTTCTCCAACGGACTGAATAAGATGTTCTTAAGAGGAAACATTCCAAAATACTTTTCCGATTGCGTTGTGCCTGGTTTGAATTTTTGCTGGTTAGTAGGATGATAATATTAGCGGTCGAATCAAATCAGCTGTGAGGGAATAAGGGATCCTGAGTCAGCTGTCCGTTATCAGCGACTTTTCGAAGAAAAGGAAGCTATTGTTCTCGGTCCAAAATTTTAAAAACTCGAATTTCCGAAGAAATTTTATACAAAAATCCGTTTCAGACCAAAAGGCACCAAAAATTATATTTTGAACACTGTAGTCAGAACTAGAGCACTTTGATTATGAACAAAAGTGGTTAATGTGATAACGGATTTAGATAATATCTCATTCCCTTATCACATTAACTATATTATCGCAATCCTGACTTCACCATCGTGTTCAGCGTGGGAATTTCTATAAACTGAGGTGTTACTCGGCAAAAAAAAGGAGACAAAATTTGTTATAAAACCAGAAAAGTGGGAAATTTTCAGATAAAACCAGTTATTTATTCAAAAATTTGCTCTTGTAGCCATGCTGCATGAATAGGAATTTTTCTGTCATGGCACTGTAATTTTTCTGTAGGTGGTCCTTGGAATATCTTTCCAATGTCGTTACCACCTTTGATAAGAGTTTTATGATATTATAAGAGTGTTTATGATATCCAAGAGACACGCGGTACATAATACGTGATTTCCACCGGTACACGACCCCCTCGTGTGCATATTGGACGGACTGGTCACTTTCTCGTATCCTGAGGTGGCGATCTTGACCCAGTTCCGGTACCCAGAGACTGATTGGATGGCGCAAGGACGTCCCGTTGAGGTTCTTACGTTTCCTGTCCACTTTTACTTTTTGTATGATCTACAGGGGGACTGCGAGTGCCTCCGCTCGAGCCTCGGACCTTACCCAACGATATCACGCCCTCACCTGGACAATGGGAACCGGTGGAAAGAAATGCAAGGTTGACGTGACGTATAAGAGAAATTAGGAACAAATTTCGAGGGAAACCCGCCAAGAAAATTAATAAACTGATGTTGAGTATAGATCTACACTACATGCAGATACTTCGGTACGAGGATATGTCTCATTTTCTCCCTGTAAAATATGTGTTTTTTCTCTCAAGTAAAACTAAATAACGATAAAAATTAATAACTTCAGATTGGATAGCAAAGTAATTGGCTCCACGAGGCACTCAGCTGAACTTGGGCATATTCTGATTAAATGTAAGCCCTAAGGAGGCTACAGACCAAATTACAGCTTCATAGAGTGAATAGCATAGAAATTAGCTGTAGGAGCCACTCAGCTGATCTGGGGCCTATTCTGCTTAAAGGGTAAGTCCTAAGGACGGTACATACCGAACTACAGCTTCATAGAATGAATAGCATAGAAATTAGCTTTAGGTGCCCCTCAGCTGATCCTAGGCCTATTCTGCTTAAAGAGTAGGTAAGTCCTAAGTCCTAAGGAGAGGTATATACCAAATTACAGCTTCATAGAGTGAATAGCATAGTATTTAGCTTTAGGAGCCACTCAGCTGAACCTGGGCCTAACCTGCTCAAAGTGTGTGTACTAAGGAGCCTACATACCAAACGACAGCTTCATACAGTAAATAGCATAGAAATTAGCTGTAGGAGCCACTCAGCTGATCCCTAAGATGGCTACATACGAAATTACAACTTCATAGAGTGAATAGCATAGTATTTAGCTTTTGGAGCCACTCAACTGAACCTGGGCCTATTTTGCTTAAAGTCTATGTCCTAAGGAGGCAACATACCAAATTAGCTTTAGGAGCCCCTCAGCTGATCCTAGGCCTTTTCTGCTTAAAGAGTAAGTCCTGAGGAGGCTAAATGCCAAAAAACCGCTTCATAGTATGAAAAGCATTGAAATTAGCTGCTGGATACCAAATTGCCCGTTGCTTTTATTGGTATCGCGTTACATTTTTGAGTCCGTGCAGCAAATTTGTACCACAACGGCAAAATACGACCAGAAACAACCTGTGTTTTGTGAAGTATTTTCGCTCTTAGATGTGACTAATTTCCTACCCCATAAATCAAAAATAATAGTGCAGACGACAAGCTTCTGAGTGACTATTTATCCACACCTCTATTGTTACTTTAGACACCGTTCATACGGCATCCCGTTTGTTAGAAGCCGCTCTCTAATCCAATAGTCAATATTTACAATACGAATATTGTCCCACGAGTGACTGAGCGTTGTCGGCTCTTCAAATAGTACAGACAAGGCGTTTGGTCATGGTCCGCCTGCTCCTCGAACGTTTTTACCCTCGTTACCAACAACGAGCCAATTTCCCATGTCCACTCCTGGAAACCAGACTTCGAGTGCCCCCTCGAGAAATCCACTTCAAGAGTCGCGGACGCTGGTTCCAAATCCACTGGTTATCGGGCCGAACTGAATTCGACGTTGGGTGCCTGCGGATTGACAAATCCACAGTTTCACCCCGTGACGATTAATTGCACAGTGCGAATGAATCGGGAACACTCAAAAATCGTCACAATTTGGATTGTGCATCTTCCAAGAATACAAGAAAAAATTTCCAGCATCACGTTAACCAATTCAACGTATTTGTCCCCCTTACAACGCCTTTTATTACTCAATTAGCCAATTTCATTGTCATTTAATACATAAATGCAGCTATTTAGGAACCTCCTACTAGTTAGCTCTAATCTAATTCTTCGATTTTGTTGATTAATATAATATAATAATCAACATAAATTGAAAGGTAATAAATGTATATCCATCATTGTCCTATTCATTCATTATGATGAATATACATTAAATTAGAGTAATAATAATTTCATTAAAACCGCATTTTGAACCAATATAAAATATTTAACGTTTGTGTTCCTCACCCAAATGAACAAATTGAACGAATCAGATAAAACAGATACCAGCTATTCATTTTTGAGATTTGACGAATAAAAGAGAGCAATGCTTACAGGATTTTTCAGCTGAATCCGATTTTGGATTCAAATTTTTCTAACTGCCGTTGTTTAAAAAAATAATGCATAAATGCATTATGCATAAAATTTGCTCACACACTGTTTCGTACGTTTGTAAATTTACAAAAGCATAACAGTGTTGGAGCCAATTTTCGAATAAAAGGAAGTTATTGTTCTCAGTCCAAAAATTTTCAAAACTCGAATTTTCGAAAAATTTTCATACCAAAATCCAATAAATAAAACAATACAATACAAAAAATCCGTTTCTGACAATCCTGAATTCACTGCCAAAAGACACCCAAAATCATACATATTATGAAATTAATTGTTTAGTTTGAGATTTTTCCAATTTTTAAAATGTTGATATTTCCGCAGCGAAAACCTTGCCAGGGCACACCTGCGCTCCTGCTCTAGATGATCTAAATGACAATTTATTACGTACACACGCCTTTTTTTTTGTGGTGAGGTAAGAACATTCTGGGTGTCCGTTCAGCGTGTGGGAACCTACAGATTCGCTAATAACCACTTATTACTACAACTATTACTTTCTATTCCACTCGTTCCGTTTCGTCTGGGGTTGGTTTTTTTTCTTGTCCTTTCAAAACGCTGTTTCCCGTACTTTGGGCCCCGTGTAGGCCGTAGAGTTAACTCCGTCTACAGCGAGTATTATATTTGTCAGAGCTTTTCCGTCGTGACAAACCGTCCTGATAGAATCCTTGAGGGAACTCGAATGCTCGCCGAGCGGAGACAGACATAAACGAGGCGGTCAGAAGGGGGGAAAAAAAAAACAAGTGAAAGGACGAAAAATGATTGAGTCACACGGAGAACTGGAAGAACAAACAAGTTGGGAACACCCGTGAAATGTGAAGGTGTTTGCAACTTCGAGATTTACGACTTATTGGCTGCCCCAGTCAGGCGGACAAGATACATAAGGACATTAATTTCACTCTTCAAGAAAGGAAGTTTGAAGAAACTATAACAAGGTAATGGTGACTATAACGAGATATTGCAGCGTTACTAAGCACATTAAGCCCATGATTGACACTTATTGGAAATCGAAGAAAAAAAAGTTCCAGTCATGCAGCACGACCTACTAAGAGACTTGTTGAAATAACCTATTCAAACAAAAACTCAACCTAATTTTTGAAATTTGTAGGTTATCTCAAAAATTCGCTCAATAGGTCAAGCTCACTGGAACTTGATTTTTAGCGAATTTACGAAGAAAAGGAAGCTATTGTTCTACCAAAATCCGTTCCAGACCATCCCAAATTCACTGCCGAAAGACACAAAAATTCATATAATATAATATATTATGCCCTTACGCCTTGATAACCTGACATTAGAGAGAAACATAGTTAATTTCATACTGTAACCCCAAAAATTGGGCCAAAAGCTCAGCTTTCCAACGGTATGGTAAAAAAATTGTTTACAGTGGACCCATGGTGTAAAATACTCGTTCCCGTGCCAAAAACCGTGGATCTTTCAGTAAAAGTCGACAAGTAAAATCTTTCGCGAAAATCTTCATTTTTACCGTAAAATGAGTTAGGCAGCAATCTTGTTCGCAATCTTTGTCTCGCTAAGTAAAATGATGACACAAGACTTCTCGAATAAGCAGTCACTGATATCTTGTCCAATTAACTTTTCGAAAACTGTCTTAATTTCCGTTGATTTGTATGGTAATTTTGTTAGACTAGGTAGGCCAAGCTAAACATTACTATCGTTGGCAATTACGTCAATCTAGTATGTTTTTGACGTCCATCCCCCTCCCCCCATCCCAAGAAAACGAACCAGCCTGCTCATATTAACACAAGGTTCCGAACATCATTATTTGACCTACACATCCACTTGTAACACGGCAATTTTTTTCGACTCAAGAATTTGCCGATATGCTGCAGGTTTATGGTTTCACAAGCCAAAACGCCAGTGAAGCTGTACGGGAATACCATCGGCGGTTCCCACCCAACAAAAACGTGTTTTCTAGGGCATGTAAAACCGGCGGAATGTGCTGTTCACGTTCTGTGTTCTCTGTTCGAAAATAACAAAGTGGATTTAATTTCGCTCAACGGATTTCAAATGAATGTATCGAATCCTCCCTTCAATAATTGTGCCTTCCATCTACTCTGAAAGGCTTATCCCAATCTCAGCTAATGAGGTAGCTTAACGTTTGTTATTGATATCCTCCAGCTTTATGAACTGCTATTTCGTTTTGCATCCTACTATTAATTAGGCGTTAAGCTTTCATTTTCTTTTCTTTTTTTAAATTTTTTCAAGTAAAACACACTAAATTGACTTAATTGCCAACGATAGTAATGTTTAGCTTCGCCTTCGTAGTCTAACAAAATTACCGTACAAATCAACAGAAATTAAGACAATTTTCGAAAAGTAATTTGGACAAGATACCAGTGACTGCTTATTATACCAAGATGGCTGCCTAACTCATTTACGGTAAAAATGTCGATTTTTGCGAAACATTTTACTTGTCGATTTTTACAGTGATGTCAAATGCCCCGCTGGAAATGTGCCCATGGAAGAAGAAGAAGAAGAAGAAGAAGAAAAAACATGTTTATTTTTACAAAATTTTACAATTAAATTGTTACAAAGCTAATTTTTATTTGATAACATAACATGATTGGCAATGGGTGTGAAACCCGTCTGCCGGGTTGCCTGAAGTCGCCGATTTGTCCCTGAAATTGTTGTTACTACTTATATTAAACATTGCATATATTATTTATTTATTTGTATCTTTATTCACCTTTATATTATAGGTACATTGTTTATTTTTCTGCTAAACCTGGGGGAGCCTTATCACCAATTAAACTCAGCCACAAGCATCGCCCGATACCTCCAAGATTGCTGCGCGAACTTAGCTATGTCCAGCCAACTGTCCCTGGCATCCAACAGGCAAACCATTCGTCCCAGCGCCAAGGTCCGTTCACCCAAGTAGCGAATCCGAAATTCAGCGAGCGCTGGGCAAACTCCGAAGAAATGCCGAATGTCCTCATCCTCACCCAGATTGCAGAGGGAGCAGACACGGCGTGGACTATCAGATCGTCTATAGGTCCCCTCGTTAAGAGCCAGCAACGCTCCTCTGATTTGAAGGACCCACCGTAGCACCCACACAGGGTGACGCGAGGACTCACCTCGAAGATCCGCTGGCCTCACGCTGCTGTCCAGTGCTGAGTATAGTGGGTTTCGGGATTGTGCTGCGCTGGCGATCATATCCTCCCTCCAGTTTCGTCGGACCGCCTCCACGAGAGTCCCCAGTTGTTGGCTCCACCCTCCAAGGTTTCCCAAGTCCCAGCTTAAGCTGCACCCATTTGCTTGCGCCACATCCAACAGAGAGGCAAACCATCCCACTCTTCTTCGGACCAATTCGCGAGCAACCAAATTGGGATAGCGGTTCTCCTGCATGCCCAGTGCCTTAATCAGATACTTGCCCGCCAAAGAGAGAGTATGGACAAAGGTGGGGTCCGCACCCGACTCCAAGTAGACAAAGTAGTTAGGAGTGTTACGGGGAAGGCCAAACGCCACCTTTATAAAGAACCGCTGAACTTGCTCAAGCGTATTTGACCGAGTGAATCCCCAAACCTGTCCACCGTAGCATAATATGGCTTCAGAAACAGCCCTAAAAACCTTGAACCGCGATGCCACCGGAAGGGTTGACCGGCAAAATATTGTCCCGTAAGTGCAGCTCATCCCAAGCTTTGCAGCTGAAGCTCTCTCCACGAAGTGTTGCCCAAAGGAAAGCCTGGGGGTCAGAGTAACTCCCAAATACCTGTAGGAAGACACAATCTCAACTTCACTCCCATCATAGGTGAACGTGTCCCCGCCTGCCAGACCACCTCCACGACGAAAGACCATAATTTTGGACTTGCCTAAATTCACCGTCAGTCCCCACTTCTCACAGAATCCCTGAAGCCCAACAATGTTTCGCTGCAAATCCCCAGACGTCTCAGCAAGGACCACAATATCATCAGCATACTTCAGAACCTTCACAGAAGTGCCGCCCACTGCAACTCCACAAGGTATCTCGTCATCCAACTCGTCAATATATAGGGAGAACAACGTTGGGCTGGCTTTGTCACCCTGTTTCACTCCACATTCCACTGGAAACGGCCGCGATACACCATCCCTGCCCCAGACAGCTCCAGTTCCGTTCTCATAGATGGCACTCAATGCAGACATGAAACGTGCACCAACTCCCACAGCTCTCAACTTCTGGAAAAGGAGGTGGTGTGGTACTGAGTCGAAGGCACCCCTGAAGTCGACAAAAAAGGCGTAGACCTTTCGTCGGGGCCCCGCCGCAAGTGTGAGCTGAACCAAACCGGTCAGGGCGAAAACCGCATCCACCGTGCTGTACCCTTTTCGAAATCCGCATTGACTTTCCCTGATCAATCCTCTTGCGTTGATGAACTCCTCCAGTCTGTCCACGAGCAGTGCGCTGAATAGTTTGGAAATACAATCTATGAAGGAAAGACCACGGTAGTTGCAAGCCGAATTTATGTCCCCCTTCTTAAACAGAGGATATATGATTGACTCAGAGAAGCTTTTAGGCACAGTTCCCAGCTCATAAACTGCATTAAAAAGACTCAGCACGACAGTCAGAAATGAATCTGGGGCGTATTTATAAAATTCAAAAGGTATTCTGTCAAAACCAGGTGCCTTTTTGTCCTTAGATTTAGCCAGTACTGCTTTCAGCTCACCCATGGTGAAACGCCGATCCATCTCTTCATCTGGGCATCGCGCCACTCTCATGTCGCCAATCAAAGAAGCCCTTCCACCAAGGCTCCACTGCAATCGAAAATGTCTAGTCCAGTCTCCCATTGAAACGTCTCCAATCCTGCGCTGTCTCAGTGGCCTGAGTGAGCGAACCAATCCCCAAAACTCTGCAGCATCTCTCACCTGGGAGAACTTTGCCACAAGCCCATGGTAGTAGTCCTTCTTCTTAGTGCTGCATAGGGCCTTATACCTTGAATTAGCCTGGACATAAGCAGTCCTCGCCATCTCCGCACTTGAAACCCTGAAGAGACCCAACAGTGCAAACACTTCCTTTCGGGCTCTGGCACATTCCCAATCCCACCAGGGGTGCCTCCCCTTTGGGGAGTCAGAACCGCCCATAGATGACATCCTTGCTGCACCAGTCACCCGCCTGGCAAGCTCGGAAACGGCGTCCTCCACACACGTTCCAAAATCCAGCGCTCCCGTGGCTGAGCTCTCAAGCGCCCTCCTATACGTCTCCTTTTGGTTTTCTCTCCACATGAGCCTTGGTAAGAGCGGGAGCCCCTCATCTGCTGCAAAGGAATTCCCAAACAAACACAGCTGCAGTGGCAAATGGTCCGAATAGGTCTGGGCCTCCACTGCGAAAGACTTCACAAGCTCGAGAGTGCCCAATGACACACAGCAAAAATCAATCACTGACGCTCCATTTGGGCCGACGTAAGTTAATTCCCCTTCATGATCTCCAATGCATCTTCCATTCAAAACAAAAAGCCCAAAATCCTCAAACAAATGAAGAAGATTTTCCCCTCTGACATTGGACGTACAATCCTTTGATCTCCTTCTGACGCAAAATCTCCCCGTGTCCAAATCGAGCTCCTCAGGTAAAGACTGTTTTGCTGCTATTCTTCCATTCATATCTCCCATCAACACAAATTCGCGGTCCTCATCATGAATGGCCTGAAGAAAATCATAAAGCTCCTCGTATTCGTCCTCCCAGTGATTATAGTTCAGGTATACGGGTACAATGTTCAGGGTGACTCCATTACACAAACCAACAAAGAAATCTCGGTGATGCCTATTTTCAAAATGAAAATGATTGGTGACTCTTGGGTTATTTTTTATACCTAATAACATTCCCCCTGACGCTCTCCCAAATTGCGATCTTCTTTTAGCCTCAACCCATCTCAATTTATATTCTACAAAAAAACTTTCAAGTCTATTATAAGATTCAGTTGTTACATGGGTTTCCAACAAACAAAAAATATCAAATTTTTTAACATAATCAAAGAAACATCTGAACAAACATTTATTACTTAGTCCATGAATATTATACACTAATAATCTAACCGGCGATTCCTCATCACGGATTTCTGTTTCCAAAGACTCCGATCGTAGGTGAAGACTGTGCGACTCCTCTTCACCCTCCTCCCGGCAGACAGACTCTCCTCAGGATGGTGGTGGGCCACCAGGAGTGGTCAGAGACCCCTCAGAATCCCCAACCGGAACGCGCGGATCCGTTGAGGCCCCAGGTTCATCTTTGGAGCTCCTGAATTTAATTCCAGAGATGATGCGGCCCATATCCGCCCCCACAACGTCAGAAAGAAGAGAGGCACCATCCTCGTCCCCATAGAGTATTCCATATTGCTCTGACCACGAAAATCGGTAATTATTCACAATCAGGGTGTCCGCGCGTACGATTGCCCTGATACCTGGTTTGATGTGAAGAATTTCTTTCTTTACCTGGAACAGCTTACCTCTCGCCAATCTAATCTGGGTGGCATAGTCCCGATTTACACCAAATTTGGTGCCCCTCAGACGGTTGGTTTTTTTGAATATATTTCCAATGTCAGTGCTCTTGACAAATTTCACCAAAACCGGTGCGTTAGGTCGACCCCGGCCCAACCCAACAACGTCCGCTATCATAGGCTCCTCAGTCACCCCCAAAACCTGCCCAATGAAAGTCTTTACAATTTCTAATAAATTTGAAAATGTGCCCATGGCCACAGGTAAAACGACCACGGTCACAATTGGGGTGCCCACGTGTACACATTGAAGTGGTCATGTGATTTTTTTCACCATTTTTCTTCCGTCACAGTCTCCTCTTTACGACTACTTCTTTACAATACTTCATGAATATTTTTCCTTGAATAGATACGTCAATTTTCAATCGGTTTCTCAAAGAACTAAATTTCTCCTACAAATGCATCAATTTACTCCGGTGGAAATACGTTCAATACGATAAACTTCGAAACAATGAGATAATCATCACGGTTGGAATCCGGTACCCGAGCGACGGCTTCAGTAACGAGCGATGAGCTTCGAATCCTTGAGCGCTCTCAATTGAAATGATCCCATTGAGAAGAGATTCGAAGATAAAGAACGAGTTTTTTTCTTTTTTAGAGCCATTCAGCTTCCAAGTGCCATCATTAAACGAACTGTATTTTCTCTCAAATAACTGATTCCCTTCCGCAACTGCTCCAATTAACGGCATTTTGAAACATCGGGATTTTTTTCCACGGCTATAATTAACATCGAGAAGACATTGACGTTTATGATACCGTTTCGACATCTCACCGGGATAAGTCGCTGCTCTAAATTGGGTCGTTAATTGTTAGGAAATGCAGCAAAAGTATTTATAGGTAGACATGTCTTTAGGCTGGCAACTTATGTACCGGTGTGACAGGTTTCGTCATCAATTAGTATTCACTGAGAAGAAATAGTGAATAATTTCCGAACATTTTACATCCGACAGTACGTTAAGATACTGATGTGATCACTTGAGGTTGGGATTTATTTGTTAATTTCATACTTCAGTCGAAGAACACCTTATAATTGTGATTCGGCCGAAGCTTTACGGAAGAGATACGTACCCGATCTTACCTTCTGTGTGGTTTGCTCTTGGAATGCGAGTGAAAGGACAGACGGAATTTATTGGTTTGGAATAGTTTCATCTAGGTACTGATTACTCTTATAGCTCTGACCATTAGGGGACATCGTTCCAGTCTCGGATTCATCTCTCTCTCGAGTTCGGTATTTCAAATTGAGGAACTTTATTCCGTAATGATCGAGTCATTTGTGTATCACAGACAGCAACTGGAAACTGGCGTTTTTCGTTAATCACCTTTAATATGACGTATATATTCTCCTCATTTATACATAATTATAAAATTCCTCCAGGTTGGAATTATCAGGTATTTCTAGTCGAAGATGACGACTACATAAAAGTGGGAGCAACTGTGAGAACTTCGTACGATTATCAAACACATGTATACAAATCTCAGTAAGTAGGTTCCAATACTTTGCCTGGGAGAATTAAGATACAAATTATGCCCGATACATTACCAATTCATATTAGCAGAGTAATTGGAGATATTAATTAATCAATATTAATTAATTAATAATCAGATATTTTAGAGACTCTGAAGTCTGAAAGTTGCATATTCTATAGTCAGCGCCTCTTTTAGGCCAGGCATATTAGCATTGATTCAGTTTTGATTTTTACACCCATTATGTTTGTTGGGTCGCTGAACACGAATACACTTTTTTTTTTGTCGCACTATTCGTTAAAATTTTGGCACATTATTCTAGTTTCAGCGAATTTTTGAAGAAAATTTTTTGGTCCAACATTTTTAAAACTCAAATTTCTGAAAACCTTTTCTAACCAAAATCCGTTCTAAACCAGCCTGAATTCACTGCCAAAAGACACCAAAAATCTTATGTATATTTATGTATTTACATATAAGGGAATTTCAAAGGAAGGGAAGCTATTGTACTCGTTCCTAAATGTTTAAACTCGAATTTCCGAAAACTTTTCAAACCAAAATCCGTTTCAGACTTCAGGATCCTGAATGCACTGCTAACCGACACCAAAAGTTATATAATATATACATATTATGTACATATTATACATATTAGGTATGTATGTAAGAAAATATCATGTATACATAGGTATATGATTTTTGTTGTCTGTTGGCAGTGCATTCAGAACCATCCTAAAGTCTGAAACGGATTTTGGTTTGAAAAGTTAAAATAAAAAACTCTGCAAATTCTTGACACAACGGTTTATTATCTTCCTTGTGCAGATCACCCTTCTGTCTATACCAGACTGTGTTGCAAATCGGCACCATACCATATTCTCACCGTACTCATACCATACCATACGGATTTCTTTCCTATCATACCATACTGTACTATACCAAATCTTACATACAATAATATACCATACCATACTCATACCATGTCATACAAACCGAGTGAATATTGAAATGTCATCCATTTCTGGCCTATATTTAAAATTTCAAGTATCTAGCTCATCATCAAAATTTAATTTGTTTAAACAAATAGGTATTATTTAAACAATTTTACAGACAAGAAACCGAGTGAATATTGCATTGTGATCCAGTTCTGAACTATTTTTAAAATTTCAAGTCAATAGCTCATCATCAAAATTTAATTTGTATTATTACAAAAAGGTATTATTTAAACAATTTTACAGATGAGAAACCGAGTGAATATTGCAATGTGGTCTATCCCCGACTCACGGTTAAAATTTCTAGACTGTAGTTTACCGGGAAGATGAAAAAAGGTAGTTTTATTCTGGGCGTCCGGAGGTTGACTCACGTAGCGGCCGTTTTCGACGCGAAAGTTTAGTGTTTTTCCTAAACCTTTGCGCGCTCACTGTGAACGAACGGCTGGTCGCAAAAAAATCCAATTGGTCTTAAAAGATTCGTAATTTTACAGGTCATTCAAAAGTGAACTACACATTGCACGGTTCAGTTAAATATTTTGAGATATGACATTGTCGAAATTTTGAATTTCATTTTGAACCCCTTCCCCTTGACCTAGGGTTATGAAAAGTTTCGAGGACCATTGTGGGGCTGGTCCAAACCCAGAAACCGAATTTCGTAATTTTATCTCAACGCTAACTGGGCAAAGTGCCGCGGACGGCGTACGGCGTACGGCGGACGGCGTACGGCGGACGGACGGACTTTTTTTTATTCGATTTTCTGAATCTACGTATCTTGAAACGTAAACCAACAAATTTTGAGGGGGGGTTAAAATTTTTTTTTCTTTGGGCGATTCCAATGGTTCATTATCGAAGATAATAAACCAAAATAAAAACTCTGCAAATTCTTGACACAACGGTTCATTATCTTCTTTGTACAGATCACCCTTCTGTCTAGATCACTAGGTCTAAATGTCTAGATCCTAAATGTTAGATTAATTATTATTGTCAATTATCACTAATTATTAACAATTTTATCAAGTACCTATTATAATTTATTGTTAGGTATTGATAATTCGTATTTATTATTAATAATAATTATTATTAATTATGATTAATTAATACGATATAATTCTGGGGTTTTTAATACTACGTCGGTAATAATTTTTCTATAAAAGAAGTACCTACCAACAAACATTCGAAATTACCTTCATTTCCGTAGCACGAAACGCACCTCAAAACAACAAACTCGACATCACTCTCGCCATATGATGTTCCAAAGAGCTTGTTAGTATGAAAATGGACCTGTATTTCAACAGTTTGATACACGATCGTGTTGTGAGGCACAATCTTTGAGCCCTCATTGTGAACGAACGGCTGGTCGTACAAAGCTGCGGATGGTCTTAAAAAATTCTACGGAACAAACTCTATCTAAATATGAAATAAAAAACATACCGTTCTATATGAATTTTTCGAGATATGAGATTTTCAAATTTTCAAAATTCGTTTTGAACCCCTTCCCCTTGACCTAGGGTTATGAAAAGTTTCGAGGACCATTGTGGGGTTGGTCGAAACCCATAAAAAAAATTTCGTAATTTTAACTCAACGCTAACTGGGCAAAGTGGCGCGGACGGCGTACGGCGGACGGCGGACGGCGGACGGCGGACGGCGGACGGCGTACGGCGTACGGCGTACGGCGTACGGCGGACGGACGGATTTTTTTTTATTCGATTTTCTGAATCTACGTATCTTGAAACGTAAACCAACAAATTTTGAGGGGGGGTTAAAAAAAATTTTTCTTTGGGCGATTCCAATGGTTCATTATCGAAGATAATAAACCAAAATAAGTTAGCAGATGGAGAAATCTACGGAAAAAATTAATGTACATAGTGGGAGTCAAAATGACTCGATCGTTCCCAAACAAGGGCTACGGAATGACGTTTCCATGCCAGGGTTAATGAGGTGGAGGAGGAGGGGAGGACGATCTCCCATCCATAACGCTACCCTCAATATCCCCTCAATAAGGGTCCCCTCAATACTCCCCTCACTAACGCTCCCCTCAAACTTCCCTCAGTACTCAATATTGCCTCCCCCCCCCCCCGTATCGCTCTGTAATGCCCCTCTCAATACTAACCTCAACGCATAACACTCCCCTCAGTACTCAATATTGCCTCCTCAACTGATGTATGCATACGAAATTAACCGAATAGCTTCATAGTGAAATACCTATAATTAGGTTGGTGCCCAATAAGTTTAAGATGTCCCATATTAGAATGAGATGTTCCAAACTGAGGATGCAACATCGTAAGTAAATAATCGGTTATAACATCAAATGGTTAATCCTAAGCTAAGAATCGATGTGACCGATTAATCGAAAGCAAATAATCGATTTTTATTTAGGTACTTTTTTCAAACGCATACCTAATTATTTGCTTTCTGTTGGGTTTCTTCGTCGATAGGTTACGACCTATTGTTAAATTGCAAGGCTAATAAAGATAAAGGAATGTCAAAACGAATAAAATTGCATGAAATAGTTTTTTATTATAAATTGAGGGTACCATAAATAAAACCGAACGAAGGGCTGGTTGTACTAACCTCCGGATGACCATAAACTGACTAATCGGTTTTCGAATACATCTGGATTTGAAAGCATTTTTTAAGCTTTATTATGGTTTAATATTATGGTTTTTGAGTGTGTGTGATTTAGTTTGACCGTCAGTAAGAATGATGTTGAGGGATGTCGAGGGATGACCCTCGACATCCCTCAACATCATTATGGTTTTTCTAATATTTGTCTAATATTTCCCAAATTTAAATATTTTAAATTCTAAACCTAAGTATTTTCTAATATTTAATAATAATATGGTTTTCTAATATTATTAGAATGCATCAAACGCTGATGTATTCGAAAACCGATTAATCAGTATTAATATCGATTAACCAGTAATGATAATCGATTAATAAAAACTCTGCAAATTCTTGACACAACGGTTCATTATCTTCTTTGTACAGATCACCCTTCTGTCTAGATCACTAGGTCTAAATGTCTAGATCCTAAATGTTAGATTAATTATTATTGTCAATTATCACTAATTATTAACAATTTCATCAAGTACCTAGTGAAAATTATTATAATTTATTGTTAGGTATTGATAATTCGTATTTATTATTAATAATAATTATTATTAATTATGATTAATTAATACGATATAATTCTGGGGTTTTTAATACTACGTCGGTAATAATTTTTCTATAAAAGAAGTACCTACCAACAAACATTCGAAATTACCTTCATTTCCGTAGCACGAAACGCACCTCAGAACAACAAACACGACATCACTTAAGCCATATGATGTTCCAAAGAGCTTGTTAGTATGAAAATGGACCTGTATTTCAACAATTTGATTCACGATCGTGTTGTGAGGCACAATCTTTGAGCCGTCATTGTGAACGAACGGCTGGTCGTACACAGCTGCGGATGGTCTTAAAAAATTCTACGGAACAAACTCTATCTAAATATGAAATAAAAAACATACCGTTCTATATGAATTTTTCGAGATATGAGATTTTCAAATTTTCAAAATTCGTTTTGAACCCCTTCCCCTTGACCTAGGGTTATGAAAAGTTTCGGGGACCATTGTGGGGCTGGTCCAAACCCAGAAACCAAATTTCGTAATTTTAGCTCAACGTTAACTGGGCAAAGTGGCGCGGACGGCGGACGGCGTACGGCGGACGGCGGACGGCGTACGGCGTACGGCGGACGGACGGATTTTTTTTTATTCGATTTTCTGAATCTACGTATCTTGAAACGTAAACCAACAAATTTTGAGGGGGGGTTAAAAAATTTTTTTCTTTGGGCGATTCCAATGGTTCATTATCGAAGATAATAAACCAAAACAATCGACAGCTAAGCATAGATTAAAATTAATCGATTAATCGGGATCAAATAATCGATCATCCGATTAATCGATTAATTATTTGCATCCCTATTCCAAACATCACATTTTAGATTAAACAAGCTATTTCTTCGAAAATTCGCTCTTATACTCCTTTCAAGAAAAGTCACCTTATTCTGGCTCTTGATCATTTTTTTTCAGTTAGATGACTTGTTAGGCAGGCGGGTTGGTAACTAAACGTTGCCATGTCGAGGACAAGATAATTTACGTCTGAAATGGAGTTTGGTTTAAAAACCTTTAGGAAATTCGAGTTTTGAAAATTTTGGACGGAGAACCAAAGCTTCCTTTTCTTCGAAAAAGAGCTAAAAAAAAGAAAAGAAAAAAAACGTGGTAAATAGGACGAAGTTTTTCATCAAGACTTTTGATGTTCTCAGGTTTAGGGTTTTCGTCCAAGAGTGAATGAAATTGGAGTACATCACAGTACAGCAGTTCGAAGCCACGTCGATATCGTGACGCTGGAGAAGTCCCGTCCAGCTCCGCTCAGTCTTCAGAAACCTTCAGACACGTGCTGTTTCAGCAGAAAGCGGATCGCAAATCAAGAAGTCGTCACATACATACAACGGGTTTTTTTTGTGTCTTTACCTTCGCCCTTGACCTTTTTCGACTTCAACGAAGGCTTAACGTATTAATTACTTATTGCGAACCACTGGACGTTGAGCACACTTGGGTAATCAGGGGACGTGTAGTGGCTTTGGGAAACGGCGCTACATGATTGCCCTTCAGATTTGTGATAAGGCTCGTTAGGCGCGTTGATGTCGTTTTAAATGGGCCAATACATCTCAGCATTGACGGTGACATGGAAACAGGCGGGCAAACACATTAAAAGTAGATACCGAAGAAATCAATGAACGTGAACCATCCAAAATTGCTTAATTTGAAATGAAAGTTCAGTTATCCCTGATTTTTCGTTGTTTTGGGTTGATTTGGTTTGATTTTTGGTTGATTGTAAATGTATATTTTATGGAAAGAGGGGCATTCAAATTGGACTTCGATCATATTAACTGAACAAAAAAAAATTCAGTCATGCAGCATGGTTATAAGAGCAAATTTTTGAATAAATAACTAGTTACCTATATGTAAAAATTCTCTATTTTACTGGTTTTATAACAAATTATTAGTTTGAGAACGGAATTAGACATCGCAATTCTAATTTCAACATCGTGTTTAGCATTTAAATCTTAAAAATAATGACTGATACATTTTCGGAATTTTTGGGTAATTTCCCCCCCTCAAAACTCCCCTAAACCTGCTTAGACGAGCCCGATTTTGCCCATCTACGAGCTTAGCCTTTCGATTGCCAAGACAGATTATCTGTGCAAATTTCAACTCTTTTATCTCAATCCTATCGAGAGTTATCGTCTGAAACTACACATACATCTAATATAATAATAAATAAATAATAAATACCTATATAAATATGATTTTTGGTGTCTTTAGGCAGGCAGTATGGTCTGAAACGGATTTTGGTATGCAAAATTTTCGGAAATTCGAGTTTTAAAAATGTTGAACCGAGAACAACAGCTTCCTCTCCTTCGAAAATTCGCTAAAACGCTGTTTGTGAAATTGAACAGTCACCCACTTTGTACAGCACAACGTGAAGCTCAACGGCCCACCGATTTGGTTTCTCGACATAACAGGATTCGAGTGGGAACGAAGTGGAATTTGATGGATCCCATTAATACGGTTACATCAGGCAGGGGGCTGTGGAATTAACCTTCGATCACGGGGCTGAGTCTTTTCGACCGCTTTCACTTCGAGGGACTTGAAAGAACCGGGTACTTGTGCCAACTTGACGTCGAATGCACTTCAGATGCCCCCGTTAGCTAATAGCGAGCTGAAAGAAGATCGAGTCGAGGATTCTCGAACGATCTGAGGCGGACAAGAGCGGACGGTGGGCCAAATTCATCACGCATTTTTGTTAATATATCAGCGGCGGTTTCATTACCCAGTAAGTAAAATCTGAGGTAATCTTTCGAAAGGCCGGTTGATGGTTTTATAATCTGAACTAACGTATCATTCGTACTGCGACCCGAGGTAAATCACTCAACCAATATTCTTCGATATTCGACTCGTCAACGAGGGAAAAAGGGGATTTCAATTCGAATAGAAATCTCTCTTTCTCACCCACACCTGCCCACCACAATCACCCACAATTTAAATTTAAGTAGTTGTGGCGAGAGGAGGAGAGGGGGAGAGAGAGGTTTAAGTAACAACTCCCGCCTCCCCCCCATCAACCACCCACACCTGCCCGCCTTCCTCTCTATCACCCACCTCCACATTCACATTCACCCACAATTTAAATTTCAAGAACAGGGAGAACGGAGACCGTGAGGATTAAGAGACAACACCCTCCTCCCCCGCATCAATCACCCACACCTGCCCGCCTCCCCCTCATCAATCACCCACATCACCCCGCTTTCCTCTCTATCACCCACCGTAATAATGTAAGGTAAGTCACCTCATGATCGACAGTCGTTAATACGAGTATTACACATCTATATCCCCCGCCTCCTTTCCCCCCTCCCTCCACCACTATCCTCCCCCGCCTTCTTATTTCACCCAAAATTTAAATTCATTCATCCATTGATGGATAATATTCAATATTAGTTGATCTATAGATTAGGTAATAATTTTCATTTAAATTATGAGTATTGCACAAAATAAATGTTTCACTCATCATTTATGAAAATAATTGATAGACCATGCCTGAGCTAGTTACGCCTATTTAAATCATTTGCGGGCCAATTCCTGCAATTCCGGATATTGTATGCAGATCAGTATGATCTACACACAAAGGTGATCTGCACAAAGAAGATAATAAACCGTTGTGTCAAAAATGTGCAGAGTTTTATCTCAATTCTATCGAGAGTTGTCGTCTAATGACACATGTATAGGTAGGTACATGATTTTTGGTGTCTTTTGGCAGTGATTTCAGAATGGTCTGGATCGGATTTTGGTAGGTACATAAAATAATTTATGTATAGATTTTGAATACCTTTAGAACGATAGACGACCACAGTGAGAAACCGTAAAATGTCTGCATCGTAGAAGTGGGTTACAGAGAATAGTACCAAGATTGAAAATCACCAATTGCTTCCTTTTCTTCGAACATTCGCTATAAAATGTTCAAAAACTTCAATTTTAACCAGAAACGTTAATTTATTTGCCATGAAAAGGCTCTCGTTACCGGCAACATCTGAAGTGTGATTAGTGTGCGCTGCTCATCGCCGGGGCATCTAGTGAGATCCTCACAATAACCTTACCGGTTTGGACCAGCCTCACCGATTGTAAGTAAAAATCACCGAAAGCTTTCAGAAGTTGACGAGGATCCCCTTGCCAACTTGTGTCTATCGGGTCCGGACCATCTCGTCACCTTTCGAAAAAATGTACATAAAAAAAAAATCTTTTGACGGGACAGTTTACATAATCCGACTGGTTGAGTGAAGGGGAGTCATGCCCACACGTCAAGGATATCAACGTATGAGGTGAGGACGTTGATGAAGTGGTTATTTTAGTTGTCCCTTCAATTAGCTGCTTACACTCATTAGGTGCATGTGATAGTGAATTTTCGAAAAAAAGTTCTCGGTCCAAAAATTGTAAAACTCGAATTTCCAAAAATATTGTATAAGTACCAAAATCCCTGTTAGACCTTCCTGAATTCACTGCCAAAAACACCAAAAATCATAATATTATCATTGTTATATGTTATATTATGTATAGCTTTTTCAGGTGGAATTAAACACTTTTCAAAATGAAATAAACACTTTCCAAAATGAAATAAGTTAACCCTGCAGGACCTAGGTTGAATGATTTTTGAAGGATATCTTAGGATGTGATTGACTTGAAGTTTTGAAATGTTGAAGGTCCAAGACATCCAATAAGAAGAAGGTTACGAGAAATTGATCGAAAAATCGAAAAAATCTAAATTTATTTGAGATCCTGCTCGCTCATTTTACACGTTTTAACTAAGTACGATGTTTGCATTTTGAGGTCTATTAGCCTTACAAAAAGGCCCCCTCGTCTCAATTGTTTAATTGAAAAATTTAGCCACAATTTAAAAAAAATTATTTTAAGAATTTCAAAAATCGGAAGACTTTTTCTTATTAATGTTCTGCAGGCCCTTATTCTTTCCAACAGAGGTCTTCTTTCCCTTATTCTGTCCAGTTGTTCAACTCGTTTAAGACCTTGTTTAAATAATATTGAAACCTCATTTTAAAGGGGTTTTTTACGCTGAACACGACGGTGAAGTCAGAATTGCGATATCTTATTCCGTCCTCAAACTGGAGCGCTTTAAAGATGAGGAAATGTGGTTGTTACTTGAGATGTTGACGGTTCATCTGCTCTAATACGAGTATAATAACGAAATGAGGTACCGCAATTCTGACTTCACCATCGTGTTCAGCGTTGAAAAATCTATAAACTTAGGTGTTACTCGGCAAAACAAAGGGACATAATTTGTTATAAAACCAGTTATTTCTTCAGAAACTCGCTCTTATAGCCATGCTGCACGACTGGATTTTTTTTTTTTTTTTTCCTTCTATTTCTTGAAGGAATATGCACTTGATTGGTCTCACGATCGTGATTCTTCACCTATTTAGACCTTTATATTGAATTCCACAAGTCACATGATGCAGGAAGCAGACCTGTATAATACGAGTATGGGATTGAAGCCTAATATGGGATACCGCACTAACTCACATCCTCGCAGGGACATACGATTACAGTAAGTAGGAGCCGTTCATAATGGCCCTCCACGTCTGAGTTGATTGTGGCTGCGAGCGGGAAGTTGATTTTGTGAATTTCGTGGAATCTGCGAAATCGTAGACATCGTTGATTGATTCTGTGTACAACGTGGTAAAATGATTTCTGTCGAGGATTCACTGTTTTCTTTCCAGGTAAACGTTACTGTAGCGTTTATTAGTAGGTAACTCGGTTACAAAGATTGTCTAAGGGTCTGTGGTTGAATGTCTTAATCTTTTATTCTCACAAACTGTCTGATCTGTTTTTAGGACCCAGGGATCTGATCAACAGTCGATATGCCTTCGGGGAAAACGACAAGAAATGCTCGCCCGAACAGATCAGACGATAGGTGACGCATGATGAGGCGTAATTCATTCTCCATCTCATCTATCGAACCAACCTACGAAATCACTCAGTGGACTAACAAGTGGCACTCCTATAGAACCTCCACAAGAATTTGCATTTGTCGCCTCCGAATGGCCGTCGTGGCGATTGAGATTTGAGCGATTCAGGTCTGCGCAACCGCCCCCAACAAATGCAGATTGATAACTTGATTTACTTAACGGGAGGCCGAGCTGTGTGAATGAATAACATGTTTATTCACTAAATGATTTCAATTAAAAACAAATGCAGCACATGATACGCATTGGCTGTTGCCGCCAGGGGAAGTTCCATCGTACAATATCTAAATTTATTTTGAATTTCATTCATAATTTCATTTTCAATATAAGGTAATGCGTCAGAAGTCGACACAAAGGAAGTTTGAATTTTGAAGGAAGTTTGAACTTTGAGCTTACCTTTCACGTAGGGAAATAATTTTTTCTCATTGCAAACCTGTTTATTGTGCACCCAAGATCCTTCCCTAAAAGACCTGGCAGCGGGAAATATTATTCAACATGGTTTGAAAAGGGGAAAACAAGTTTTGTAAAAAATCCCAATGCTCTAGTTGTCGACACCAGTGACCAACATTTTCTTCAGTAGTCGACATGGTTTTGCACCAGTAGTCGACCTACATGTGGTAGAAGTCGACAGTATCTCTTGAGTCAGTAGTCGACAGGTTTCGTCATTCCATCGTTTTCACTTTTTTTGACTTTTATCTAAATAAAATACATTCAACTGTCAATCGGAACTTGAAAATAGATTAATAAGATGTTGAGGGATGTCGAGGGTCGGTCAAATGATTTTTTATTTTTTAGATTAATAATTAATTTTAGATTAATAAGATGTAATAAAGTAGTTATCAGACTTTTTATTTGCAAACAGCTCATTATCAGTCTCAAATTGCAATAAGTACTTAAGTAAAAAGGTATGAAAACTATAGTCGAAAACTCATTGTGAGAAAATTGACATTACAATTGGGCTTAGGTACCTATTTACATAGTTTTTGACATTTTCATGTCTTTGCTTTGGCACATAAACTGAAACGGGAAAAATTTGTTCCCTTGATTCACCCTTTCCCTCAGATCACGTCAGAACACAAGCGACCGGCGAGCCACTACGTCAGAGCCTATGACGCACGAGCGTATGACGTCAGACGGCTGGCAGGAGGCTAACTAGTACGTCAAAGCCTACGCCGTAAGAGCCTATGACGTCAGAGGGCTGTCAGGAGGCCAACTAGTACGCCAACTAGCGAATTTTCGACGAAACTGTACATAAAATGTACAGCTTTCGTACAAGTACGCAACCACGAGGGACATTTTATGTCTCTGCGCCCCCTCCCACACCCACACCACGTACTTCATTTTTTTTTTTTTTTTTTAATTGTTATATAAATTATTGAGAATGATCACCTGTGTGTAAACAATTATTTAAACTATCATGCTCATACCGCAGCTTGTCGGCCACGTACTCCGCAGTGGTTAACGTAATATGGTTAGGTAAATCGAGAGCTATCCAACGAGTGGTGAACGATTTTTGTACGATAACTGGCGAAGTTAAAGTTCCGTAGCAACGAATCGGTTGTACGTGAAAATCATTAGAAATTTTTCATAACGCTTTCTTCGTCACACCGTAATGTCACACTTTTTGAGTTATGTGCCATAGTAAAGACATAAAATGTCAAAATGTAGAGCACAGTTTTAATTTCAAGAAAAATATTGTCAAGTACTAGAGAAATACTTTGCATGATTCATTACACACTAGCTGTGGACTATTAATAAATCACATTACGAAATAAATAAAATTACAAGATAAATGTTTAATACGAACACAATATTCTTGAAGTCTTGAAAAAATAGAATAAAATTGGAATGACTTGATGAATTGATTGACTTTTCCCAGGAAGTAAATTTAATGAAGCAAAACCATCGGACGGTTGCAGCATACGAAGGAGTTGGTACCTGTCATTATTAAGGAATACATGCAATAGTGGTGCTCACACTGAGAAGAGAATGAAATCATCAAGCGCTGATGTAAACTTTCCCCGCTGCGTTTGATCACGACCCACCCACCGAAATGATTTACACAGAATTTCGAAAGACGGTTATACTCCTGATCCTCATTTAACCGCCAACGTCTCGGAGGATGTGTGCGTTTTATAAATATTGCCGGTAGATTTATTACGATCGGGGATAGTTTCTTATACTTGGAGCGGTACGACGCACAGTAGGACGAAAACCCCAAATCGCGATCAAAACTTCTGAATACCTTCGATATGTAAGAATATTTATTTTTATAAATAGTTAATTCTTTGGTTATTAAGGGCGCAGAATCCAAATCTGAAGGAAAATTCTACCCCGAGCTTGTAAAACACGCCTTTGAACAACTTGCCAGTTGTTTATTTAACCTTCATCCGCTCGCGCCTCTTTGAGTCACACTTGCGCTCGCGTAGCGGCAAACTACCGCAGATCCCTAAATTATTACTTGATATACTTGTTATACTTTTCTTCTATCGGTGATATACTAAATTTTCTATATTGCTTAAATTATATATTTTTCATTTATAGTTAAATGGGGCCCTAACGAAGTATTTAATGTGACTTTAAAAAATCTTAGTTCAGTTGTTTTTAAACGTAATGCAGTTTTTGGTTTTGCAATTGACTTTGATAATAGAATTTTTTTTGTTTATATAGAGCAAAGAAAAATTTCTCCGAGACCAAAAACCCTGGTTTTGAATGCTCTTGGTGAATATTAACCTGGGTATATATATCTTCAGTTTCGACCGGGGAATAAGGTCGAAATTTACGCTTTTGATTGCGTTTTGGGGTTTCCGCCCCACTGTGCAACGGTATTTGTATGTGAGTTCATCTTTACTCATCTTGGGACAAGGAAGAAAAGCAAAACATGAGAGTCAATAACTAGACAGCAACGTCAGTTCTCAGGAAATTTCTTGAGAAACGATATTGTTGATTCTCATAAGCCGGTTATTTTCGTTTGGAAGCTATAGAAACCTTGTTCTGTTGGAGGGAAAGTTGAGTGTGAAGAGTTCCCGTAATTCATTCCCGCTCAAATTCAGACGGCCTGACTGCACTACGGATGCTCGATGACCAAGTTTTACGCCGTTAAAGTGTTTTGTGTATTATGAGCTGATGACGATGAAACAAACTCCATCAGTGATGAGTAAACCGTTATTCAACACCGGATTCAGTGATTTTCACTTCAAGAAAGCGAATCTGGGGCGGTGGAATTACGTTCAGAATTTCTAGGGAGCGGTCCACTCAAAACAATGGCCGACGTGATTCACCGTTTACTTGGTCGAAATCATTTGAATGTTTCGATGAACGAAATAAACTGGATCGATGATCGAATTCGGGCGCGTCTCCCCGAAGTCCGCTTCACAAATTAGAGGCGTCAAGCGAACTTCGGGATCGACCTTAATAATTTCGAGTGGGCATTACGTAAGAAAAAAAATTAGCTTTCACTAATTTGGCTCCAGATATACTAGTTTTGGATTTTTCAGGTTTCTACGGCAGGTTGTGGGCAGTTTTATGAATTCCATTCAAATTGAAGACTTTTTAGGGAATGTAGGAGTCGCTAAATTTGACCCGAATATGATTAGAACAATAAACGAATCATGGAAACTGAATAAAAACTGGCTAAAAAGTGGTCGAAGTGGAAAGTTTTGATGTAGGTACTATTGTTTTTTGGGGTACTGAACACGAATCTGAAGTTGTCCAACAAAAATTTGCTCGGCAAATATGAGAAATCGTCAAAAAACTACTAAAAATCGTGTTTTGCAAAGCAAGCTATTTACGCAAAAAATGTTTATCTAGTAAAATAGAGAGAAGAACAGTAACTGAACAGAACAGTAACATAAATTATTGTAACTGAAGAAGAAGAGGATGATAGCATATATGTTTCTCCTTTCAATCGATCAACCAATCCTTCAGTATTGTTTTGCTACATGCTATGGCTTAGTCACCGAAACGGCCTAACACTGTACTCATATTTCAGTGGAAATATACGATTTTTTTCATATACCTAGTCCTTTCCTCTAGTCACCATATTGAGCAATTTGCAAGCCAAACAGTTTCAACAGAAATTGGAAGGTGACTATATTTTCTTTCATGGGTCCAAAAATTAAACAATATGACATAACTTTATTCACGATATTTATTACACAATATGACCTAACTTTATTAATTGAGCAACCGAAATCAATAATAATTATTGATGATGATGTTTTTATGATCGAAATTTACGATTTTCAAGGTAACAATGTTTCGATCCTTTTCATATCTGAACTCACCTTCATGTTCTGTTCACTCAGCCATGACCAAGTCCTGTAAAAAGAAAATACAAATTTTAATCGTTTCAACACATTAATAGGACAATACAGTAATCTAGTAGGTGGGGTTTCATTCGAAACGTCTACGATCTGCAAAATGCTTAAATGTAAAATCAGCTTATTGGCGAATTTTCGAAGAATTGAGATGGAAAGTTCAATTTTACAACTAAAAAAATCTGTGTTGGCAATCGAAAGGCTGACAAGTGACAAGTGACACCTCATTTTAAAGTTTTTTTCAACGCTGAAAACTAAGTAAAAAATCCACCGTCATGCAGCAATGCTGTTAGAGCGAATTTTCAAAGAACATGTTTGTTTTATGTAGGTAAAATGTCTCTATTTCACAGGTTGTTTCCCTTTTTGCCGACTAAGATCTCAGTTCATAGATTTTTCAACGCTAAACACGATGGTGAAATCAGAATTGCGATATCCTATTCCGTTCCAAAAATGGACCACTTTGAAGATGAAGAAACGTGGTTGATACTTAGATGTTCTTCATCGTTAGTCTGCTCCAATCTGATAACGGAATGAAGTACCTATCGCAATTCTGACTTCACCGTCGTGTTCAGCGTTACTAGTCAAAAAACCGAGACAACATCTATTATAAAACCAGTAAAATGGAGACGACTATTTTAGCCATGCTGCATGACTGCAGATTTTACTATAGTTGGTATATTGGTCAATTACAAGGGGGGGGGGGGGGGGGGTGTCTGTTTCGAAAAAATCATGATTTATTATGAAAAGTGTTAAGGGCTAAGTGATAAGGGTTAAACCTTATCCTGGCAAGGTGCACTACAGTACACCTTTACTTCAGGTGGAATTAAAAAGTCCTAGCTGGATTTATTATTTCGGAACCAGTTAATGCCTACTGAAGTGTTGATAGGAATGTTGCGGCAAGAATATCAATTTTATCAGAATAACAGCAGTTGCTCAGCTGAGCGGGAAAAAGAATGGGCGAACATCTTTGAGTTGTTCTCTTTTTTCCGTAGTTTAGAGTAGTTTTTAAGATCCAAGGATCATAGAACCGAACAGAGCGACTGTTTTTCTGTAGGAAATGACCAAGAAAAGGTGTGTAAAGTGTACAAAGTGGCTTGGCATCTCAGTACATAGTGGCTTGGCACCTAGTTGCAGGTTCCCGGTATAAGTGCAAAGGTGGAAGAAGTGCACCACAGTACACTTTGCCAGGTTCATGGTGTAAGTGCAGGGGGTAATTTGGTTCAAACCTAAATGCCGGCTTTAATACCAATAACTATAAATATCCTTAGATCGAATTAAACCATTTTTGCGGATTTCAAGGGCCGAAGAGTGGCAATCCCATTATTCAGGTCTGATGGGAGCGGCGGTTGAGACGAAGGTGCGGTTATTCTTTTTTTTTTTTAACTAAACAGAGCATGCGCGGGAGGTCAATGATAACGCGAAATCGCCCTGACCCCCGGCGACCCTGGTTGAACACGCATGATCGTTAAAAACCTGACAATCGAAAGTCGATTGCCTACAGGAGCGAAGAATGTGAAATTACCGACACAATCCTGAATCGACCTTCCACGGAAAATGAATCGGGTTGCCGGGTCATTGGGTTAGAATACAATCACTTGACTGTTATAGTGATAGTGTAGGTGCGCGCAATATAATGCGAAAGGCAAAGTGTGCGCCTATACATCGACAATAGGTCGGTAAGTAGCTAGTTATAGTGGGAGCATAGAGATTACAAACGAGGTTCAAATAATTGGATATACACGACTCAATAAAAACGTTAGTTTAGATTACGAGCTATCACGTTGGGAAATGGTCAGCCCACAAAGATAAATCAAATGATTTTTTTTGTCGTTTTTTGGGTCTCCTTTAAGATGAATTTTGTGTCTCCCTCAATATCTCCCTCAATATTTTGTGTCTCCCTCGATTCTGATTCTGATTGTTATAACCTCTTATAAAAAATTTCAAAACTCAAACCTCTTCCCACTGACCTAATGGTATGAAAAATTTCAGGGATAACTCTTGGGGTGGTCCGAGCCCATAAACCGAATTTCATCATTTTTGGGCAATCCTAACTGGGCAAAGTGCCGAGGGGAATATTTTGGTTTATTGTCTTCAATAATGAACCTTTGGAATTGCCCAATATTGAAAGAAATTACCCCCCTCAAAATTTGCTGATTTACGTTTCAAGATACGTCGATTCAAAAAAATGTAAGTAATTTAAAAAAAAACCGTCCGTACGCCGACCGCGGCACTTTGTCCAGTTAGCGTTGTGCTAAAATTACGTAATTTTATTTACGGGTTCGGACCAACCCCACAATGATCCTTGAAACTTTTCATAACCCTCGGTCAATGAGAAGGGGTTCAAAATGAATTTGGAAATTTTGCAAAATTCAGATGAAACGGAGAAGTTTTAGGTCACATTTGAATAGAGTTTAATTTTTAGAATTTTTTAAGAACAGCTGGAGCTTTGTACGACCAGCCGTTCGTTCACAATGAGGTCTCATAGTTGGAGCAGATCGAAAGTCGTCAACATGAGGGTGAACGTTAGGTAATAATAATTTATACTAGGAACTTGACAATATATACAAATAATTAATGATAATTCATAATAATAAGTAATCTATAATTTAGTGATTTAGACAGAAGGGTGATCTGTACAAAGAAGATAATAAACCGTTGTCAAGAATTTGCAGAGGTTTGTTTAATTCGAATTTCTGAATCTACGTATCTTGAACAACAAATAAACAATAAACGTAAACAACAAATTTTGAGGGGGCTTACAAAAATTGTTACTTTGAACGATTCCAATCAAAGATAATAACCCAAACCAAGGCTTCGGGAGCCTTCGAATTGAAATGTCAAATGACTATGTTGTCAACTTTAGGACACTCCTATTCATGGTTGTTAACTCCCAACTTGAAGATGCAAACTCTGAAAGCTCTGAAAGTAAATTCGCTCGGGAGCCCTCAACTCCATTGTAGTCGCCCAGTTTTACGAGCCATCTTCCTTTGAGTTAACAATGGCCCCATTGTTGAACGAATGTTCCAAGTTCTTGAAAGTATCCGCGTTCACCGCTCAATACGTCATCAACGGAAGAGTGGGCTCAACCCCTAGAAATGTGGTAAATCTTCTAACGGAAATTGAGTGCCTATAGTCGTCATTCAACTATGGAAATAGGTTCGATCCATTGAGCCGTTTTTGGGAATTTTAATTATTTTTATTTCGGCTTCCCTATATACCCCCACCCCTATGCATCGAATCCGGAAGTGAATCCCCCTCATGTCCTTCCCCGATCACGGAAACATTAAAATATGGGAGAAGGGTTCGAACCATTGAGCCGTTATTGCGTGATCGAAGGACAGACTAAGAGACAGACACCAAATTCAAAATCGGCATGGTTCGACTCCATTTCACGCGAAACGAATAACTGTAGTGAAATTTTTCGAAAATACCCAAGAAATACGAAGATCGTCTTTAAATTTAGTTATATAGATTTGAATGGATTGTACCAACACAGGGAATTTGAACAAAGGGTTTTGTAACATGGAAGATATTTTTACGGACGTGATTTGGTATCCATATATCCGATATATTGGAAATATCCAATATATATCCATTTCGATATCCATAGAACCCTAGGTCAAGGAGAAAGTTTTCAAAATGAATTTTGAAACTCTTAAAATTCATATCTTGAAAAATTCAAATGAAGATTATCTGCAGCTTTGTACGACCAGCCGTTCGTTCACAATGAGGGCTCAAAGTTGGAGCAGATCGAAAGTCGTCAACATGAGGGTGAACGCGAGGCAGCCTGTCGGATCAATGTTCATACTGGCCCAACTGAATCAAACAGCACATGGTTTTCAGATATCGAGTTAATTATTAATAATGAATAATAATTAGTTACTAATAATAATTAATAATTGCCGATAATTACTATCTACTGATTACTAATAATAATTCATAATCATTTACGGTAGGTACTTCATAATAATTAACAATCATTAATGATAAGTCATAACCTACCATTTAATGATTTATACAGATGGGTGAGCTGCACGAAGAAGGTAATAAACATATTGTGTCAAAAATTTCCAGAGTTTTCAGTCTATTCTTGCCAAAACTGTGGTGAAGCAGGTGGTTCTGAATGGAAGGCACCATAAATTTATGGTGTATTTATACAAACCACGTAGAAGCACCTTCCTCCTACCTATAAACAATTCATTGTACGGCAGGTTTGTACTTCCCTACGACGATTTCTGTATTGAAATGGAATCACACTCAAATCCAAATCCGATCGGCTTCTCTGGGCCTATCGACGATTGCCAACTGTCGAAAACGGTATTTTCGAAGCGGGACCCACCCGCGATATCGTTACAGCACAAGTTGCCTTTGCCTAACCGCGGTTGCGAAAATACTTTCCCCGCTCGCAGTGTCGAGAATACCAAAAACCCCCTCGAGACGAAAAACCTCCAGGTTCCGGGTGTCCCCAGAGGACCTGCCCGTAAACTGACCCCTGGGGCAGTTTGCGCACGCGATAAAATGGGTGAATTTTGGGTTTTGAAAATTTTGAATAATTACAAGAAGTAATGGAGTTGGTTTCTCCAGGAATTCGTCCATAAAAGTGTATGAGTGGTTAAGGAAAACAAGAGTATTTTTAAAAAATCGTATATTTCCACTGAAATAGAACGGTTTCGGTGATTAAACCATCGTCAGTAACAAAACACTACGGTGTACTCATATTTCAGTGGAAATGGACGATTTTAGCGAATTTTCGAAGAAAATGAAGCTATTGTTTTCGGTCCAAAATGTTTAAAACTCGTATTTCCGAAAAATTGTCATACCAAAATCCGTTTGGACCATCCTGAATCCACTGCCAAAAAAAAACACCAAAAAACTCTCGATAGAAATGGGATAAAAGCTTAAATTTGCACAAAAATCAGTCCTGGCAATCGAAAGGCTAAGTTCGTAGACGGTCAGAATCGGGCCACTCTATGGGGGGATTTTGAGTAATTTTAGAGGAGAAAAATTACCTATACATTCCCAAAATTAAACATCTTGACAAGTGAAAGCTCATTTTAAAGATTTTCTTTATGCTGAACACGATGGTGAAATCAGAATTGCGATATCCTAGTCCGTTCTAAAACTGGAGCACTTTGAAGATGAAGTAACGTGGTTGATACTTGAGACGTTCTTCATGGAAATAGATACATTTTATATAAAACCAGTTGTTTCTTCGAAAATTCGCTCTTATAGCCATGCTGTATAACTGTGGATTTTTTCCAAATACTCATATTTTCCTTAACATGGGTTTCCACGATTCGCGTGAGTTGGGTATTATTCAATTTGCCGTCTGAAAACAGGACGTATATTATCTTAGATTTGGTACCTACTGCTATTGGGACACCATACAACTCTCTCTAAGCTCATCAAATTCCTTACTATGGCTGAATGCAATCCACGTGTCCATCAACATCGTAAACTCGAAATCGCCACAAAATACATCCGATATCTAGACGTGATAAAAGCGTTTTCTCCTCGCGAAGGAGAAAATTAAGGATTCCGTCGATCGATCGTGGGATTTTTTCCCATTCTGGTCCGACAATTCTCAAGAGCTCATACAGCAGATCGCCTATCGACTGACACCACTTAGCCACCAACCGAGCTGTCAGTTTAGAAGTAGACATATTATTGAGGAGTCCTCATTCCCTCCGAATCCATGAAGGTCAAGGATTGTCTAGACCATTACTACATCTCACACCATTCGAGATCTACCACTTTCATACGACCATAACACACCTTCTGAACCAACGACAAACTGCACACAAAAAAAAACTCGATCTGATTTTTTTAAAGGCCTCTCTCCACACGGGATATCTAGGCTACTCTCACACGACCAAGATACAACTCAAAACTAACGAAAACTTGATCATATTTCTTAAGTGAAAGCCACAACTGGTTCTCTCTCATTCTCTAAGGGGCTTCAACAGGAAATCATTATATTAATAAAATAATTAAATTTTATATACTACTTGAAAATTGATTTCCGTATTAAGTGGTTTAAAATTTACGATAGAGGTAGTAAAATGTCGTAAAATACATCAATCAATTCAAGTTAATACGAAGAGAAAAATGTAGGAAGTTGGCACCTACTTTGCTCCTAGAATTGGAGTAAATGTGGATAAAATAAATACAATAAATGAGTATGTCTAAGGAATCTGCAGGTTTCTTATTCTCTTGAATAACGTTTTAATGCGGATTGACATTGTTTGTCTTCGTTTCAGTCCAGAAATTGAAATGAAGTAGGTACCTAACGAAACATCAGTAGAAGAGAAAATGGCGCTCTGGACTTCATAGCGTCAATAAGGCCACGTGCTGTTTAATTAAAATAAATAAATAAATAAATCAACTGTCATGCAGCATGGCTATGAGTGCAAATTTTATAAGAAATTTCTGGTTTTAAGTAAAATTTCTCTATTTTACTGGTTTTATTACCAATTTTGTTTTGCCGAGTAACACCTCAGTTTATAGATGTTTCAACGCCGAACACGATGGTGAAGTCAGAATTGCGATATCTCATTCCGTTATCAGATTATAGCAGATGAACCGTGAAGAACATCTCAAGTAGCTACCACGTTTCATCTTCAAAGTGCTCCAGTTTGAGAACGGAATGAGATATCGCAATTCTGACTTCACTATTGTGTTCAGCGTAAAATACCTTTAAAATGAGGGGTTTGGAATATAAATACATATAACTTTTGGTGTCTTTTGACAGTGAATTTACGATGGTCTAAAACGGATTTCGGTATGCGAAATTCGAGTTTTAACAATTTTGGTTCGGATTTCTTTGAAAATTTGCTAATTAAGAACCCTCACGAATAAAGATATCGTTTGAAACAAAAAGTGGGACTCATTTGACCGAAATCGATCCATGACTTGGAAATTGTTGAAGCCAATGGAGGTCTAGCACCAATTACCTCATGATGACATGGCCATTATCAGTGGTAATCGGTTTCTAATATCGATCCAAAACGGTCTACTTCAGCATCTCTGAGTAGTTGCTGTAAGTAGTTGCTTATACTGGGATTTGCCTGAATGAAAATATTCAGTTTTCATAACGTAAACGGGTACCTTTCAAGTATTTACCAGATATAACGTCCACGTCGGTAAAGGGAAAGTTCACCTTCGTCTGATCACTCACTGTTCGCTTGCCACATTAAAAATCGACAAATACTACAGAATCGGAGAGCACCCTTCGAGATACCTTGAACGGATTACGAAATGATTCAAAAGCCGCGAAAGGTAATAACTTGAGATCTGGTTAGGTTGTTAGTACTTGTTAGGTACGAGTAGGAAGGTAGTAACTAACCCCTGTCGACCTGTAGAGTTCAAATTAGCTCTGTCAGTTGGTGTTACATTCACTGAACTCTCTCTTACACGAAATGAGGAGGTGCTAAAAAAGATAAAACTTAGATTTTTCATCGACATCAAAAACCTGTTGTGGCTTTGTATAAGTCCTATAGATACTTCTTGGATTTTAGCGAATTTTCAAATAAATGTTGCTAAGTTATTGTTCTCGGTCCAAAATTTTTTAAACTCGAATATAAGAACATTTTTTATACCAAAACCCGTTTCAGAACATCCTGAATTCACTGCCAAAAGACACAAAAAAATCATAATGTGATTTTTCGTGTCTTTTGGCAGTGAATGTATGTAGGTACATATTATTTATACAAATATACCTATTTATATTTTTGTGTATGTGCCAATCCAGACGATAACTTTCTAAGTTTCAAGTATGAACATTAAACCGACCCGTGGCGTCACGATTCACCATTATGTTGACGACTTTGGATCTGCTCCACCTTTGAGCCCTTATTGTGAACGAACGGCTGATCTTACAAAGCTGCTGGTGGTCTTAAAAAGTTGTAAAAAATAAACTCTATCTAAATGTGAACTAAAAACTATACCGTTCTATATAAATTTTTCGAGATATGAAATTTTCAAAATTTCTAAATTCGTTTTGAATACCCACCGTTTCAAATAGAAGTTGTTGACAATGGGATTTGAAAAATTAATGTTTTTTGAAACATTAATCCTCCCCTGGCGGTATGGAAAAATTCAAATGGAATTTCTTTTTTTTTTTTTTTTTTTTTTTTTTTTTTTTTTTTTTCAAATAGTTTTTTAATTCACATTTTAGAAGTGTTTAATTTTTAGAATTTTTTTATGACCATCCGGAGGTTCGGTCAACCAATCAGCCGTTCGTTCCCAAGGAGGGCTCAAAGTTGGGGCAGATCAAAAGTCGTCAACATGATGGTGAACCGTGCGGCAGCCATGGTCAATGTTCATACTGGCCCAGCTGATTCGAACAGCGCATGGTTTTCAGATATCAAGTTATTATTTTTAGATATTTTTATTCTTAATAATAATAATAATTCACAAAAGTTATTAATAGGTAACTAACAATAATTAATAATAATTTACAGTACCTCGTTGATAATAATGATTAACAATTAATGATAATTTATAATAATAATTAATCTATCTTTTAGTGATCTAGACAGAAGGGTGATCTGTAGAGGGGGGGGGGGGCTAAACAATTATTTCATATTGGAATTATGTATTCTCAAACGCGGGACTGACGCTGACCCAAGAGCGGAACCGCTTGAAGAGTGACATCCTCTCAAAACTTTTATTTTTACAAGATGTCCCATGTTTTACACTAGTTTTTTAATATAAACTTTTTATCGATTCAATTTATGGGTCCCTCAATTTCAAATTAAAAACTATTTTATGTAATTTTATTCGTTTTGGCATTCTTTTATCTTCATTAGCCTTGTAATTTAACAATAGTTCATAACCTATAGACGAAAGCAAATAATTACTATGCGTTTATAATAAGTACCTACTTAAAATCGAATATTTCCTTTTGATTAATCGATTATTCAATACCGATGAATCGGTCACATCGATTATTAGCTTACGATTAATAATTTGATGTTATAATCGATTATTTGGTTCCGACAATCCAACCCGAGTAGCCACCGTATTTCCCTCTTTACTTATAAAAGCCTGACGATTTCGGCGTTATAGTTTACCTACGTGGAACCCACTGGGTACTTGCCTTCGATAGATAGATCGAGATCGTGCGTTACGTGGCGTACTTTATTTTCTTCTTTTTTTTCGCAACGCACTCTACAATCACGGCCTTTCATAATGTCGTTATTCCTCGATGCCTTTCCCTCCTGACTGAGTTGCCCGATAACGACGGGTGGCATTATTCTATTTCAATTGACCTTTTTAAGATGTTGTGATGGAGATGGTGGGGGGGGGGTGTCCTGTATGAAATCGAGTCGGCGAACTCCCTGATGAATGTCCGAACCTAATATGGGTAGAGTTTCACCCGGATCGGAGGTTTCCCGTACTTGTAGGGCGCTGAACATCAAGTATGACCCGTAAGGAATGTTTCATAAACTTCTGTAGAAGGATGCAAGTCAGAAACACTCCACACAAGTTGTTGGCAATTTGGGAGGTTTTGGGTTCCAGGGCACTTTGCGGGATTCTATCAGGTTTCTGTAAAACGGAAATCCACAAACATGCAGCATGGATATAAAAGCGAATTTTTGAAGAAATTACTGGTGTTATGTAAAATATGTATTGGCTCCTCTTCTCTATTTGATTTACACTGGTGATCTGCCAAGAGTAAAAACAAACACTATCGCTACTTTTGCCGATGACCGCTTATAGAGACAACAATGAATCCGTTGCTAAACTAAACCACTCCAGCTCCAAAATACAACGATGGATTGCACAATGTAGGATCAGAATTAATGACACCAAGTCGGTACATGTGGACTTCACAAATCGGAAGATTCGATACATACCGACCTTTCTCAAAATCATCCCATATGCCAATGAGGCAAAGTACTTGGGTAAAGTACTTGGGAATGACGGTAAAAGCCAAATTACGGTGGAAGGCACATGTCAAAAAAAGAGCAAGGAATTACGTCACAAATCCAGGAAATTATGGTGGCTCCCATAAGCCACTTGAGAGCAAACGTATATACAAGTATAAAGCAAACGTATAAACAAGTCCTCAAGCCTGTATGGACTTATGGGTGTCAGCTCTGGGGCTGTGCAGCCAAAAGTAACGTAGAGACATCAGACAAAAATGCCAGAACAAAGTGCTCAGGAACGTCGTCAATGCTCCCTGGTATATCCGCAATGATAACATCCACCGAGATCTAGGAGTGGAAATGGTTCAAGCCGAAATAAGACGATTTGCAACAGACCATCAGCAGAGGCTTCAAAGGCACGTCAATGAAGAGGCACGTCTACTCGACGTTGATCACCCAGAGACTAAAAAGGACTTAGTGCAGGAAAGAAAAAAATATTGTGATTAGTGTGATGAAGAGAGACACCACAATACCATTTTTCGAACAAAACTGCTCACGTTCGCCAATTTTGTAAATCAGATATACATATCTACATATTATGTATATCTAGATATACATATGTACATGTACATTTAAGAGATAAAAATCACTTATTCGTTCTGTAAACTAGATTCAGATTGTAATGCTGAAATTATTTTCAAAAAAAAAAAAAGTTAGACCTGGAGACCTCCAGGTTGTTCCCATTAGGGAATTATCGAAGATAATAAAAAAAAACTCTGAAATTCTTGACACAACGGTTTATTATCTTCTTTGTACAGATCACCTTTCTGTGTAGATCACACCTATCTGCATACAATATCCAGAATTGGAGGAATGGGCCAACAAATGGTTTAAATAGGCGTCACTAGCTCAGGCATGGTCTATAAATTATTAATATACTTAAATGATGAGTGAAACCTTTATTTTGCGGGCAGATGTAAGTGGTAGATGAGAGGGGGCGGGAGTTGTCCTGATTCTGTCGCTCTCCCTCCCCCCTTCCAACCCTTCCAACTTAAATTTAAATTGTGGGTGAATGTGAATGTGGAGGTGGGTGAGAAGGAGGAAAGCGGGCAGATGAGGGGGAGGCGGGAGATGTCGCTTAATTCTTACGCTCCCCTCCCCATGTTTTCTTTTTCTTAGCATATAAGTAAATCATACGAACTGTTCGTTTAATTTTATTTGGTTTACCAGAAGTGTAATGTTTGTGTTTTTAATTTTTAATTTTTCTTGTATTTTGGATGCCAATCAATAAATAAATAAATAAATAAATAAATCTCCACTCCCCCCGCCACATCTACTGTAATCGTTACACCCCCTTTCCACTCCCCCCGCCACATCTACTGTAATCGTTACACTCCCTCTCCACTCACCCGCCACAACTACTGTAATCGTTACAACCCCTCTCCACTTCCCCCGCCACAACTACTGTAATCGTTACACCCCCACCCACGCGTAGGTACATAACATTTATATTGTGGGTGGATGTAGAGGTGGTGTAGAAAGAGAACTCCACGACTCCCTCCCCTTTTCGCCACTCCCACTGCAGTTCCACGAATATTACGAATTCAAGGTAATCTCGAAGATTTTCCAAAAAGCGCTACAACCCGGCTCTACCATAAAAGACGGATTTTTTTCCCGATTTTCTGAATCTACGTATCTTGAAACGTAAACCAACAAATTTTGACATGGGGTTACAATTTTTTTTTCTTTGGGCGATTTCAATGGTTCATTATTGAATTATTGAAGAAAATAAACCAAAAAGGAAATTTCATCATTTACGTAGGTATGTCTTTACCAGGTTTTATGTCTGTCACACAGTTTTTTCTCTCTCCCTACGATCTTTTGAAATCAACCCCCCCCCCCCCCCCCTCCTAGATACTAAGATTTACATTTTTCACGGATAGGTAATTGGATATCAGACTGTCTTTTGACTCGGATGAATTTTCTGTGTATCTTCCTGAATGCGAGATTCTACTATATTCGGCAGCTTTCGCAGAACCACCGAACCAAAACTCCCTCCCTCGAAGACCCTCAACCTCAGATCAACCCTGTAATTCCTGTACACTGTAATTACTGTGTGTTACACTGTAATTCCTGTGGATATCATTTTCTTGTTCTGAAATATAATTTTAAAGTTCGAATTTCCACTGTTTTCTCTCTCCCTACAAACTTGACATTTTCAAAATGCCATATTTCCCAAACTATCCAATAAAGTGTGTGCGCGCTTGAGGAACTTGTTAAGGAACCCACATAGATACACAATAGACGAGGTTTTCTTCACCAAAAAAGTTGAACTGGAAATGACCTATAATTTTGAAAAGACCCATATATACCCACAATATATAAACATCATTGCTACAAACCGGCGTCCAAATATCGAAAATTCACGTTGAAATTGGCGTCTAGTGTAAATTTATTTATATTTATGTATGTACCTATGTGTAAATATATTTATGTACTCTGGACTGTCACTCCGGACAGGGAATTGAGGGTCCGAGTCAATTGAGGGTCCTTTGAGGGAATTGAGGTAAAAAGTTCAAATTGGAGCTTGGCTCCAAATGGGAATTCGAGGAAAATCGTGTTGAGTCTTGTGTCCGGACCGCCGTTACAACTCGTTTTTTTTCTTCTCTGACTGGACGTATATGAGAAAGTCTTCAAAACCTGGTTTCCCTCAAACCAGACTCCGTTTCGAAGCTCTTCGCGACAGATTTGGTGAGGTGATGAAACCAAGTTTGGTTTTTTTTTGTCCCTCTCCCTCCGCACAGCCACAGACAATCGTTGAAAACACTTGACCGCCTAACTGAGTGGAAAACCGGCTACCGAGTAAAAGCTTCGCCGTGTTTTGTTCTGACCTGTAATGGGTTCCAGTTAAGAAATGGCTTTTCGAGAAGCGACCCGATGCTGTGCGTCATTTCAATGACAATGTTACAGCAAGCGGGTATTTCAATGACAATGTTACAGCAAGCGGGTATTTAACATGACTGCACCACAGAGCTGCACTTGTGAGGTTCGTACACGATTTCTATAATCTCATGCAACCCCTGAATTTATGGTGGATTAAGTGGCAGTACATGGAAAGTCACTCCGAAATGAGAAATATACAGCAATTTGCAGTCCTGATATGTGCTTTACCTGCCATAGCTTCCAAAAGAATGATCGTCTTGGGACTGATCCCTTTTGATTCGTTTAGGTGAATTTATCATCCTGAGCGTTAGAACGTTCAGAATGATATCATCTGGTAGAATTTATAGGTTATTTTATTTCAGAAAAATTGTTCAAAATGCCTTCCGTTTTCTTGAAGGCAGAGTCGACATCGGCGGCGAACCGCTCCTACGCTCCTCCGTGCAACGTAACCGCTTCAAATAACCTAATACTGTCCAGTAACCTAATACCAGAAATACCCTATTACTGGAATAATTATTTTGAGAACTTGGGAGAAAGGCCTCTTTGTCGCCGGCCATTCGGGATTCCGTGATATTAGGTTGGCTCGGACTATTCTAGGTAATAGGTTACGGAAAAACGAGTGCGATCATAACTGTCGACAAGTTATTATAGTGAGTATTGATTTTCGAGTAACAGCAACCGTCTGGTAATAGGTTGTGGTATTATGTTATTTGGTAATGGGTTCTCGAATCGCCTGTAACTTATTACCAACATAACCTAATACCACAACCTATTACCAGACGGTCGCTGTTACTCGATAACATATTACCAAGAAATAACCGTATTAGCCATGTCTACTGTCCAACAGCTCTTCTCGAGTTCCTGTCCTCGATTCGAATCATAGGTATTTCGCCACATCAATGACATGTTCGGGGTGATCAAACCGGAAAAATATGTGGTCCAAATCATGTGTGTTGTGGGTTTCTGTTCTCAGTTTGTCTGCAACATGCATGTCAATATCAGCGGGTGGGAAATCATATACAGGGTGTTCGACTCTTGGTGTAAAAGAAAAAATTGGGTAAAACTAGACTGAAAATGAAGTAGAACGCCGCCAACCGCACCTTTCTATCTCAATCTGTTCCCAAGATATGGTTTTTTAAAGGTTTTCTTCAGAAAACGCCGTTTTTTGCAATAAAAACCCTCGTTTCTTCACTTTGAAATAACTTTTTTCTACTTTTACCACATTGATTTAGTGTTATTTCCTACATACCCCTAATGCACGTTCGTAATCAAAAACGAACTCCTAAGGACTACAATAATTGCAATTATTGCAATTCAAGCAAAATTTAAAAAAATTACAATGTTAACAAAATTCAATTTTTGAAAATACTTGTAGGTATGTTAACTGCATTCCCAAAAAAAAACGTGCTGGAAGTGGTCAAATCTCTGGAAAATTTGCAAATTTAATCAGGTTTCTAACAGTATGGTCAACTTCGCGATACTTTATCGATTTCATCGAGAAATTCAAGTTTGAAGGCGGAAAAACAGTAGGCACCTACAAAAATACGAGTACCTACCAGAAAATTAACAAAAGGATTTACACCCTGTATATATGGTCTGTTTGTAAATTATATATAATGAAAGGTGGTCTGTTTGTCCTCTATCTATAGACGGCCCAACCGCTGAACCGATTTTGATAGGGATTGCTCCATTGTGGTTAGCAAGTGACAGGGAATCCCTGTCAGGGATGGTTTCTGTGGATATTAGATTTCACGCACCCGCTTCCTACATCGTGAAAGAGGCCTTTCCTTAGTGACGATACGAGCTGAATCCTGTACTTGTCATCTTAGAGCGCTGCAATTTGCTATACAGCCTCTTGAAACTACGGGGAGTGATTGGGATGAACTCGCATCAGCTGAGAGAGCGATAATGCATGAGGTCTAGGGTGTCCCTTATGCGGGTCAAAAATAAAAATTCCCGTATTTTTTTACGCATACCCTCTGAATCCTTTTCTATAAGATTTAAATGACTCAGGTACAAAAATTTCGTCCCGGTCGGACAATGTTAACCCGTGCCGAAATCATTTTGAAGCTTACATAAAGGAAATATCGCTGAAACCCCCAAATGAGAGCTTCCGGTAGGGAGCTTTTGAACAGGAGAACAGGGAGAATTGAATGAATCGAAGTTTTTAATGTTTTATTTGCCATAAGGAATTCAAGCAATTACTGAAGAGATACAAAATCCAAATGGGTACTTTTACGGATACTTTTTTGTCTTCGGCATGTCCACCGAATCATCAAATAGTGCCAAGGCAGCTACATCGGGGGACAAATACCATAAATGCTGGCAAAATAATTGCAGAGCTGCTTTCGAAATGACCTCTCGATATTTTCATTAGCCTTTGACGATTTCAGGAACTTCAAATCTTGGTTCGGATCTGTTACAGCTAAAGGTTGAGATGGAAAGCTCAATCAAATCTCGATAATCATATCTGATTTCTTCTTTCTTCTGTATCTGAGCTTGGTAAAACTGCAGCATCCCCCCAACATTCGTCCTGCTCCAGTGGTTGCTGATCATTTCTTGGGAATTCTGAATTTTGCTTGGATCGATGTTTCTCCAGTTTTCTTTGAATTGTTTTGAAAAGGGGAATGTCAAGGTTTGTTGTAACTTGACGAATTTTCGACTCTAATGCACTTTTCAGAACAAGTTCGTTGACATGATGGCGGCATCCAAAGACTATCAAGTCCCTGTCCAACTTCTAGCCCAACAAAACATAAGCACCCTTAATACGACCTGTAGTTAAAACAGTGGTGTCACAGCAGAAATCTGCACTTTTTCTTCTAGATTCCAGTTAGTCTTTCGACATTTTAACGAATTGGCCTGCTCAAGAATTAGGTCAGGGTTTGAATGCACGACAGGTTTTTGCGAGATGTATGATCCAGTTCCCCCGGCCGCAGCAGGACAGTGCAGGCCTGAAAAGGATCATTAGCTTCCTTACTTTCTTTCTCGGAGTTAGGGAGGGTAGGGGCGTCAGTGGTTTTCATTATTACAAAATGGATTACTATGTTCAAGAAGGCCTCTAAGACTTGAATTTTAAATATTTATGGAGTTCCCCCGTATTGTAACTTTCATGCGAATTAGGGTTGTTCTGCGGGGGAATAATTTCTAAAATGAGTGTTTTGAGCCACATAGAAAAGATTCAGAGGGTATGCGTTCAAGAAGAATAAAGTCAAAAAATAAGGGACACCCTAACGAGGACCCGTGCGAGTTATTCAATTATTGAATAACTCAGGAAGCTCGTAATGTGAAATGAGTTATTATAACTCATTTCACATTACGAGCTTCCTGAGTGTTGATGTGTAGATGTTACAGATTTCATACCAAAGAATTCATTCACCGTTGATTCGTTTTCAATTTCGTCCGATAACTAAGTACGTCGTCACAGTTAGAAAACGCCACTCTCAAGACAATCTGAACGCTTTGTTTCAAGATGAATAGCACGTCTAATGTACTCGTATAACCGGGCGACAGATGAAAACCGTCTTAACGAACAATGTCATTTTCGCAAGGATCATTATATTATATTAGTTACACCCGATCGGTGCCCCGAAGGCAAAATGATACGCAGAGTCCTAAATCGGTAGTTAGGGTCGAACAATATGAAGCCTGTCGAGTCTCTAATAACGAAAGATGATTGAAAAAACGAGTCGCAAACGACGGAGAGGGAACGTTTTGAAAGGAAGAAATAATTGAAACCTTCTGTATGTGGTCGGTATGAAACCTACTCGATGAATCGATGAATGAAACACAGAAGTACCTAACGGGACGTGCATCGTGCGATGGTAACATGATACGCTGCCTTTCGTGATATTTTATAATGAGCTAGCGGGATGATCCGGGCGTTGCACGGAATTGAATTGGCAGCTTAACGAGATTCACGGAACCGGTACATGTATTTATTTCGCGTATGGTACCTATTAGAAAAAGGAAGGTACCGTTCTCGGTCCAAAATTTTTAAAAGTCGAATTTGCGAAAATTTGTATATCGAATGTATATATCCGTCGTTGTGTATCGAATGTGTATCAATTATCGAAATTTCAATTAAAATTGAGAATCACTCAGAAACTCCATATTATGGAGTTTTTGAGTGATTCTCAATTTTGGACAATTAACTTGTTTGGTTAAAATTCGAGGGGGATGTTGATTCTGAAAAAGGCACTATTTGACATGAAGGAACCACTGGAGCGAACCTTCTACGTGTTGTGGAACTTGATGTGGTGGATATGGTACCTACACATGTACATTCCACTTGTTCGTCGTATTAACTGTATGTTATAGACCATGCCACTTTGCATGGCGATACCACCATTCTAATACCACGTATCATCAATTTTGGCCAAATTCTGTTTTTAATGGACCCTACAGTATTTCCTAACCTAGAGCACTTTGAAGATGAAGAAACGTGGTTGATACCTAAGATGTTCTTCATGGTTACTCTGCGTTGAAATATCTATAAACTGAGGTGTTACTTGGCAAAAATGGGACAAAATTTGTTATTTATAAAACCAGTAAAATGGAGAGATTTTACATAAAACCAGTCATTTCTTCGAAAATTCGCTCTTATAGCCATGCTGCATGATCCTGGTATTTTTCATTTGAATTTCGTTGCAATAATCTCAAATTAGCCACTAATCGCACCGTATTTGTGCTGACAATACCACGTACCACGTGAGGTAGCTTTGGTTGATGATGAGGGACCTGTACTCAATCGTCTATAAATAGGTAACTGAAAACTAGCCAGTTAGTTGTATCTGTGATCTAGAGGCAATAGCTTCCATCTTGTACACTATTCAACTACTGTAAGCTCCAAATTATTATATTTCAATATCAATTTCAATATGTTTTGTCAAGTCTATACACCTTCTATGTACACTTATGCACCTCCTATAAGTACTATAAAATTTATAGTACTTACAATGGAATTTAATTCTCCTACACACCTACTACCACTGCTGCAAATTCCACCATCACATTAATAAATTCAATATATTCTGTATATTCTCCTACAACTATAAGTTCTACTATTCTATAAGTCTACTAGTCAACTACTGTTAAGTCGAAACTTACAAATTATTATATTGATTCAAGATATGCTGTAAAAAAATGTGTGGGTAGGTATGTTGATTTTTCTTGAAAATTTGTTCTGTTAAAAATTTTGCTGTTTTTCAAGATTGCTGTAAAAATGATATTCAAGATATGCTGTAAACATTTTCAATATCCAAACCTACAAATTAGGATATTCACGAAATGCTGTAACAATTTTCCGATACACCTATAACAATAACTTCTATTAATTCTACATTGTGAAACTGATTTTAGGCCCAGATGATGGAGAAGTAAATTCTTCGAAACGTTGGCACATAAAACATCGCTCATTTGACCGACCCTCGACATCCCCCATCATTACTCTTACTGACGGTCAACGCACCACACACACTTGGTGTGTTTTAAATTAGTATTGTGTCGAGCTTTGAAGGACATGACAACTTTGTGGAAATGGAACAGCTGTAGTTTCTGTAATCGATTCTCGGTGTGGCTTCATCATTTTTTGCTTGGAGTATTGGAATGACTTGTTGAAGAAAATATGGAATAAAGTTGGAAAACGGGGACTTACGCGTGGTTTCAGTGATCCAGAGCGGTGCACAACAAGTCACGATACTTCGATCAAATTGGGGATGTCAATTGGAGCGAGTACAAAAAAAAATTGATAAAGAGCAGGCGCGCACAGAACAGACAGAAACCGACGTGGCGACCCGACTGGACCCGCAGCGGACACTTTCTCTCTTGGAACAGGGTGCTGGCTTCTCCTACCTCCAACACTTCTGGGGGACTTGGCCGGGATCACGAACTTCTGGGGTGGGGGCGGGTACGAGACGCGAGGCGAACTTGGTGGAGGACGAGGTTGGCGGTGACGATCGAGCTTAGGGTTGAGGGTATCGCATTCCGAGTCGGTTTGGACGTAATACGTGTCCGGTACCTACGGGACAAGGAAAAGACACCTAGTACAAAGATGGATTACTGTGCAGCGTGTTAGTTTCAGGGAGGTCGTCACAATGAGGAACCGAAAAAAAGCATCTTAAACGCCTCTTTGACAGGACGAGGGCTGCTGGATTCCAGAATGATGAACGCCCAGAGAGGTGCGACTTATACTTAGTTGCAAAGTCGACTTTTGGAGTCAGAGACATGAGGAGAAAACATCATCCAAAGACAGACTCTCTGGTGAACAGAGAATGCAATGCAATAATTCAATGTGAGCAGCCATACGACATAAGAATCTCTCTCACTATGTGATGTGAGCGGTTACTGCTGTAGGAATGTCGAAATCTACAGGTTGGAGTAGGCACATGACCACGACGAAAAAAAATCAACAGTCATGCAGCATGGCTATAAGAGCAAATTTTCGAAGAAATAACTGATTTTATGTAAAATGTCTCCATTTTTCTGGTTTTATAACAAATAAGGAACGCCAATTGTGTCAGAGAATAATTCTTTGATGTAATATTTACGAGTAATTAAACGAATAATTTCAAACGAGACAACTTTTCTTCAACTACCAGATCGAACTGAAGAATGGCGAATTTGAACTTTTCCCGCTCAACATCGTACAGGGTTGTAGTTGATACGGCGGCTGATAGGGGCGGGCATGCACCGCTTTCAGGAGCCAATCGAGAGCGGTTTACGGAGCCGGTCTACTTACTGCTCTCTGATTGGCCAGGGAGGTAGATGACGTACATTGCTACCCTCTTCCCGCTCAATACGACTTCTCTCCATAAAAATAAGTACTTACCTACTTTAAAAAATTTTTACCACAGTCTTAATTATTCTGAAGTTGAGTTTTGGTACGGAATCACTGACATTCCCTATTATGTATCCTTTGTTACCAAGTAACACCTCCATTCATAGATTTTTAACGCTTCGATGTTAAGGTGGAATCGAGGAGGACCTGCGGAAATAGGACGATAATCATGGAGGACATTGGCTTGGGATCTAGTGGAGCATTGTGGAGGCGGTCAATGTTCACAATGGACTTAACAGCAAATAAGAGGAAGAATACGACGGTTAAACCCCAGGCGGTCCACTGTTAATTACTACTGGAGGGGTTAATACAGTTGATATAAACGTTCATCTTCGACAGTTTATTGCATAACGAATCTGTCCTGGCAGTCGAAAGGTTAACTTTGTGGATGGGCAGAATCAGGCCACTCCAAGGAGGAGATTTAGGGGGAAAAATGAAATTAGATGTTCACGACGTTTCATCTGCTCTAATGTAATAGCGGAATGAGATATGGCAAATCTGACTTCACCATCGTGTTTAGCGTTGACAAATCTATAAATTGAGGTGTTACACGTCAAAAAATGAAGACCAAATTTGTTAAGTATTTTCAACTGTGGCTGATTCGGAATACTCGGAGTTCTAAGATCGATTCTGCATTGAAATGTCAAATACCAAGACCAAAACCTTTTTTTGGTAGTTAAAGAGTCAATTAAGAAGGTACCTATTCCTTCGAAAATTCGCTCATCAGTTCATGCTGCATGACTGGAACTGTTTGCTCAACATTCACTACAGCAAAATCTCCGAAAATCCATAAAATCATTAACAATAGGTTACGATGATTGTGACTGTGAGTGATTAACTCGTACGTTTAGCTTGACCTACACGCACATAGTTGACCTCTTATTGCAAAATTGTCTACCAACCAAGTCAGAGGTCGATACCTCGATGTTTTATCGACGTCTAACTAATTTTGATCTCTCCTACTTTCGAAACTACAACTGACCACAACGACTGACGCCATTTTAAACTACATCTCTCGATTTCATGTCTAGAAATGTTCAAAATCGTCCCCTGCTCCTAACAATGATGTTCAATTAATGCTCATTATTCGGTCAAAGTGTCTGGTCGAGAGAAGGCAAGGGAGGTCAAGACTTGCTCATGATTATAAAACACCAATTTAATTTTTTTTGCTCTTTACCAATTTTTGGATACCAATGTAATTTTAGAAGCATTCATGTTCATTTTCAGCGATTTTTCGAAGAAAAGGTAGCTATTGTTCTATGTATGTTTATGTATCGGGGAGTTTATGGGGGGGGGGGATTCCCCATAAATTCTCAAAATGAAACATTCTGACTAGTGACACCTCATCTTAAAGGTTTTTTATTACGATATCTCATTCCGTCCTCAAACGGGAGCACTTTGAAGATGATGAAACGTGGTGGATACTTGAGATGTTCTTCATGGACATAATGTTCTTGAAAGAAGACATTTTATATAAGCCCAATTATTTCGTCAAAAATGACCTCTTATAGCCATGCTGCATGACTGTGAATTTGTTTTTTCTCGCAACTAGGTGAGGTAATTATAAATAATCCCTAATAAATAAACGGTGAGGTAATTATAAATACTCCCTCCCCCAACCTACAGTAGGGAGTAGTATTTGGCATTATGCTCTTGTTTATGAAAAAAAATGAAAAAAAAAAGGCCCACACTGGAAGTTTGTGGACGCACCTTGACGCCAATGATCTGAGATTTTCTTAGATTTCTGGAGGCCAGCAAGTGGTATTCGTTCCTACCTACAGTTTGATATAATTGATATCAGTACAGTGTTGGACACGTTTCTTGCTGAGTTTCCGTCCATTTATTACCTACTTAAGAAAATTCTCTCGATTTCCACACTGGCCTGATACAAAACCCAAGTACAAATTACATCAATCGCACTCCAATAAATACTTCGTAAAAACCGCTACGGTGATTTCTTCGACAGAAATCTCAAGTTAAGACCGTTCCTTATCCATAAGTGCGTGAATTGCAACACCTTCGAGCGAAGTGGGAGCGTCTTTTTTTTCAACCTCCTCTTTTGACCCCGCGATCTAATAGGCCTCGGAGATTATAATTCTTCAGAAAGGAGGCGTTTCGAATTACCGCACATTAAGAGGGACTAACGGACCTCGATAGGCCGTTTCGACATTCCGAATGGGTAGGTATCTAATGTGCATGTCGGACGTAGAGTTAAGATGTGGGAACGTTGAGATTCTGACAAATTCGTTACTTCTAGTTGCATGAACACTTGATCGTTACGAGTTGATACAAGCGGTAGAATTTCATATATCATCCAACCCAAAATAACAGAACCGTACCCTTCCCTTACTGTGTAAGAAAAAAAAAATCCGCAGTCATGCAACATGGATAGGAGCAAATATTTGAAGAAATTACTGGTTTTATGTAAAATGTCTCCATTGAAGGAATTTGAAATTTGGGAGGTGTCACTATGTCATGGTATAGTTTTTTTTGTAGAGATTTAAGTAGAGTTTAATTTTAAGAATTTTTTAAGACCATCCGGAGCTTTGTATGACAAGTTGTTCGTTCACAACGAGCGATCAAAGTTGGAGCAGATTGAAAGTCATCAACATGATGGCGAATCATGAGGCAGCCTGTCGGGTCAATGTTCACACTGGCCCAGCTGATTCGAACACCACATGGATTTCAGATATCTAGTTAATTATTAATAATTACTAATACTTAACAATTATTAATAACTAATAAGATTTATTGATCATTAACAATAATTAATAATGACATACACTAGGTACTTGATAGTAATTATTAAGAATTAATTATAATTCATAATAGTAATAAATCTATCATTTAGTGATCTAGACAGGCTGAAATTTGATTTGATCTTGACAGTCTGAAATAAGTTTGAGCTGGACAGTCTAGAAATTTAATTCGCAGAGTTTTTCATCTTGTTCCAAAGACATGGATTGAATTTGACAGACAACGTTGATCCTTTCTATTGCATTTATTTCGTTTAATGAATCACTGACATTACCTGATTTTTTTGGTTTTTTCTTTTTTTTTCTTTTTCTTTGCACGCAAAAGACAAAAGCCGTGTTTGAACTCAGCCTCGAAATTTTGGAGGTGTCACTACCTTGAAAATCGAGATATCTTGAAGAAACGTTCGTGACCATTGGGCAATAAGGCTGAGCTACACCCAGTCCATGAATGTTTTTGAAAAATGCACTAGTCCCAAGAGATCATAAATTTATTTATAAATATGGCACCTGCTCATCATAGAGATTTCCCTTCCGAGTGGCAGACCTGGAAAACCGTCCGACTCCAACCTGATCGCCGCAACTTGAAAACGCATCTCGATCCCTTCAGTCGTTCATTTCGAGGAACTTCCGGAATAGAACCCGAGTTTTGATTAGGGATTTCGCGTGCGTCCATCGGCGTCCGCCCGGGCGTTGCACAACTTCCCTTTGGCGAGGGATCCTGCGTGCGAATCGGAAGTCTTCATTTTCCCTGGGGGTTTATGGTCGGGCGGGCCTTCGGTCAAGACAGTTTTTTTTTTCTCGCGTTGTTCGTTTCCGCAATCGAACCAGAGCATTCAATCCACTTCTACGCCCATCATTGACAACGAGCCCAATTTAATGGAAATTGGCTGTAGAATGTAATTCATTCGAGTAAGTACCTACTTCGCTACCAGAGATTGGCGTATTCATATTCATAAATATGAATACGAATAAAATTCATAAATCAGAAAATATGAATATGAATACGAATAAAGCCTTAATCACATCTTTTTGTAAATTTTCCCAGAAATTCAAATTTTTTGTGTAAATTTTACTGAAATTCACTGGAGGATATTTTGTGGATGTCACTCAAATTTTCCAATTTTACCAAGAAGTTTATGACATAAACTTCTTGTACTTACTTAAACTTCTTACATTGTACTTAAATTCAAGTTTTTCCACAAAAATTCACATTTCTTTGTAAATTTCCCACAATTTATATTTTTTTGTGAATTTTCCGCATTTTTTTTAGGAATTTTATTCCGAATTTTATTGTCACGAAAATTTCTGATGATTTTCGCTTACAACCGATTCGTTGCTACGGAACTTTATCTTCGCCAGTTATCATCGTACAAAAATCGTTCACCACTCGTTGGATAGCTCTCGATTTACCTAACCATATTACGTTAACCACTGCGGAGTGCGTAGCCGACAAGCTGCGGTATGAGCGTGATTGTTTAAATAATTGTTTACTCACAGGTGATCATTCTCAATAATTTATATTGTCTATACGAATGCAAGCTTCATAATTTATGATGAACCCTACAATTAAGTATAACAACTACGCTACTGGGGTGGGTGATGTAGCATTGTTCGAAGGTTCTTGAATCACTTCTTTAAAGACATAAAATGTTCCAATGTGTTGCAGACTCGTATGCAAGCATTTAATTCTCGACTGTATCAACAACAGGATGGAGTTGACATTCTTTTGACATTTTCATGTCTTTGCTTTGGCACATAAACTGAAACGGGAAAAATTTGTTTCCTTGATTCACCCTTTCCCTCAGATCACGTCAGAACACAAGCGACAGGCGGGCCACTACGTCAGACGCACCTATGACGCACGAGCGTATGACGTCAGACGGCTGGCAGGAGACCAACTAGTACGCCAAAGCCTATTCCGTAAGAGCCTATGACGTCAGACGGCTGGCCGGAGGCCAACTAGTACGTCAGAGCCTATGACGCACGAGCGTATGACGTCAGACGGCTGGCAGGAGGCCAACTAATACGTCACAGCTATGCTGTAAGAGCCTATGACGTCAGAGGGCTGGCTGGCTAGGTGATCGGGTTTTAATAAGCCTCTGGAATTCCGCGCCTTCATTTTGCATTCATTTACATCTTCACGTTTATTGGTTACTACACGGTTACTAGGTACCTTCTGTTGTAGCAACCACATGTGTACGAATCGAGATTCGTAGAACGCGAATTTGTGAATGAATAGTGCTTTTGTTTTCGGCTTTTGTAGTAAATAAGTAAAATGGTAGGGGAAAAGAGACCAAAGACATCTACTGAACGTTCGCGAGAATTACGAAAACGTAAATTTCAACGAGAGGTAAATACATTCATTCAATCATTGCCTGGTACTTCCAGTATGACCGATGAAGAGAAAATACTCAGGTACAATCAAATGAAGGCGAAAGAAAAGCAGCTTCGGATGGAGGCAAAGAAACGAGAGCGGGAGATGAATGATGACACAAGACTTGTCGAATAAGCAGTCTCCGATATCTTGTCCAATTTGTTACTATAAATTTGACAAAAATGCCAATTTTTACATCAATTTTACTAAAATTCAATGTATTTGGTGTGAATGCGACTCAAATTTTCCTATTATACAAAGACTTTTACTGAAATCCAAGTTGTTTTTAAATAAATTCTACTCATATTCACATTTTTTGTGTGAATTTGAACTTTTTATCTCAATTCTATCGAGAGTTATCGCCTGGAGTGACACATACATATAATATATGTATCGGAATACGGTCGATAACCTTCTCCACATATATAAAAATATATGTTGAAGCGAAATTTGCTGCTGTTGTTATCGAGGTTCGGTCAGGCATGGGGGACCTGACCGAACCTCGATAACAACAGCAGCAAATTTCGCTTCAACATATAATATCTACGGTCGATATCAAGAACTCCATTATAAAAATATATGTATAAGGTATATAATTTTTGGTGTCTTTTGGCAGTGGGTTCAGGATGGTCTGAAACGGATTTTGGTACTTATACACATTTTTCGGATACACGAGTCTTATCGATTTGGTCCGAGAACAATAGTTAAATTTTCCTCGAAAATTCGCTAAAAAAGAGTATGTACCTACTTACGAACTTCGTATTGACAAATGCAAGGGGAAATCGACCTTATGAGCTGATACGAGGTTGGATTTTGACGAGATTCATAAGGGACCATCAGTGGAAAGTCTTTCCTACAATCTTCAGATTTGCATGAAAACTCGTAGATCGAGATGTCGGTTAAAACAGTAGTCGTTGGTACAGCTGTCAGTATAACTTTTTTTTTCGTTTTTCTTTTAACAAGAAAGCTTTATTGTAATAAGGATTACATTATAGTTGAGCTGTAATTAGGCTTTAGTACTACACGAAACCTGATACGAGGGATCTAGTCATTAATAATCCGCGCCGTAATGAATTAACAAATGACTAAATAGTAATTATAATAATTATAATTACTATTTAGTCATTTGTTAATTCATTACGGCGCGGATTATTATTATAGTTATGGTATTGGCAATAAAGAATTTGTCACGAGTAATTAGTGTACAATGTCAAGATACCTCCGACGCCAAATCGCTGTGCCAAATCGCTGATTTACGCACTGTCTGTAAATCCGAACCCAACCCATACCAGCACCATGATAAGTAGCTATTAAGAAATGATGTATTTCCAACATATTAGTCCAAGCGAATTCGGCAAATAATTGAGTAAGATTTTCCGAAGGGGGATTTTTTGCTCCTTTCTTCACAATTTTTCCAACCAGACTTTCCGAGAAAACGTGAAGAAAACTACAAATATGGGAGAAAAAAAGAGGGTGAAAAAAAAAGTGAGCCGTCGCCTCCTCGAGTTAAACCCCTGGAAGGGAAAATTCTCCCATAAATCACGCGTTAGCGGTCGTAATGCGATAGTGACGGCGCCACAATGGTGACGTGGATAAAAGCTGGAGCGAATCCGCGGGGTTCGTGCGTCCGTCACAACGAATCAAGAGTCGCTATTGACGAAAAAATCGTACTTACCGATTTTGGTGTAAAGGGTGTTAACTGTTACTGGGAGTCGGTGATCTTTTAAAAAGACTAGAAATTCGAGTTCTCAAAGGGAAAACATGAGCTTCAATAGGAGCTTGCTGTACCTACTGCCTACTCCACTTTTCTTGGCACCTTTTGAGTTGCTAATGATTTTAAGTATCAAAAATTTAAAACTGAAAAACCTCAAAACGATTCCTGTCACCAATAGGTATTTGACAGTCACTAATATTATTAACCTTCAACCGGTGGCGTGGGTGGTAGAATACCGCCCTGCTCTTCAGACGGGGAGCTGCAGTCTCCAGACGGTCTGCTGGGGCAACATGTGAGTATGTATTATAGTTTTTTACTTCCCTAAAGTTGTGTACGAATTCATAATCGAAACTTTGCCCCGTTGCCACGCCTTTGGATCTCATAATTCTTTGGGATCGATTACGGTGGGCAATAGCTCGGAGGATGATGTCGGAAATTTTCCAAATTTCAATTTCAATTAAATTTAATGAAAATTAAGACTGCCCAGTTGCTATGGTGTGAAAAAGGACGAAAGTACAGCCTTAGCGTTACCCAGGAGACACCGCGTGGAGGTTGGCTGAGGTCTCCCATTATCTTCACCAAAGTGGTGAATCGTCAGATGTACTATGTGATGGTTTGCTGAGTGTCCTTGGTTCCCGATGTTTTTGTTCGACCAATCTGGAGATAGCTGGCTCTGTGAATGCAGAACGGACACCCCTCTGGGTGGGCCTATTGCCTAACCCCCCGGAGAACAGGGAAACTCAGCAAACTATACATTACAACTAGGTGTAACCAAACAACAAATCAAACAAGTCCAGTAACAAAATCCGTGTCAGTTGGGTGGGCGAGGGCGCAATTTGAAGGAAATAACTTTGACGAACGTCCTCAAAGTCACCTTCCCGTTTATTACTATGTCAATCCATTTCTGGGCCCATCGCTGTTTTTGTAGGATTATTGCCTTTGGCTGGTGTTCGTGGTCCATTGAACGAGGAGTGGAACCTTTTTCAAGTATTCGTTGTCCTCTTGATTTCTACAGTTTTGCATGCCCATAAAGAGGGTGGGAACAATGCCGCATCCGATATGTAATTATCGTGGATGTATTCCAGAAGTTAGTTAACCAAAAAGCTTGGATTTTTCTAAACCTGTGAATAATATAACATGTATGTATATGTAGTTGTGTGTTTGTTAGTAGGTACTACTCAATTTTTATTTTTATTCTTAAAAAAACAACAGTTATTATAGATTTAGAACTATAAAATTACCATACCTGCGCAAGATGAAACCTGCATCCCACCTGCACTGAATTTTGCCACAGTCTGCACTGCGTTTAGCATAGACTTTTCAAAATCTGTGACTACAGTGGCTGGTTGAAATGTATCCCCTATCAGGTCTTCGCATTTAGCTGTAATTGCGAGCAAACAAAGCTCGTAAACATGCTGTTCTTTGCTGGCCGTTCATAAAACCATGTATGGTGAATAATTGGGTAAATTACTAATCGATTATTATATTTGCATCCCTAAATTTCATCTCACATTTTACTTGTATGAGAAGAAGCCACTGAAATGTAGGTACCTCACAGGAAGGACGCACAAAGAAATAAAGCTCTCTCCGCGTTTGTTATGATATTTTATTAGTTAAAAGGCAACAAATCACAACTAAACGAATACAATAAGACAGGCTGATCAAATAATATTATGCTTTGTACATTTATCTACAGGATAGAGGCGTATTTGGTGGGACGACACCTTTGTTGTGAATAGGCGGCTTGGGGAAGATGTAGAAGTGAAGCAGGTTGACGAAGGTGAGCCACAGCAAAAATTTGAACCTGAAATGAGGAAAGTAATTATTTTTCTGAAAAACCACAAACGAAATACCACCTTCATCAGGTGGCGTGGGCGGTACACTACCGCTCTGTTCATAATTAATTCAGATAAAATGTCAATTGGTCGTCTGTCTCTATTTCAGCATCTACTCAAAATTTGAAACAAACACAAATAATCACACAGCTACACAATCAAATTGGACGTTTTACACTGCAAACGACACCTTGCTACAGCTCAAGTTCCGTCTAATGGCAATATTGAGCAGTACCAGAAATGTCTGTACAATCAGGCTGGTCCCCAGAGAGTGGGCTAAATTACTAGGGGTTAAGGTAATGGTGCCCCTGCCAGAGCAAAAACATTTATCCACGCTGGTATCCATGTAGCTCCAATTTCGCTACTAGCCCCATGCAAAGATGATTGAATGGGTGGGAAAACAGGATTTTTGGGGGAAGCCATAAGCGAATTTCCGGAAAAATTTTTAAAACACAAATTTCCGAAAAATTTTCTTACCAAAATCCTTTCCAGACCATCCTGAATTCAGTGCCAAAAGACACTGAAAAGTCAAATGTATATATATTTATGTATGTGTCACTCCAGACGATAACTCTCGATAGAATTGAGATAAAAAGTTCAAATTAGCACAAAAAAATCCGCCCTGGCAATCAAAAGGCTAAGTTCGTAGATGGGCAGAATCGGGCAAATCTAAGATATGGTTTCGGGGAGTTTAGGGGGTTAATTACCCTTGAATTCCAAAATGAAACATTCTGACAAGTGACGCCTCATTTTAAAGGTCTTGTTTATTGTTTATTTGTTTATTTGAAATTTGAAGTCTTTCTTATGATGAACACGATGGTGAAATCAGAATCGCGAATTCCCTTTTCAAACTGGAGCACTTTGAAGATGAAGAAACGTTGTTGCTACTTGACGTGGTTCTTCACGATTCATCTGCTATAATCTGATAGCGGAATGAGATATCGCAATTCTGACTTCACCATCGTGTTCAGCGCTGAAAAATCTATAAACTGAGGTGTTACTCGGCAAAAAAGGGAACAAAATTTGTTATAAAATCAGTAAAATGAAGACATTTATTCCAGTTATTTCTTCGAAAATTCGCTCTTATAGAATGTGGATTTTTTTCTTCATACAATGAATTGAAAACTAAAAACACCTCAGTTTATAGATTTCTTTTATTTTAGAACGAGGGACTTAAATTAGAAAATAGGAAGCCTTTAGTCTGAGAGGAAATCGTACCAATGATAATCTCCTCGGTTTGGTTATTTTGCATCTTCTTTCGCCGGCTTCTTCGTCGCCATTTCTAGAACAACTTTGCCAATCGGTTCGGTTTCCGAAATGAACTTAAGAGCCTCGTTGACGTCTTCGAGGGGGAACTTGGCGGCGATCTTGGGGGATATGAGGCCTTGTTCCTTCATTTCGAGAGAGTCACTGACTGCTTGTCTGCAAAAGAAGCACACTATTATTAGCACTGTAATATCAGGTGTGTTACGGCCATGAGGGCAAATATCAAGGGAGTTCTGCTTGGTTCAAGAACCAGTCGTTCGGGGAAGTTCCCTTCAGTTCCACTTCCTTAATACATCACTGATGTGTAGGTACAGAAATGATCGAGAATCAGGGGAACACGGAGTATTTAAACTTCAATTTATTTTATTATTATTATTACTATTATTTATTTATTTATAATTCAATTTATAAATATTGAATCCCAGAACTTGATTTGCTCGGAACGCACGTGGTTCTTTCACGACGATGATCAATAACATCTATGGGATATTAAAACAGCAAATCTAAGAAGGGTAAGTTCTTTTACCTAGGGCCATTTTTTCAAAGATGATTTATGGGGTAAAAACAATCTCAAATCGTCAAAACCACTTCAAATTCTGATAAAGGAATAAGGTGAGACCAAAACGCCACAAGATTTTTTTTATTTTAGTACGAAAAATCAAATTATGAGAAATACTCTTCTAAAAAATGAAATTCGGCTCGAGGTACAAGCATAGCATGTACCTGGGGCCACTAGTGCTTTAACCTAGGGCCGCCCCATTGTACCTAGAACCACAGGGGATAATTGGAGGAATGAAGTATAAATATAAGTCATTGAAAAACGTTAATAACTTTATTTAGAATTCTTTTCTTCAACAGTCTTTATTTTAAACAACACAAAAAGCGAATTGGAACGAACTGACTTTGGTAAAACAGTTAGTTACCTATTTATTTAAATTCTTTTCCTCATCAGTCTTTGATTGAATCGACACAATGAAACTTATTAAACTTAGTTGACTCGAAAGACTTATCACAAAGACTTAGTTGGATAAAATATCACAGTCCACGTGAAAATGGTAGTAATGGATCTTACGTTTCGAGAGAACGAAAAATTAAAACTTAGTTGAAAAGAAAAGTATTTGGCTCAAAAACTTGAATATAAAACCACACGAGATGTTACAAAACATTAAGATTCTGAAACGATATAGGAAATTTCATTTGCCCTCTTCTACAAATTAGTGGCTCAGGTAAAAATCTTCAACAAATTTCCTAAGGGCCCATTTCTCTATATTTCTTCCAGTAGATTCGTCGTTCCACTGTTCTAAATAGTGGAACTAGGCATCTAAAAGCAATAGAAATACCTAGATAAATATTAGTAAAACTCGAAATAACTTCATTATTTGGTGGCCCTAGGTACAATACATAAAACGGCCCTAGGTACAAGAAATCGCTCTATCACAAGAAATCGATTTGTCAAATATTTCTCCAAAAAAATGAAACTACAACTATTGCAACTGTTTCCCACCTACCTAAGAAACAATTTGCAATTGGGAAATCAAAAATAAATTACATACTTCGAATTACATTACATACTTAAATAAACTACATACCGTAAAAACACGCCGTAAATCTTAAATTTAAAAAAATCACGCCGTAAAAACTTAATAACCTGATATTCAGCCAATCAGTGACCACCAAAAAGCTCACCTTTAGATCTACTCCATGATGGCAGTTCAACACCATGCAAACAAGATATTGGTACCTACCTTTTCCACTCAATGACGTCATCGGCCTTAGGTACACAACCTTAGCCAACTATCAACGAGATTTTCAGTTACCAAATTGGCCTATACACTAAACGAAGTGATTGGTGGTGTTTTAGAGTGTCTTACCTGTAGACTTCAGGGGCGTGTTTTCTGTAGCTGGTGAGAGAAACTCCGCTGATGTTGAACGACGGGAGGGACAGGAGTTGAGAAATTTGGATTTGAGGGAGTTCTTTCATGGTGTACCCGGCAACTACTATGTGTCCTTCGTGCCTCACACTGTAAACAACACAGAAATACAGGGCGTGAAAACGTACATAAGTAGAAATCGAAATATTGGGACTATTAATGAGTCTATTACAGAGTGCACAGAGAGCTCTGAACTCGAGTTAGTAGACAGCTCGTGCCGAAATTCTTATAAGGTAACTCTTGATGACCTCGCCACTAGCAATAAAGTGGAACAAAGTGTTCTACCAAGAGTTACAGATTGGGCGTTGGTCTCATCGAACTATACTACCCATCCAGGTAGACTAATATATCTCTGGTACATCCCACCTGGGCCAGCTGGGCGAAACATGCTTTATTTGGATGCCCAAATCAAAGAAAAAATAGAAAGCAGGTTCCCCTGAGGGCACAAAACTCTTAAAAACATTGCCACACAACGATGCCCGCATACGATCCCTGTTTGCCGAGCTCGATTATTCCACAAACCTTGCGTCAGAATCGGGAACGCCAGTGAATTGAATTTTGAAAATGTTTTATTACCATAAATGTATACAAAATCGATAACTGTACAATGTACAGTGTACATTGTACGGCTGAAGCACCTTGCTATGAGCCGGAGTCCGGAATTCTTATTATATAGTACATAAATAACGATTTACTAAACACTGCTTTAAACATAGTAACAAGTACAAACAAGAGATAAAAACAATGCACTTCAGATTTAATCCCTTATTCAGCTTGGACACAATTTTCAAAAATTCCAATCTTCATTTGTTAAATACAAACATCCGAAATGCGCTTTGCGAATACCCTTCAAAATGTGACAATGAGCCAAAAAGTGCAGAACCATCTCTTCATTCCCCGAATTAGACAGTGTACAAGTATAGTGCTATCTACGATCCAGGGTTATAATTTAAATTTAGCAACTCACAACGAGTTCTACAGAATATCTGATATTCCTAACAATACATTGACTAAGTTTATCATCTTTTACATAATTCGGTGGGCCTAAACCTCAATATAACATGATATGGTTTACACCATATTGGTCAGCCTTTAGTCTACAGATCTCCCTAAATCTACTTTTTTCCATGACATCATTCATTTGCTGCAATATCCTCTTTGGTTCGTCAGGATCTATTGGTTGAGCCTCCCCCTGAGCCTTTGTTTACGTTTTGCCGTACGTCGTCTGCGTTACGATTTGGTTATTTGTTTTTATTGGAGGTGTATTGTGTAGTTGGATAGTTTAACGATGAAGTTGCTGGATGGTTTTGCGAGAGCACCGGCCGACAACATTCTAATGGTCAATAATGAATCAATGAACGAATATTGTCCACAGGGCACTTGCTGCACCAAACCGATCTGTTTGCTACCGACAAAAACATTTTTGCATTTTATCACTCATTATTATTAGGTAAGAACCTGATTTACTACTGAATTCGCTAAAAAGAAACACAGAGGTAGGTAACAAGCAGGTGTACTTACAGACGCACGGATTTCTACGGATATCTGTAAGGATATCTACGGACTTTATTTCCTGCAGGGGTGGCTTTCAAGCACCGCTTTCAGGAGCCAATCAGAGAGCGGTTAACAGAGCCGGTCTAAGTACTGCTCTCTGCTTGACCAGGGAGGTAAATGATGTACATTACTTCCCTCTTCCCGCTCAATACGACTTCAAACCTCTCCAGAAAAATAAGAACTTCCTTAACAAAAATTTTACCACTGTCTTAATTATTCTGACGAGAGTTACTCTCAGGAAAAAATATTTTTAAAAAAATCACTATTCCGAGAGTACCTACTGAGTCAGCCACGCCTCTTCCTGTCCATACCAGACCCACATGTCTCCCACTCTATAGAGAAGCGTTAGATAATATTCACCATTCGAGGCAAGTGGCGAGGGCTTCGCCTGCCAAAGTATCGTAGATGACGTCGACTCCTTTGCCATCCGTCAATTCTTTTACTGTTGCACACAGTCGCTTCTTATCGTAGGCCAGAGCGCTCCAAGCGCCGCGGTCTCTCAGGCCTTCTGCTTCACCTTCGGTTGTACAGACTGCTATGACCTGAAAGAGTACACGAATTTTTGTAACGAGAAATCTGTATTGGTCAAATTATATCGGTTTTAAACCGATTGGTAGAAATACAGCAGGGAAATTGCTACGCTCAGTACTTGTCAAAGGCTGGAAAAGGTAACCGCCATCAGATATTTAGGGCTGTTGCTTGATCAGCAAATGAAGTGGAAGGAACATAATATGTATGTTATACAAAGTCTAACTTTGTATATTATACAAAGTCTAGTAGCAAGGATTAGGAAAACATTCCACCTCTTCGTCTTACTGAAAGGAATAGTGAACCTTTACGAGGATTTTGAAGTGCTTTCTCCAAGAATGACGTATGTTTATAGATTGGCTTTTTATGAGCACAAGTCCCTCGGGGTGTTCAACAAGAGAAGTTATGTGAGACCAGGTTGAACGCACAAAGTATTTTATCAATAGCACGCCCAAGCAATGACTTCTACACTATACAGTTGCCTTGGCTAGCCCTCTCGGTTTTCGAAAATTTGCCATTAGCAATTAAAACAACTAATTCTGTAGCTGTATTCAAAAAGCTAACATTTCAACACTTGACGAATCAAATAAATGCAAAATCCATCATCCTTACATTTAAATTTTGAATATAACAGAAATGTACTCTCATGATGTATTATAACAATAATTGTTGACCCTCCAAAAATATAACTTCCCTAGATGTAAATGTTGAATAACAGAAATGTACTACCACAACGACCTTCGTTAGATATTAGGTATAGGTACTAGGTTTAGGTTACAAGTGCACCACATTTTAGTTTGTTAAAAGTAGGATATTTAAGAAGTAACATAATAATTCTTATATTATAAGAATTATAAACTAAACCACCGAACGAACGCACACGCAAGCTGAGCTGGGAGAAAAACGAGCCTTGGGTAGGTCACTGACCTTAGGTTCAGATAATAGAGAAAAGAACGTTGCATTCATAATTAAATCAAGCGTTTCAGAAACCCGACTAGTCCAAAAAAATCGATTTTCGTTTTTTGATCGATTCTGCATCCTTTCAGGTACACGTTGCAAGTTTTTTTTTTCTTAATTGCTCAGTTATACATTTCTTTCATGCCACATAAAACCATGTGTATTGGAAAATCTCAAATCTAGTCAGATGGCGACGTCAGCAGTTTTTCGCGTTTCTTGGTGTTGTGGACTAGTTGGGTTTCAGAAACGACTGATTCAATTGTACTTGTGAATGTATCTGTATAATGTACAAAATTTACATAATGTACAAAATAAACGATTTACTCTCAGAAAAAAGGTTCTTATGACATTGGGTAGTATGTAATTTTCCCGGCCTGATGACATCCCTGTGAAAGGTGGTGAACTTTAGGAACCGATTTCTCAGCCGCTGTTCAACCTATCACCCTAATTTTTTTTTCTTTTGTCAAGAATATCATGCTGTAAAGACTGTGCCAAAGTAAATACCAGCATGACTACGTGAAAAAATAGGCGAAGGTTGGAAAATGTCGAAATGGTTAGAATGTCGAGTGTGGGTACCTTAGCTTTGTACACTTGAGCTGCCAAGTCGATAGCAGCGTACCCGTGGGCTGGCGCCATCGTAGTGAGGACAACTTGGTTCGGTGAGAGATGACCCGTTCGCACCAGACCTAACAAGGCAGTGCCGAATGAATCGGCTAACGCTGCACATATGTCCAAAGGCACACTCCCCGGAAGAGCCCACACATCCTGGAAAAGTCATCAATGATAGGTAGATAGATAGATAGAAAACGTGTATACCTATTTCAAATAAATAGAAATAATGTTATAATCCTCGTGTTTACATACACGACATGGCAATGGGCCATGCCCGTCTGCCGGAGGATGCACCAATAATTATCAGTCAAATTTAACTGAAAGGTGAAAATTGTGAATCTAAAATAACAATAAAAATAAAGCATAACAAGTTAAAGAAACCAATGGTACTGGGTATACTGACTCAGCTACCAGCTCGGCTCGATATGGCCATGCAGCTTGGCAAAATCTTGCGAGCGGGAGCCAGTTTGTGCCTACGAAGGACGGAGTTAAATGAGTGTGCCTTATAAGTCATTAATGAAAGTTTAATCGTACATTTCGTACTCTCTGAATGCATACTGAAAGATCAGCTGAATTCTGTAGTAATCTCAACCTAGCATCTCACCGTAGCATGAGCGACACACTCTTCAGCGAATCCGCCCAGCTGTTCTTTGTTGAGAGCGACGACGCGATCTCCGACGACGAAGTCCTCACTGGAGGATTCGAGGACGGTACCGGTGACTTCGTAGCCTGGGACGATAGGAAGCTTGAAGTTACCGGGGTTCAGCCCTTTGGTAAGCAGAAGGTCGGAAGCATTCACCGAACAGAAATTTACTTTGATCCGAACCTAAAAAAAAAACACGCAATCCTCATTAAATAACATCTCATTTTGCTTCCACATCTATCAATGTATCTTGTGATCACATTTGATTGCTTTTTTTTCAAAACATGGGTTTTATCATAAAATACTAGTCAACTTCTATATACCTTACATAAAAATGCAGCCATGCAGCATGGCTATAAGAGCGAATTTTCGAGGAAATAACTGGTTTTAGGTAAAATGTCTCTATTTTACTGGTTTTATAACCAATTTTTCTCCTCAATTGTAACGAGAGTTATCGTCTGGAATGACACATACATATAATTTTTGGTATCTTTTGGCAGTGAATTCAGGATTTTGGTACAAAATGTTTTCGGAAATTCGAGTTTTCAAAATTTTGGACCGAGAACAACAGCTTAAGTTTCTTAGAAAATTGAAAATCTTCAACCTAATCTTTTATCACAACCACCTCATCTCTAACGTTGCAGATTCGTCCACATACGTACAAGTTTCAATACAACGAACCCTAAACGTAAAACGGGAAATTGAAATAACATTTGAGAATCACCAAAACTCGTCTATTTCAAAACTCTTACCTGTTCTTTTTCGAGTTTTTTGGCTTTGACTTCACCAATACCTAGCGGCTTGCCGGCTTCCGTTAGCTTAGCAGCCAAGTAGGTCGATGCTGATCGAACCGACACATTTTTGCCGGAGCTAAGCGCACGACTAAGTATCGTGAGCATTGTAATTTGTACACTTTCACGAATACAAATAATTTATTCGATTACGGATTCATCAGTACGGATCCATCAGTACAGATGGACGGATTTATACAGAAACTAAACTGACTTGATGTGTAAGAAAACCACTTCAAATTGTATAATATAGAAAACCACTTCAAATTGTATAATCTGTTGTATATTATACAACAGATAAATCACTATATATGGTGGTCAGTACAATACAATTTATTAAGGCCGTGCTAGAATAAAATTTAGATTAATGGTAGGAGTTGAAAAAGAAAATGAAAAGTTTTCATTGAAAACAAGAGAGTTTCGCGTCACTTGTGGTTATACTTCGCGTTTCCTCTCAACATAAAGAACCTACTCTGTTCACGGTCGTGCTTCTCTGGCCTTTTTCCGGAGTGTTCGTTTATTTCTAATTATTAAAAGCATCAAATGTAAGAAAATTAAAGTCCACTTTATTCGTAAAAGGTGATTAAACTGTACTTTGTCTTAAGTGATTTCTATTCGTGTTTCCTCCTCTCATCCGTGGAAGAAGGGCGTTGCTTCATACGTATACATGGATTGTCTGCATGGAACGTGTACCATCTTCCATGATACGTGTGTTGGTGGTGTCCCCTCTTCAATCGGTCTGCACCGAATGTCAGCAGTCTACTTTCATGCGAACGTCTGACGTGACCAAGTGCTGTTCGTGAATTAGAATTTTATTCTAATTGTGTTGTTAGCGTTCACTTGAGGTACTTTCATTGAGGTGAGTACTCTGATTAGTTGCTTAATTGTGATTATTCGCTGTTTCATGATCAGTTATACAGTTACAACTCGTACTTACGTGTTCTTATGACAACCGGTTACGTTGTCTAATCTTATCTAGGGCCTATTCAGTCGACGATTGTTGTCTCTGTAGTCTACTCGTATGTGTCTGCCCGTACAATTTTTCGAGTTATAAGATTTTTTGTACGGTATCTCAAAATCAATGGAAACGTTCCTCTCTTACATGCCGACTGCGTACAAGGATGTACTAGAAATAAAATCAACCGCTACTTTCTACTCTACTCCCCCTTTCATTTCAATCAACTTTCATAAATACGCGTCTTGTAATGCAGAGTCACGATTACCGTATTGTTTTTCTAAAATGCCAGTAACCAACCCCTAGTCAAGTGAGAACATCCAAAGGTGATACCTGAGTTAAATACCGAATAGAATATTGTACGTACTTTTATATTTAAGATACCTACCTTGTGTAAGGTGGGTTGTTATTTATTAACTTACCTTGTCCAAGGTGAGCATGTACTATGATGGAAAACCGAGGTCAGTAGTAGTTATGAGTCTTTAAAAATCATTCAAGCCAAAGCTATTTACCGACGTTTAAAGTAGAACGTTAATGATATCGTCGACACAGCCTAACCCACAATTTAGACAAAATGAAATTGAGACGCTGCCTTAATCCAGATTTCGCGCTGGAGACCGTGGAGTCGTCAGAATTTCGAAAATCGGCCGCTAGTAGCGCAAAAATCACAAAAATGTGTGATTTTTGGTGAGGCAAATCTCAAAATTAGTTCAAAGACTTGTGTTGAGATGCGAGTATAAACTAATGGATTGTAAGTGAGTCCCCACATCAGTCCCCAGCGGGTCTACTTACTTATTCTACTGATCATACCTAGATCAAAACCCACATCAACCAATCACGGTTCTCATTGAAATATACCTCGTGCATGCCCATTTTCGTGTGTTCTGGATCTTCTTCATTTTCTCTTGTTGGCCTACAACCTGAATACGACTTGTGATGGGGAAGAGTGATGTCACTCATAAACCACAATGGTCAGTAATTTAACCGAGTTAAGACGTCATCTGTCACTCTCCTTGTTCTGAAGATTTACAGTCGTTACAGGTTCAACGTTTTTGACGTATATTTTAGGTAGATGAGACAATTATTAACACCAGCAGTGCCCTTACCCAGACATGGACATTATCAATCGTGTATAGTATTCATGTATGCAGTGTTGCCACCACCAGCTCTGCCAAATAATTGGTATAAGACCACATGATCCTATTTATTTGCCCACTGAAATATTATACATTTGCAAACCAAGGCCCATTTGGGTTCAAACTAAAACTTGTCTGTTGAAATGTCTATACGTTAAGTAGGACCTAAAGAACCCACTAAGCGACCAATGTTGTCCATGGTTATGGTGGGGGGTGCTGTGTGTTGAATTCCAAGTATAAATAAGTACAAGGTCCACACGTTCTTTTCTGAATACCTAACATGATAAATCATGCATAGTTTTTGCAGATCTTGTGATTTTGACTTGCTTCACTCTTCCCTCGTTCCGCTTTCAATATTCCAACCTGCAGCACTCATTTTAATCCAATACCGGTAAAAAATTTACTCAGGGCTGACCTTTATTGAATATTCTCTAGGGCTGACTCATGGCTGGCCTATCGGAGCTGCCGAAGCTCCGGGGGATCCTCTCCAAGGCGAAGAACATCGTCGTTCTGACCGGTGCCGGCATATCGGCTGAGTCCGGCATCCCGACGTTCAGAGGAGCCGGTGGCTTCTGGAGGACGTACCAGTCTCAGGATTTGGCGACGGTGGGCGCCTTCAAACGGTCGCCTTCCCTCGTCTGGGAGTTCTACCATTACAGAAGGGAACTCGTTTTCACCAAATCTCCCAACAAAGTACGTCCCAATTCGTGTATCTGAGTTCTAAATCATTACAAATGAGGGATCGAATAACACAACCAAAACTTTTGGTAATCTTTTATTTTCCTGATGGGCTACAATCATATTTTCCAACCAAAAAATATGTCCCTTAGGTAATTATTATTAAAAAAAGATAAGAATCGTACAGTCGATAAAAGATAGTAACGTTCAAGTTTAGGAGGTGCCAACCCAGCTCCATAATATCTAAATTCATTCAAGTTCAATGCCTCGAAAAAGTACTCATTTGAGTACCTACTGAGGAATATCAAATATTTTCTTTCGATACTTGAGAATATTCCTTTTACCAGTATTGAGTACTGGTATCGATACTTTTCTAGGGCACTTCACTGAACGAACGTGCCAAATGTCAACTTTCCGAAATGGTTCCACCGTTTGCTATTATTTTGGCTAATGGCCGTGGGAATTTGGGAATTTCCTTGCCACGAGTTGGGACACTTGGGAAATCAGTGACACATGAAAAATATTTTTTTAACTGAAATAAAATTAAAATATTTGCGAAAATCCTGATTGATTGAAAGTTTGATTAAACGTCTTAGGCTAAACACACCTGAAGGGAACAAGGATTGGGGGAAAGAACAAGGATTGTCATAAAAAGCGTTTTTCGAGAAAAATCAGCTTTTATATTTTATACGACACCTATCAGATCTATTTGACATACCTAATGTAGAAGTTTGAATGCAAAAAAATTATTACAACATTAATTATGCGATTTCAAGCGGTGAAAGTACCACTTCTACTGGAATAAAAGAAGGAATGTCCTGTTTTCACAGTAGCGCTTAATGCAGGAATTTAGCACTTTTAACCCTTTGAGTGGGGTAACGTTGATTATGAGGGTGACAAATTTTTTCTTAATATCACGAATCTTTTCAACACTATCATCAACTTCAGAACTCATTTGTCACAACTCAAACCGATTCCAAACACTCAAATGTTATGATAATATTAAATATAGTACAAATTTTGTACTCAAATATTATTATTATCTGATTATTTTTAAAGTGATAACAACGATAATTCGTCACCTAAAACGGCAAGAATCTGAACCACAGAGTAGTCTCGATCGAGGAAGGCTACAATAATTATTGGACGTTCCTCATTCTTTCCGCTTGGCATATCTCAATTTATCCCCTTGGCGTTTTACTTGACAGGTAGTACCTCCAATAACCAACAGAATGCCAAATCGAACTCAAATTCGGGGGAAAATGGACATTTCCTGTTCTTTCCCCTTACCCTTCCTTCACCTTATTTAAAAAAATAAATTAGCGGTATATTTGGTTGGAATTTTGATTGGGAGACATTTTGTTCCTTATTGGACTTATGTTGGGTACCCTGATCCTGTCCTGTGTTGATGATTCGTCTGCGAGGGCGAGACTGCGAGTTTGAAAGGAAAACTAGCTTTTTTTGGTTAATACAAGTTAATGAGTAAATACTGAATTGAGCGTGAGTGCCGTGTAGTGTAATAATTAGTAAATTTTTCAAATAAATTGATTTCTTAAAATGAAAAGTGATTGGGAAATCTATGTTAGGCAGTTGGGAAAAATGAGGTTTCCCTCACTCCCCCCCCCCCCCCCCCATAAAATTTGACTAAGCACCGCCACTGCCTGGGCGGTCGTTTAAAGTTCATTAGATCCCTCCCTGAGAACCTACGTTTTTTCAAATCTCTATTTCCCAGTAGACCCCCAAGTGTAGCTGCTTGCATACCGCTCCGAAATGGTGTCTTGGAGGTTTCAAATTTGAATTCCCGTCTAATCTTACACCAGATTTGAACCTTTCGTTTAGGGGGATTGTAAAAAGCCTGATACCATTAAAGCCCCAATACAATTATATTTCTGTACTATAGTTTTGTGAATTGTCGGATTTCACAGGCGCATTACGCCATCGCCGAGGCGGAAGCGAATCTCTCCAAAGCCGGACGTAAACTGACGATCATCACTCAGAATATCGACGGTCTCCATCAAGCGGCTGGTAGTAAAAACGTCATCGAACTTCACGGATCTCTCTACAAAACCCAGTGCACCAAGTGCGAAGACGTCTGTCTCAACAAGGATTCCCCTATTTGCGAAGCCCTGCGTGGTAAAGGGTGAGTAGATAGCAATATTTATATGAGTAGGTTCGTTCGTTCTTTTTGGCCATTTCCGAAATTGTGAAGTCGATTCAGTTTCACTCCTGCCGTGGTCGTCGTGTTGAACGTCAATCTGAAACCTGCTCGTTCCCTAGTGAGTCGCTCAAGTCCAGTAGATATGTCCATTGAACCTGGCAAAAATTCCCAAACTAATGGAACTTTTACACGTTGTTCCATGCGATGACTCTGTCAGGTTTTCCAACTCGAGGACCCACTGCTAACGTGGTAAGGTCCGAAAGACCTTAACATTTTTGGACTTTTTTCGGTTTTCCACTCATATTTCAACTTAGCGGTTTTTGACCAAAACGTTTATTTTCAAAGTTGTTGAGCATTACATTTGGTACAATTTTGTATAATATAAATTGTAGCAAAAACGTTGCATATTGTGCCACGTTTTTTCCTAAACATAATACTAATCTAGATACAGCCGATCAAAGTTAGATAAATATTTTCAAAATGGCAAAACTTGGCAAAAAGCTAGTCATGCAGCATGGCTATAAGAGCGATTTTTCGAAGAAATAACTGGTTTTATGTAAAATGTCTCCATTGTACTGGTTTTATAACAAATTTTGTCTCCTTTTTGGCAGAGTAACACCTCAGTTTACAGATTTTTCAACGCTGAACACGATGGTGAAGTCAGAATTGCGAGATCTCATTCCGCTATCAGATTATAGCAGATGAAAGGTAAAAAACATCTCAAGTAGCCACCACGTTTCTTGATAACGGAATAAGATATCGCAATTCTGATTTCACCATTCACCATAGTGTTCAGCGAAAAAAAAAAAAAAACCTTTAAAATGAGGTGTCACTTGACACACGGTTTCATTTTGGGAATTTATGGGTAATTTTGAACCGTGAACAACAGCTTCCTTTTCTTCGAAAATTCGCTAAAACCGAAGGTTTTGGCCCTCCATCTAGTACCCTCAGTTCCAAGTTGACCGCTGCCCAAGTGCCTGTTTTTGGTCCAAAACCGCTTAGTTTAGTTGTGAGCCAAAAACCACTTCTGTGCGTAACTGATGAAGTGCCTAAACCCAAAGCGAAATTCTGACAGTGAAATCGGTTAATTTAATCATAGGTTGATTTTTGATGTCAGCTTCAGCCTCGTTATGCCATCTTAGGTCAAATTAGCTGTAGAATTGATTCCTTGAGTTTGCCCCATAATTTTTGCATGGGGCTCACAACGGTGGTTATAGTATAAGTATGGAGATCTGATGGAGCATGTAATGTTCATATTGAATGCCACCTGTCTTTCGATTGATTTATATCATAGTGATAGTGCAGTCTTGTCTATGGATATGTGTTGAAGAACTGTGAAGACTCGAAACACTAACTGAAAGTAGTGACTTTCTGAAGAGAGAAAGGTCGATCTCCCCATATAGTAAGTCAAGATATTTGTTAACTATTTTAGGTATTGTCTGTAGTTTAGTTTTTGTTTTGTATTTATTGACTTTTTATTTTCTAGAGCCCCCGACACGGAAGGTGCCAGTTGTGATATCCCTGCGGAGGAATTGCCGCGATGCAAAAAGGCGGATTGCAACGGGCTGCTGAGGCCGTACATTGTGTGGTTTGGGGAGAATTTGCACGAAGAAGATATCAATTCCGCAGGTATTTTTGTCGTTTCGTGTTGTTAACGGTTACTAGTGTAAGTAGATTCCTATGTAAACTTACAACTGTGGACATTACGTGTGAGGAAACGAGGATTTAGTTCTGTTCGCTCATTGCTTTGTGTCAGCTGTGGCAGTCATTTTGGCTCCTGTCTCAGTAAGGGCACTGGGGAATGAATGAATGCGTATCGTTTTATTTACCAATTCGCAAGTTTTGGTCTAGTATGACCATTCTTACAACTAACGGAGAAAATGAACATAATGTACTATTTAGAGCTTTGAATCGCCCGATAGCTCCGTTAATCAGCTATTATGAAGTTAGCTATTATGAACTTTTCGAGAGCCTCTAATTAATCACTGTGTCAGTTTACAGCCATATTGTCCAACCTCCACTAAGTTTCCCCTCGACCCGTGTATTCACCATCTAATCCCTTCCGCATGTTTCCCACCAGAGGAGGCGATGTCCGAATGCGACGCTTGCCTCGTCATCGGCACATCTTCCGTCGTCTATCCCGCAGCCATGTACGCCCCCATGCTGGCCGAAAGGAACGTCCCCGTAGCCGAATTCAATCTCGAGTCCACACCAGCTACCCACTTATTCATGTAAGTACGTCATTTCTCAACAACACTTCATTTTAATTAATTAATCATTAAAGACAATTCAGGCCTTAATTCGGTCTTCTCAACATATTTAAAAGAGTCCCTTCTCCGTGCAGGTTCCATTTTGACGGACCCAGCTCAGAAACGGTGCCCGAAGCCCTTCGAGGAATCTGCGATAATTGAAATTACTCCGCCTGTGATATAGTTATTAGGAAGTTTTAACGTATTTATTCCCCACTTCCGCGCTCCCTCGATATCGATATTCCTCTGTCACTCCATTCTACGACTTATGTACCTCCAACGAACGATTTATTATTCTATTAAATTTGAACATACCCTTCCATATATAAAAAATTGAAATTGGACAGAGCAGAAATATACGACTCCGAAATCTCAATTTTCACTCCATTAACGATCTGGTTACTGTACAAATTCATGTGAAAACTCTAAATATGTTATTCTTGTGTTTGTGTTCAATGAGGGTTTCACTGTTTGGAATGAACCCTGTTAAATTTATTGTTCTTAGTTGAATCCTTGTTGAGTTTTATGTTTAGTTTCTGAAGAATAAAATGATTGGTGCAATGACTTGGTGTTTTTGGTCCTTTGTGAATGTTTTATGACTTTGAAAAGTTCCATTTGACAGGTAAATAATTTATTGTTGATTCTACCGAAAGCGAAATCATGTTACGGATTTTTGACATTGACAATGAAAAATGACCAGTTTTCCTACGCCCAATAACAGCGTTTTCACGCCAAATCCCCCATTCCGCCAAGACAAGTAAGAATTTTAGAATAGTAAATTATTACGCGGCGTTTTTTGACGTGAGAAGAGTCAGTGAAACAGTGGCGTATTATTTTTAAAATTCGCAACAAAGAAGGTGATGGGTCGGTATTCAAGCTAACTAACTAACTACCACCTGGAGGTCCCTCAAGATCTCATCAAACCAGCGATTCCGCGGACGACCTCTTCGTCTTCTAGCTCGCAGCATCATTTTAGGGCAGGCGTCATTTGGCATGCGGTCAACATGTCCCAGCCATTGGATGCGGCCAGCTTTGATGAATCGTACTACTATTTTGAAAAAGGAACGTTTGATCAAAATTTGATCAAGCGTTCCTTTTTCAAAATAGTAGTACGATTCATCAAAGCTGGCCGTACATTTAATGTTCATTTTGAGGCAAGCTGCTGAATTATGTAGAGCATAATGCTGATTTGCTCGTTTTGTTTACAGACTAACAACAAGCATTTGATAGTCTTAGCAGAGTAGGGGTGAAGTAGGGCATTGGAGAGAAATGGGATTCCTGAGCGGTTGATCAGACTGATTGAAATGACCCTCCAAGGAAGCTCTTCGAAGGTTATGATTGGGAACCGCTGAGAAGAACCCTTTGAGCTGGGGCGTCAGACAGGGAGATTCGCTGTCTGCATCACTGTTCAACTTGGATTTGCACGAGGCTGCCAGAAATGCATGTAAGATAGGCACAATTGTCGACAGAACATGGCAGATTCTGGCATAATATGCTGATGACATTGCTTTGTTGGGACGAAGTCTGGATGCTCTACAGGAAGCTTTCAAGGTTTTGCACGAAGAAGGATGGATTTACAAATAAATGAAAGCAAAACTAAGTACCTTTGTCTATTTGGAGGGTTGTAGGAGGTGGTAAGAAAAGGAGAAGTTTTTCCGAGCTTTCGGCTTTAATAAGCCATCTTCACTGGTAGGTATTGTTTCCTCAACCCAGTCTCTTTCGTTCTGAATAAACTACATGTCAGGTTTATTTTGTTTCTCACAAGCCTCCAACGTACAACCCTCCAAATAGACAAAGGTTTTTCAACCAAGGAGGAAATGGACAAAACAGCAAACTAAGTACCTTAAAATATCTCCACCGGGACGTGTCCAGCGGGTGCCCAGAGGGGAGACTTTTGGTTCTTATAAATTTGATGAAGTCAGGTCCTGTCTGGGGAGCTCGATGACAAATAGAAATCGTGTACAGGGTGAAATATGTTCACGAATAATTGCAAGCAAGCATTTTATTCCAATATCAAACTCTTCAAGAGCCCTGTCATCTCCAGATCAACGAAGATTATTTGTAGTAAATTATTAGAGGGCGTTTTCTAACATGAGAAGAGTCGGTGAAACAGTGGCGTATTATTTTTTTAAATTCGCTACAAAGGCGATGGTTCGGTATTCGAGCGGTATCTCTTAACCCTTATTCAACCAAAACGCTCAAATGACAAGGTTCGATTCTCAAGACGTTCTAATAATTTTATCACCCCGAAGGTCTTTTTGCTGTTGTTACAGCCTACTCATCGAAAGTATTGGCGATTGGAACGGTTATATCACAAAGCGGATGATCCAATATCCGGTTCACCTTGGTGATATCGTGACCTCGCCACGAGTCATAACAAATCTACTGCGGCTGTACATTTTCCTTTAGTAACAGCTTCTGTAGAACTTGACCGACATAGTTAGCGTCAGGTTGTGAAAATCAGATTTTTGGAGGGTTTGAAGAAACCCTGTTCAATATATAATATAATATATGAGCATGTGGTACTTTCTTCAAACCCTCCATTATAATATAATGTATATTATAGTACAAACAAATATTATAATAATTATATATTATAATATATATTGTAGTATATTATATACAGGGTGATTCCAAACGTAACCGAGTAACTAAGACGGTCACAAAGGAAATTTCACGCTGATCACCAGTATACCACACATTAAGGTTCCCTGAATTGGTATTAACCGTTTTATTGTCCGAAAACGTATTTGTTTGAAAACGTGTTTTGAGTGTTTTTACACAAAAACAACTTTTTTTTTTTTTAAACAAGCTTTGAGTAACGTAAATTGTATTTTATTGTGAGAATAGCGAGCTGATGGAAGAGGCACTACTGGCTGTGGCAACCGGGCCGCAAGGCCCCGTATCTCCCCTGAACCCTCCGGCCGCAGCTCATAGCGGCGGGCAGTCGGCAGCAGACGCTCAGAGCTCATCAGGAGGAGGTAACTATGAATTTTCATAAAGAAGAGATTCTCATTTTTTTACGCGGTTTGTATTCATTGGACAATTGATGTTTTCAGGTCATTCGGGAGGGGAGGACGGTTCCGGTGAAAAGGAAGACAAACCTCTAACTAACAGGCAGAAATTGAAGCTGTTCATGAGAGATTACGGCTCGACCGTTATCGTTTTCCACATAACTCAGTCGCTGGCTCTATTAGGCCTCATTTACGCCGCCTTTTCCATGTGAGTACCTACTAATTAAATACAAACTATCGAGTGGTTAACCACTTATCTTGTGGGGTTTCCATCTAATTTGGAGGCAGAACAACTTATCTGTGGTCGTTTGCAAGCCTAACCACTTGAGTTTGTCAATTTCAGCCACTTCGACATTTCACGTCATCCAATTTGTAAGCAAAATCACTTATCAACCGAAATCTGGTGACAAGTGGTTTTGCCTCGAAACGCATAAGCGTTTTTCCATAGCAAGTGATTTTTCGCTCCACACCCAAGTGGTTTCTCCTGCAAAACCTGCTGTTTTGTAAACAGATTTTGACTCAATGATATTGAGCTGTGATGTCCAGTTTGGCTCAAGTGGTTTTTTCAAAAAGCGATGCGTCAGTAATGGCGAGTGTTAGCTGGCAAAACAGCTCAAGTGGTTTTCCCTCCAAACTTGAGTTTACATTATCGAATGGGAAGAACAACTCAACTAAGATTAATCGAAGCGAATAGCGTTTTCGATATTTAATTGTTGTCAGCATGATCGATGACCTAACGTTAACATCGAGGCAATAAGCTCTAAACTGGAGTCGAGCAATGAAGGGGCCAGCTGAAAAACCTAGAGGCATTTTTTGGGCGTCGAAATTTTTGCAGATGAGTGGTTTTTCCTTGAAACGGCAGAGTTTTCAGATAAAAATGATGGCTGATACAGAGGAAGGTCGAAGTCTGTTATGTGTTTTAGAGGTTATGGGCCCCAGGTAGGAATTCAGGCGGCAACTGCAATTATGGAACCAGTTTAAAGGCTGTAATTGATAGAAATGAAAACCCTTCAAAGCAGTGCATCTTGGCAAGGTGAACTCAGTTCAGGGCTTCCTCCATCAATGTCACCATCAAATTTTGTAGCTATCAACTGAAAATTAAGGACAAATCGCGGGTCTCACGGCAACTCCCCATATCGTCACTTTAGGCCTAAATGAGTTACACTTACCATTCGGAGCGTTTTCTCCCGGCGGATCGATATAAGTATAAGTTAGGTACTTAACACTAAATCTCACGATTTATTTTACTGAATTAGTCAGTAAAAGTAGTTATTGGCAGATGGTTTTTTGGCTCTGCTGGAAAGTCGCCAAAATGACACTGTGGGGAGTTGCCGTGTGACCCTCGAAATAGAGGCTTTGGGTCCAACTGCCACTTGGGACCCATTCTGTCTACCTTTCGTCATACGGGTAGCAAAAATCTAAGTTAGTAATATTGTTGGTCCTCCTCAGAATCCGAGCGGTTGAAGGCGCCGGACTCCTGTGGCTCTGAAGGCCTTGGTTCGTCTCCCGGTTGGGAAGAACCGAGGTTTTCCCTGGAGAGTGGAGGATTTGAAGCTGTGTGTTAGCATGTTCAAGTAACTTAATTATGTGAATTTACAGGGGTCTGGACATGACGTGGGCCATTGAAAAGCTCGGGCTCGAAGGCAAATACACGTCGACGGCCGCTGGAGCGAGTACGTTCGTGATCGCCTACGCCGTCAACAAAGTCTTGGCCCCGCTCCGGTTCGCCATCACCTTCTCCTGCACGCCTTTCATCGTCAGATACCTCAGGAGGATCGGCTTCCTCAAAGTGAAGTAAAGCCGTTCGCTCAGACCGTCTGAACCGCTACAGGCCATTCCGGGGAAGGCTCCGCCTATTTGACATCCGCTTATTATCAAAGCAATTCCCCTGATAACTGTCCACATATCAAAACCTCAAAAACAATGTGTGGTCCTCCAAATGTCAAACCACAGTCACGTAAGGAATTGTCAATCATACCGCCCTTATCATTACATTCAGAAGGCTGTGGTCATTAATCGATTATCACGACTAACCCCAAAATCGATATAAATATATTATATTGTTTAAACGTATTGTTTTCAATTGTTCAACATTAATAATATTAATGTTTAACAATTGAAAACGTTTAAACAATATTATTCTCTTTAAATCCAAGTTTTATTTGTTGATTGTTATTCAAGACCAAATTAATAGAATGATAACGTGGTTTTGTTACAAACCGAAAATAAAATGTCGAAGTGACTCGCTCAATTTCAAATTCTAGGCCTTTAAAATGACATCAACTGTCACATCAGCCGTGAATTCAGCTGGCAATATCATGTTATTTTTACCCTGAACCATTATACCGTTTGAGATAGCAAGTATTCTATTGTGCCATCTGAATTTATTTTAGCTCCTTAAGATGGATAAGTTATACACCGATGTATTTACAATAATTTTTCCCCCGCATCTAGCTATAGAGTATTTAAAAAATCGTGTCTTCTGAAAATTGTTGAATAACTACCTCAGCACCTTCAAATAACTCGATGCATTCACAGCATTTTGAACTTTGTGAGAAAATTTAAGTTGTTTCATGTATTATGCCAATTCAATATTCACACCTTATATTATCAGGTTTCTATTCGACCTTAAGTTACAGCACTGATGTTGCACCAGTAAGAGATTATGAATGGAATAACTACACCGTGTAAGATGAAAACTTACTAATACATTTTATGATATTCCTTGAAATTTTGTTTTTTATAATGAATTATATTTTATGGCTATTTTAGAAAAAAAATTTAATGAGGTTACATTTCAAGTTCTTTACCTTCACTGTAATATCGTGTATTGTAGTGGGTTTTCTGTGTGTAGTGGGAATATGAACTGAATGATGAAGGCAGTGACTGTTTTGTAGGGGAATACAGACATTCAAATAACACGTTGCATTCACAGCATTTTGAAATTTGTAAGAAAATTCTCCAGTATCCATTCCTACTGAGGTTCCAATTCGACCTTAAACTTACAGCACTGATGAATGGAATAACTACACCGTGTAAGATGAAAACCTATAGGTACTCCTTGAAATTTTGTGTTTTTATAATGAACTATACGTTATGGCTATTTTAGAGAGAAAAATGTACATTTAATGAGGTTTCATTTCAAGTTTTTTATGTACCCTTTACCTACCTAAGGTAGGCTACCTTCACTGAATAGTGCTTTTTTTTTAAATTCTTTGTGGCTGTTTTGCCAGGGAGTGCAGACAGCTCACAAGGTATTCCAATTGAGGCTTGAACATTCGAACTTAAACATAGTACAACTGCACCATGTAAGATGAAAACTTACTAGTACATTTTATTGTATTCCTTGAAATGTTGTTTTTTTTATAATGTATCATATTTTATGGCTATGTTAGATAAATAATAAAATTTAATGAGGTTACATTTCAAGTTCTTTATGAGTCCATTACCTTCGCTGAAATGTTGTGTATTATAGTGCGTTTTTTGTCTGTAGTGGGAATATGAACTGAATGAATGTGAATTGAATGGTGAAGGCAGTGGCTGTGTTTTACAGACAGCTGGCGGAGCAAGGTTACTTTATGGTTATTCAGACCAAGAACTAGGGATGGCCATTGGTAGCCAACATATCGGTATTTCGCTAGTATTGACGATGTTTATCATATAGCTCACTATCGATAATCCTGGCAATCGATAGTATCGCTCAAAAATATCGATATTTACTAAAATATCAGTTGAAAAAAATACTATGTATTTACATTATTTACATTACTATGTAAATACATTCAAAAAACTATGTAGATAGGTACCTAAGCCCAACTGTAATGTCAATTTTTGACTATAGTTTTCATACCTATATAAACATAAGTATGTTTACGACACAGACAAAGAGTTCTCCTTCTTTTTCTGTCCATTTTCCTGTCCAGGCCGACGCCATGATGGACATAATATTATTAGTGAAATTTACTCGAGGAGGTCAGAACGTCCATGGAACTAGTAGAAAGCTCTACTAGTTCGCCCATAACACAAAAACTCAGCTTTTTTCATTAAACTCAAGAATTTCGGAAATGTTTGATATATATTATATATCAGACATTATATATTATATATCAAACATTTCCGAAATTCTTGAGTTGAATGAAAAAAGCTGAGTTTTTGTGTTATGGGCGAACTAGTAGAGCTTTCTAGTAGTTCCATGGACGTTCTAACCTCCTCGAGTAAATTTCACTAATATGTCCATCATGGCGTCGGCCTGGACAGAAAAAGAAGGGGAACTCTCTGTCTGTGTCGTAAACATTATATTATATCAAACATTTCCGAAATTCTTGAGTTGAATGAAAAAATCTGAGTTTTTTAAATTATATATTAGATCTAATTAAAAAAATATCGACGGAAACTATTCCTTACTCAAGTATCGATACCCGATACTATCGGACTATGCACTATCTATATATCGATGGGTAATACCGATATTATCGATGGCCATCCCTACCGAGAACGCTGGGGAAAAAGGTAGAAACAAAAAAAAAAGTCGGTTACAATAAAATTTGAATTTTTTTTTTTTTTTCAATTGCTACATAATACATCACAGTACTCTCAGGAAAAAAAGTGACTAAAAACAATTCTCATGTCGTAAAATTCTCGAACCGGAGGTCTCCGGAATGAAATGTTGAGCCTAGAATTCATCTTCAAAAATTCAAACGGAATAGAATCCATCTCAGTATTGTTCTCAGTTTACGTAAGACCAACCAATATTTGGCCTAAAGGTGCAGACCTCATTTTCCAGACTTACTTTACTAACAAAAAAAAAACGACTTCTAGGAAATAAATGGTTTTTTAAGCACAATCAAAGCCAATAATATTTTCGTAGATAATAAATGCTGGAATATTAGTTTGTTTTCTTCATTACGTAGAATAATTCAACAAAAATTCAATACACGGGTAAGTTATTGACCGCATATAACAGAGTTAGCACCCGTTCTTCAGTTCATCGCCTCGATTTGCACCTGAAACGCGATCAATGGCGTAACGGGCGGTTTTCATAAAACACGGTAGTTTTGTTATACAATGAAAAAGGGAGTCGTGACTTACGATATGAGGATGGCTATAGCTTTGTCGCCGTCGTTACCGGTGCGGGCTAAGGCGTTGATGACTTCTCCTTCTTTGAAACCGAGTTTCATGATTTCAGATAACAATTTCAGGTACTTGTCCGTCCCGTTTTCGTCGCACTGGTTGACCTCCAGGGCTTGAAGGGTCTGTGACTCGGTGAAACCTTTGCTGACGAACGACTCGACGAGGAGGAGGTACTCGACGATTTTCGACTCGTCGGTCCCGAAAAGCCTGACGGCCGCTGTTGTTCTCGATAGCGGAAACCCCATTTCGCGTATTCGACGAGCCGTCGCTCTCTCGGAGTCGTTCAGAGACGTCAAAGGGACGGAAGTGTCTTTGAGTACTTCGGGAGCACGTGAGTCGGTTTTCCTTTGACCGAGATATTCTTGCAGGGATTTGACGATTTCCGAGACGTCCTCGTCGTCGGTTTTCTCGTCCGTTTTGTTCTCTCGGTCTTTCACATGATCAGACGCTCCCACGTATTGAACGGGAGTTTGGTAACTATTATAACGCCCTGCCACAGTCGGATAAGTGACAGGACTCAACGACGGGTGTGATGTTGACATGGATATCGGATAACTCACGCTATTACCGTAATATTGACTCTGAGACGGCGACCCGTAGTTCGTTTGCGGCCAATCTTTCGCATTTCGTCCATTCGAAGTCTCTTCAACGCTACTCCTCCCGCTGACCGACGTAGCGCCCAAAACATGAGCCAATTCCTCCATATCATTCAACGTTTTCAACTCTTCGTTATCGAACGGGCTTGACGTGTCGTTCTCAAAATCCGAATACTTGAATATGTTGCCTTTAATAGAAGTAGTCGCTTGACTGGAAGATATCGGAGTCGGTACGAGCATAACAGGCTGGTTCAAGGCGTCGTTTTCGTACGCTTTCGGTTTGTCCGGAGACGTTTTCTCCGCTCTCGTTCTCGCTTCGTGTTTCTCTATTTCGTCCCGACTGATTTTATTCAACCTCGCCATGTGTTCGGCGACAGTCGTCTCCAGAGAAAAGTCGTAGACGTAACTCGTGTACTGGACGTTGTTCAGCCTGTTCAATATGCATGACGGGAGCGACAGCTTACGCGGGGGTTTGTATTTTTCATTGATCTTCACTGGGATTCCGTCCATGGGCCCAGATGGAAGCCGAACTGAAGCTGCACTTCAGGAAAGGCGGACTTCCTGTTGATCCAAACGATTTCTGACGGTTTGGTGATGATCATCAATCCTGGAAAAACCAGAAATCAATCAAGGATGGTTCAAGAAATCAATCAATGGTGTATCAATGATGACAGAAGTGCAGACAATAGAAACAAGTTGACAAAATTTAATGGTGAACCTGAAGCTGAACAATAATTTCATCGAATAGAAAATTACAGTGAAATCTCTTGAACGGTTTTGATTTTGACAGACTTCAATTAATGGAGCCAAATTTGGGTATTTTATTCAGTAAACATCGACACAATTTTCAAGAACTAGATCTGTTCCAACCTGAATATACTTTCGATTGTCGACTTGAGGGCTACCTACCCTTCATGTTATTTTGCACCGTTTTGGGTTGATAACAGCAGCAAACTGTAATTACTTATCGATCTGCAATTCGTTTGCAGATGTACCGAGAGATTAGGGCCTAATTTTACTCAAGTGTTGAGCGCCACCGCTAACGGTTGTGAAAGAGGGAATTGGGACAAATCAGAGCACAATGAATCACGTTAACTGGAACGAATTATCCGTGAACCGTCAACTGGGTTTCCATCGTATGTCATATCACGTATAAACGTCAACTAGATCAAACTGCGTTGTCTGAATTGGACTAAGGGGCGTTAACTAATGAGATGTGAATGGAGTAAACACGACAGAAAACTTAGGTCAAAAAATTATTTGACCAAAACTACGTCAACTTATGTAACGGAGAACTTACGGGTTTCATTTGGCGTATCGCTTGGTTGTTGATACGATAGAAAATATCTCGGTCCGTGAATAGAATTGTACATCAACTTGCAAACGGAGACATCGACGTAACGAACCAGAATTTAAAACTCAAATCAACACGGGACAACGGCAGGAAAATAAATTTCTGGTGAGTCTATGACAAAAAAAACTGAATGACATCAAGGTTTCAGTCGTAGAAGGTTGAACAGTTGTGAGGGTTTTGTGCATGGAGTTCCACTTCTTCCATGGTTTTGTGTAGTTATGATGACAGCAACTGATCGGTGTTCACCACGAGTTGAGCAAGGCTTGGAAACACTCGTAAAACCGAATACCTACTCACCGCTCCGACATGGATACATAATAATAATAATAATAATAATAACTTTATTTCCAAAATAGGAACAATGTTCCCGCCTAGCTTTGGAAAGCTCAAAGTAACTTATATATATATATATATATATATGTATTCATTATAAAAGGACATAGGATTAAAATTAAAGGGAAAAGAAACCGAAAAACAAAATAACAAATTTCAGTAGAAAATGAAAGAGGAGGTGGTAAAAGAAGAGATTGGAAAGGTAGGTGAAGAGGAAGAATGGAAAAGGAAGAGTAATGAAGGTAGATAAATGGAGATATCATGCATAATATGGATAATATCATGCATAATATTATGCATTTTGTTGATCAATGCAAGGATCATCACCATGATCTTCATTTTGGATACCTTGTACCTACCTGCAATTTGTAGGTAGGTACAAGGTAGGCTACAAAGTGTGGTAAAAATTATCATCTGAAATAATTAAAATTGCTTCAAGAGTGGAAACAGATTAGGCTCAATGTGCGGCAATAAGCTGAGAAAGGAGGCTACAGGATAATTCTTACATTGAACGGGAAATAGATGAAGGCAGTATTGCCAACCACTCGGCTTCATTTATCTGTACTCCCACGCCACTATCAATTCTATCGTTATTTTTCATTTCCCAAAAATTAGTTACATTTTAATCATGAAAGTTTGGTATTTTTAAAGAAATTGATGTTATCGAATACTATTGATGTTCGATATCGGACTTCCCAACATCGAAGATCCATGCTTACGTCCCATCGCGTTGTTCTTATCAAATTGAGCGCCGTATAACCTCCTTGCATATCATGGACTTGAGGAGTTTGTGTACAAAACGCTCTAGAACACCTTCTCTTATTGAAATTGATTGATTTGTGTTCGATTCAAATTGGCGATTGAAGTAGAATTTCTACTGAGTAGTTCGTTTCACAATGAAGTGTATAGTGCCTTGTCAAAACGCGAAAATCATCGCTCGAGCAGTCAACTCACTGGCCAAAATTGGTGACGAGGTATCGTACGGTCATGATTCACTATTCATCGAAATGATTTTGGTACAGTTTTACGGGTGTTTAAAACCAATTCTTGAAGTAGCTGGGTCATATCATGGAGCTTCAAATCCTGTACTGCAGTCCTATGCTAGAACGTCCTACTCCTAAACGTTGGTGCTCAGAAACGTTCATTTTCTCCATACAACTTTTTGGAAACCGCTTTTGGTTTATTATCTTCGATAATGAACCATTGGAATCGCCCAAAGAAAAAAAATTTTAACCCCCCCTCAAAATTTGTTGGTTTACGTTTCAAGATACGTAGATTCAGAAAATCGAATAAAAAAAAATCCGTCCGTCCGCCGTACGCCGTCCGCGCCACTTTGCCCAGTTAGCGTTGAGCTAAAATTACGAAATTTGGTTTCTGGGTTTGGACCAGCCCCACAATGATCCTCGAAACTTTTCATAACCCTAGGTCAAGGGGAAGGGGTTCAAAACGAATTTTGAAATTTTGAAAATTCCATATCTGAAAAAATTCATATAGAACGGTATGTTTTTTATTTCATATTTAGATAGAGTTTGTTCCGTAGAATTTTTTAAGACCATCCGCAGCTCTGTACGACCAGCCGTTCGTTCAAAATGACGGCTCAAAGATTGAGGGCCGGATTAATAGACTGGTCTCAAGTGTGAGAGTCACTCACACTCGTGGAAGTGGCCGGGGCCCCCAAGTAAGGATCCCACTGGAGATTGGAATTAATAGTCTGAGTGGCACCCGCACTTTGCTGAGTAAGTACAGGTGTCACTTGGGGGAGTTGGGGTCCGACTTGTGTAGGATCCATGCAGATTTCTTCCAGGGAGGTTACAATCTACCAGGTTATCGCGTGTTGTTAACCATATTTTACGAGTTTGTTTTCGCGGAGTTCTATCAAATTACATAATATTACTATACTAATTACCTACATTCTATGTAATTTGATAGCTTTTTAGTTTGTGAGTTAGGTATGTGACGTTGTTTTGGTGTTGGACGTTTTCGCTCTTCAACACAATAGTGGAAACAGTCTTCAAAATAAACCTAAGCGAACGAGTTCGTTCACGGTGTTTCGAACGAGAACGTTCACGGTGTTTTCCGTTGTAGATTCTGAAAATTTGTGTTTTCCCACTTTATTCTTCGTTTGAAAAGGTATTCATAGAAGAAAGGATTATTAGATACTCGTAAATGGGAAAAATGAAGTGAACGGCTGAGCATTTTTTGATTGCTTACGTTTTACTATCTTACATTACTATTTTATTTTGGTTGTTCCTAATAAATTCCTCAAACAAAAGTGTTGTCCTTTTACAATTTATTTTGTCTACCTACCCTTCGGCATGGCCGCTCAACAAAGATAATATTATAATAGCACAATGTCATATCACAAAGATAATATTATAATAGCACATACTTAATATGTGCTATTATTATGATAATATGACATAATATTATTATCACATATTATTATATCTCCATTTTTACCATTTTTACGTACCTACATTAACGTTATCCGACATTTTACCTGGCAAGTGTAGTAGAAGAAAAATTACGGTAAGAGGAAAATAGTGGAGGGTGTAAGACGAATACGAGTAAGCAAAATACGAGTAAGCAATCTAGGATAGTTATGTCAAGGATGATTTACGTCATGAAATTACAAAAAAAAGCGTTTTATTAAGTACAAAAAAATTATTGAAACATACAGAAGAGTTTAATTAATGTGTTTTTAGGCACATCATACAAGCAAGAGCTTATTTTCAGGTCGATGTGAGCAAGGTTGTAGTTTTCTCTTATTCCTCACTGGGCTCAAAATGTAACTCCTTTGCCAAGATAGCCAATATCCCCCATGTGATGATTGGATGCACCAGAGGAACCAGTACCTGCAATATAAGTAAATGATAAGTATAAATAGAGAAGTGAAGCCTGTATTTAACTGAATTAATTTAGAATATTGGCCATTTCGATGAAATTGGCAAACAACTAGCACATATTTATTTCAAATAAACATCATATTAATTTAAAAAAAAAAAACAGGCCTCATCGAATCGAGTCAGCTCAACCTAAAAGTTGCGTATAACTTACCTTTTCAGAATCCTGACGATCAAATTAATCGTGAAACTCCATTGCAGCAAGTAAAATAACGATTTATTTGAATTCGAATTGAATTTGAATTCGAGATCAATTTGAGGGCACATTGTTTTGTTAGCGATGAAAACGCGTTATAGAAACGATCGAACTGATAAGCCGATACTCAAGGTACCTATCGAGGTTACTTGGGATAAATCCCAAGTTTGGCTGGTTCAAGTACGGGTCCCACTCGGAATTTCGTCTATTAATACGGGCTGAGTGCAAGTGTGAGGGACCCTGAAGTGTCGATCGTACTCAGGTCTCCAAGTGCCGTCTATAAATACCGATCGGAGACTTGAGGACTCGTTTATCAATACTTAGGGGCTTCTGACCCTCAAGTGTCGACTATAAATCCGGCCCTGTGCCTCACAACACGGTCGTGAATCAAACTGTTGAAATACAGATCCATTTTCATACTAACAAGCTCTTTGGAACATCATATGGCTTAAGTGATGTCGAGTTTGTTGTTCTGAGGTGCGTTTCGTGCTACGGAAATGAAGGTAATTTCGAATGTTCGTTGGTAGGTACTTCTTTTATAGAAAATTATTACCGACGTAGTATTAAAAACCCCAGAATTATATCGTATTAATTAATCATAATTAATAATAATTATTAATAATAATAAATACGAATTATTAATACCTAACAATAAATTATAATAATTTTCACTAGGTAGGTACTTGATAAAATTGTTAATAATTAGTGATAATTGATAATAATAATTAATCTAACATTTAGGATCTAGACATTTAGACCTAGTGATCTAGACAGAAGGGTGATCTGTACAAAGAAGATAATGAACCGTTGTGTCAAGAATTTGCAGAGTTTTTCTATAATATAATTATACAAATGATTATTTATTCCATGAAATCCTCTAGATACACCATTAGAAACGAATCTGATCTGTTGGTCACCTTTCGACAAACTGATAATTTTATAACTTACTCTTTTGCCTAGGCTTTTTGCTAGGCTTCTGAGAATTTGATGATACAGGAGCAAGGCGTCTAAGAACTATAGAGGGTGTCTACAGTAATTATGGGACAAACTCAAACCGAATTTTTTCACTTTTAAGATTTTTTTTCGTGTTTTTGACCTTGTCTCTAACTCCCTTAAATTAATATGTAAAATGAAAGTTGAGGATACCGTTGGAAAGAGCGTTAAATTTGCTATCTCCCTGATATAAAATCCGATTTTTTAAGGCAGTGCTAACCGATGAGAAAAATTGCCAAAGTCCAAAATTTGAAGATTTCTTCAAAATCACCGTTTTTTCTTTCGTATTTTGTATATCAGGACGGGTTTATTTCGGCGTGCACTCGGGGAAAACTTGCCCTGAATCTCAACTTTCCAAAGGTATTAAAAACCTCTGCAAATTCTTTACACAACGGTTTATTATCTTCTATATAAATGTGTATTATTAACGTCTGTTGATCATTAGGGTACTTGCCATGCATTAATTGAAATTGTGAGTGGGAGAGAAAGAGGAAAGTGTGGAGGGGGTTTGGACGATGGAGAGGGTTGATGAAAGGGGGCGGGGGTTGTCTCCATCCCTCGCCACAACTACCTAAATTTATATCGTGGGTGAATGTGAATGTGGAGGTGGGTGAGAGAGGAAAGCGGGGAGATGTGGGTGGGGGAGGGGGGAAGGTTATCTGTAATCCTTACATCTCCACCCACCCACCCGTACATGAAATTTTAATTGTGGGTGGAGGTGGGAGAAAGAGGAAAGCGAGGAGGAGACTGATGGAGTTGTTTGCTCCCCCTCGTAAGAAGTAAGAATACCAGACTGTGTAGCAAATCGGCACCATACCATATTCTCTCCGTACTGATACCATACCATACGAATTTCTTTCATAACATACCATACTGTACTATACCAAATCATACATACAAAAATATACCATACCATACTCATACCATGTCATACAAACCGAGTGAATATTGCATTGTCATCCAGTTCTGACCTATATTTAAAATTTCAAGTGTCTAGCTCATCATCAAAATTTAATTTGTATTATTACAAATAGGTACCTATTATTTACAGACAAGAAGCACCGAGCATCCTATGTACGTGGCTGGCGGGCAAAATGGATATCAATCCTTTTTGCGGCTGAGGAGGTTGTTTGGCGGGCCAGCTTTTACTACAGAGTTGTTTTTGGGGGGATCTTATTTACTTCAAATTGGTGTTGAGAAGTATTGATTCTTTCTTTCTCTCGTTTTTCATAATATTATGTGAAAATTCTTCAGGTGTTCATAGAATGTTCAGACGACGGTATCGTCTTCCGGACCGTCAACATCGCCCAGTCGGCCTTCGCCGAGTTCAGGATGTTCCGCAGCTTTTTCTCCACGTACGTTTTCGACGTCATCGACGAGCAGGACACGGGGTGCAAAGTGACGATGAAATCGTTTTTGAGCGTCTTCAAGAACCCCCACTCGATGGACAAGCAGGTCGGTGATCGTTGAAAATAATCTGATACTACGATTTCCGTAGAACTAGAACTCCACCAAGGTACAGTCTCGAGGCCCATATTATGAACTAAATAGTACACTTATTTTGCAGCTTTATAAACAATCTGTAACCTTCTTCAAATCATGGACCTGGAAATACGTCATATCGTCTAACCTGTAGGTACTAAATTCATGGCAGCCTCCTCTTGTGAACAGGTCATGAGTTCTAATGACGTTATAACTATAATTCCCGCTTTTACAAATGGGGTGTACTCCAAGATGCTGTTTACCAGACGTTGTTAACTTGGCCTTAATAATGCTATCCAACTTTTTTGAAGTTGGTCTGTGACAGGTTACTAGAATCTACTGAACTCTGATACAATATAAATTTGTTCAGCTTGATAAACAATCCTTAACCTCCTCCAGGCCATAAATGCTCTCTAGTGTCATATCGTCCAATCTATACTCAATTCAAGGCTACCAGCCGCCTATTCAATTACCTTATAACGTATTTACAGGTCGAGAGTTGCGAAATCAAAATGCGGCCCTCCGGCAACGTCGTGGTCTTCCAAATCAAATACGCCAACTCCTACGTTAGAAAATACTATTTGCCGATCCTCGAGAACGAGAGGCTCGAAGCGAACGTTCCGGACGACTCGCCCAACGGCCTCACGGTGTCTTCAAAATTCCTTTCGTCCATCGTTAAGAACTTCCGCCATTCCGAAGATGAGGTACTCGAAACATAAATAAGACGAATGCATTTTGGTTTATTATTTATCAATAATATCAAATTGGAATCGACCGAGAAAAATCATGAGGGTTGACTATATCAATATTACTCATATTCTATTACAGTTATTGTTATGATAGGTTCACACCAACAGTCACGGGGCGATTAGATCGCAGTCGAATCACCGTCAAGTCAGGGGCAACCCAATCCACAGTGTACAGGCAGATCACCGTCAGTCTACTCTGTACAGCAAGTGAATTCAATCAGGATGTCGTCCAACAGGATTAATTTACTGTGCAAAATCGCTTTAATTTTGGAGGAAGAAGAAGAAGTGAGGCCCCGTTCTCAAAGACGTCGTCGCATTGCGATTTTTTTGAATTTGCTGTCTCTGATTGAAACCGACATATTATGATAATATCACCTTTACCAAAGATCTGGAGTACGGGGCCTAATACCCTCGGCAACACAGATACAGATACATATCTGGTATATTATGTATATCCGCACGCCTTGTTTTATAGAGGAAGATCTGTGTTACCGAGGGTATTAAGCCCCGCACTCCAGATCTTAGGAAAAGGTGCTCTATAACAAGTGTTGCCAGATATGGATATCTGCACGCCTTGTTATAAAGAGGAGAGGTAAAGCGAGAGGATGCGAAGTAAGTTGGCGGTCGTTACCAGATACTTGTTTCTGCACACGCTGTTCACTTAATTCGTATGAGAGGAAAGGCTGACCGATTTTAAAGAGAGCTGAATTCGATAAACTTGACTAACTTTGAGGAAAGGTTTTTGGGATGAATGAGAGGGCTTGAATATGAGTAAGGTCGTACCAAGAGCTTCTACTAGATTGTCCTAGTTGCTTATGGCGGTTCGATGTTATGTAGGAACTCCCTCTCCCTACCGTCCCCCCTTACAAAGGGAATGACCGTGTGAAGGGGTAGTTGAACTGTCTTGGGAAAAATCCGGGGGAGGGGGGGGGTCCTCGACCGTTGGTGTGCTGCTTTTGGTAGATATTATTGCGATAATTCTATTTTGAATATAGTTCCCACAGGGAGGAACAACTGGGACCTCCTATGGAAAAGACGTTACTGACTGACTGTTTCATATCCCCCCCCCCCCCTAGCAGTCCAGTACAGTCAAGATCAAGTCGCGGTTTTGATCGCTCGCGGAGTAATCTGACGGGCTGCTGATTTTTCGACTGATTACACAATGTGTAAATGTCATTTTCTCGCCACTTATAATTTTTCATCTACAGCTCGTGTAATACTGTTTGATTTCAGGTTACGTTAACGGTAGAAAAAGAGAAGACGTTCATCAAGAATCACCTCGAGCTGAAGAGAGACGAGAATTTCATGAGGACCGAACTGTGTTTTCATCCGACAGAATTCGAAAACTACGCTGTGTCAGACCCGACTTCGATCACTTTTTGTTTCAAAGAGCTCAGAGCCGTATTGGCCTTTGCAGAACCGTCGGGTCTCCCGATCGTCTCCAAGTTCAGCACTCCGGGTCGCCCAATCGTCTTCAAAGTGGAAAACCACCCGGCGTTCGAGGCCAGTTACGTCGTTTCGACTCTAAATTCGAACAACGCCAACGTCGAGTCCAGTTTGATCGAAAGTCAAAGGTGAGTTCATGTGAATCATAATTAGGGGTGAGGAGCTCATCAATTGTGAGTAGGGTGAGGTATTTCTAGTCTTTGAGGAAGTGGAAGCGTCGTTGCAATCATGAACTAGCCAATTTAGCCAAACCAGTGACTTGTTCAACAAACTGCCGAATCCGCACCAGCAGAGATAGCACTGCTACTGCCATATCTTGAAACGAGCAAGAAGAAACCTTTTTGCAGTGATGTTGCACTAGTGTCTATCTTGGGGATGTCATTGCTCAACAGAAAGTATTGGGTATATTCTGCATGGCATGATGCTGAAGGCCTAAATGCTGAGTTTGCAACAGCAGAGACATAGCTGTCGTGATTTGATGCTGATTATATCAATGTGATTAGATGAAGCTGTAATCAGTCCCTGCTGCAGTCGCTGTTTCTGACTTGATGTTCTCCAAGTAGATACTCTCAATCCACATGATACTTGTGCTGTGAATTCTGCTGTTCTGTTTCTTTACTGAACAGAAGAATATCGTAGATGTTCTAATTGTTATGGCATTGAACCTCTCAAGAGCCGAATTTCGGATGTAAAATTATTCAATCTTCAGGTTTGTTTTGTTTCAGATCTTCGTTGGGAAGTCTGCGGAATCACAGTCCTCGCTCCACTACTGCCCATAGGGGGTCAGACGTCTTTGATTTCAACAGCGACCAAAGAAGCGGAAGGATTGAGCAGCAGATGTCAATGGAAGTCGATCCTCCTGCAACACGGTAAAATTATATCATAGTCCCTTAGCTGAAACCTAATACAGTTTAATACAAATCTGCTTCTCAATGGGGAATTCGCGTCATTTTTCGATTCCGAATATCATCCACCTGAAAATACAGGGTGTAACCCTTAAGGTCGTACCAGCGGCCCGGGACCGACTCTACAACTACTTTCTGATGAAAAGAGTCCTATAACCTTTTTTTTATACTGGTTGAAATCCGACTTTTAAGATTTTTTTCGTGTTTTTGACTTCATGTCACTAAAATGGCCATAAGCCCCCCCCCCCCCCCATTTTTCAGTCAAACTTCAAATGTGATTGTACCGTTGGAAAAAGCGTTAAATTCCCTATCTCCCTAGTGCTAAATGAAACTTTTTGAAGATGATTCAGATGTTGAAAACTGAGCCCGAATAGGAAAGTCGAAAATTTCGTCAATGTACAGTTTTTTCAAACGTTTGTAAGCCTAACTGAATCTGTCGGTTACTTGCATACTGTAACCCCAAAAGTTGGCCCAAAAGCTCAGCTTTCCAACGGTATGGTCAAAATATTGTTTACAGTGGACCCATGGTGTAAAATCCTCGTTCCCGTGCCAAAAACCGTGGATCTTTCAGTAAAAATCGACAAGTAAACGTTTTCGCGAAAATCAACATTTTTACCGTAAAATGAGTTAGGCAGCAATCTTTCTTACGACCTTAACGCTTACACCCTGTATATTATAGTAACGTGTATTACCAGCTATATTCATTTTACAAAACTTCAAAAACGCCGAGCTCTAAGGGGGTTTTGGGGCGTTTTAGGGTGGAAAAATTACCCATAAATTCCCAAAATGAAACGGTCTGACAAGTGACACCTCATTTTAAAGGTTCATTTATCTCAACTACTACCTGTTTCTATATTGTTTGTCATGTCCCTAGGTCCTCGGTAAACCACAAATCCGGCAACCACCTGATGAAACCGCCTGCTACTCTCGACTTTGAAATGGTCGACGGTCCTGGCCCTTCGGCGGCATTCCCTTCCCGAATCGACGAAACCACTCCCGACAGCGACGTCCACTCGTCATATGGAAGCACCAGCGAGATATTCAACAACGCCAGCCCCGTAACTCTGTCTCCAGCTCCCAGCATCCCCTCGATACCCCTGGTCTCTCCTGCTGACCCTCTGGACCCAACGACTCTCCGATTGATGAAACTCGTGTTTGCACGCTGCTACAACAACAACAACAAGAACTTGCTGGACGACGTAAAAGATCACAATGTCGTCCTGGCTAACGACTCTGACCCTGAGCAATTGTAGGGTTTCTACTTATCAAGTATTTATTTCTGTTATTTATTTTAGCATTACACGTACTTATTCCAATTGTTGTTTTGCTGCTATAAATCCCCAATTCATACACAACCCGCAGAAATTTAAATTGGGTTAAACTTGTGTCATCTGCGCTGTAAAACCCCTTCTGGAAAATCGTGATTGTTCCTGAAATATCTGTTAACGCTAATGTTTACCAAGCAATCTTCAGTAAAGGGCACAGCGTGCAACCCTACCGCCACTCTGTTCCCTGAAACAACAAGTAGGCCAGTGACATCTACCAAACGGCTTTGTTTAGGAATAGAAGATGCCCATCCGTCTACTGGTTACAATTTCGTAACAGTTTCAAAGGCAGACGAATAACATAGTCATCGATTATAATGACTCGAATAATGAATAATTATTCATAGAATGAATAATATTCATAGAATGAATAATTATTCATAGAATGAATAATTATTCACGAATGAATAATTATTCATAGTCGAATAACATAGTCATCGATTACAATGACATAGGCTCGAGTTTTCAACTTAACGACCATTTCTTGAAAAACAAGGTAGGTATTTCTGAATACGTTCATGCAATATTGTAGCCTATTATTCAAATCAGTACTTACAATTCGAGTCAAGGTGTAATTTTGAGAATAACGAAAAAGGAGTTCAGAGAGAACACCGACCAAATGAATAGTAAGAGTCGAATAAAGAAGAAACAGATCCCATGGCAGACTATTCCACATTTTGACCATGTCGACCAGACTGGACAGGGAGGAGCAAAAGAACGTTTTGTAAAATTTACCTCCAAATGGAAGGCCTCAAATTTTCAAGTATGTTGGTGGTCAGGAAAGTTTGCCAGTAGGGGCTTGAAGTTTCAAAATTTAGGGAAAAACCCATTTTTTTTGGAAATATGGAATTTTGAAAATGTCAAGTTTGTAGGGAGAGAGAAAACAGTGGAAATTCGAACTTTAAAATTATATTTCAGAACAAGAAAATTATATCCACAGTGTATGTGGTTGGGGTCTTCGAGGTGGGGGGGGGGGGGGTGCTTAAGTTTTGGTTCGGTGGTTCTGTGAAGGCTGCCGAATCTTGCATTCAGGAAGATACACAGAAAACTCATCCGAGTCAAAAGACAGTCTGATATCCAATTACATATGCGTGCAAAATGTAAGCGTACAATCCATGCTCTATCCCTACAAATCCAAATGTTCCGATTAGTTGTAGGGAGAGAGGTTTTGGAGGTTATCATGTCATGCAGGACAGAGGTTGGAGATTTTTGTTTAAAAAATAATAAACACAACATCATGACAGTAGTATTCACAATAATTAACTAAGTACCAGATTAGAAAACGAGCCTAAAAGCCAGCGAAATGTCGATGGGTGTCTAATCATGCCGGTATGAACATGTTACTTAACCAAGAACAAGATTTTCTTCTTCGTGGAGATTATCGAGAATGTGCCGAAGTCCTTTTCATAATATTAGGTGAAATTCTGCCAAGAGAGATTCGTTGGCAAAAGCCTAGAGCGTTCCACAAAGCCAGGTGGATGTCAACGAAAATGTTCGCTTTGAGTGTCAGAATGAAGTAGCTACGATTCCTAGAGAGTGGAAAAACTGAGACGAGTTTGTATATTTAAGGCTAATTTGCAGTGGCTAGTACTGAGAAAACAAAATAAACCTGACGAGTGGTTTATTCTGAAAGAAACAGAGACTGGGTCGAGGAAAAAATTCCTACCCCTGAAGATGGCTTATTTAAGCCGAAAGCTCGAAAAGAATTCTCCCCCGTTTCTTTACAACCTCCTACAACCCTCCAAATATAATATATTATAAAGAATCTTATTGAAAATTGCCCGACCTGTCTTAAGTTTCGTCCAAATGATTCCGATGAACCATTACAACCTGTAGAATTGCCCAACTTACCAAGGCAAAAAGTTGGTGCCGATTTTCTAGATTTCAATGGTAATAAGTACTTAGTAGTTATGAACTATTGGTACTCGAAATATATTGATATGTGCCTTGTTAGCTCTATCAAAGCGTCCACTGGTATTGCTCACTTGAAATCGATGTTCAGTCGATTTGGTATAACTTCTGAATTGGTAACCGATGGTGGACCACCCTTTCAGTCGGTTGAATTCAAGGAATAGATATGGTCTACGTTGTATAATACCCATAAATAGAACATTACTGTCTCCAAAAATAGTAAACTTTTCGAAGTATAAACTACTGTCAAGTAGGTAACAAAAATTGTAAAATCAAGAGTTATTATGATCGAAAGACACAAGCCATGTCAACACTTCGTCCTAGAGATCAAGTTCTATACTAAGATTAAGTTCTTATACTATTGCGTATAAGTCGTGTACAATTTTGAAGAAAAATTATTGTAACACATAATATGTTATACCTAATGTTGTAACACATAATATATTATAATCAATATATTATATTGATTATGATATAGACAATAATTATTCATCGGCCGGTCAATGTGAAAGCCCTTAGTTGGCAGAAAATGTTCAAAAGATAATAATGTAGGTAGAGAATGCTGATGCACCCAACATTAGGTCTAGTCAGCGGATAATAAACCGGTGAAACGCTTCACGTTTTCTGAGTTTAAAAAAAAAATTAATTAAAAAAAAAGAACATGTTATATGATCGTATAACATATTATCATGTCATGATCTTTTTTTTAATTCATTTTTTTCAAACATTAACAATGTTAGAAAAAGACGGGTTAGCTTGAGACGACGACATTGACAGAAGAACATTGACGACATTAGGTGAAGACAAAAGAAAAGATAACCTTGGAGGTGGGCGACTTTAATGAGTATACTTATAAAGTGAACATCGAACATTATTGGATGTGATTGATTGATAGATTTACTGAAAAAAGGCGGGAAAAATGGTAATAAATGTTACTATTTTATTCTGGTGCAAATAATATTTTCCAATATAAAATGTTAACATTTACTTTATAATTTATACAAAGTGTTTTAATTATTTTATATTCATATCAATTATTTAACTAACAATTAAACAATGAAAATGCTGGGAATCTTGAAAACTATTTTTAAAAATTTTAATTTTAAGTTGTACATGTGCTTTGCTGATTTGCTTAGAACCTGTTTGATGTACTACGCTACCAAATATTTTATAGCGTCCACGCTTATCATTTCTTGATAAACGTTGTAATTTTTGAAGGCGATCAACAGCGTTTCCTAATTTTAATCGTTTCCTGTTTTATTTTTTCAGCAGGATTCTGGATCGGATTGGAGTGACAGCGAAAGAAGCGTCAAAGATCTTCAAGAGCTGGAGTACTTACTTGGTGAATTCTGTTGTTCAGTTCCCATAAAAAAATATTATTCACTTGATTGAAAACAAAAATGTTTTTTTCTTGAAGATTTCAGGGTATTTTCAGTCCCTCTTATAGGTTTTTGCAACAAAATAAATTATATTTTTTCTTAATTGAAAAATAAAATGAAATTTCTTTTAAATCAATTAGGTATGTGTTTCAAGTTATTCTGTTTACTTACCTATCCCGATAAATAATAATACTTCATTACTATACAGTCAAACATGACTGCGGTCAGTTACGGCGTTGAGCAAAATTGGGCAACAGACAAGGGCCGAGCTTCGTGGACATTTCCGCCAATAAAATGTCATAGTAGTCAAAATCAAGGTTCAACCACCCGCCTTCGATACACAATACGCGGTCAATGTGAAATTTGAGGTACTGAGCGGTCGCTCCGGTCAACCAATTGAGATGGCGGGCGTGAGATGATTTGGCATAGCTGATGACGTTGTAGGGGTCCAGTTCCCAGACGAGGACTTGCTCGACGTATAAGATGAGGTCGTGGAGGTGGAGTTCGTGAGCTGCTTCGAGCAAGTGGAGATTTATCCAGTCTCTGCAGGGGTACCGCCCAGACTTGAGGTACTTGACGATGGTTCTACCTGTGCTCACTTTTATGTGAGGCATGTTGATTTGATCTTCGTCATTGAAGAAAACTTCGGATTGGCATTGCTCCTTCAAGACGGATCGTTCGACCAACATTGGTTCGGTGCTGCTACCAAAAAATAAAGAAACGGCGTCTTTTGCTGGTGTTTCTGGTTCTATCGAGAGATCGTATTTCTTCTCAATTACCCAACCATCCACTTCAGTTGTAATCACGTCAGGCAGTTCATCGGATTTCGCGTAGGCTTGGAGGTGAAATCCTACACACATCAAATCTGGATTGGACTGATCCCACCGAAGTACTTCCACCCGACGATGCCCCAATAGCGGATGCGCTTCGTTCAAAGGCCACGAAAACAAGTACTCGAACCCGCCTTCGGTTTCTCCGTCCTTGCTGATGGACACCCTGCAATATATTAAAACGTCTGGCAACGTCATATTTGGATACAGCGACACCACCCAAAATGGGTCAATTCTTGAAAAAACCACGATGAAATCCAACGTTGTCCCTTGGAACGAAATGCTCACACCTGCAGGGCGGAACCAACCCGTACCAGACTCCAACTTCCAGACTTGTTGGAAACGACGATTTTCGTGTCTTGTGATCCTCGCGGACCCTGGCAGTTCGTCCCGTTGATTTTGAGCTCTGCTCTGAAAATCTGTCAACATGTCATTCATGAGCTTCCTGTCCTTTGGCAAAACCGTCTTCCAAGATTCAGAAGCTGCTGTTCTGACGGACTTTAACCACATCATAAAACGAGCTTTTTCCTCAAGGGCTGGTCTATTGAACGAAACGGCTAATTGACGCAGCCCGAAGGCGTTGTTTAGAGCCAGTTGCTCTGTAAGAACAATATCCAGGTCATCCAAGAAGGATGACGTTTGGTACTTGTCTGCACACATGTACAGCTGAATCGCTTCTAGAAGCGTTATGTCGCCATTTATTTTTCCGGTGTACAAGTACTGCAAGAACAGTGCAAACACATGCGGATCGACGTCGTCGACGATCACGACGCCGATGTTGCTTTTGAACATCGCTTCGAAAACCGGGCTGTGGCACGCTAAAACGATCTTGTGGACGCGGTAAGTGACATTGTCCACTTGGAAAGTGACGTCAGTCAGAAACCCAGATTCTCTATACACTTCGAATTGATGAAATGGCATTACAGAAGTCTTTGTATTCGTCTTTTAACTGAGAACAGTCGAATGAATTGTCGTCACTTACGGGCACTGATCACACACCATCAACACTTACACAAACATCACAGAAATTATTCTGAAATTAATGGGAAGTTCGTGAACGAACAAGTTCAGGAAAAAGAACTGTAGACATTTTGTTGTTATGTTGTTGGCTAACCCAGTGTTGCCAGATGAAATATCTCAAAAAAATAGTACAATAGTATCAAAAAAATCCCTACATCCCTACGAGCTTCAAGAAAAATCCCTACGCTTTCAGAAAGTCGAAAATCTCTATTTACCGACTCAAGAAAAGGAAAAATACTGACGCCATTCTCAAACGACTTAGATATTTATTTATGAAAACTTTGAGATCAATAGAAACAGAACAACGAAATCAATTAGGTTGACAATTCAAGTAGGTAGGTAACACATTTTATCGTAATATCAACCATAAAGGTAACAAATAAAGGTAAAGGAAGAATCAAAGCATGGACAAACGAAGTGGTCTCACTTGAATAAATGTAGGAACTAGATGCAAAGTTTGGGGACGGTAAATTTGAACTCGCAAAGAGGCTCCCTGCATAATTACCCACCAGGTTCAACAAAAAACAAGAAAAAATATCAAGGTAGGTAGTTATTGAATACCTATTTAGGAAAAGAAAGGGATAATTATATGGTGGGGGGAGGTCTCTGAGTATTCAAGAAAAGAAATGGAAAATTAAATTGGGGAGAGAGGTTGTTTAACCGCGGGTGAATAAAGAACTAATTATGAACTATATAACTTTATTCGAACAAAATGGAACGTAGATGTTTTCAGATACAGAATTATGTAACACGAGCGAGTTGAGAACAAGAGGTTAGCGAGATTACAATTGAGCTTATCAATGGACCATTTTGCCATCACGGCGGATGAATACTTCACGTGTATGGAACAGGGAACTAGATGGAACAGACCGCCAGGTGAGATTGGGCGTGAACTAAAGAACTTAGATCTAGAACTGGTCACTGATCCTATGAGCTGATGCATGGATGAATTGGTTTACTGTGGCGCAACAGTGTGCTCCATCGGGGAACTAGTGAACTAACTGAGGCGGAGCCGAACAGGGGTCTCAGAATATTTAGGAAAACCAATAAACAATTGAATCGGGGAAGGGGGGTCTCACTCGTATAGCACCGAACTTATGAACAACTTAAAATGTTCCTCCCCAATTTCGTAAGAGAGGTTCGTTCCTTTGAATTGAGGTTCGTGTAACCAATCGCGCTTAAATTTCAGTTTCCGGTATTCCTTCTGCTGTAGATCGGCATTCGACGTCGACGAATCGGATTCACTCATTTTCGGGTGAAGACTGCACTATGTGCACACAATGCACATGAACTGAACACTTCGCCATCAGTAAACAAAAACAAACGGCCAGACCCAAGCTTTACCTGTACTATGATCACAAGTTTGACATCCCTAATGGTGGTGCTGTAGGATTCCCAATTTTTCAGTCCTCCTTGCGATGGTTGGTTATAAAAGTGTTTGTTGTAGTTTCACTTTTCCACTCCAGGAGAGTAGCTGTTGTTCACTTGAGATCTAAGCAGTGGCGGCTCGTCCATAAGGCCACCTTGGCCCTCGCCCCACCCAAAAATTTGCAAAGGAAAACAGAAAAAACAGAGAACAAGGAGAAAAAAATCTTACCTACTACTACCCACCTTGGAAGAAGGGAGATCTCCCTTCCTCCATGACTACCCACTTCCACTGAGTCGCATTTTGTTTCGATTTATCGATTAAAAAAGTCGATTATCGGATCGACCAGAAGTGCCCCAGTCTCAATGTTGAAGGTATAGGCGCTTCCTGGGGTGGGGGAAGGCACTCTGTGTTGCGAGATAGGAGGCGTTCCGGGCGGTGGCCAAAATATCGTATCAAGTTGAACGCCGAAAACAATCGATCGTTGAATCGTTCCTTGTCAAGGAAGAACGAGTTTCATTCTTCCATGCTTTCTTCCATGTTTGATAAGAATGATATCAAAACGTTGCCTGACGTTATAATATTATTTTGAATGCATTGACTGGTGGTTTTTAGCTTCGTATTTACTCATCATAGTAAAAGTGAGTTATTGTCTCCATAATATTAATCAACTAAACATTGAAATTTAATATCTCACGTGCAACGCGTGAACGCTTTGCTAGTCGTCAAGACTGAAGTGGATCCACAGAAAACCCTACTATACTACGTGGATCACTATTCGCCCAAGGGAATCTCATTTGTTGATTTCTACATTCTGTAAGTTAATAACCGTTAATAACAGTAATATACATAATATTATTATGTAGCTCAGCCAACCGTTGAGAATACTGTTTTATTTGTTATCCCTGAAACTGATGGTGACTTCGTTGACTCGAGCTTTGTTTGAGCTAACCAACGAACTCTAAAAGCTAGTTGAAATCAATCTTGCTGTTCTGTGATCGCTCAAAATGTTTTGATACGATTGGATAAGAAAACGTATGTGCAATCTGGGCATAAGAGGACATTTTTAGAGGGGGTTTTCAAGGTACCACTCGGCTAGGAAGCAGATGGTCGCGATTGCTAATTTTTAAAAACCCCAGTAATAGAAACTCCAATAATATAATTTTTTGACTACCTACCTTTATAATGTACTCTTTGAATAGTACTCGTACAGTCACAATTTCTCTTTTATTCTTCCTATAATTTTGAAGATAATTATTTTGGTGGGTAGGTGGGATTGCCTTGCAGCCACCTCCTCGTCGGTAATCCTGGATAGTGGTCAGTAATCTTCCCTCTCCTCAAGAGAACTCTTTGGAGAACGATGTTTCCTGACTTGCTAAGAGCTGCATACCATTAATTATGAAGCAGTTTAGCTGTAAGGGTAGTTTGAGTTTAGTTCCTATAGTGAGTACCTAATAGGTAGGTATGCACCTAAATATTGCCCTGGTGCCCCACCAGTTTCTGAGCCCACGAGCCGCCCCTGGATCTAAGGTTGGTACTGTTGTTCACTAATTGTCTTGACCTACAGTTCCTTTTACACTGGGAAAAAGGACCAATATTTTCTTATTAAAAATAATTCAAAAATCCCTACAAAACGCCTTTAAAAAAACAATCCCCCCCCTACGCCCTATTTTGGTTTGAAAATCCCTACAGTAGGGATAAATCCCTACATCTGGTAACACTGGGCTAACCTGCAGAGAAGCCAGGGAGTCAAGTTCTAGAACGTTCTTCCATGTAGTTCCATTGAGTGCGCTTCGTCATAAGTAAATTCACTCAATTTCATTGCGTTTTATTATTTCTTGATCCTCTGCCCTAAATTCAGAAGCGATCTTTGTTTTCGTGAACTATATATAGTTCATTTAGTTCTTTTATTCCATCTAGTTCTTTAATTCCATCTAGTTCTTTAGTTCCATCTAGTTCTCTAGTTCCATCTAGTTCAAAAGCAATTCGTCAGACCGAGCGTCGTGCGCTGTGGTATCGGGAACCGTAGGGGTGGAGTAGTGTTGCAAGATGGCCCTCTCCCCTTTTTCCACAGTCAGGGTTGAAAAATCCCTTTCCACACCAAAAAAAAATCCCACAAACGCGAAAAATGGTATTTAGACTCCCCCCGTTTCACGTTTTTCAACTAAAATCGACGGGAAAATGGCTATCCGCGACCCGCGGTGTTTGTGCTCGATCCCTTTGCCAAAAAAATATTGTTCAGTTTTACATTTTATCTGAACCCTATAATGTTTTTAGAATAGAATACGAAATAAATTAACAGTTTCCTAGTTATTTTGGCTTATTTTCCCTAAAAATCTCAAAAATCCCATTTTTCACGCTTAAATCCCTTCTTCCCATTTGCACTCAATAAACACATTAGGACGCGCATTCCATTCGGATGCAATAGTGATCCATAGGTACTAAGTACTACATCTCAGTAGTAGATGCTCGCCTGTTTAACTCACAAGTTTCTAGCGCTCCCTACGATGGATACTCCCCAAATAGGTACATAACAAACATATTTCATCCAATAAAATATTTTTAAAACATTTGATCGTACTTAGAAAAATAAACTTTTGCCTGATGCTACTTATCACTAAAAAACCATTTTTGTACCCATGAGCGGGGGTCGGTGTGCAGTTTTTCTCAGAGAGCACCTCACATTTTTTGTGAAATCTTTTTGTGAATCTTTGGCTCTCTAACTTCTTTCATTTCGCTCTGTGAAGTCTGTCTGTGATACTTCGAATTTATTTATTTCATTTACACTTCTTTGGTCGATTTCAATGGTTCATTATCGAAGGTAATAAACCAAAATGATTCAATGGAGACAATTTTTTTATTTTTTCATACCCTACGCAACTTTCAAAGTCTGCAAAAAGTGAACTTGACTTATTTTAAACAACATCCTTTTATGGATCTCTTCAGTAATGTTCCTGTAGAGGATTAAAACCAAAATCAGCAGCTACTACCTGCAACTTATTGTTTTTTAACTGTTTCAGTGCTGCAAAACGGTGTTTCACCTATTGCGTAATTACACTGCTGAACTATACATTCAATGTCGCAATACCAAGTATATTACATTATTTGCAACAGCAATAACATTTGTTTGCATCTACCACTTACATTGCCAACAAGGGGCACCTTTTAATGAAATTCTGATTGATACATTATGGATGAATATTATGGGGTCGATTTTAGACCTCATGTTTATAGAAATTTTTTGTTCAGCATAAAATTTCCTAAAAGAATCCGCATTCAGAAAATTTCGTTCACATAAAATCGGTTTTCCGACCACTGTGCGCCGCCAGAAGGCAAGAGAAGACAGCGCATGGCCTCCGAACTTCGCAGCGAGCCAAGTTAGAGCGTTTAAAGCAATCTTTCCAATATTAGATCTCGGAAATATTTCCGACCTTCAGAACTCTATTCTACATCGACTTTCTGATCCTTTATTTTGGTGGGATCAAAGAAAATTGTTATATCCCCACATTTACTAATTAGCCATGTAAACGCTTTGCATACGATCCAGCTCAGTTTCGTGTGAACGGATTTTTTCCAAAGCTGGGCAAGTAAGTAATGACTGAAAGAAGAAATCGTATGAAAACGAACAAGTTATCAAAAATACTTTTTGTCAAGTTTAATGCTATTGCAAACAGTAAAAAGAATGCCTTTTTACAGTAAAAAAAAAGTTTTGCTTAAATTAAAAAAGTGTTTTTAATTGTTAATGCTTGAACTGAAATTGAGATCCTTAAGATTGGTTTTTGATTACAAACGTGCATTAGGCGTATATAAAAATAACGTTGAATCCAAAAATGTGGTCAAAAGTGGAAAAAAAGTTGTTTTTCAAGTGAAGAAACAAGGGTTTGGAAAAAAAGAAAAAAAAAAAAAAACACCATTCAAAAATCATATCTTTGGAACGGATTGAGATAGAAAGGTGCGGTTGGCGGCGTTCAACTCCATTTTCAGTCTAGTTTTACCCAATTCTTTCTTTTACACCAAGTGGCGAACACCCTGTATAGTTTACAGTGTATACATATAAGTTTTGGCGTCTTTTGGCAGTGGATTCAGGATGGTCTGAAACGGGTTTCGGTATAGGTAAACATTTTTCGGAAATATGAGTTTTAAAAATTTTTAACCCAGAAACATAGCTTCATTTTCTTTGAAAATTTTCTAACAATATAGTACTTAGTTTAATCAGGGCCGTAGAGGGAAAACTCGGGCCTGGGGATAGAAATGAACTAAACTCTTAACAACGATCGATAGGTTTATAATTTTTTTAATAAATTTATAGACAAAAGAAAAATACTTGTATGTATTCATTATCATCTTCTTCAAAAATTGAGGATCTCTTCAATTGGCCCCTCATCATCATAGGGAGTCGCACAGTCACTGTCCGTCGATGCAGAATTAGCCGAAAGCTGTGCTGAAACCTGAGTGTCGTCTTGCTGATATCTCCGAAACGAAGGCGATTTTCTTCGTCGTGTTGGTGTGGAAAAATGAGAGTACTGAAGTGGACGAGAAGGTGGCATATAATATGACGTATGAGGAGCAGGTTGAGGATGAAACACGGCAGGATAATGAGTTGATTGGCTTTGAGAGGGATTGCTGAATAATATTCGCTGCAAATTTTGCATCGTTTGGATTCGGAAATCGAAAAGCTGCGAAGGATTCAGTTGTCTCACTGTTGGTATCAATGACTTGAAGAATGAAAGGTTGTCATCATCTTCCAACGCAACACGTCGTCTCATAAGGGCAGATGCATTCGAATATTTTTCGAATTGGGAGTCAACATTAGATTTTCTTCGACTGGCTTGTTGTTTGCGCGCATGACTTTCACGGTGCACTCTTTGTTCATCATTGGGGTTTTGCTCTCTCGAGATCTGTTGTTCACTATTATCACCTACCACTTCAATGTCCCTCGGCCCATTTTCCGAAGTGGCCAAAGTTTCGTCAGTCTCTCTCATCTGAATGACTTTATCCAAAAAACGTAAATGTTCCGCATATATGTAGGGGTGAGTACGTTTTGCAGCTTTACCACTTCGAAAACCTTCTTGTTCCTTTTTCTTCCCTTTAACGTACCCATCTCGTACTGTGCGCCACTTGGTGATGACTGCTTTTTCTGGAAAGAAAACATTGTTCTCAATAAAAATTAGGTAAGGTAGGTAACCTATTGTGATTCAAAAAATATTATAATGAATCTTTTAGGTCCTTTTGAATCCCTATCTTTTAGGTCCTTTTGAAACGTAAAATTTAGGTACGTTTCCTGCATAATCAAATGGATATGGGAATTTTGGTACTATGTGGCTACTAGGGTTGCCAACCGTTTAGAAGTACCTATTGTACTTCTTTTTGATGATTTGTACTTTTTACTTTCTTGAGTTAAAAAAGTGGTACTTTTTACTTTCTTGAGTTAAAAAAGTGGTACTTTTTGTTCATCATCGGGTTCATTCATCATCTTAAAACCGAAATTAGTAATTTAATTTCCCTACCTAGCGACCCCGACCGAGAGGAGGTCGTTACTACACTAGGATTTCAGTGTCCGCCACTGACGACAGAAACCATAATAGAAAGAAACCATCAGCGCGGTGCTCTTTCTCTTCACCTTTCTTTCTCTTTCTCTTCACTCTTTCTCTTTACCTATCAATCTACTACAAGTTAGTGGTCACGCCTTCCTTCTTCCATGGTTAGTGGTGTTGAACTATCGATAGTTTCCGTTTCGGATAGTAGGTATCGATGGTGTTTCCAAAAACTATCGATACTACTGTATCCAAAAACTATCGATGGTCTCTGTTTGTATTGTCAGTTAACGTCAGTCTTCGCCGTTCAGTAGGTAGTTTTTTAGTGAAGTGAAAGTATTCCTGATGAGTTCAGTACAAAAATCAGATGAGTAATTCATGTGAAAGACTTATTTCTGAATAAAAATATAAAAGTACCTTGGTAACCAAAACGAGTTAATGCAGGTGGATTCAAAGTCTAATTTCAGACCACGGCTAGGACTACAAGTACCTCCCCTTCTGGTCTCAAACGAAAGCTAATTAAATTTACTACAACTTCATTTCTTATGATATTTGACGAAGATATTTTAGAAGATATTCCACAAAATAAGTGAACATTTTGAGAATTTTTTTCACTTTTTGGAAAAAAATGGCCTTTTTTTTTTTTTAAAGGATGTATCTTGAGAACAAAGAATCGTAGACAGCTCGCTCTGGTACCAAATCGTAGCAAATTTAGTCTTCTTTCAAAGTTAATAGGGTGACCATACACGTCAGACCTATTCTTCATGAAGATATGGAGCAAACCCCGAAAAAGTGCGAAAATTCATGGTTTTTCGGCCATAACAGTAACTGAAAAAATCCAGTTCCCAATGATTTGCTGGTCTAGATAGTCCAGTCAAAATGTACCTACATCCGTGCTTGCAAGAAAACTGTTTTCTTGCAAGCACGGATGGAGGTACATTCTGACTGGACTATCGAGACCAGCAAATCATTGGGAACTGGTTTTTTGGCTGTCCTGAAAACTAGCCAGAATGACGTTATGGTGATGGAGTGACAACCTCGATATAGCATTACGTCACTCGTGTAACTATAATACACAGGTAGTTTTATACTGCATAAAGTAATTTATCTTCTACCTAGTAGATAAATGTTCACGAATAGAGAATAATAAACTTTTTTGTCGTACGTACCACAAGTCAGCTGATCAGCTTTGGCCTTCTCCTCAAAGCCAGAGAACACCTCACAGCAAACTTGAGTCCATCCTTCTCTTTTATTGTACCTGTCTTTGTACGACTCACTGCTCGTATCCCATAATTCAGGACGCCTTTCAACTGACAGAATCATCGACTCCACTGAAAACTCCATTTTCAAGAGAGAAAAAAAATGCACGAAACAATTCAACAGATTTTACACGACGCACTTGAATGTACGTTTTGAAACAAACGATGGTTCTAGATCAGTCTGGTCCGTTCAATAGTCTCGTTCGTGTGACTGTCACAACCTGAACTACGGACGGTAACACGTCCGCAATGGGGGAAGCACGCACCTCCTTTTGCCACGTCCGGGGATTTTCCCCCACATCGCACGTACGTTCTCTTGTGACAGGTCAATGCTCCCACCTGCCTTTACCACGTCCGCTCAAATCCCTTTATCGTCGCCTTATAATGAGAACCTCTCATCTCCGTACTACTTAACTTTCCAGAAGAACACAAAAAAAAAAAAAAAAAAAAAAAAAAAAAACAGTCATGCAGCATGGCTATAAGAGCGAATTTTCGAAGAAACAACTGGTTTTTCATAGGAGTTGATTTCCATGAAGAAAATCTTAAATATCAACCACGTTTCTTCATCTTCAAAGTGCTACAGTTTGAGAACGGGATGAGATATCGCAATTCGGATTTCACCATCGTGTTCAGCATAAAGAAACCCGTTAACATGATGGGTCACTTGTCAGACTGACTCAATTTAGGAATTTATGGGTAATTGTCTCCCCCTAAAAATCCCCAAAAGCCCCCCTTAGATCCTCCCATCTACGAACTTAGCCTTTCGATTGCTGAGACGGATTTTTTGTGCGAATTTGAACTGTTTATCTCAATTCTATCGAGAGTTATCGACTGGAGTAACGCATACATAAACATATAAATATATAATATAAACATATAAATGGGTCTGCCGACGACGCTTGGTGCGAAACGTTCAGACGAGTTATGTGAGTTTTATCTGTTCTGTTTGTTTCCCCAATCTAAAATAATAAACATATAAATATATATAGGTATATATACAGGGAGTCTACAGAAATGATGGGACAGACTCAAGGAATCAATTCTACAGCTAATTTGCAACAAAAAGTGCGTCGTGGAGGTTTTTCGTTACTCAACTAAAAAACCGACTTTTAAGATTTTTTCGTGTTTTGGACCTCGGCTCAGTAAGAAGGTCTGTTTTCCTCCGAAATTCTGACAGTTTCCTGTTTGTCCATAGGTTCGAGTTTTTCGATGTTTTTCAAAAATTCGAGTTTTAAATATGTTGAACCGAGATTAATAGCTTCCTTTTTCGCTAAAAAAGTGGTTTCAACCACTAGGGAGGGTCTAACTGCTCGCAACAGATAAACCGACGCCTCACCGTTTCTCCATAAAAACTACGTGGTTTTGATCCATCTCATGCAACACTTGAGGTTTCCATGACTGGTCACATAAAGTGCAAAAGACCTCATCACCAACTCCACCTGATTGAACTTCACCTGAAGATGATTTGTAATCTAATAATATCGGTATGTGATATTAATAGTAAACCAGTGATTTAAAATAGGTACCTAGTAACCAGTTGGAATTTTTTTTGATTCTTGTATTGATATCCACTGCTCTATTCGGTACTCGAGAGTCGGCTTCCCCACCCAGCACAGAACTGCGTTCTTTGGTGTGGGGTAGTTCCTGGTTCTAAGGCTTGCTGTTTATATTATGGGACAGAGTACTTATAGGTAGTAGTTTATTTTGATAGCCATGTATACTTTTTGAAGGAATAAATTCATTTAATTTTTTTTTAAATATGTAATATAATCTATTATGTAATATGATAATGCACCTGTTACGAGGTGGATCGTATGAATTATGTCATAATTTGACATATTATGTCAAATTTTATGTTGTTTTTTTTTCATTTGCTCTGCCTTCATTTATATTTTATACTCTCTATATGTAAGAGAGGATTCTTGTCTATATGTGATATTTAGTTCCCATATTTCATTAGAGGTAGAAATTAATTAAGGACTCCCCCACGCAACTCTGAGCCTGTGCTCCACAGCGTTGGGGTAATTCCCTAACATAATTAGAACTAGAATTGGAGTGTTTCTTTTATAAACATATAAGTAATGTTCATTTTTGTATTATTTATTTATTTTTGGGAATAAATAGAAATTCATTAATTCATTCCACCTCGTAACAGGTGCAAAAGACCTAATCATGGAAGACCTCATTCATTCCTCATCACCAACTCAACCTGATTGAACTTCACCTGATTCGCAGGAAGTATTATAATTATTATGATAATTCTTATTTATATATTCAACAAATTGTTTAACCGTTTTCAAAAAGTGATTCAACAATATCTTCAATTCAGTAGGTAACTTGGAGATTCCCAAGTATCTGCATGGATCGTACAGTACCGAGTGATTAATTCCATAAGAAACATCAAGAATTTTCAACAAGTTGTAATATCCATAAAAAAATTCCATCAAAATCCACAGGCGGGACAGTGACGCCAACATGACAAAATTTACAGGCAATACCATGACTCATCGGACAGTTATACCGCCCGGGTTACGTTTCTTCACCGTGACTTCACAGAAAACCCTACTATTATAGCAACTACGTATTTGCTTGGCTTGTGTTTGAAATGCTCACAGAAAACCCTACTATTATAGCAACTACGTATTTGCTTGGCTTGTGTTTGAAATGCCGATTCCTTGAACTATTTTTTCCGTTGGAGTTTGTGCGGGTGAAAGAGTCAAGATTCGCGGTAAAATTGTGTTTTGTGTTCATCACAGATCATATTTCGTTGCACGTACCATGTTAAGTACCTTTCGTATTCGTTAGTGTTGCAGTGTAGAGAAACTGTTTGTTCGTGTTATTTGGTCGTTCTATTGAAATCGATCCCGAGTGCACGTAAGTTGATCGTTTATTCTTGTCGTAACAAACGATTTCAGCAGACCATGTAGTTGATTGTTTTGAATCAGTCATTTTAGAAGCTCGATACATCCAAAAAGTTCAACCGTCAGGTATCTGCAAAATTACCAACTACAGACATCGAGCTCCATCATTCAAGAGAAAGCCGATCGTTCCCGTGTGTTACAAAATTTACACATCAGCAGTTAGTTATAATGACATATAACTTATACATTGTATCAATGCTAAATCAGCGTTGATACATCTAGTAACTATAACATCTGTTGTTCTACTGTTAAGGACAAATTAGTCGTGCACTGTAGGTAGCCCCTCATTATGACTTGTACCTAGTGTGGTATTATTATTAATAATAACACCCTGACGAGGTCTCATTTTCCAAGTCGGATTACTCAAACAGCCCTCGAATGACATATCTGATATCTGTTATCAAGTCGTATTCAATCCTCTTCCCATTCCCGGACTAACGAAATATCAAAATGGATTCCTGGTTTCAGAAATGTCGACCTCAAGAATCCGATCCCTCTTCAAGAAATACCCTCTTCCAGCTAATTCCGCAGTATACGGCTCGATGTGTGTCACAGCCGAATTCAGCCAACAGTTCATCAACAAAAGGTACATATTCATTTAATGAAGTTACATGTGAGAGGACATCTGATAGTTGAGAGAAACCTGACAAGAATCCTGGTCTACTGTCCATGGGGACATGCCTGGTTTCTGCTTGAACTTCTGATGGTCACAGGCGGTTCCAATCAGTACTGGTCAACTCAGAGATGATAATTAGATTTCAAAATCTGGTGGCCCAGACAAGAAACAGAAGGGAAGGGTACTAAAAAAGAGGACTTAATACTAATCATTATTAAGTGTTTGCGAGTATCTTCGGGATCGTGGCAATGATGGAAGCCCCGATAAGTCGGGCAAGTACTCTCATCTCCGGTTTTCGGCTCAAATTGGAAGAACCGTGGTTTCATCTGTCAAGGTCCCACAAGGTCTAACTCACTTTTCTCAACTTTTCAGTAGACACAACCGTTGCTTTCTTGGGTTTTCTGCTCCTCTTGTACAATGAAGTTTTTTAGTTGAAATATAAAATCTATAAAACCATAAAATTTATGTTCAGTATTTAATTCTCAGTGTCTAAGTTATATTACCCACACTAGCTTCGCTGTAGAGTTTGCCCCCAACGAATTCTCAAATCCTTATAAAAATATGCATAGATCAGTGTATGGCTCTCCTGTATCCAATCCATTATGTCTAGCAGCATTACCACGGGATCTGCTCTTACATTTCCACTCACCCCAATGTGAGCCCTTGTCCATTCAAATTGAACTTCTTGACCTGCGATACACGGTTTCCAAAATCTCCATCAGATTGTGATTAAAGTCAGCTTTCATATTGAAGTTGCTAGTTTCTCTATAACGCTTCGGCAGTCAGTTACCACTATTATGGATTCCAGACTCGCAATCGTTTCACAAGGGGGCTAAATTTGGCGGCTACATGCCAAATTTCAAGTCTCTACCACTACAGGAATTGCGCCAGAAAAACGTCACATTTTTTCGTATCACGCAAATTCGATTGCGCCATTTTTTAATGGCCCCCAGCCATAAGATATATCCACGTCAAAACAATTTTTTTCAATTTTATTCGTTTTGGCCTTTAGCCTTAAAATTTAACAAAACCATCTGATTTTTAGATAGTGAGAAAGCAAATAAAATCGATTAATTGGTCACATCGATTAGAAGCTTTCGTCGTAGTTGATGTTATAGTCGATTATTTGGTTCCGATGTTGCATAGTCAAAATATCGGGCTGAAAAAAATCATTTTGCCTTTCTCCAAATAGAAGTAAAATATCTTTATTAACCCGTTTGCAGGTTATAAATTAACAAATCCTTTACCATATTCACTCATAACATCATTAAATGATAAAATGTTTCACAAAAAAGGTCACTTGGTCACTTTTACTAATCACCCCACGAAACTTTCTCGTCTCATTTAGTTGCCTTTTGGTACTTCACACTTGGGCCTCATCAGTCTACGTACGCATTGAACTGTGTGTTTACCTACTATTTCCTATTACCTACGACTCTCTTATTGCTTTCTATGAATACCATAGTTGATGCTGGTGTTATAAAATGTGTCGATTTCAGCAGATTTGTCACCGTCACTGATGATTGCCGCAAGGATTTGGAATCAGATCATCCACTTGTATTCTACCTCAAGCGTACTATTCATATTGCGATGTAATCAAGAGTGAAACTCGATGAATTCTACTGTCAATATAACGGAAAAGGTTCCTCCAAGAGACAACTCCAATAATTAGGTACCGTATCTTTCTATAATTGAAACTGTAATCCCTGTACTTTAATCTGGTATTGTACCTCTTTCTATAATTGAAACTTAATACATTCTACAGTCGATATAATATTGAAGGTTCCTTATGGGGACAACTCCCAAAGTCCGAAACCCCCATCTTTCGACACTGGGAGCTGACCTCCTATATAGTTGCGATGGGGTGGAGGATGGACCTTACACCAGCTAAAACAAGATGGCAGCACCTCACGCTCTTCTCAGTCAATAATTTGGACTTAATCCAGTCCAATGGCATTTAGCTGATTTCAGATCATTCAAAATAATGACATCGAAAATTCGAGTTATCGTCATAACAAAGTGGTATATCGCATTATGTACCTGTTGTAAAGAAGGTATCGATAGGGCACCCTCAACTGTCCCTTCTCAGGCTGATCACAAACTCATGTTACATACCGGTGCACTTCCAACTTTACCAACTCATACTTACCTGGTGTGGGGATTAACCGTGATCTACAAGGCGGTTACCCCAGAGCGAGGCCTGTCCATTGCACTTCGGGCAGGTTGACCTCTGCGAATATCCCAAATGTGGATATCTCGGGCACATTATTTTTGGTAGTTGGGACTGCGTTCGCGCTGTCCCTTATTATAAACTAAACGTCTCAAACGTGCACATAGATTAACATTCAACACAAGCAAATCTAGTTTACAACAACTCAACCTTTGGGGATAATTATTACGAAGTAGTAGAACTATTGTTCTACTGTTTCTTAATAATTATCCCCGAAAGAAGGTATGTAGAATTGTTGAGCTGTTGGCTCATCTTGCAGTAAGAACTGAAACTTGTCAGTGTCCCCCAAAACCCTATCCAATTTCGCACCTCGAGCACTTATTACTGTATTAGGTACGGCACTTATTTAAAGTCTGTAGATAATAACGTCGGCATACAGGAGAAACTCATTAAGTCAATTTTTGGCAAAAATCGGATTAATATTCTACTACATTAATTGTTCATTCTCTTTTGAATGGCGTCGGCGGTTTTCGCCTCTGGGTATCCCTTTCCATGGAAATCACGTTATCAGATCATTTTTTGTCGAATTTATACTGGAGAAATTAACTAAGTGACTTTCTGCGTTATGGAAGTACAGTAAATTTTTGACGAACCACACTTGCTATGGGCAAATAACTAGCAGAGGCCGCCGGTGGTCTATTCGCCAGAATTACTGTTGTTGAAAGCCCCCAATTTCACTTGAATACAATGATTCGTCCAATAGGATCATTAGTGTCATCAAGCCAAAGACCACTTGGAGCAATGATTTTATCTCAAACGTGAAACATGATCAGAAACACGCATAGGAAATGCCTCAACAGTTATAATGTACGCTATTATTATTAAATAATAAATTTTAACATGAATAATGTTTTTGCGGTGGCCTACCAGAGTTGAAAAGCGTAACGAAGTTTAAGTCACGAAATTATGTCACGAAGATTTTTAATGATTTTCACGTACAACCGAGCCGTTTCTAGGGAAATGAAACTTCTTTAGTTTTCAACGGACAAAAATCGTTCTCCATTCGTTGGAAAGCCTTTAATTTATGCATAAATTATATACTGCCAAAACCGCTGTAAATATCGAAGAAGCTGAGATACAGCCCTGAGTAAATAAAAAAACTAATAAATTTTCCGCACATTTCTCAATATTTTCCATACAGACAAAGAAAAGGGATAAGGAAAAGGGGAAACGGGACGCAAAAACATTATTCATGTTTTGCATAGCAAATACCTCGTTCTATACAAAGTATAGAAGAGAAAAGATCCGGGGGGTCCAGGGGGGCTTGCCCCCCTGGCGAGGCGCGAAGCGCCGAGTTTTCCTACCTCCAACGCATTTGGCTGAGAGATGACCCGGCCTGTTCCCTATGCCAGTCCACGACCATGATATCTGATCATCTATTCGACTGCTCTCGACTCGAGGACATCCGGCAGGAATTTGCACATGACGAGACCAAATGGTCGAAAATAGCTAAGTTATATTGGGATGGCTGAAGAGCCGTATACATCCTCGGCGTAGGGGGGAAAAAACTCAAAAATAGTAGTTGCCAACTTGGAACTTTTCTGCAGAAAAGAAAAATTATTGCATTTTATTGTAATTTAAAAAATAACTCGATTACTATTAATTGTTAAAATGAGTTATTCTGAGGTATTTCGATGGGAAACATCCAAAAATGGCAAAGAGCCATGCTATATCGAGCTAAGTCATTCAGAAATTCATTAAGTCATCATAGTCTGGATAAATTCATCAAGTCAGAAAAATAGGTAGTAATTTGACTACATTTAGTACATCTTTCATGATTCAGACATGTAGTGGTATAAATAAAACATCATGAAGGGTCACTGAATCAAATTAGGTTTCTCTAGCTATTTCTGAGCGAAAGCAATCCAACTTCTAAAATCAGATGAACTTCAAACTCAAATTTCTCGAAACTGTGTTTTTTGACTTGATTAGTTTCTCCTGTAACCCGACGATTTGACATGCCCAAATTATAAACTTAATATTATGTAGAACTTCATTTGATGCGTTGACGTTATTTTCTATTTGCCAGAGACGCTTTTTGTAGGGGACCTGATTTACATTGCCTGAGTCAGGCTTGCAGTTGTGTAGGGACCCAATTTAGGGTCACCCATTCCCTTTAGCCACAACCAGATGGCACCACCTCCACATTCTTCTCAGTCAGTCGCTTGGATTTAGGTGATTACGGATCATTCGAAATAATAACCTCAAAAATCCAGTTCTCATAATAACAAAGTAGTATACAGTAATAAGTGCTATAAATCGTCTGTTATTGTCTCATTTTGTACCTGTTGTAAAGAAGGTATCGATAGGGCACTCTCAACTGTCCCTTCTCAGGCTGATCACAAACTTATGTTACATACCGGTGCACTTCCAACTTTACCAACTCATACTTACCTGGTGTGGGGATTAACCGTGATCTACAAGGCGGTTACCCCAGAGCGAGGCCTGTCCATTGCACTTCGGGCAGGTTGACCTCTGCGAATATCCCAAATGTGGATATCTCTGGCACATTATTTTTGGTAGTTGGGACTGCGTTCGCGCTGTCCCATATTATAAACTAAACGACCAAAGAGGTAGTTGGAAATTCTGATCAACCTGTTATGGTTAAATGCCATGCTACTTTTATCAGACAGAACATCGTCTCCCTTATATCTAGACCAAGAATGTTTCCAAGCAGCAAGCGGGTCATCTGGAATCACCCACTTAATCACATAAATTTGATAGAACTCTGGGAATCCTCATACAATGCAATCAGTTTACCAAATTTTTTTCTCAGAACCTTGTCTGTAGCCAATTTCATATCTGTATTGTAGATACAAGAAGTGGACAATGAAGAAATCAAACTGATCACTGATAACATACTCGTAAAAGAAGTAACGCGCCAAGCGATTTGAATCCTGTCCCTCTAATTGACCTATTCAATCCAATAACTGAAGACTACATCGTATATTTGGGTTTCATGAAATATAAAGCAGTCCACGGAGTGACCTACATAGTATCCAGAGAAACGCATTTCATCAGTGAGGCTCAGGTAAGACGAATCTGCAGCATTGATGTGGTGTGTTAAAGGTTAAAGAGGAACCAGTACCTTACTGGGAGGGTCAACGTGGAATACGAGATAAAATCTGTTTAGATGACAGCGTAGTTCAATTTTTACAGTTGAGCGTGTTCAGGGAGCTGAAAGACAGGCATGAGAACCCAATGATACTGCGGAAGCGCGAAGTGCAGATCTTTGACAGCAGGTGACTGGTTTGCTCTGGTATACTCTGGTGTGACATCAGAATCAATTCTTTCTGGTAAGATGTTGGCCTGTGGTAGGACTCGGGGAATATTGAGTAATTTGAGCTCAAAACTGATTTCCAGAAACGTATTCGTAGTGAATCCACACTCATCAATGGTGACGACGGTATTGCATTCCATGAAGCGCTCCAAAGGCTCGGTTGCGAATTCCCACGGGTCATCGAGAATGTCGGGCAAGGCGAGCTCAGCAACGAAGAACCGGTCGTCGTCGAAGAGGTCGAGCTCCAAGAAGAAGTCCAGCGCTAAAAAGAAAGAAAGCGCCAAAATGACAGGAAGCGCCAATAAGCGACCTAAGTCCAAAAAATGAGAAATAAAATGTTGAGCTGCCTCCATTTCTGTAATTATTAGTTTTGATAATTAACATTAATAGGTTGCATTCATTCTGGGCGTTTCCCACAAAATACATCCGCAATTTCCCAGGATATCAGGTCTTTGGCCTATCCTTGGAAGCTGCTTGGGTTTTCAACTGTCCTGCAAAATGTCTAGGTTTTTGATAAAATTTAATATTATCCACTGCTTGAACCTGTCAAATGTAAATGAAGATTACGGGTATCGCTTAAGGATAACTCTTACAGCTTGTGACTTAGCTATGTTATGTCGCTAAATTACAAAAAACTCGAAAATGAATACATGTTCCACTTCTACTGCACTATCCTGACGTCGTTTCCTGGTCCAAATAGGCCCAAGTATAAATTTGGGGGAATCGATCGATGCAGAATTTAATGCCCTTTAATTGGTGTCATGGTAAAGTTTTCGATGAGATGAGTCGCTTAGGAATTATAAGTGTAAACCAAAGGTAGTTCAACAATTTCGACGTTTTTGGGACCCCACTGGAGGGGTACAAACTTTGATTACTCATTTTCCGGACTATCAAGGTTTTAGAACAATTTTCAGCATTCCCCAGGTCATTTGGAGGTCCTGTCACTATTTTACTGAACTCCAACTACAGAAGAAATTTGAATCCATATTTTTGGACTTATCTAGAATGAATTGTAACAACTCTCAAACGTTCTACTGCTTCGTAATAATTATCCCCAGAAGAAGGGTCCCTTGACCAATTTCCAGGCAGCTGAATTTGGGTAACCTAAGTTGCAGTAAGAACTAAAACTTTTCTGTGTCCCCCAAAACCCTATCCAATTTTGCACCTCCAGAATGTTGATATTGATTGATAGTCCTGTCACAGTCGCCAGAATGTAGTAACTCAAGATTTCTTCACAGAGAATCGAAAAATAAGGCATATCATGTGGTTATACGTTTTGTAATAATTCAAAAGGGCTTGAAGCCTTTATCGAAACTTTAATCGCTTTATTGAGAAGTTTAACCAGACCCTACTTGACTTCCTGTCTGTATTCTGTAATGCACACACAGAGTTTTGAGTTGGCTTTCCAGCGAGCCAAATAAACTCGTTCCCAATCCATAACATAAACCATTGAATTCAATTCATAAAAACAATTACTAACAAAGTGAGTGATGTGGTGTGAGATGCCATTTAGAATTTGGTTGAACGAAATTTTCGAGACGAATTTGGAGCCTAAATCCTAATCTTTTTCGATCCCAGTGTTACTACCCATGGTTACTTTCTGAGTTGAAATAAGTACCCAGAACCCCGTCAGGTGTAATATGAAATTTTTTTTATTGACAGTCGTGGGCGATTACACGCTGGAGTGACAAGGGTTTCTGGTATTTTAATTTTTTTAAAAGGAAGTGTTCGTATTTATTTTCTTTTAACTTCGCCATAGCCGGTCCCCAGCCCGGTTGAGAAAGAAGGAGGGAAAGAGAATGGAAAATTACGAAATTTCATTGACGCTTAGTGACAACACTACGACAAGAGTATGCCAGAAGACGACCTGTCTCTACTAAGATCTGGGAGAAAGAATGAACGGAAGACCTAACATTGAAGATACTAGTTGAATGTGACGCTGATAGTGGAGAGAGGCTCTGTATTTTTGTAATTTGAATTACGGCTTATATAGTTTAATACAATTTAGTACTTCAACTAAAGTGTGGGAACCTCTCCCAGGGCCAAGCAGATTTTTCTTGCCTTTCATTTTCTGAATCATTTTTGAGTTATGTAGTAACATTGTTTTCAACTTTTGACTTATTTGATAAAAAATGGCGCATGACCCAAATAGGAAGTATTTTTTTCGCGTTTTCCCCCACATTTTGACAGATGTTATTTTAATTTCTTTAAAAGGAAGTGTTCGTATTTATTTTCTTTTAACTTCGCCATAGCCGGTCCCCAGCCCGGTTGAGAAAGAAGGAGGGAAAGAGAATGGAAAATTACGAAATTTCATGTGCAAACACGCCTAAAAAGACGATTGTTTCTCCCAAAATAACCAATCAATCAATCAGTTTATTCACAATATTGCCTGGTAGGCTTATATGGGGAGGGAGTGTTTGTGTCAGTTATATGTTGCTTGGATTGTGACTTGTGTGTTTATGGGAACGTCTGAGTTGTTGTCCCTCAGCTGTTTCCTCTTGACCCTGCGACTTTTGGTTGGTGGAGGGCCCGAGATCGCTGCGACTTGAGGGTTGGAGTGTCCCACAGCTCTTTCATTGAGTGCTCTGTTGGCCACCTCGATCTTCTCCCTCACAGCCTTCAAAATAACCGAATTTCGGCTATTATTTCGATACAAGTGAATTAATTCAAGAAACGGATAGCACCATGTGAAACAGCTTCGAAAAACAATGTAAATTCATGTACCACACTTGAGGTTTACCTGAATCCATGTTTTGCGCTATAGGGAACGCCAGTGTTTCAGTGAATAATTCTTCGATGGGGAAAAATCGAAAATTGGTGACTCGCAAGACATGTAAAACGAGTAATTTCAAACGAAAAAATTTTTGTTTAACTACCACATCGAACTGAAGAATGGCGAATTTGAAGTTTTCCCGCTCAACATGGTCGGTCAGGGTTGTAGTTGATCCATCGGCTGATAGGGGCGGGCAGGGGTGACTTTCATGCACCTCTTTCAGGAGCCAATCAGAGAACGGTTTACGGAGCCGGTCTAAGTACTGCTCTCTGCTTGGCCAGGGAGGTAAATGACGTACATTGCTTCCCAACATAGACAGTTTTTCGAGGTTTTGAACTTGAGTCATTCAAGTGTAATTATACCTTTGGAAAGAACGTTAATTTCCCAACTCCCTGAAGTCCAATCAAAATCTTTCTAGCGGGTTCAATTCGTACAAAACGAGAGCAAAATGCAAAGTTTGAGATTTTCTGAAAACTTGACGTTTTTCTAACAGTGGTCTCTTTTAGTAATTTTTCTTTCTGAGGGTCGTCAATGAGAAAAGTTTGCTTGAAATGTCGCCTTTCCAACGGCGTACTCAAAATAAATTAGCAACTGAGTTCAAGGAAGAAAGTGACGTTTTATTGCAAACTAAGCTCTTCTGGGGTAAATTCAAAAATGTAACTGATCGACTAGGGGTTTTCTGTAATTCTACAAAAAATTAATTCCCCAAAAAGGAGCCAGACAAATTTAAAATTTTCCCTTGATATAGTACCTACTTACTGCTTACAAGTAGGTACCTGCTATTCAGTAATATACTACTATGTAGTGCCTTTTTTTCACATTATTAGTTCATTATGGTTACTTATTTTTCTTCATGCAACAACGTTATTGTTTGTTTTTCTCTAGGCATTTTATTAATAACTTTTAACTTTCTTATTAACTGTGTTTTAGATTTACCTATCTTATAAGCTAGGTACATTACAGGTATACTTGAGAGAAATACCCGGCTGATACTTCTAATTGAATGGAGCGTCTGATACTCTGCTGAGACTTCAATCGAATTCGTTCACTCTCTAATTTACGTTAGTATTGAACAATATTGCAACTGAGTCAGAAATGACAATAATCAAAGTTTGATTATTGTCATGTCATTCTTACTCAGTTTCAATATTGTTCAATATTAACGTGATAACGTGACATTTAATGCGAGTGCTTTCGAGTTTTAAAATTTTCGAAATTTCCAAGTTCGTTTTGAACCTTTCCCCTTGACCTAGGGTTATGAAAAGTTTCGAGGATCATTGTGGTCGGAACCCGTAACAAAAATTTCGAAATTTTAGCTCAACGCTGGGCAAAGTGCGGCGGACGGACGGATTTTTTTTTTTTTTTAATTCGAATTTCTGAATCTACATATCTTGAAACGTAAACCAACAAATTTTGAGGGGGGTTTAGAAAATTTTTTTCTTTGGGCGATTCCAGTGGTTCATTATCGAATTGATTGGGTCATGTTTTTATTCGGCAACAATTCGGTTATTTTGGGTGAAACGATCGTCTTTTTAGGCGTGTTTGCACATGAAATTTCGTAATTTTCCATTCTCTTTCCCTCCTTCTTTCTCAACCGGGCTGGGGACCGGCTATGGCGAAGTTAAAAGAAAATAAATACGAACACAGAAATTAAAATACCATCTGTAAAAATGTGGGGGAAAATGCAAAAAAAAACTTCCTATTTGGGTCATGCGCCTTTTTTTATCAAATAAGTCAAAAGTTGAAAACAATGTTACTACATAACTCAAAAATGATTCAGAAAATGAAAGGCAAGAAAAATGTGCTTGGCCCTGGGAGAGGTTCCCACACTTTAGTTGAAGTACACAATTTTATTAAACTATATATTATATAGTTGAAAAAAACGCCTTATTAAGCCGTAATTCAAATTACAAAAATACAGAGCCTCTCTCCACTATCAGCATCACATTCAACTAGTATCGTCAATGTCTTAGGTCTTCCGTTCATTCTTTCACCCAGATCTTAGTAGAGACAGGTCGTCTTCTGGCATACTCTTGTCGTAGTATTGTCACTAAGCGTGAATACAGTGTGTAAGTGTAATGTGGTGCTTTGCTACTGTTATGTATCGAATTAACAAAACTACGAGGCGTTTTTTCAAGATATAGCACATTTTTTTGACTTCTTAAGAAAGAATATGACCAGTGAGATCCTGAGATCACTCGTCCGTTACAGCCACCTGGAGGGCCTACGTTGGGCTTTGACAGGACCAGCCGCCGATTAATCACTTTGGCTGTTGCGTGTCTCGAGCGGGATGACCCCAACGCCGAATTCCTTCTTCTCCGTCTCTGCGCACCACGTTTCGAGCAAGTTGATCAGCTTAGTGGCTCGGACGACCTGAAGTAGAAATGCCGCCATTATTTTCAGGCTTGCCAATCAAACGAATCAATACAAAACCGTTCCCTCTGGCGAACCTTTTTGTGTCTGTCGCGCAACCTCTTCACCGTCTCTGGTTCCATCGAAAGGCCGTTTATTCGGCTCTGGAGGTAACAGACTTTCTTGTTGGCTTGCCTCACCTCAAGCTCCGTCTGGTACTGCCTCATTTTCTTCTTCTTGTAGTCTTCCGTTTTGGCGAGTATGACAAATCTGAAAGAACCCGCCATTTTACCTACATGAACCATGAAGGGTTTAATAGATAAATATCTGGAGATCTTTGATACTGCTAGTTTGAATCCACCATGTGCCGATTATGATGTTAGAGAGTTCCGGGAGATAAGTCCGCTTCAATAGGACCAGCTGTTGATGGATTATCCTAGGGCAAGCAAGACCAAACGCTAACCCGACAAGCCCAAACATGCTCAGTTCTAGAGTGAGAAAAGTCCGCTTCAATTACTCAGGTATCTAGTGCTGGGAGGTGAGAGACATTGTACCTCTCCACATCAGAAACTTTTGGAGCTTCGTTCAAATCCTCTTGAACAGTCACCAATTTCTTATGTTGGATCATGTAAGACTCCTTGTGAGCATTTTTCTTTCTCACCGACAGGTCTCTCTGTTTCATTAGATTCCTGTTCTCTCGCACTTTCGCATCTAGTTCTTCCCTGAAAAATGATTCAAGGAAATGGTGCAATCTAGGAGGCTGTGCATTGCTAAGTGCTATCAACGTAATCAAGTGATAATACCGAGCATGTATAAGCTTGAGCGTGTAGGTGGCATTAAGTTTCTTGAGTTGAGTGATGTCCTCGTCAACCGTTGCGTTTCTTTTATGCGCGCTATTGTACTGGAGCCGCTGCAACGCCAAGTCACCCCAGTCCGTTTTTTTCTCTAAATGCTCCAAGTGCCTCACAGTTTTCGTCAGCTCGATGATTTGGCAGGAGAGGGTCCTCTGGTGAGCCAGCATCAGGTTTTTCGTTTTCAAATCATTGGCTAGAAAACTTTTCATGGTTCTGCAGGATGGAAATGTTGTTATGACAAGTAATAAAGAGTGAGAACCCTTTTGTCTGCAGAGCAATTGCCCTGTTGTAGACCTCAAAATCAAATTCAGAACTCCAAAATATCCTTAACAAATTTGTAGTTGAATACCTGGCGACATTGTGGGCCCATTGAAACTTACTTGAAGAGAACGTCTGAAAATCGTCGTTGGGAGGGCAGCCTTTTCTCTATTGGAGTCTCCTTGATTTTCTGAATCGCAACCAGCTCTTTGCAATATTCAGTCTTCTCAGCAATTTCCCGCAGAATAGTTTGTTTTCTTGCTGACAACTCTCTAAGAGTTTTCATGGTTTCATTGTGTTGTGCCGCGTTCAAAAGGACTAAACTGCATACAATGGAATGAGGAGTAGATAGTGCTTTTTGAAGATCTCTGTACATTTTATGGTGGATTCAAATTCAATTTATTCACAAACCTGTCTATAGCGTTGCTGACTAGCTCTTGCCTTCTCTCGTAGCAAAACCACTTCCTCCATCCAGACTCTTCCCCTTCGTCACTCTCCGAATCGCTGTCCGGCTCTTTAAGGAACGTCCTTACGATTTCCTTCTTCATTTGGTAAATCCTCTTCGTCAAATCCCGTTTCTCATCGGCTCGTTTCACCGCCTCCTCGATCGGCATGAGTCGGTACTGCGGAGGTTTCACACCGTAGAAGTGGTTGGACGTGAGGGGCTCGAAGGATATGACTTCTGTTGGCGGAGTGTACATGTAGCGGGAGAGCTCGTGTACGGACACTGATACGGACTCCATTGTATCAGTGTCGACAATTGAAGAGCTTATTGATTGAGACGGCTGAAAAATCCAAGACACAATCATGTTTTACATTTTACCTGGCAAATTAGTGCTCTAGCCCCCAAAAATTGCTCGAGAGGTGGAAATCGTTTAATCCCTCTTGGGGAGTCCTGAATAACGGGTACCTATATGAGATTGCGACGGTTTCTAGGTTGCCAGTCAGACTTGAGAGCCTAAAAACCGCGGCAGTTTTTTCACTTTTTTGCGCATAACTTGAAAAGTAAGCGTCCAATAGAACATGTCAGTTTTAAAGAGTGTTGACTTCTGCGTCAGGAGGCGTTGTAAACATCGAATTTAAATGTCGAGGACCCTCAAGAGAGTTTCTCAGTTTTCTTGGGCCAAAGAAACTAAACTCAAAGTAGGAAGGTGACAGGGCGTTTACCCTCAAATTTCCATCAAATGTTCTCCCATGCAGGGTTTCAGCATGACATGCTGTTTTAAGGGAAACACGTTCAAACAAGCACACTGAGCTTGTTCAAACGTGTTTCCCTTAAAACTTATACAGAAATTATCGGACAAACTCGAGGAATCAATTCTACAGCTAATTTTCAACAAAATGTGCCTCATGGAATTTTTTAATTACTCAATTAAAATCCCGACTTTTTTCACTTTCAAGATTTGTTTTGTGTTTTCGACTTTGTCTCAGCAACACGGCTCTAACTCCCCTAAATTAATATGTAAAATAAAAGTTGAGGATACCGTTGGAAAGAGCGTTAAATTTGCTACCTCCCTGATATAAAATTCGATTTTTCAAGACAGTCCTAATTGATGGAAAAATGGCCAAAGTTCAAATGTTGAAGATTTCTTTAAAAATCACCGTTTTTGTTTCGTATTTTGCGCTATCAGCATGGGGTTCTTTCGGCGGGCACTCCTCGGGAAAAACGCCCTAAATATCAGCTTTCCAACAGTATAAAAAAAAGAAGCTTTTCACAGTGAAGTTGGTGGAGAAAATGACGTTAGAGTTCTGAAAAACGTGGGTTTTAGGTGAAAATCAAGGTTTTCCACCATAAGCCAACTTTCTTTTTGGAAGTGAGTTCGGTATCGCTATTTATGCATTTTTTGACGGTCAATCGAATGGTGACACTTCCATGCCAAAGTCGGGTTTTTAATTGAGTAATGAAAAAATTCCAAGGGGCGCTTTTGTTTGCAAATTAGCTGTAGAATTGATTCCTTGAGTTTGCCCCATAATGTCTGTAGACACCCTGCATATTGGTATCAATACTTGTTTTCCTATAATACAATAAATATTTTTCACTCAATATTCGATATTTTTCGTGTTACCATTGTGTCAAAAGTAAGATACTAGTAATATTCAAACGTGCTCACTGTTCCTTTATCAGACGATATGTTTATAGAATCGGTATTGTCCTTATTAGACACCGAAGCCGCTTCAGGCTTGAATACATGCAGACGGTAAAGCAAATCGCTGAGTATCTGCCCCCAAGTTGGTTGCACTTTGTCGTTGCCGTCGACCATATTGTAGTTGAGAGTTATGTGCAACTTGTTCATTAATATCTCCAAAGCGGTGTTTTCCAGCTGCACTATGTTATTCTGTTGAATCACTTGAGCCGTTTTGCGTATTATGTACTGCGGCATCAGATCATGCTTCAGCTTGATTTTGTTCGGGAGCGTCGTCATGGTGTCCAGCTGGTGAATCAAATCGGCGAACGCCTCCAATTCTTCTGGCGACTCTGCTTTTGGCGCACTGAAATGTAATTAGGATTGTTAGAGATCCACAGCTGAAGCCTTCCAATTATCGGTACATGCTAGTTTGACGAGTAGCGTGGATCTCTCATGACTGGCCAGATTTTGATGATGGAACTAGAGGCTATGGCCAGGCGTTGAGGATGTGGGTTTAGGCATGTAGGCATTAGACCTAAGGCAGAGACTTGGCCTTCTCCTGGTGGAGGATGGTAGTTGAAATGCTCCCAGCCTTTGGACCTTGTTTCAATCCACTAGGAGCTGTCTTATAATCCACTGTAACCCTTGTAATTCAGGGTTATTGCTGCCACCAAACTAAATAACCCTTGGATTAGAGGAGAACGTAAGTCACCAGCTTCTTCAGAGTCCTGGCTCAACAGAATAACAAAGAACTACTAATGAGCAAATGTAATTACTAATTTGTGTGGTCTTTTAGTTAGAGATAACATAACTCACAGAATAAGAAAACAAAATTAAACTACTAATGAACACAATGAAATTGCTTATTAGTAATATGGTAACTGTACTCCTGGCCTGTTACAGTAGACCACTAGTATCAATAAATCAAAACACAATAATTGTGTTATTGTACAAACAATTATTGTACAACTACCAAACGCAAAACGAACTGAACCAGTAGGTCTTGGGAATAGGAGTGGGGCAGTTCCTCGTGACCAAGGTGATTTGCTCCTCCTCCTCTTCAACCGGCCTTTGTGTGACTGTTGTAAGATACCGGTCATACCACCAAACGTTTTTACTATGTATGAAAATGTCCTAATTAAATTTACTTTAAATTACTAAATCATGCTGAATAAATCCAATTTCCTAACAACCTTGCTCTATTTTTTAGCCCATCTGAGGCAGATTCGTACCTAACAGGTAGGAGACGTAATGATACCTGCACCCTCCTAATCGTGTTCTGGACTTACATAGCAGGTAAGGCAGTTTCAACACAAAATTTAATGCTCTCACATAATTGTCACTTTTTTTTCAGTTATACCTGAAAGGTGACCCGCCCATAATTTCACTGTTAGAGGATTCCACCGGATCCTTTAATGCTTCCTCCTCTTCCACCTCATCTGTTTGCTCCTCGTCGACTTGATCCCTCCCGAAACCAGATATGAGCGAATCTCGTTGCTGTAATCAAACCGGTTTTATTCGGAAAATTTGCCTGCAATCGTTAAAACATTGACACCGTCGTAGCAAAACCTGTTTAGATTCTTGTGAATGAGTCACCTTCTCTGCTTTGGTAACGGACCCCCGAATTGCTTTCCTATCAGTCAGATATTTTGCCAGTACTCTGGAAGTTGTGGTTTCTTTTCTTTGAAAAGTCGAAGAGCCCTTGAATGAACCCAATGGCTGCACGGTTTCTTCTTCAGCCCTATCCTGTTTGGCAGATACATAAAACGTACTAGTGTATATTGAAATGCCACTCATGCAGATGCAGTACTGGTTCGTGAATCGTGACTACCTTCAGGACGGCGATGCTTAGCCCAGTTTCGATTTCTTTCACTTTAGTCAGCATAATCTTGGCGACAGTCAGCATGTATTGCACGAGCCAGCAGGATGCTCCTTGCAAGTCTTCAGGGATCTCGCTACGTTCCAAATACGTGCATAGCGGCCCCCTGAATTTGTACGATGACATAAACTCTGCTTCCCCATCGGGGTGCATGTGTTCTTCAATTTCTGGGCGAGGCAGTCCTTCCCATATCCTGTATATGGGGGATGGGACCCTCTCCAATTCTTCGGAAACTCGTTCTGCGGAGAATGCACAATTATAACAACGCGAAGCAACCATTAGTATTTTCCTCCGATTACTAGACAATAATTACCTTCAATGTCCTGAGGTGATCGTTCAAATCTTTCTTCAGGATCTATTGACTTTTTACCAAGATTTTTCACTTCAGGGGAGAAAAATATTGACAAAACGTCCTGATCTGTGTCCTCATCAATTTCTCCCACCTGTATAGTCACTGTGCTGGTATCTGCCACCTCACGGCCCTTCGCACTCTGAGGATTGATGACAATTAATTGTCAAACTTACTGTCAGCTGAAATGTAATATGCAATCCCAAGGCCTACATCAACAATGATTTCACCTGCTGGATATACTCCAAAAGTTCGTCGGCTTCTCGCGCCATGACGTTGGAGTACTCTTCAATCGCCTCCATCAACTTCTTTAGGCTGACCTTGGCACCGAAATGCATATACATAGGAAACATGGTTGCGTATTTAAGAATCCTTATCAATAAAGTGACTCGAGCCCTAAGGTATTTTTCTTCTAGACGATAATGTTTGGAACTGCGGTCGTCCGTGGTAACTGCCATCCTTGAAACTTTCCTGGTCATAGAAACGGGATTCAAATTTCTTCTGTAGTTGAAGTTCAGTAAAATAGTGACAGGACCTCCAAATGACCTGGGGAATGCTTAAAATTGTTCTAAAACCTTGATAGTCCGGAAAATGAGTAATCAAAGTTTGTACCCCTCCAGTGGGGTCCCAAAAACGTCGAAATTGTTGAACTACCTTTGGTTTACACTTATAATTCCTAAGCGACGCATCTCATCGAAAACTTTACCGTGAGACAAATTAAAGGGCATTAAATTCTGCATCGATCGATTCCCCCAAATTTATACTTGGGCCTATTAGGACCAGGAAACGACGTCAGGATAGTGCAGTAGAAGTGGAACATGTATTCATTTTCGAGTTTTTTGTATTTTAGCGACATAACATAGCTAAGTCACAAGCTGTAAGAGTTATCCTTAAACGATACCCGTAATCTTCATTTACATTTGACAGGTTCAAGCAGTGGATAATATTAAATTTTATCAAAAACCTAGACATTTTGCAGGACAGTTGAAAACCCAAGCAGCTTCCAAGGATAGGCCAAAGACCTGATATCCTGGGAAATTGCGGATGTATTTTGTGGGAAACGCCCAGAATGAATGCAACCTATTAATGTTAATTATCAAAACTAATAATTACAGAAATGGAGGCAGCTCAACATTTTATTTCTCATTTTTTGGGCTTAGGTCGCTTATTGGCGCTTCCTGTCATTTTGGCGCTTTCTTTCTTTTTAGCGCTGGACTTCTTCTTGGAGCTCGTCCTCTTCTTGGAGCTCGACCTCTTCGACGACGACCGTTTCTTCGTTGCTGAGCTCGCCTTGCCCGACATTCTCGATGACCCGTGGGAATTCGCAACCGAGCCTTTGGAGCGCTTCATGGAATGCAATACCGTCGTCACCATTGATGAGTGTGGATTCACTACGAATACGTTTCTGGAATTCAGTTTTGAGCTCAAATTACTCAATATTCCCCGAGTCCTACCACAGGCCAACATCTTACCAGAAAGAATTGATTCTGATGTCACACCAGAGTATAGCAAACCAGTCACCTGCTGTCAAAGATCTGCACTTCGCGCTTCCGCAGTATCATTGGGTTCTCATGTCTGTCTTTCAGCTCCCTGAACACGCTCAACTGTAAAAATTGAACTACGCTGTCATCTAAACAGATTTTATCTCGTATTCCACGTTGACTCTCTCAGTACTGGTACTGGTTCTCTTTAACCTTTAACACACCACATCAATGCTGCAGATTCGTCTTACCTGAGCCTCACTGATGAAATGCGTTTCTCTGGATACTATGTAGGTCACTCCGTGGACTGCTTTATATTTCATGAAACCCAAATATACGATGTAGTCTTCAGTTATTGGATTGAATAGGTCAATTAGAGGGACAGGATTCAAATCCTTGGTGCTGTACGCATGCGTTACTTCTTTTATGTTATCAGTGATCAGTTTGATTTCTTCATTGTCCACTTCTTGTATCTACAATACAGATATGAAATTAGCTACAGACAAGGTTCTGAGAAAAAATTTGGTAAACTGATTGAATTGTATGAGGATTCCCAGAGTTAAAAGATGCCCATAGTACATAGCACATAGCACATACTCTATACATGTAGCAGAACGTAACGATACCGTCTTCCTCTTTTTTAGCTTCTTCTAATGATCCTGACGACGCTTTGTAGAAGACCAAGTGCACTTCGAAAGGAAGGCTGCAAAATAGTGTTAACGCGTTATTAAGTTAGTACCTATTCACAGTTCTTTTGAATTTACCAATCAACTCGAGAAGTTGAGCACGCAACATTCTGGCCCTAAAACCCCTAAAACATTTCTCGTCAAGAATTTCCAACAACCATCATGTTAATATTTGAACATTTGGAGGATGATGATTGGCATTTCTGCACAATCATGTGTACTCCTGATGTCTATTGAGCTAACCTGTCACAAGAACTTGCTGATGCAGAGCGGTTCACTCAGCTGGCACTAGATCGCTCTGATTTATTTATGTCTGTCTTTGCTTATTGCTTTTTTGCACAGTGATAAGTACTTGACAATTGGTATAATTATGATTGTAGTAGGTAGACCCTAATTCACACGGCATTTGAGCACAGTCACGGCTCAGATTTAGTACAACAGTATTGCTGTCAATCATTGACAACTACTTTTGGTGCAGAAGTTCTGCAGCAGAACTCAATGGTCAATAATATTGACCATATGATGGTTGTCCCTGGAATGGTTATTACAGAAATATTGCTGGAGATCAGCTGACTCAGTCGAATGTGAGCAGTGACTCCTGAAGTAATTTTCTTTTGAGGCGAGGGTGTTGCGGGGAGTTGACCAGCATGATGTAGACTAGTGAATTGGTGCGTTGCTCTGATAACAGGTTATGTTTTCCTGATGTGTAATGGTTTTGAATCCTGCAGAATCAAGAAGCAGCCGGAAACAGCGTTATCCAAAATACATAGCATTGTTGCCTGCCACCCAAGAAGCTCTTTGGCTCAGGGGATTTTTGAAGGAGCTCGTTCCCTGCTCAGGGGGGATTCCCCTCCAAATCACTGATTATAACCAAGGTGCGTCCAACCTTGCGCAAAATGGTTTGTACCAGTATCGTGCAAAGCAGATAGACGTACGCCACCACTTTCTGCAAGAGAAGATCTCTGCAAAGCTCATCAAACTATCCTATGTGCCAACCAGTGATATGGTACCTAAATTCACTTAAATGTCATTGTGTCCAATAAATGTATTAAGTGCATTCAGCTACAAGGAATAATCAAGTAGGAGAGGTTGTTGTACTAGAATTAATTTGCTATGTAGATGTGCCATACTTCATTACAACTTCTGATCTCATTCCAAAACCCTGTCTCTGTGTACATAATTCGCTCCCCCATTGCATCCTACTTTACTTCAGTCGGTTGTATTACTATTAATTGCAGATTTAATACTCCTGAATTTCAGACTTGGTCTTCACGCCATATTTGCATTGAAATGTGAAAAATAGAGAACTTCTCAGTCTCAACCAACACTAAATGCCATGGTTCTAATTATAAAGCGACCCTTCCATTCCTCATTCAACGAATATAACCTAAAACCAGCAGGTTTACTAACCTGAGACCTTCGATATCATGATCGCTTCCACCCTTGCTATCCACACCCCAGTGGAAATGAGCCTGCGCGAATTCATACTTGGTCGACAGCGGCCCTTTGCTCACACTCGGTAATTTCCCTTCTGGCCAAGTACCTGTCACCACAACTGGAAAAAACAAACAATGAATTCAAACCGTACAGGTACCTACAAGGTGAAGTTATTTTGAATTTCAAATTTAATAACCTGCACATTCTAACGTATTTTCTCACTATTGTAAGCTGTGTTCTTGAGGGTTAGAGTGAGCGGCAATTCTTCAAAATTCTCAACTTCAATTGGAGTTGCTCGGATTTTGATGAAATTCTCCCAACACAAGTCTATTGGCGACTCGCCCTCGACTTCGTGCAAATATTCAACGATGGTTTCTGAAATGATCTCTGGAAGTGCCTCGCCTGAAATAATTTATTAACCATTAGTCCACTATATTTGCTACGCACTAAGGCAGTAATTTGTCACGATTTCGACAATATCACTGGATTCTGTAGGTTCCGCCCTCATCTTAACACGCAAGCGGTCGCGTTGGCGCCAAAATTGAGTCAGGTAGACGTTTGAAGTGACCAAGAGGTGAAAACCCATTTTCTATTCTTCTATTTATAACCCGTCCGCCCTTTCCTCCCAAATCCAGCATCGTTGGAACCTGTCGTGTCCTGCCCACAGTCTTATACTGTTAGAAAATATCCCGATGATTTGTAAGAAATGAAGAGAGTTTAGGTACTTTTGCGGGGGGGTAGATGACTAACAAATTGAGTGGCGCAAAAAAATGCGCCACGCGACCGGCCATGGTATGAAACAATGTTGAATTCCTTTTTCAACCACAGCAAGTGAATTACCTTTATTCGGTTCTTACACATCTTTCCCATCATTATCTTGACTTACCAAAACTATTATTGATGTTTAGACACGTATGAATAACTAAAAACATGAGTTGCGCTAAAATTGCGCCATGCGACCGCTCGTGTTTTGAAAATCGGCGCGACAGCCGAAGTGTTAAAACCTTAGCCGTTTTACCATTCCAAGAGCAGCAGATATTAGAAACAAAGCTCATAAAAATACTCATTACGCATTTGACCAACTTGTGCTCTTTGTTGTTTTTGCCGGCAATTTCGGTGACTTTGGAGACTTTCCCGTCTCGTGGTGTTTCTTATCCTTTTTCACCATCCTTTCTTCATTCAATAAAAATACCAAGTGTTCTTTCTTCTTTCAGGTAGGTAGGTATTATATCGAGGGCGAAGTGGCGACAAGGCCTACCTCACGTGGGGCTGAACAACATGGCCTACCTCAAATGGTGCTGCACAAAATGGCCTAATTGTTTTTTAAAAAAATTCAGGAAGCACAAAAAACTGTTTATTTCTAAAATAGTATGATATAATATTATTATACGTGACTATTTGCAACTATAGACAGTTCTGGGTGCCAATATACTATACAGACAACTTACCGGATGATGAATAATTTTAATGAATAATTTGAATCCCGCTGAATAAAAAAAAGTCAATATGCCCAAAAATGTCACTTAGGCCATGTTGTGCAGCACCATTTGAGGTAGGCCATGTTGACCAGCCCTATCTCAGGTAGGCCATGTTGTGCAGCACCATTTGAGGTAGGCCATGTTGACCAGCCCTATCTCAGGTAGGCCATGTTGTGCAGCACCATTTGAGGTACTTAGGCCGTGATGCCACTTCACCCTCGATAATATCATATCTCCTTGCACGATTCAGATTCATCTTAGTACCTGGACAAACTAATACACTACCTACGCCTTTACTATTCACTTTTGATTTAGTTCAGTAAAAATCTAATCTTTTGTTCTGATTAACATTAAAGTCAGTTTTCTCGTTTCTAATATTTTTGGTAACCACTTACTCATCATATTTTAGGTTAGGCAAATCTATAATCACTGTACCTACCTATTTATCAAAAGTTTCGAGAAATGGAGGCTCGAAGGGAATTTCCAATTACGGTTGATGTAACAATGGTACCTCTTATAATATGATACCATATATGGTACCTCTTATAATATGATACCACAATATGGTACACGTAATATGATGAGTGAGGTCTCCTGTAATATGATACCATAATATGGAACCTCCTATAATCTATGCATTTACCATTCTCTGTATTACATTACTTCTACATAATATGTAGAATATTATTCTGTAATTGGGCTCGCCCCATAATAGAGTATATTATACTCTAAATAAATAAATGTAAATTATTTACAGCAACCCTCGGTCCACCTCGCTTAGGCCGAGATTAAGTACACCCGCCCGCTCACACCTGTTGTCGTTTTCATCAGAGGCCATAAAAATAAAAGACTGTAAACTAAAAATGCATCGAATCTATACATGTCGCTCCTTCGCTGCAATAGTGTCATATCTCAAAATTAGATGGTTCGGGGTAATCGAAAAAAAATCCATTTCAACGAATTTCACGAAGGCAGATTTTAAAGCTCGGAAATTAGAGCTTTGAAACTTCGCTTCGTGAAATTTGTAGCGGAATATTTCAAATTTGAAATGGCTTTTTTTCGATTACCCCAAAGCATCTAATTTTGAGATATGACACTATTGCAGCAATGGAGCGATGTGGTCTCATGAAGTAAACTCAATTCAGATCTATCTATAGACATGTTTCATGACTGCAACAATTTCACAGGACCGTACATCTTCCTCCAGCAATGTTATAGACAAGACACCTCTTGTTGTCAAATCGATGTCCGCCACGATCTTCGACACGCCATCAATAATGTAATAGCACAACGGTGTAATAGCACAAAGGAGATCTCCTTACATATCGATATCTATATCGATACACCTCTCGATAATCACACTCATCGAACTAGTGTTTTAAGATGGTTTGTTATTTAGTTTGTAATAATTTCATCAAGTGCATGCTCAACTTTATTTGTGTGAATTGAAATTTTTCTTCTTCGGGTGTTTCGTGAAATTTACCGCACCCATGAGAAAGAAAACATCGATTATGAAGAGCGGAGTATCGATAGTTCTACGTAATGATGACATCGTAATTGTTATCGTAATGTTTCCACTTCGATTTCATTAGAGTATAATTCGAGAATAACAAGTTAAGTTGTAAAGAATTCTTTATCTAAGTTCGAAATTCGTACGAGTTTGAAAATCTGGTGACAGTGTTGGTACATCAGGCTCGTCATGCTTAGGAAAAGTGCCGATCAATTCGCTGACGCGGAGATTTCCAGCGGAACAAGCAGTTCGCCGTCCGAAGCCTTCGAACAGCTGAGCGGAGGCACCGATGACAAGGAGGTAAGAACTCCTGTTTGGCCCGGATCCCGATGGAGTTCTCCGTCGACCGATTCGATTCGAATCGGACGCGGTAAGATGATAGAGACGATGAGACGGGAATGTCTAGACGCTCACGCCGAAGACGTGAAAAAAGACTTGGAAACCGTCAAAGGGCGCAGTTACGACGACAGCTGGTTGTTTCCTCGTGCGGAAATCAAAGCGGTCAAACCAGAAAACACTCCGGTTGCCGGACCCTCGACTCGGAACAATCACGGGTTTTACTCTGACAAGGATGATCTGTACAGGCCGATTGACCCTTCAGAAGTCAACAAACCTCCTGGTTTCGTCATGAAAGACGACGATTTCCCTCCGTTGTGATATTGCCCTGCGAACCGTCCCTACGTTCTTCATGATTAAGATTGACTTCAAGGTAAAAGTTTAATATAACGTACTCAGATTTTTTAATAATTTAGTTTGTTACTATTACGACCTTAAGTAAAGCAGAACAACCTAAATTAATGCACTCAAAGACTACCCTACCTTAATAATGAATCCTCACTAGATATGGGGCGACGGGTGCTAATCTATATTTCTAGCACGGTCCTGAGTAACCATATCATATTTGAATGTATTATGTTATCATCTCGGAAGGACAATAATAATATTATTTTTTCCATTTGATCTATATGTCCAACTAGATCACTACACCATAATACTACCTAGATCACTACCTAGCACCTTAATATAGACCTGACTACTGCCCCACCTATCGCCCAATCCTCTAGTGACGATTCACACTGTGATTATTAAGGTTAGGTAGGCTTTGAGGGCCGATTTGACAATTTAGGTTGTTTTGCAGAAAGGTCGTAGCAGAAACATACTAAAATATTTTTTTTTAAATCGGGGCGGAGTACGTTATACTACACTTTTACATACTTCAATGTGATCACATTTATTGTGCTGCCTCGCCCTCGTGTCTCTAATGCAACAAATTTGAAGAATACAGGACAACCCACACACAACGAGTTTCATCAACCTAATGACCTGCTGTGCACTTCAATGAACTCCTCAGAACGCAATATTACGATTTCCCTCCTCCACTGTCACATCACTCAAATCATACTTCGACAACGGAACTCCAACCAAACTCCTCGTTCCAGTTCCTCCCCATCCCAATACTCCACAATCGTGTCTGTGATCACATTAAAGTACAGTCAGAAGATGTGTCTTTCATTGAAATATTATTTTTCTGTTGGGATATCTGGTCATGGTGTCTGTGTTGCAAAATATATTTTAACGAAAATTGTTTTATATTTTTTTTGTACATAAGAACGTGTGACAATAAAATTTATAATTACATGCGTTTTTGAAAAACCACCCTTGACAGCTTGATTGCTCGACTCATAATGGACTGCGTAGGTCTTCATCAGTGCTTTCAAAACTACCTAGGTCATTTTATGAAATTTTGATTTAAACAATTTTATTTCGATTGAGCAGGTTATCCAAAAATCTTTGGATTTTGAACTCTGGCTTAAAAACTTGAGTGGGTGGATTTTTACTTATTTTTCAGAACAATCAGAGACACCACCAGAGTTTAAAATGACGCCCTTTACTAAGGTTTGAAGAAACTTCACTAGATCTCGAAAAATGAGGTAGGCAGTTTCAACCAAATCATAACTTGACATGGTGTTTAGCGAATTTTCGAAGAAAAGGAAGCGTTGGTTCTCGGTCTATGATTTTGGATTAATAATGAACCATTGGAATCGACCAAAGAAAAAAAATTTGTTAACCCATGTCAAAATTTGTTGGTTTACGTTTCAAGATACGTAGAATCAAATAAACAACTCTGCAAATTCTTGACACATCATCAAAATTTAATAAAACAAATAGGTAGGTATTTACAGACAAGAAACCTAGTGAATATTGCATTGTCATCTATCTTTGACGCATGTTCAAAATTTCAAGTCTAGCTCAACATCCAAATTTAATTTGTTAAAACAAAATTTGTTTTAATAGGTATTGTTTAAAATTTGTTTTAATAGGTATTGTTTTAAATATTTTACAGACAAGAAACCAAGTGAATGTTGCATTGTCATCCATCTGCGACCCATGTTTAACATTTCAAGTCTCTAGCTCACGGGGAAGTTGAAAATCAAGTACCTACTTAGTGTAAATTATTATTATTAATAATTTTTAAGAATTATTTTGATTAATATTAAATATTAATCAATAAATTTTATTGAAATATGTCTTGTCGGTATTTTTTCATTAAATTATATATTTTCAACCACCATCGAGGACTCTTCAATTCACATATCCAAAAAAAAAATTTTTTTATTAAAAAAGTTTTTTTTAATAACATCTTTATTGTAATTATTTTCAGGACAAAGAAATAAACGGATATCGAAATATACATGTATGAGATTTATTCTACATACCTCCGGGTTCTTGATAGTATCAGAATACACTGAAGTTAATTGAAATATAATCGTAATGAACTTAAGTAGCAGAAGTGAACTTTAGGGAAACTGATCGCAGTCGATGGCAGAGCAGAAGTGAAGTTGAGCCGGAGGTGGCAGCGTACATAGCGCCAACGACGGTTGCGGTGGTTTTAGGAACTAGGTCCACGGCCATCGGTATCCACGGAGTATGTATCACGAGAGAGGACGGATTGATAATCTTGACACTCCCCTCCAAGTCGTCATCTCGATGTCCAGTATCCCGAGCAAGGCAACAAGCTTCCATTCATGACACTCCGTATTCAGCATAGCGTTCTCCGTATTGGTCGCATCATTCTCCTGGTTCTACATATCAGTCTCCGGGTTGAGCATGGTGGTGATGGAATCGACCAAATCTTCCGACTTAGTCGATTCTAGCTGTTAATATCAAAATAGAATCTGATCAGTGTTTATACAGCATTAAATCTCTGAATTTGACAAACTTAGCATGATTTAATGGCTTAGTTAGAGTATCAGCTATTTGATCATCCGTTGAAATCCATTTAATTTGAATGTTTCCATCTCTATGTTCTTGACGCACATATAAATACGACAGTCTAACCATATGTTTTAATGTAGAAGAGTCATCTACTTCTGCTAGTCTAATCGCCGGTTTAGAGTCTTCATAGATAATTGGAATTAAATTTAATCCAATCATTGTTGAACACATGGTCCTGATTGAAGCTAAGTCTCGACACGCAGTACTCATAGCTACAAACTCACTTTCAGCTGAAGAAAGAGCAACATGATTTTGACGTTTTGTGCGCCATACTACCGGATTACCAAATAAGTAGATAATATATCCCGTTGTGGAAAAGCCTCTTTCCGCAGATAATCCAAGAGAAGCATCTACATAACATTCAATGTTATTATTCCCTTTATCAGAAAACAAGAGTCCATAATTTCTAGTTCCTCTAAGATAACGCATGATCCGGATTACAGCTTTCCAATCCTTCAAAGTGAAATTTGACTGACGTCTACTTAACATATTTGTGGCATATGAGATATCCGGTCTAGCACCACCTTGCAAGTAAAGTAGAGAGCCTATTGCTTGTCTAAACGGAATGGAACTAAGATCACAAATTTGATTTTTCTCCTCCTTTTCAATCGATTTATCGAATATCATAGGAGTAGAGACAATTTTATCACTATCAGGATCAAATTTCATCAACATGTTGTCAATATGAGATTTCTGAAGTATCCCTATCGTTCCTTCACTCCGGTTTCTAATAATTTCTAAACCCAGGTATTTTCTAGGTTCCCCGAGATCAACTATAGAAAATTCCTTTTCTAAAACGCATTTAACCTGTTTAAGTTTTTGATTACTATTAGTAGCCAGAAGTATATCATCAACATAGAGTAAAAGAATAGCTATTTTGTCTCCTGATTTCCACATAAACAAACATGGTTGAAATGGGTATGGTTGGAAGTCCATCTCGTTCACAGCTTCTTGAAACCTGATATACCACCTTCTTGGTGATACCTTTAGACCATACAGCGCTCTGTGTACTTCACACACATGTTTAGTCTTAAATTTTTCATCCAGTTGTAAATAATTGTCATAACCATCCGGAATTTCCATATATACCAATTTATCAAGCGAACCATTTAAAAAGGCAGTTTTTACGTCATATTGAACCAAATCCAGGTCATATTTCGCTGCTAAAATTAATAGGAATTTTACATCTGGTAACCTTGCAACAGGAGCATAAATTTCTGATAACTCATAGTTATTATTATCAGCAAATCCTTTGACTACCAGTCTACTACGATACCTTACCGATCCGTCAGCTTCAGATTTCCTCTTATGTACCCACCGGGTTTTCATTACTTTCATTCCTTTGGGCACATCCTTTCTAGAAATGATTTTCCAGGTGTTGCACTTTTCCAGGGCCTGAAATTCTGTATTAATTGCATCTAACCAAAGATCAGCATCAGGTGCTCTTAATGCTTGAGCATAGGTTAAAGGTTCTTCACCAGAATCTTGAAGGAAAAATGTTTTATCTCCTATATCGCCTAAGTCTTCAAAGAATTCACATTCATCATTTTCATGAATAAGCACCGGATTTTGTTTGTTTTCGATGCCCTGTATGGAATCTTCTATCCTAGTTGGTATTTGAATTGAAATGGAATTATCCTCCTGATTAATATTGGTAGTTAGCTCAGAATCCTTGTTACTGGCACCAACATCACTATTAACCTCTACTGTAAATTCCGTTTGACTACCGGGTTCAAGAGCCTTATTTTCATTTTTAGTATAATCACCATAGGTTCGGTTTTCTATAAAATCTACATGTTTTGACCTAACCACCGTTTTATTTTTGTAGTGCAATAGATGGTATCCGGTTTCACCACATTCTAACAAGAATCCTAAGTTTGCTTTGGGTGCAAATTTAGAAGTGGATTGAGTATCCAAGATATAAGCTTCACATCCAAATCGTCTGATATATTTTACCGTAGGGGCATGATTTAATACAAGCTCATAGGGGGTTTTAAAGTTTATCGACCCATTTGGAGTTCTATTATGAATATAGATTACATGTCTCATGGCATAAGGCCAGTAGTGAGTCGGAATACCTGAAGAGATGAGATTGACCCGGATTTTCTCTTCCAATTCTAAATTTTGCCTTTCAGACACGCCGTTTAATTGAGGGGTGTAAGGCTCGCAAGCAGTTAATTTTATATTTTCTCGTTTAAGCAAAGCATTCATTTCACTAGTTTTATATTCTAAACCCCCATCCGTTCTAATTTCTGAAACCTTAGTTTGGGGGCCTTTTAATCTCCTGATTTCTTCTAGACAAGAAAGCAAAGCTAAGTTTACTCTAGTTTTGTTGCCTATTTCGTAAGCAAATACATACCTAGAGGCATCATCCGTAAATGTAACAATATATTTAGCTTGAGACCTATATGCCACCGGTTTTAATGGTCCCAAAAGATCGCTATGCAAACGATGAAATACAATATCTGATCTATGTCTTTTACTAGTGAATGGCTTGCGTTTGGCTTTAGCCATTTTGCAATCAGGACAATCTAAGATATTAGTATCAAATTTGACTCCTTCCAACTCCGGAATTTGTTTACCCGCTATCTTTAAATATTTTAGAGAAGCATGATTTAGTCTGTAATGCCATCCTAGACCTACATCGTTTCTAAATTGCAAAGTTTCATCCTTTTTAAACTTCTTTGGGTCAGAACTCCCCTCTAAACTGAGCCCCGGTTTCTGAATTTTTCTTTTAATTCCGGTTTTGTTTACATCTTTAGTGATTTTATCTACCGTATTTGTTTTCGCCGGATTTTCATCGCTTTCTGACTTGGTCATCAACGAATTTCCTTGCACCAGACTGAGTATCCTTAATTTTTCATCCTGATTTGCATTTATCATAGGAAGCGAAAAGGACAACCACCAAAAACGTCCATCAAAACTACCGGTTTTTAGAATGTCCCCTGAACTCGGATCTATAATTTCTAATTTATTTTTATCAAATTTCGCACCTAATCCTTTTTGCATTTGTTTCCTAATAGAAAATAGATTTTCTACTAGTTCAGGTGCATACAGCACACCTCTTAAAATCCCAAATTTCTTTAGTTCATCGTTATAATATATTATATCACCTGATTGTCTAATGATTAAGTCCGATTCCTTACTACTATTTGCACACGATATCCTGATTTCATTATGCAAATTTACTAAATTAGAAAATACCTTCTTATCCTTAACTATGTGTTCAGTAGCACCACTATCAGCTATAAACCTTAATTGAGGTAATTTACCATCCAACAATGACATCTCCGAGCCCCAAGAATGCATTGCTGAGGGCGTTTCCCCGGAATTAGGCCTGGGTACAGCAATGGCAGCCATCGTATTTTCGTCATCGTCATTATCATCATCGGATTCTTGTGCTGCATAATGAGCTCCGTCTGAGGTTGTTTTACTCCGGGTTTTTGAAACAACACTCCTCAATCTGTTCTGTGCTGGAGTCCTAGAGCGAGCTTTAGAGGTTAGGCGGTCAGTTTCCGAGGATTTGGTCAAGTTTTTTTTCTGTTTAATCTGAACGTGTCTTTTGTGAGGGGGAGTATACACGTTAGAACCAGCCTTGTGTCTCCGGATATCTTTAGTGCGACTGGTTAAGGGTTCAGTGCAACTCGCAGACAGATGTCCAAAGTTTCCGCAGTTATAGCACATCTTCTCCGTATTCCTGCAAGTTTTACTAGTGTGACCCTTAATACCACAGGTGTAACAGGTAAGGTCAATAGGTTTCCAGTTTTTGTTTTTGGAAGGTTCACCGGATTTCCAATTTGCTTTTCTCTTGAAAGTTTGCTTTCTTGAACTGGTTCCGATCATAGCACTACCTTGATTGCCAGCCCTTTCTCTTCTATTATTCTCCATGATCATGTCGAATTTTCTATGTATTCTGTCGAATATGTCACGGGTTTTTAATAGCGAGCCATCTAACAGAGCATCTTCAGCAATTCGTGGGCACGTCTCAGAAATAGCATTCACTAAGTTTCTCCGGATTGTCTTCTCGGTCAATTCAGCTTCAGGACATCTCCTGATATCCGTGACGAGTCGCTCGAATCTGTTCTGGAACTCTAATGCCGTTTCCGTCTCCGGGTTGAATCTAATATTCATTAGTTCAATTTGCAGGGCATGCTCCTTGGCTTGTGATGGAGGATCTACCGTATTTTCAATTATCCTCATGGCTGCTAAGGGTTCGGTTTCATCGTTGATCAGTGCCTGTAGTCCCTCATTGACATTGGACATGATGTAAGCCAAAATCAAGCTTTTCATCTGGTGCAGTTCCCTTTTCGTGTAGCAATCCGGAACTTCCGCTTGAGGATCGAGCAGGAAAGAACAGTCGTTACTTTCAAGGTCTAGCATAACTCTTCGCTTCCACACTACTACAGAGCCTTCATTAAGGGGATTATGACCGGGTTTCAGATTCAGCATTGGTGGTCTATAATCATCTTGAGCGTACCTTCGTCTGGGTTTTTGCACGTTCACACTGTCCCTGTTCGTATCCGTTCTTGAAATAGATGGCACACCTTCGGTCTGATTAGGATTAACACCGGATTCCGTATTTGAGACCTCGTCAGTGACCATTATTTCATCGCCGTGAGTACGACACACCGGGTTGGTTAGCGTGGACGCCAAAGCGTTAATCCTTAAAATGGACTCCTCAGAAACCTGCCGTATTTGATCCTTGATTTTATCAAATTTGCTTGCGTATTCCTTTTCAACCTCCCGCCTAACCACTTCACTCCTCTTTTGGATCTCCTCCTCCACGATTCTCCTTATTTCGTCAGAGTTCATTTTTCTCTGAAACAGATAATGTTACAGCACCAGATTAAGTCTATATTTTGCTCCTTGTTAAATGTAGTTCTACCTTAATCCGTAATAAACGAATCTTAAAAGACACCGAACTAAAATGACTCCGTGAGTTTAATACTCGTTGACATATCGTTAAATTACATTCTTACTTAAGCACCGCGCACGCCTTATTCTCTCCGAAATACTATTTTTGTCCCCAGGTCTGGAATTCGCTCACCTTGCGTCCCGAATCGTGATTTTTCGGGTTTTTAGTGTATAAAACACTGAGTGAGGTTGCAGTTACGGGGATGTTCGATCCGCCCCGCTATCCATGTCTGTATCCGTTCTCATAGAGATACCTTACCAGACATAGACGCGCTGTGCGTCGGTAACAGGGCCTGAACAACTAGCTTACACCTCAGCGACACGCACACACATAAATAAATTATGCTATGACTATCCCGCTGGTAAAACCCAATGTGAAAAATGCACGATTCATTACATGTTTCATCTCAGAGACTAATTCCAACCTATATCTTATTTCAAACTTTATTCGAAAACTCCGGGTTTGTTAAATTTAAATAAATCGGATTTTAGTTTCTTAAATCTCATTATTTATTAGCTTCTGCATTCAGCCGGGTTACTTCTGCTTGCCATCTGCGATACTTTAACTTTCCTGATTCTGCAACATCATACTGTTATTAATTTAAATACTTTACTTCTCTAAATACACACACCACACTGGGGACGTGAGCAAATTCCGACCTCGTTAGGTCCCTAGGCTTTCATGCAGAATAGTGTCTCGTGTTTGCGACCGGTTTACCAGTAGAAAGAGGCACACCGCATTAATTCCGAACTAATGTCAGCACTCCGGGTTAATACCAAGCTAGATATTTATCGAGTGGGTTTTCTTTTTTTCAACTTATAAATACCGTAACTTAGCACCTTAGTTAATTTAAATGTATCAAGGTAACACTCCCGCCGTATTCAGCCAACAATGTAAACAAAACATTCACCGAACTCACTATTTTGAACAGGAATCAACCGTGATCATCTGTTTTGTCTTCATGACATCCTTGTTACTACCGGTATAATTTTCTTACATGCACGAAATACACCACATATTAAAAGGAAAAATCAGTAGTTCCACCTTATTGCAAAGAAAAGGTTCAATAATAATTCTAGCTATCAGTGGAAAATCAATTTGTTGTGATAACGAACAACAATCGATAATGCTGATAGAATGTTACTTTGATACTATAGTTTCGATCGATTAATCGATTCTTCGTTGAATATTCGAATCCGGGTTTTATCATGAGCCGTTTTATCCGTATTCCCCACTTCGATAACTGTAACCTACCTTAATATCGATTTACATACATCGATCTTCTCTTTCTACCGACGCTCTAACGCATTTCTTTTTATGCGCCTCCTTACTAATTTTTCTCGAGATGGAATAGTTATCACCCGCACTCTCCGAAATTTAAGAGCGATTTTCATCGATAAAACTGAGTTTTTCATCGTTATATCCTGCTAGACTTACGGACCATCGACTTGACTCGGGAAGCACACTCAGTTAAATATTGCATCATCCTTTTTTTGAAGCAAAATGTCCGCCGCCATTTTCCTCCTGATTTATGAAGCTCTCACCTGCATTTTCTCCGTTGTGCTTCCCGTCCGGATTACAGAGAAGAAAACTAGTATACTTCTCTAACTATTCCATAAAAACTATAACAACGAGCTTCCAGTTGTTATTTCCTGATTCGCACCGGATTCTCGAGAAAAATCACGAGCACTATTTCTCTGCATGGGACGGCTCACCCGTTCGCCGGCCCACCTATGTTAACATTTCAGGACAAAGAAATAAACGGATATCGAAATATACATGTATGAGATTTATTCTACATACCTCCGGGTTCTTGATAGTATCAGAATACACTGAAGTTAATTGAAATATAATCGTAATGAACTTAAGTAGCAGAAGTGAACTTTAGGGAAACTGATCGCAGTCGATGGCAGAGCAGAAGTGAAGTTGAGCCGGAGGTGGCAGCGTACATAGCGCCAACGACGGTTGCGGTGGTTTTAGGAACTAGGTCCACGGCCATCGGTATCCACGGAGTATGTATCACGAGAGAGGACGGATTGATAATCTTGACAATTATAATATATTATATTACAGCATAGTTTAGCATAACAGTGAACATTAGAGAGGTGCCCTCGCAAACATGAGAGGGGGTATCGAAGAAATCAAATCAAAAATCGATTCGAAAAAAACCAAAATCAGGAAAAAAGTTGATTTTGAATTGTGTTTGAGATGCCGCCACGGCAGCAGTGGTGCCAACATTCCTGAACTCAACCCCCTGGAGTCCCGAATTGAAAATACTTAAATAATTACCCTGCGAGTTCTGGGTAGGTAATCGTCTTCAACCCAGAACGATTCTAGATGATAAAAAATGTCAATAGTTTTGTTTTCGAGTCAGTAATCACATCCTTTTGCACTCCATGGAGGAAGAGGTTCTTATCGTTATCACAAACCTCACAATTTGTTTTCATTCCAAGTTATCGTGCACTAATCTCCAATTTTCCACATTTCTGAGTTCTATTTGAAGGTGGAGTTTTATTCATTAGTGACAACTGGATTATTTACGTTTGAGTTAAGCCTGCATTAGCAATGTCGTAAGTAGTAGTGAGAAAATACCGTTTTTTAAATGTTAAAGTCACGTTCCAACATTTCGTTAGCATGTGTAGTATGAAATAGCGGACGAGAATTAGAATCAATTTACCTATTAGAAAACGGCAAAGACAAAAGTAGTAATTTGAGAACTGGGTAAAGCAAAAAACGGAGAGACCCTCGTGAGAGTCTCGAACCTTGACATGAAAATGTCTTTGCTGGACACGCTAGTTTTTGTGTAAGTTTTCCGCTTCTTCTTGTTCTCGTGTACGCAGACGATTTGACTGTGATAGTGGATGACATGATCACTAACTTTTGCAAGTACGAAATTTGTTCCAAGTCCAAACAACATATCACATTTTTGGTCCCGAATTGATTTAAAACGCACGAAACAACTCAAAAATACTGCAAGCGATTTCAAGTAGGTACAGTTGTATTATATCCCCATGCCAACAAACCCCGCAGCAACTACGATCAAACGTATTTGAGCATGATGGAGTAGGACTGGGATTGTCTGGGATCCTCACCAAGATTGGTACTTACCATTAATGGGGAGTTTGATGCCAGAAGAGGCAGTCAGTGAAAAGTCCAGGTTTGTTACAAGACGCAGTACAATAGACTGAATTAATCTTAATAGGTATGCCAGACAAATCAGAAACTTTTGGGTAATGAAAAACAATTGTTCGTTGCCATGCACGGAGTTTGTACGCCCAAATGCTCAGATAAATACTGCGAGATGTCACAGAGGAAAATGCAGTATTCTTCAAAAAATTCTCATAGGCCGCTGGTTCCTCTTCCTCTCTGCTGCCGCGAAGCCCATCTTGCCACATCAACACCACAATAGGTACTTTTTTCACACAAATTAAAACGACATGTAATACTACGAAGCGGTTGTTTCTATGATGAACAAAAAATGGGACTTCATTTGATAGTTTTATAGATAACTTGAACCGCTCGTAGTTGTGTTGCTGACTACGTTGTATACCCTCATTTTTGGTTTATTATCTTCGATAATGAACCATTGGAATCGCCCAAAGAAAAAAAAATTTTAACCCCCCCTCAAAATTTGTTGGTTTACGTTTCAAGATACGTAGATTCAGAAAATCGAATAAAAAAAAATCCGTCCGTCCGCCGTACGCCGTCCGAGGCACTTTGCCCAGTTAGCGTTGAGTTAAAATTACGAAATTTGGTTTCTGGGTTTGGACCAGCCCCACAATGATCCACGAAAAATTCCCATCAAACGGTATGTTTTTTATTTCATATTTAGATAGAGTTTGTTCCGTAGAATTTTTTAAGACCATCCGCAGCTTTGTACGACCAGCCGTTCGTTCACAATGACGGCTCAAAGATTGTGCCTCACAACCCGATCGTGAATCAAACTGTTGTTTTATTCGATTTTCTGAATCTACGTATCTTGAAACGTAAACCAACAAATTTTGAGGGGGGGTTAAAAAAATTTTTTCTTTGGGCGATTCCAATGGTTCATTATCGAAGATAATAAACCAAAAGTCGATTGGTGTAAGGTCCGAGTTCTCCACAGCGCTTAGACAATCCCGAACTCTTCTGCTGTGGAGGACATTTGGATTGTTCAACACTTTTTTGAATTTTCTTTAATAATACAACAATATAGCAGATTAAGGTTTTTTGTCCATATCTCAAAAACGAATTTAATTCCAACGGTTTCATGCTGTGCAGCTCATCTGCCACTGAAGGTACGTGCATCAGGTTAACACGGTGAGTCGACAATTGCTCATGTTGAAGGTCCATTCGAACTCAAATAAACACCTCGAGTCGATATGAAGTCAACTTTTTTTCGTTTTCACGATGTATTTGAGTCGACAATTGCTCTTGTTGAAGGTCCATTCGAACTCAAATAAACACCTCGAGTCGATTTGAAGTCAACTTTTTTTCGTTTTCACGATGTATTTGAGTCGACAATTGCTCTTCTTGAAGGTCCATTCGAACTCAAATAAACACCTCGAGTCGATATGAAGTCAACTTTTTTTCGTTTTCACGATGTATTTGAGTCGACAATTGCTCATGTTGAAGGTCCATTCGAACTCAAATAAACACCTCGAGTCGATATGAAGTCAACTTTTTTTCGTTTTCACGATGTATTTGAGTCGACAATTGCTCATGTTGAAGGTCCATTCGAACTCAAATAAACACCTCGAGTCGATATGAAGTCAACTTTTTTTCGTTTTCACGATGTATTTGAGTCGACAATTGCTCATGTTGAAGGTCCATTCGAACTCAAATAAACACCTCGAGTCGATATGAAGTCAACTTTTTTTCGTTTTCACGATGTATTTGAGTCGACAAGTGCTCTTGTTGAAGGTCCATTCGAACTCAAATAAACACCTCGAGTCGATATGAAGTCAACTTTTTTCTGTTTTCACGATGTATTTGAGTCGACAAGTGCTCTTGTTGAAGGTCCATTCGAACTCAAATAAACACCTCGAGTCGATATGAAGTCAACTTTTTTTCGTTTTCACGATGTATTTGAGTCGACAATTGCTCTTGTTGAAGGTCCATTCGAACTCAAATAAACACCTCGAGTCGATATGAAGTCAACTTTTTTTCGTTTTCACGATGTATTTGAGGCGACAATTGCTCTTGTTGAAGGTCCATTCGAACTCAAATGAACACCTCGAGTCGATATGAAGTCAACTTTTTTTCGTTTTCACGATGTATTTGAGTCGACAATTGCTCTTGTTGAAGGTCCATTCGAACTCAAATAAACACCTCGAGTCGATATAAAGTCAACTTTTTTTCGTTTTCACGATGTATTTGAGTCGACAATTGCTCATGTTGAAGGTCCATTCGAACTCAAATGAACACCTCGAGTCGATATGAAGTCAACTTTTTTTCGTTTTCACGATGTATTTGAGTCGACAATTGCTCTTGTTGAAGGTCCATTCGAACTCAAATAAACACCTCGAGTCGATATGAAGTCAACCTTTTTTCGTTTTCACGATCTATTTGAGTCGACAATTGCTCTTGTTGAAGGTCCATTCGAACTCAAATAAACACCTCGAGTCGATTTGAAGTCAACTTTTTTTTGTTTTCACGATGTATTTGAGTCGACAATTGCTCATGTTGAAGGTCCATTCGAACTCAAATAAACACCTCGAGTCGATATGAAGTCAACTTTTTTTCGTTTTCACGATGTATTTGAGTCGACAATTGCTCTTGTTGAAGGTCCATTCGAACTCAAATAAACACCTCGAGTCGATATGAAGTCAACTTTTTTTCGTTTTCACGATGTATTTGAGTCGACAATTGCTCATGTTGAAGGTCCATTCGAACTCAAATAAACACCTCGAGTCGATATGAAGTCAACTTTTTTTCGTTTTCACGATGTATTTGAGTCGACAATTGCTCTTGTTGAAGGTCCATTCGAACTCAAATAAACACCTCGAGTCGATATGAAGTCAACCTTTTTTCGTTTTCACGATCTATTTGAGTCGACAATTGCTCTTGTTGAAGGTCCATTCGAACTCAAATAAACACCTCGAGTCGATATGAAGTCAACTTTTTTTTGTTTTCACGATGTATTTGAGTCGACAATTGCTCATGTTGAAGGTCCATTCGAACTCAAATAAACACCTCGAGTCGATATGAAGTCAACTTTTTTTCGTTTTCACGATGTATTTGAGTCGACAATTGCTCTTGTTGAAGGTCCATTCGAACTCAAATAAACACCTCGAGTCGATATGAAGTCAACTTTTTTTCGTTTTCACGATGTATTTGAGTCGACAATTGCTCATGTTGAAGGTCCATTCGAACTCAAATAAACAACTCGAGTCGATATGAAGTCAACTTTTTTTCGTTTTCACGATGTATTTGAGTCGACAAGTGCTCTTGTTGAAGGTCCATTCGAACTCAAATAAACACCTCGAGTCGATATGAAGTCAACTTTTTTCTGTTTTCAAGATGTATTTGAGTCGACAAGTGCTCTTGTTGAAGGTCCATTCGAACTCAAATAAACACCTCGAGTCGATATGAAGTCAACTTTTTTTCGTTTTCACGATGTATTTGAGACGACAATTGCTCTTGTTGAAGGTCCATTCGAACTCAAATAAACACCTCGAGTCGATATGAAGTCAACTTTTTTTCGTTTTCACGATGTATTTGAGTCGACAATTGCTCTTGTTGAAGGTCCATTCGAACTCAAATGAACACCTCGAGTCGATATGAAGTCACCTTTTTTTCGTTTTCACGATGTATTTGAGTCGACAATTGCTCTTGTTGAAGGTCCATTCGAACTCAAATAAACACCTCGAGTCGATATAAAGTCAACTTTTTTTCGTTTTCACGATGTATTTGAGTCGACAATTGCTCATGTTGAAGGTCCATTCGAACTCAAATGAACACCTCGAGTCGATATGAAGTCAACTTTTTTTCGTTTTCACGATGTATTTGAGTCGACAATTGCTCTTGTTGAAGGTCCATTCGAACTCAAATAAACACCTCGAGTCGATATGAAGTCAACCTTTTTTCGTTTTCACGATCTATTTGAGTCGACAATTGCTCTTGTTGAAGGTCCATTCGAACTCAAATAAACACCTCGAGTCGATTTGAAGTCAACTTTTTTTTGTTTTCACGATGTATTTGAGTCGACAATTGCTCATGTTGAAGGTCCATTCGAACTCAAATAAACACCTCGAGTCGATATGAAGTCAACTTTTTTTCGTTTTCACGATGTATTTGAGTCGACAATTGCTCTTGTTGAAGGTCCATTCGAACTCAAATAAACACCTCGAGTCGATATGAAGTCAACTTTTTTTCGTTTTCACGATGTATTTGAGTCGACAATTGCTCATGTTGAAGGTCCATTCGAACTCAAATAAACACCTCGAGTCGATATGAAGTCAACTTTTTTTCGTTTTCACGATGTATTTGAGTCGACAATTGCTCTTGTTGAAGGTCCATTCGAACTCAAATAAACACCTCGAGTCGATATGAAGTCAACCTTTTTTCGTTTTCACGATCTATTTGAGTCGACAATTGCTCTTGTTGAAGGTCCATTCGAACTCAAATAATCACCTCGAGTCGATATGAAGTCAACTTTTTTTCGTTTTCACGATGTATTTGAGTCGACAATTGCTCATGTTGAAGGTCCATTCGAACTCAAATAAACACCTCGAGTCGATATGAAGTCAACTTTTTTTCGTTATCACGATGTATTTGAGTCGACAACTGCTCTTGTTGAAGGTCCATTCGAACTCAAATAAACACCTCGAGTCGATATGAAGTCAACTTTTTTTCGTTTTCACGATGTATTTGAGTCGACAATTGCTCTTCTTGAAGGTCCATTCGAACTCAAATAAACACCTCGAGTCGATATGAAGTCAACTTTTTTCTGTTTTCACGATGTATTTGAGTCGACAATTGCACATGTTGAAGGTCCATTCGAACTCAAATAAACACCTCGAGTCGATATGAAGTCAACTTTTTTCGTTATCACGATGTATTTGAGTCGACAACTGCTCTTGTTGAAGGTCCATTCGAACTCAAATAATCACCTCGAGTCGATATGAAGTCAACTTTTTTTCGTTTTCACGATGTATTTGAGTCGACAACTGCTCTTGTTGAAGGTCCATTCGAACTCAAATAAACACCTCGAGTCGATATGAAGTCAACTTTTTTTCGTTTTCACGATGTATTTGAGTCGACAATTGCTCTTCTTGAAGGTCCATTCGAACTCAAATAAACACCTCGAGTCGATATGAAGTCAACTTTTTTCTGTTTTCACGATGTATTTGAGTCGACAATTGCTCATGTTGAAGGTCCATTCGAACTCAAATAAACACCTCGAGTCGATATGAAGTCAACGTTTTTTCGTTTTCACGATGTATTTGAGTCGATTATTGCTCATGTTGAAGGTCCATTCGAACTCAAATAAACACCTCGAGTCGATATGAAGTCAACTTTTTTCGTTATCACGATGTATTTGAGTCGACAACTGCTCTTGTTGAAGGTCCATTCGAACTCAAATAATCACCTCGAGTCGATATGAAGTCAACTTTTTTTCGTTTTCACGATGTATTTGAGTCGACAATTGCTCATGTTGAAGGTCCATTCGAACTCAAATAAACACCTCGAGTCGATATGAAGTCAACTTTTTTTCGTTATCACGATGTATTTGAGTCGACAATTGCTCATGTTGAAGGTCCATTCGAACTCAAATAAACACCTCGAGTCGATATGAAGTCAACTTTTTTTCGTTTTCACGATGTATTTGAGTCGACAAGTGCTCTTGTTGAAGGTCCATTCGAACTCAAATAAACACCTCGAGTCGATATGAAGTCAACTTTTTTCTGTTTTCACGATGTATTTGAGTCGACAAGTGCTCTTGTTGAAGGTCCATTCGAACTCAAATAAACACCTCGAGTCGATATGAAGTCAACTTTTTTTCGTTTTCACGATGTATTTGAGTCGACAATTGCTCTTGTTGAAGGTCCATTCGAACTCAAATAAACACCTCGAGTCGATATGAAGTCAACTTTTTTTCGTTTTCACGATGTATTTGAGTCGACAATTGCTCTTGTTGAAGGTCCATTCGAACTCAAATGAACACCTCGAGTCGATATGAAGTCAACTTTTTTTCGTTTTCACGATGTATTTGAGTCGACAATTGCTCTTGTTGAAGGTCCATTCGAACTCAAATAAACACCTCGAGTCGATATGAAGTCAACTTTTTTTCGTTTTCACGATGTATTTGAGTCGACAATTGCTCTTGTTGAAGGTCCATTCGAACTCAAATAAACACCTCGAGTCGATATGAAGTCAACTTTTTTTCGTTTTCACGATGTATTTGAGTCGACAATTGCTCATGTTGAAGGTCCATTCGAACTCAAATAAACACCTCGAGTCGATATGAAGTCAACTTTTTTTCGTTTTCACGATGTATTTGAGTCGACAATTGCTCATGTTGAAGGTCCATTCGAACTCAAATAAACACCTCGAGTCGATATGAAGTCAACTTTTTTTCGTTTTCACGATGTATTTGAGTCGACAATTGCTCTTGTTGAAGGTCCATTCGAACTCAAATAAACACCTCGAGTCGATATGAAGTCAACTTTTTTCTGTTTTCACGATGTATTTGAGTCGACAATTGCTCTTGTTGAAGGTCCATTCGAACTCAAATAAACACCTCGAGTCGATATGAAGTCAACTTTTTTTCGTTTTCACGATGTATTTGAGTCGACAATTGCTCATGTTGAAGGTCCATTCGAACTCAAATAAACACCTCGAGTCGATATGAAGTCAACTTTTTTTCGTTTTCACGATGTATTTGAGTCGACAATTGCTCATGTTGAAGGTCCATTCGAACTCAAATAAACACCTCGAGTCGATATGAAGTCAACTTTTTTTCGTTTTCACGATGTATTTGAGTCGACAAGTGCTCTTGTTGAAGGTCCATTCGAACTCAAATAAACACCTCGAGTCGATATGAAGTCAACTTTTTTCTGTTTTCACGATGTATTTGAGTCGACAAGTGCTCTTGTTGAAGGTCCATTCGAACTCAAATAAACACCTCGAGTCGATATGAAGTCAACTTTTTTTCGTTTTCACGATGTATTTGAGTCGACAATTGCTCTTGTTGAAGGTCCATTCGAACTCAAATAAACACCTCGAGTCGATATGAAGTCAACTTTTTTTCGTTTTCACGATGTATTTGAGTCGACAATTGCTCTTGTTGAAGGTCCATTCGAACTCAAATGAACACCTCGAGTCGATATGAAGTCAACTTTTTTTCGTTTTCACGATGTATTTGAGTCGACAATTGCTCTTGTTGAAGGTCCATTCGAACTCAAATAAACACCTCGAGTCGATATGAAGTCAACTTTTTTTCGTTTTCACGATGTATTTGAGTCGACAATTGCTCATGTTGAAGGTCCATTCGAACTCAAATGAACACCTCGAGTCGATATGAAGTAAACTTTTTTTCGTTTTCACGATGTATTTGAGTCGACAATTGCTCTTGTTGAAGGTCCATTCGAACTCAAATAAACACCTCGAGTCGATATGAAGTCAACCTTTTTTCGTTTTCACGATCTATTTGAGTCGACAATTGCTCTTGTTGAAGGTCCATTCGAACTCAAATAAACACCTCGAGTCGATTTGAAGTCAACTTTTTTTTGTTTTCACGATGTATTTGAGTCGACAATTGCTCATGTTGAAGGTCCATTCGAACTCAAATAAACACCTCGAGTCGATATGAAGTCAACTTTTTTTCGTTTTCACGATGTATTTGAGTCGACAATTGCTCTTGTTGAAGGTCCATTCGAACTCAAATAAACACCTCGAGTCGATATGAAGTCAACTTTTTTTCGTTTTCACGATGTATTTGAGTCGACAATTGCTCATGTTGAAGGTCCATTCGAACTCAAATAAACACCTCGAGTCGATATGAAGTCAACTTTTTTTCGTTTTCACGATGTATTTGAGTCGACAATTGCTCTTGTTGAAGGTCCATTCGAACTCAAATAAACACCTCGAGTCGATATGAAGTCAACCTTTTTTCGTTTTCACGATCTATTTGAGTCGACAATTGCTCTTGTTGAAGGTCCATTCGAACTCAAATAAACACCTCGAGTCGATATGAAGTCAACTTTTTTTTGTTTTCACGATGTATTTGAGTCGACAATTGCTCATGTTGAAGGTCCATTCGAACTCAAATAAACACCTCGAGTCGATATGAAGTCAACTTTTTTTCGTTTTCACGATGTATTTGAGTCGACAATTGCTCTTGTTGAAGGTCCATTCGAACTCAAATAAACACCTCGAGTCGATATGAAGTCAACTTTTTTTCGTTTTCACGATGTATTTGAGTCGACAATTGCTCTTGTTGAAGGTCCATTCGAACTCAAATAAACACCTCGAGTCGATATGAAGTCAACTTTTTTCTGTTTTCAAGATGTATTTGAGTCGACAAGTGCTCTTGTTGAAGGTCCATTCGAACTCAAATAAACACCTCGAGTCGATATGAAGTCAACTTTTTTTCGTTTTCACGATGTATTTGAGTCGACAATTGCTCTTGTTGAAGGTCCATTCGAACTCAAATAAACACCTCGAGTCGATATGAAGTCAACTTTTTTTCGTTTTCACGATGTATTTGAGTCGACAATTGCTCTTGTTGAAGGTCCATTCGAACTCAAATGAACACCTCGAGTCGATATGAAGTCACCTTTTTTTCGTTTTCACGATGTATTTGAGTCGACAATTGCTCTTGTTGAAGGTCCATTCGAACTCAAATAAACACCTCGAGTCGATATAAAGTCAACTTTTTTTCGTTTTCACGATGTATTTGAGTCGACAATTGCTCATGTTGAAGGTCCATTCGAACTCAAATGAACACCTCGAGTCGATATGAAGTCAACTTTTTTTCGTTTTCACGATGTATTTGAGTCGACAATTGCTCTTGTTGAAGGTCCATTCGAACTCAAATAAACACCTCGAGTCGATATGAAGTCAACCTTTTTTCGTTTTCACGATCTATTTGAGTCGACAATTGCTCTTGTTGAAGGTCCATTCGAACTCAAATAAACACCTCGAGTCGATATGAAGTCAACTTTTTTTTGTTTTCACGATGTATTTGAGTCGACAATTGCTCATGTTGAAGGTCCATTCGAACTCAAATAAACACCTCGAGTCGATATGAAGTCAACTTTTTTTCGTTTTCACGATGTATTTGAGTCGACAATTGCTCTTGTTGAAGGTCCATTCGAACTCAAATAAACACCTCGAGTCGATATGAAGTCAACTTTTTTTCGTTTTCACGATGTATTTGAGTCGACAATTGCTCTTGTTGAAGGTCCATTCGAACTCAAATAAACACCTCGAGTCGATATGAAGTCAACTTTTTTTCGTTTTCACGATGTATTTGAGTCGACAATTGCTCTTCTTGAAGGTCCATTCGAACTGAAATAAACAGTTCGAGTCGATATGAAGTCAACTTTTTTTCGTTATCACGATGTATTTGAGTCGACAATTGCTCATGTTGAAGGTCCATTCGAACTCAAATAATCACCTCGAGTCGATATGAAGTCAACTTTTTTTCGTTTTCACGATGTATTTGAGTCGACAATTGCTCATGTTGAAGGTCCATTCGAACTCAAATAAACACCTCGAGTCGATATGAAGTCAACTTTTTTTCGTTATCACGATGTATTTGAGTCGACAACTGCTCTTGTTGAAGGTCCATTCGAACTCAAATAAACACCTCGAGTCGATATGAAGTCAACTTTTTTTCGTTTTCACGATGTATTTGAGTCGACAATTGCTCTTCTTGAAGGTCCATTCGAACTCAAATAAACACCTCGAGTCGATATGAAGTCAACTTTTTTCTGTTTTCACGATGTATTTGAGTCGACAATTGCACATGTTGAAGGTCCATTCGAACTCAAATAAACACCTCGAGTCGATATGAAGTCAACTTTTTTCGTTATCACGATGTATTTGAGTCGACAACTGCTCTTGTTGAAGGTCCATTCGAACTCAAATAATCACCTCGAGTCGATATGAAGTCAACTTTTTTTCGTTTTCACGATGTATTTGAGTCGACAACTGCTCTTGTTGAAGGTCCATTCGAACTCAAATAAACACCTCGAGTCGATATGAAGTCAACTTTTTTTCGTTTTCACGATGTATTTGAGTCGACAATTGCTCTTCTTGAAGGTCCATTCGAACTCAAATAAACACCTCGAGTCGATATGAAGTCAACTTTTTTCTGTTTTCACGATGTATTTGAGTCGACAATTGCTCATGTTGAAGGTCCATTCGAACTCAAATAAACACCTCGAGTCGATATGAAGTCAACGTTTTTTCGTTTTCACGATGTATTTGAGTCGATTATTGCTCATGTTGAAGGTCCATTCGAACTCAAATAAACACCTCGAGTCGATATGAAGTCAACTTTTTTCGTTATCACGATGTATTTGAGTCGACAACTGCTCTTGTTGAAGGTCCATTCGAACTCAAATAATCACCTCGAGTCGATATGAAGTCAACTTTTTTTCGTTTTCACGATGTATTTGAGTCGACAATTGCTCATGTTGAAGGTCCATTCGAACTCAAATAAACACCTCGAGTCGATATGAAGTCAACTTTTTTTCGTTATCACGATGTATTTGAGTCGACAATTGCTCATGTTGAAGGTCCATTCGAACTCAAATAAACACCTCGAGTCGATATGAAGTCAACTTTTTTTCGTTTTCACGATGTATTTGAGTCGACAAGTGCTCTTGTTGAAGGTCCATTCGAACTCAAATAAACACCTCGAGTCGATATGAAGTCAACTTTTTTCTGTTTTCACGATGTATTTGAGTCGACAAGTGCTCTTGTTGAAGGTCCATTCGAACTCAAATAAACACCTCGAGTCGATATGAAGTCAACTTTTTTTCGTTTTCACGATGTATTTGAGTCGACAATTGCTCTTGTTGAAGGTCCATTCGAACTCAAATAAACACCTCGAGTCGATATGAAGTCAACTTTTTTTCGTTTTCACAATGTATTTGAGTCGACAATTGCTCTTGTTGAAGGTCCATTCGAACTCAAATGAACACCTCGAGTCGATATGAAGTCAACTTTTTTTCGTTTTCACGATGTATTTGAGTCGACAATTGCTCTTGTTGAAGGTCCATTCGAACTCAAATAAACACCTCGAGTCGATATGAAGTCAACTTTTTTTCGTTTTCACGATGTATTTGAGTCGACAATTGCTCTTGTTGAAGGTCCATTCGAACTCAAATAAACACTTCGAGTCGATATGAAGTCAACTTTTTTTCGTTTTCACGATGTATTTGAGTCGACAATTGCTCATGTTGAAGGTCCATTCGAACTCAAATAAACACCTCGAGTCGATATGAAGTCAACTTTTTTTCGTTTTCACGATGTATTTGAGTCGACAATTGCTCTTGTTGAAGGTCCATTCGAACTCAAATAAACACCTCGAGTCGATATGAAGTCAACTTTTTTTCGTTTTCACGATTTATTTGAGTCGACAATTGCTCTTCTTGAAGGTCCATTCGAACTCAAATAAACACCTCGAGTCGATATGAAGTCAACTTTTTTTCGTTTTCACGATGTATTTGAGTCGACAATTGCTCTTGTTGAAGGTCCATTCGAACTCAAATAAACACCTCGAGTCGATATGAAGTCAACTTTTTTTCGTTTTCACGATGTATTTGAGTCGACAATTGCTCTTGTTGAAGGTCCATTCGAACTCAAATAAACACCTCGAGTCGATATGAAGTCAACTTTTTTTCGTTTTCACGATGTATTTGAGTCGACAATTGCTCTTGTTGAAGGTCCATTCGAACTCAAATAAACACCTTGAGTCGATATGAAGTCAACTTTTTTTCGTTATCACGATGTATTTGAGTCGACAATTGCTCATGTTGAAGGTCCATTCGAATTCAAATGAACACCTCAAGTCGATATGATGTCAACTTTTTTTCGTTTTCACGATGTATTTGAGTCGACAATTGCTCTTGTTGACGGTCCATTCGAACTCAAATAAAAACCTCGAGTCGATATGAAGTCAACTTTTTTCTCTTTTCACGATGTATTTGAGTCGACAATTGCTCATGTTGAAGGTCCATTCGAACTCAAATAAACACCTCGAGTCGATATGAAGTCAACTTTTTTTCGTTTTCACGATGTATTTGAGTCGACAATTGCTCTTGTTGAAGGTCCATTCGAACTCAAATAAACACCTCGAGTCGATATGAAGTCAACGTTTTTTCGTTTTCACGATGTATTTGAGTCGATTATTGCTCATGTTGAAGGTCCATTCGAACTCAAATAAACACCTCGAGTCGATATGAAGTCAACTTTTTTCGTTATCACGATGTATTTGAGTCGACAACTGCTCTTGTTGAAGGTCCATTCGAACTCAAATAATCACCTCGAGTCGATATGAAGTCAACTTTTTTTCGTTTTCACGATGTATTTGAGTCGACAATCGCTCATGTTGAAGGTCCATTCGAACTCAAATTAACACCTCGAGTCGATATGAAGTCAACTTTTTTTCGTTTTCACGATGTATTTGAGTCGACAATTGCTCTTGTTGAAGGTCCATTCGAACTCAAATAAACACCTCGAGTCGATATGAAGTCAACTTTTTTTCGTTTTCACGATGTATTTGAGTCGATTATTGCTCATGTTGAAGGTCCATTCGAACTCAAATTAACACCTCGAGTCGATATGAAGTCAACTTTTTTTCGTTTTCACGATGTATTTGAGTCGACAATTGCTCTTGTTGAAGGTCCATTCGAACTCAAATAAACACCTCGAGTCGATACGAAGTCAACTTTTTTTCGTTTTCACGATGTATTTGAGTCGACAATTGCTCTTGTTGAAGGTCCATTCGAACTCAAATAAACACCTCGAGTCGATATGAAGTCAACTTTTTTTCGTTTTCACGATGTATTTGAGTCGACAATTGCTCATGTTGAAGGTCCATTCGAACTCAAATAAACACCTCGAGTCGATATGAAGTCAACTTTTTTTCGTTTTCACGATGTATTTGAGTCGACAATTGCTCATGTTGAAGGTCCATTCGAACTCAAATAAACACCTCGAGTCGATATGAAGTCAACTTTTTTTCGTTTTCACGATGTATTTGAGTCGACAATTGCTCTTGTTGAAGGTCCATTCGAACTCAAATAAACACCTCGAGTCGATATGAAGTCAACTTTTTTCTGTTTTCACGATGTATTTGAGTCGACAATTGCTCTTGTTGAAGGTCCATTCGAACTCAAATAAACACCTCGAGTCGATATGAAGTCAACTTTTTTTCGTTTTCACGATTTATTTGAGTCGACAATTGCTCTTCTTGAAGGTCCATTCGAACTCAAATAAACACCTCGAGTCGATATGAAGTCAACTTTTTTTCGTTTTCACGATGTATTTGAGTCGACAATTGCTCTTGTTGAAGGTCCATTCGAACTCAAATAAACACCTCGAGTCGATATGAAGTCAACTTTTTTTCGTTTTCACGATGTATTTGAGTCGACAATTGCTCTTGTTGAAGGTCCATTCGAACTCAAATAAACACCTCGAGTCGATATGAAGTCAACTTTTTTTCGTTATCACGATGTATTTGAGTCGACAATTGCTCTTGTTGAAGGTCCATTCGAACTCAAATAAACACCTCGAGTCGATATGAAGTCAACGTTTTTTCGTTTTCACGATGTATTTGAGTCGATTATTGCTCATGTTGAAGGTCCATTCGAACTCAAATAAACACCTCGAGTCGATATGAAGTCAACTTTTTTCGTTATCACGATGTATTTGAGTCGACAACTGCTCTTGTTGAAGGTCCATTCGAACTCAAATAATCACCTCGAGTCGATATGAAGTCAACTTTTTTTCGTTTTCACGATGTATTTGAGTCGACAATCGCTCATGTTGAAGGTCCATTCGAACTCAAATAAACACCTCGAGCCGATATGAAGTCCACTTTTTTTCGTTATCACGATGTATTTGAGTCGACAACTGCTCTTGTTGAAGGTCCATTCGAACTCAAATAAACACCTCGAGTCGATATGAAGTCAACTTTTTTCTGTTTTCACGATGTATTTGAGTCGACAATTGCTCATGTTGAAGGTCCATTCGAACTCAAATAAACACCTCGAGTCGATATGAAGTCAACTTTTTTTCGTTTTCACGATGTATTTGAGTCGACAATTGCTCTTGTTGAAGGTCCATTCGAACTCAAATAAACACCTCGAGTCGATATGAAGTCAACTTTTTTTCGTTTTCACGATGTATTTGAGTCGACAATTGCTCATGTTGAAGGTCCATTCGAACTCAAATCAACACCTCGAGTCGATATGAAGTCAACTTTTTTTCGTTTTCACGATGTATTTGAGTCGACAATTGCTCTTGTTGAAGGTCCATTCGAACTCGAATAAACACCTATTATGTTGAAAAAAGTTGAAAAATTATTAGCGTCTACTACTATTTTTTTAAGCGATTGTGCAACGGTTACTAAATTTGGCGAAAAGCTACTAACAATGTTAAGAACTTGTCCTAGTATTATTCTGCCGTCTTAAGATAAAGTCCCCTATTGACCATTTTGGTGTTTTTGGAGTTGGGCACATGACACAACGTATTATGTTTGGGTGATTTTTCTACAAAGTGTCATATTTAGCAACATATTTTCATATTTCTGCATATTTTAAGATAATTTTGAAACAACCAATTCATAATTCGTTGATAACATAAATTAGATTATGAGATGTAACTCTGAACAACATGAAATTTCTTTATAATCTCTTCGAATGTCACCCCAACTTGTAAATCCCTGTAAAATAAATGCTAATATAATTTTACTACAATAGGAATTAATTCCTACTCCCCCACTTAGCAGGGAGCTGCGTTCCAAAAAGTGGGGTATTTCCACCATTCTTCATTAGGTTTCTGTCCTTTGTCTATTTGAAGGAATAAATTTATATTCTTTCCATTTCACAATGTTTCTGGTCTTACAACAGGTTGACGGGATCACAAGTGGTTTGAGGTGAACGTTGAAGTGACCGTTCCATGCTGCATGAATCATGGAATCTCCAGGCCCTACAAGTGACGTACCACCCAAATTGACAGGTAAGAACTCAGCTTTAATAAATTAAAATCGTAGAGTCAGTTGTCAGTCTCTTAAATGCTAGTCTCGATTAGCTGGAAGGTGATGTTTGATAAGTTGATTTAATAGCTACGATTTCAAATCCAAAAGCACAAGGAAGGTGCTGATTTCTGATGAAATCGTTGCGATATCTTATTCCGTTCTCAAACTAGAGCACTTTGAAAATGAAGAAACGTGGTTGTTACTTGAGATGTTCTTCACTGTTCATCTGCTCTAATCAGATAACGGTATGGGATATCGCCATTCTGACTTCACCTTCGTGTTTAGCGTTGAAAAATCTATAAACTGAGGTGTCAGTCGGCAAACAGGAGTCAAAATTTGTTATAAAATGGAGACATTTTACATAAAACCAGTTATTTCTTCGAAAATTTGCTCTTATAGCCATGCTGCATGACTGGATTTTTCATAATCGACCTTGATTTTAAAAATTGTAAAAATTACTTAATTGAAAGTTTTAATTCGTTCGTTCGGATCCAGAATTTTTCATCTTTTCCCCTTCTATGGCCCGGTCCAAAATGTAGCATGTATAGTGGTGTATTATTATTTCGGTCAATCGTGTCAAAAATGTATAAAATAATTTTATGGGGTAGTAGTAGTGGTTTATCACAAGTGCTATCGCAAGTAAAGGATAGGTTACTCTTGCTATCTACGATATTCTCTAAATCATACGTTTTATTAAATGCATGTGTAGCAATGAGGCTACACAGCTGTTAATAAGTCAATATAATGACGAAGAAGTTGATGGTAAACACGTTTTTTGGGGTCTCCTTGCAAAATGTTGGATAGCACATGTGGCTTCTTAAGTGACGATATCTATAATTAACTGCTACCTATTGTTTTTCAGGTGTGATTTTTACAGGCGATTCGTTTGGAACCTCCGCCAATGATGTCGAGCCCACAACGTCCGGATGTCAAACTGGTGATCGTAGTAAGTTCCTTAAGGTCCTTTGTCTGTGGGCGTTATAAATTTGGGCTTTGCCAGAAATAGGTTTCACACATGTTCATTCCAAGTTAAGGTTATGTTTGGAGGTGGAATTGATTTGAGTTGGTAGAATTGATGGTACGTTGTTATTTTCAGGTCATTTGAAGAGGAAAAGTAGTGAAGGGGTGAGACGATTGGTAGAGCTTGAGTTACCGAATCGTGAAGAGGACCGTGTCAGTGATGAAGAGGATTCTTGGGAGGAGGATGATGGAGACGAAATATCAGAGTTACTTCTGGCAAACGGGATGCCTCAAGATGATTACACCGAAGCGACGGGTAACGTTGACGATATTCTAAACATCTTAGGAGTCCAAGACTCACCTCCTCCTCAGAAGAAACGCGGTCGTAAAAGGGCTACGGATGACGGAGAGAACGGATGTTCGGATCGTAGCGTTTTACTCGACACCGATCAAATCGAAGGCGCTAACGGATTTCTGTGGGATACCGTTCCTCATCGCAGGGATTCGTTGTTCCAAGAAAACAGCAGAAGTTTCGATCCCGGGCCGACGAGCGAAGCTCTCAACGTCACTGATCCGCTCGAATGTTTCAAACTGTTCATCACTGATCAAATGATGGACGACATTATCAGCGCGACGAACGGTTTCATCGACGAGGAAACCAACAAACAGACGAGGCGGAGTCGTGACTGTCACTTCCAACCTGTCGCTTCTGAAGAGTTTTCCGCGTTGCTCGGCCTGTTGATTCTTTCAGGAGCTTTGCAAAATAATCGTCTTCGAACCGAACTGCTTTTTGACTCCACGTTTTCCGGAGATCATTTCCGAGCTACGATGCCTTGCTCAAGATTCAACATCCTCCTCAACGTCCTCGCCTTTGAAAATAGCGCTGTAATCAAACGAAATACCCAAGATAAATTCACTCCCATATCGAAATTGTGGAATTCATTCCTCAGAAACTGCAGTAAACACTACGTTCCCAGTTCGCATGTAACTATCGGGAAACAAATCGTTCCTTTTCGAGGTCACGGTTGTCCGTTTATCGTTACGACGCACTCTCCAGTACGACACGGCATACAGTTTTACCTCATGGTCGATAATTCTTCAAAGTACTTGGTCAACGCGTCTGTTTACTTGGGTAGATCGTCATTGCCTAAGGACTGCACCGTTGAAAATTTTGCGGTCGATTGTCTGGTCGATCCAATCAGGGATTCTGGCAGAAATATTACAATGGACGAGTGGTTTACGAGTATCTCACTGGCAGAGGAGCTACTGAGTGCTAAACTCACGATGATTGGGCAGATCAAGACCACTAAGAAGGAGTTGCCTGAATTTTTCAGCGATTTTAAGTACAAACACAGGAAGTCGGGTTCGAGTATTTTTCTCCATGCGGGGAATGTGACGGCAGTGTCCTATAAACCTTGTAACAATACGGGAGTGGTGAGTTTGATTTCGACCTGCCATGACGGTATGGCGTTGGTGAATAGTTCGGGAAAGCCGCAGATAGTTTTGGATTACGAAGCGACTCGTGGAGCTGTCGAGGCGTTTGAGAGCAACTGCAGTAAAATGACGACGAACCGCAAAACACACCGTTGGCCGCTAGCTGTGTTCTACCACATGATCGACATGGCAATACAAAACTCCTACATCATGTACTACCACAACTTCTCAAACAACCCAGAAGACCCCAAAACTAAAGTTCTCTCCAAAATGAACTTCGCTCTGAGCCTTGTACGACAATTGTGTTCCCCTTGGATGCGAGCGAGGCTCCATACGGCGATCCCGTCGGCCCTCCGGTCGATCATCTGTCACTGCCTCGGGATCAACACCGCGAAAGACCACAAGTCTGACGATTCGTACGAAATTATCGAACCCTTCGTCGCCAACTCCTGCAAACCCCTGGGGTTCACCTTCGACAAAGACCAACTCGTTTTGGACGACAAGAGCCGGCAGCAGTGTTCATTCTGTCCCTCCAAAGCCAGAAGGAAAACAAGGTGGTTGTGCGGCATCTGTCGCAAAACCATCTGCATCGAGCACAGTCGTCGCATGTGCGTTCCCTGCTGGGGCAAAATTAAAAGGCGTTCCGCAGAAACCCCCGTTAATATGTGACTTTTTGTTATTGTTTGGTCCATATCCTCCTTGGCTTGTTGACCGTTATGTATTTGGAGGGTTGTAGGAAGTTTGGTGTAAAAAGAAAGAGAATGATTTCCAAGCTTTCGGCTTAAATAAGCCATCTTCAGGGTAAGTTGTTGGTAGGTATTTTGTCCTCGACCCAGTCTCTACCTCTTTCAGTTCACCACTCAGAACTGAAAGAGGTAGAGACTAGGTCGAGGAGAAAATACCTACCATCAACTTATTAAAGCCGAAAGCTTGGAAATCATTCTCTCTCTTTTTACACCAAACCTCCTACAACCCTCCAAATAAATAACGTTAATTTGTGTTAAATTGGTTTCTCTTGTTCCTCGTTTTTATAACATGATAAATACAATCATGGACATTGTACCGCTGCATGACTCTTGAATTATGACAAGCAAATCGTGAAATGTGGACAGATGATTATCCGTAGATTAAGAAGATGATTAACCGAAGATAATGAACCGTTAAGCAATTCCAGCTTGTTAGCGTTACCCAGGAAACACCACGTGGAGGTTGGCTGATGTTTCCCTACAGTCACCGAATTTGGTGACGAGTGTTTAGCCTACAGAATGTAAGGATCCAGTAAGAAATTATTTCTCTTCAATTGGGCCCAGAGTGAATGTATATGAGTTGGCGCCTTCGTGACCCTTGAGCTTCAGTAGGGAGAGGCGAAAAACCGCGAAATCTTCAGACTTTTTTTTTTTCAGTTTTTCGGTTGTAACTCGAAAACGGGTGCGTTTTGGTACATGATCACTCCAAGATAAATTAAAGAGCATACAATTCTGCGTCGATGCACCCCATATAACTTAAATTCGGTCCAACAATTTCTGATTTATGGACGTTTGAACATGGGTAGGTACGTAGCGATTTTAACATATTATGCTAAAAACTTGATTTTCACTCGCCGATTTCGTCAACACCACATTGGACGTATGGTAGAGTACCTCACATTGGACGCATGGTAGAGTGCAATCGACGCAGAATTTGATGCTCTTTAATTTATCTCGGAGTGGTCATGTATAAAAAAATCATCCGTTTTCGAGTTACAACCGAAAAACTGAAAAAAAGATTTCGTGGTTTTTCGCCACTCCCTTCTGAAGCTCAAGGGTCTCGAAGGCGTATACTTATATACATTCATTCTAGGCCCAATTGAAGAGATTAAAACGTTTTCCAGCTTTCCGGAAATTATTTCTTATTGGGCCACTTTTTGTCCGTTCATTCAGCGGGCTAGTTGTCAAAATTCTTATATTCAAATGGTCTGATAGTTTTAATAAAACGAGTTCTTATGTTATCGAGCTGTTGTTTCTTATATCTTATTACCCCGGGCTGTAGAGCTATATACCGTTTTCTTGCCCAGGGCAGTGTGAATGCTGCTTCAAAACTGGAATTCAGACTGAATTTGAGTAAACATGATGGTCAACAAACACTACGAATACTCGAGGTGAAAATCAAATTCTTCTTCTTCTATAAATTGAGGCAGCATTCACACAGCCCTGGGCAAGAAAACGATTCGTTTTAGTTTATAATGAACTAAAACTGCCTGTTTAACAGTAATACGTAGGGTTCAATAAGAACAATATCGAATGCTCTTATGAATACTTACAGTTAAACCATGAACCCCATTCAGGAGAGTACAGTAAAACTAATAATTTATGTTGTGCTGTAGACAATACTGGGAAGAAATTGGCAATAAAATATAAAACGTTAGATTTACCTAATAGTACCTCATAAAGTTTTCTTTTATGTTGAGTCCAAATAACCTGGTACCTACTCTTAGAAACGTCTGAACGAATCAAATGCAGTTTCTGGGTTAACGAATGTATTTCTTGAACCCGCCCTTAGTCTATTTATGTAGCTCACGTTGGGAATTGTATATTTTGTGTAAAATAACATTGTTAATGTAAACTTTGGTCAAGTGTAAATAACTAAATACTTAGTTTTTTGATAAAACTTTTTTTATTCTCCCCAAAGCCTATTAAGGGTGAAGTTGCAACATGACATACCTAACTTATGTTTCGGCCAAATGGTGTTAGAGAGCCGTTCTGTACAGCGGATTTCTCCCCAAATCGATTAGCGATGTTAGTTTTAGCGTTTTCTCGCCAAAAAAACAAAAGCAACGATTTGTAGCAATACTGTGTATCTCAAACGTGGTATCAACATGAGACATCTCAGCTGTTTCGTATAGTGAACAACCTGATGCAGCGTCTCACAAAAACGAGAAATAAGTATTTTGTGTCTCCTGTTACAAAAAGGGGAAATGCTATAGTTGACACAAGTGATGGCTATCCATAATACCTATTGTCATATTGTTGACTGATATTGTTGACTAGTGGGTAACTATTACAAAAATAAATATTAAAAAAACCTGCAGGAGGCCCCTGTCGCCAAATCCTACACTTACTGTTACAAAAAGGGGAAATGCTATAGTTGACACAAGTGATGGCTATCCATAATACCTATTGTCATATTGTTGACTAGTGGGTAACTATTACAAAAATAAATATTAAAAAAACCTGCAGGAGGCCCCTGTCGCCAAATCCTACACTTACTTGGAAGTGAAATTTGCTACATCTGGGTCCACTACTTTGTCCTTGAAAGAATAATAATTCAATAAATCCAGGAAATGAACAGGAGTCGTTAGAAGTAAGTAAATACACTTGGACTAAAACTCCCAATAGCATTGAATTTTACGTCAAGAACATTGGACAAGGCGGAGCAGCGCTATTCAGTAATAGATCCAAAGGCGTTGGGCATTATCCATGCTGTAACGAAATTTGAACGGTATTTGTATGGTCCGAGGTTCATACTAAGAACAGATCACAAACCACTGACACACTTGTTTGGTGAAAACTTGGAACTACCTAAGGTGGCTTCATGTCGGATTACTTAGTAGACTAATGGAATTCGATTATTGCATTGAATAATTCCTTGTTATTTTGTTCAATGTTTCATATTCTTCTTTTCAAAAGCGTTCTTGATACCCCTATGTCTTTCAACTTTGTTTGTGCTATGTTCCTTCCGTGTGAATTATTCATTCCTGGCAAAGACGATAGCAGACAATACCCAGCAGATGGTCTATCACGATTACCGATAACGTGGAAAATGTGGAGGACAAAAAAGAATACGGAAGGAAGATAGCACAAACAAAGTTGAAAGACAGGGGTATAAAAAAAAAACTTTTGAAAAGAAGAACAGAAGAATATGAAACGTTGAACAAAATAACAAGGTATCTGCAGCAGGGATGGCCAGCAAAAGAGGATTTGGCTAAAGAGTTGTGGACGTTCAATAAGAAGAAAGAAGAATTGTCATATGAAGACATAATATGTCTTATATGAGGGGTTCTACTTTGGAAGGGTAGAATAGTGATTCCTGCGTCCCTACAACAAGATGTTCTACATATATTACACGAAGGACATACAGTTGTCTCAGCAATGTGGTCAATAGCCAGAATGCACCTCTGGTGGCCAGCACTTGACAAGGAAATCGAAATATTTTTTAAGACATGTAAACTGTGCCAGGAAAACATGCCCTGGGATTAGGAATCACCCTTATATTCCTGGAATGTACCAACCGAGCCATGAGTCATTTAACCAGAACTGGTTAATCCTGGTGGATGCTATGTCAAAATGGCTGGAAATTGTCCCCATGAAGCAGATAAAGACCGAAAAAACAGTGGGAATGTTAGCAGATATTTATGCTCGGTTTGGACTACCTAAAGTCATTGTCTCGGACAACGGGCCACATTGGACCTCGGACAACTTCAAGGAGTTTTGCAAACATATCCCTCAACAACAAGTCTCTCTTAGTACTTACACACGTTAGTCTTATACAAATGTTCAAAAAAAGTATGACCATATTGAATATGAATGCAGACCACTTGCAATGACTGTGCCCTAACGAAAAATTAAAAATGACCTCGTTTTAGTCTCTCCAGTACAATGTGACAATCTGGAGTTGTCCAATTGTGGTTCTAAAGGACACAGGTGTAAAGTAGGAAATTATTACTACAAATAATAAGGGGTTGGACACAATCCAATAAATCACCAAGGTTTAACGAATTAATTAATTAAATTTATTTATCAGTCAAAAGTTTATTAAATAAACTTAGTAAATACAAAAATATTTAAACATATGGGTTTGAATTGGATGAAATCTGGAATACGAGATAAATTAAAATAATCAGTCAGTTAATGTGAACATATCATTTGACTACATGACTAAGTAAACAAACAACAGGTTTCTGGAAATCAAAACATTAAAAAATTTTGGAACACTTAAAAAACGAGAAAGCTGGGAAAATGTCAAAACTGGTTCTTAACCAATTATACGAGACGATGTACCCAATTGGGAACGTTGGCAAGTAAACGTTTAACAGGTATCAACTTGCTATCTCAGTTGAAACTAGGTAAACGTGTTAGGGTTCTTCTAGTCCCCTAAATCAGAGAGGAATTCGATGGCGTACCATTTGCGCCTCATTTCATACCTTACAACTTGGCGGCCTTACAAATTAGGTTATTAGTGGAAGAAAAAATACGACTTTCCAGTGAGTGAAGGAGATAGATATTGACTTTTTTGAATTTAGGCCTATGAACAAATTGAGTTTGAAAGTGAGGTGAGTTTAAAAAGGTTAAGATTCCAAAAAGTGAAAACCCGAGGTAAAGGCTTTAGATATTGTTTAGATTGTAAAATTGTGAATATTGTAAAATTGTTTAGATGTTGCCAAGCTCGATGCATGAGAGAAAGAAGGGTAACAATCCAAACGACGTTTACAGCAGTTGGATTGTTACCCTTCGTTCGCTCATCCATCGAGCTTGACAATATCTAATTAGTGTCGCCTTTACCTCGGTTATTCAATTTTTGGACTTAACCTTTTATAAACGCAGCCATTCAATTGATACAGAGATAAAAATCTTTCAACAATCTGAAGTTTTGTATTAACCATTGGATACAATAATTGTTATTGTTATTGAATGGTTGAAAATGTCACACGGTTTCTATGTATTAGGAGAGAGAGTGACTCAAATACGTTTCGCTGTTTGTCCGGATCCACTCATAAATTTCTTCGCCTTTTCATACGGCGGTACCACCAGTAGAAGAGGATGACCTCCTCATCACTCGATGAACTTGAAGACGCCACTTGACTCGCCCCATTTGAAAGAAACCTTCGACTCTGTGACGTACTTTCCGAGTCACTGTCTGAAGAAATGGTGCTCTCACTCTCCTCCGCAGGGATGACGTCGGGTACGTCGGATTCCTGCTTGACACTGCTCCCTGTAAAAGAAATATTCTAAATGAACTTCCGACAGGCGACTCCATTCGAAAACCTTAGCCAACAAGGTGTATTGAAAATTAACATTCATGCAGCATGGCTATAAGACCGAATTTTCGAAGAAATAACCGGTTTTATGTATTTTTCTGGTTTTATAACCAATTTTGTATCCATTTTTTGCCAACTAACACCTCAGTTTACAGATATTTCAACGCTGAACACGACGGTGAAGTCAGAATCGCGATATCTCATTCCGTTATATACAGGGTGTTTCATTTTTTGACAGTCACAGGCCAGGAATCGATTCAACAGCTAATTTCAGGTCAAAAATGTCCTGTAGCAATTTTTTTCAACAGTTAAATGTAGCAGTTTTTAACAGTTTTTCAATTTTAAGATTTTTTTCGTGTTTTCGGCTTCATCACACTAAAATGAACATAACTCCCTCAACTTACATGAAAATTCAAATCTAATTACGCCGTTGGTAAGAAAACAAAATTTCCTATCCCTCTGATGAAAAACAAAATGTTTTTGATCCACAAAAACGGGTGAACAATCAACTTTAAAAGGAAAATTGGTCAAATCGTAGAAATTTCCACTTTTTTCAAACGCTCATAGACCCATATAATCCGGCACGATAATTTTAGCTTGTAGTCCTATAACTTGTGCCCAAATATCAGCTTTCCAATGGTATAAGCAAAAAAATGTTGCAATTTTGAGGGAGAAAATCACGTTTGAATAAAGAAAAACGTGGTTTTTCAGAGGAAAATCACTGATTGACTCGTCAGGTAAAAATTAGTTTGAAATCGGATTTCATGTTATTCTTCTAGTAAAATCCTTTTCATTATCAAAATTCTTATTGTAGGTGTTCAACATGTCCGTTTCTCATAGAACTGTGACCCGCTCTATCAATGAGCGATGCAAGTTTGTGCACGACATGAAAAAGAAAATTAAGGGAGTTATGGCCATTTCAGTGCGATAAAGTCGAAAACACGAAGAAAATCTTAAAATTGAAAAACAAACTCCATTTTTAGTAAAAAAACAATTGCAGGACATTTTCGACCAGAATCGATTCCTAGGCCATGACCGTCACGAAATGAAACACCCTGTATAATATAATATATTATATAATATATTATATTATATGATATATTATATGATTTTTGGTGTTTTTGGCAGTGAATTCAGGAAGATCTGAAATGAATTCTGGTATGAAATCATTTCGGAAATTCGAGTTTTAACAATTTTGGACCGAGAACAATTTATTTGAAAATTTGCTAAAAAAAGTGAACTTAGCTGTTGTCTAAAAGTTGTCGATTAATCGACACCGTCGCGACGACCTCGATATTTAGTAGCTACGTTTGCGCGGTGGCATTTCGGTAAATTAATAAATTGTCAACAGATACTACAGACAGCTCAAAGCCCCAGTGGCCACATTTTGTTTTCAACCCCAAGTGAAGATTCTACATTTTGGTTGATATTGATTTTCAAGGCAGCGGTTTTTGATTTACTGAACAGATTTTCTGTAAGTTGAGATATTCAACTTACAGGAAGAAGTGCTCGGTCTGGACGCTTCGTTTTCTGTGAAGACGACTGGTTCTGTTTTGATTTCGCTTACTTCAACAGGAAACTCCTCTGAAAAAAAAAAAAAAAACATTGAATTTTTCATTTACATTACAGTTGAGTCTTAACGAAAAAAAAGTCGATACGATTAAAAATAAAGTTGAACAATTCCAAAATTGGCTTCTTTTGAAAATGTTCAATATTTAATACATCTGCTTCGTTCAAAGTCCTCTATGCCCGTCCATTTGACGTCTGTGTCTACAACATCCTCCCTCAAAGCGTCACTACTGCTCGCTGCGAAGTTCGAAGGCCATGCGCTGTCTTCTCTTGCCTTCTGGCGGCGCACAGTGGTCGGAAAACCCATTTTATGTGAGCGAATTTTTCTGAATACGGATTCTTTTAGGCAATTTTTTGCTGAACAAAAAATTTCTATAAACATGAGGTCTAAAATCGACCCCATAATATTCATCCATAATGTATCAATGAGAATTTCATTAAAAGGTGCCCCTTGTTGGCAATGTAAGTGGTAGATGCAAACCAATGTTATTGCTGTTGCAAATAATGCAAAATCTATTAAAAATGAAGGATTTTACCCTGTGAAGACGGGTCTTCCGTTATCGAGCTCCCTCCAGCTGTGGCACCTCCGGAAGCAGAACCGCCGCTACTCAGCCTGATCCTCTTGGCGGAACCTTTGGCTCTGACCCGGATTCCAAAGAAATGGTCCTTAAAGCTGCCCCTAGAAACGACAATGACAAATATAAGTTCGAGGAACGTGTGGCAATTTTCAGGAAGGGGCCACAGCTTCCACAATCGAGTAGTTTTAGAACCAAAGATCCTTTTCGTTAAAGTCCCACATCAATATGTTTACAGTAATCCATTTCAAATCAAATTTTTAGACTAATAAGGAAATACTGCACATCTTACCTTGAGCCCAGTCTCTTTGTGCGCAGACCGGGAAACACGGTTCGTATAAGTTTGCCAAACAAAGTAGCATTGACAGGATCCAACTTGTTATCGTAACAATGGCGGAGGTAGTGGTTGTAAAGTGTGGAGCGGAGTAACGGCTCGCCTTCCGCTTCCTCGAAGTTCTCAACCAGCCAATGCACCAAGTCCTGGTGAATTACTCGTAGTACACGGTTGAGATCAGACTTCAAAGTATTAAAGAGAAATTTTACTAGTATTAATGTTTCTCGATTGAAATAATTCCAGTTACTGAATCATCAATTAGTGTGCATCAGTTGATGGTACGTTTCATTATGTAAAATGGTTTTGTATACTTACAGTGGTGAGTAAAACTGTAGTGGCATGGGTAGTTTTGGGAGCCTCTTCCAGGGGTGAGGAATCCGGTTGAGCAGTGGTGCTAGGCGCGAGGTTGGTAACGTCCTTCAAAAACAACCAAAGGTTCACCAAGTGGTTTTCATTATCCCGAAAAATTGAAAGGGAATATTGAGGGGGAATACGGATCAGGGTTGTGAAACGAGGTAGGAAGAGGAGAAAAAAGAAAAAAACAGAAATGTTAGTTGTTGATGGAATAATGGCTCAATTAGGCAAAATTATAATTGATTCGATGATTTTTGAAACAACCTATACGCCACGTTGGTAAATGGCGTAAAGGTTGTTTCAAAAATCATCGATTGAATTGAATTACAATTTTGTGATAGATTAGCATCACCTTTCCAAGAGAAATGTATGAATCGCTGAAAATACTAGGTTTGTTCGGACAGACAGTCCTGGACCGTTCCTTTAGCGAATTGGACAGCCCCAGAACTGATCCTGGATAGAGACTTGGCTGTTCCAACAGACAGTCCGGGACCGTCCAGGATTTGTTCTAACAGTCCTGGATTATTTTAGAGGACTGTTGATCCTGCACATGTGCCCTCGATACTTTCTACCACAGAAAACCCTACTATACTACGTTCACAGAAAACCCTACTATACTACGTAGACTACGTTATCTTTCTACCTTATCCATGGAAGGTCTTATCAAAACAGCTTTTCGTACTCATTTTGTACTTGAATTTGAATTTCTACTGAATTTGTGAATTTTGTACTGGATTATTTGTGGCTTAATTGTGTGTAGCTATTTAATTTAACTGATAATTAGAGTATACAAGCGACGAAATATAAGGAGAAAATTTTGAGAAAAGCAAGAAATTATGGAAAACAAATGAGAAAAGCGGAAGGTTAGCTTCAGGTTATCCGGTCGGTACTATCTGTAGTGGTTCTTGGGAAGGGAAAACACACGAACTCACAGTAATACTCGATATTGTAATAACGATAACTTGTATGAACACAATAGAACATAACGTAACGAGTTATATCAGGTAGTATGATAATGAAAAACTGATAAAAGGTGGATCATATATCATGGCACAAGATGGAGTAGACAATGACATGGAGTCGAGGTTGGAGCCTCCTCATCCATGGAGGGTATAACAGTCTCCCACGCTTTATATGGATTCGTCAGAGGGACGTCTAGGGACCACATAGTCCTTGAGGTACTGTGGTGCTCGTGTAGGCCTGGTAGAGCGACGCAGTGGTTGTCCCTGTGGACAAAGTTGGATGTCCTGAGGTGCTTGTGTCCCGCTGGGTGTTGTTTGAGATGCCTGGTGGGATGTAGGCTGTGCCACAGTGTCTTCACTGGTAACTTCACTTGCTGATGGTTCAATTGGACTTCCAGTAGGTACATTAACTAACTCTGCAGTGGTTGTGGGTGCTTCAACTGACAGATCTGGAGCAAATGATATTCTCTTCTTTGGAACATCAGTCTTCCTCAACTGGTCGACATGACGCTTGAAGATATATCCATTGTCAAGTTTCACCTGGTAATGGAGTTGTCCAAATTTCTTTATAACCATGCCAAGTTTCCAGTTTTCCTTATTGTTGGCATAGTACCGAGCTGTAACACGGTCTCCCACGCCTAATTGCCTTGCTTGGCATGGAGGGTCTGGTGTTCTGGAGAAGTTTGTAGGCTTGAGCGCATCCAACTTCACTCGTAACTTCCTCTGGAGAAATTGTTCAGCTGGAGTTCTATTTGATAGAAGGGGAGTAGTTCGGTAACGGAAGAGAATCTCTCTAACTTTCTGGCGCATTGTTAGTGGTTCATTTGCCATCGCTAATAGCCGATGTTTCAGTGTTTGTATATTGCGTTCAGCTAACCCATTCGTTGACGGATGACCTGGGGCAATAAATTTTTGGAAGGTTCCTGTCTCTTTACAGAATTTCCGGAAAACATCGCTTGTGAATATGGAAGCATTATCTGTTACCAATACATCTGGGAACCCATTGCGTGCGTAAATATCTTGAAAAGCGTTTACTGTGGATTCTGATGAAGGTGAGGATGAGCTTACTACAATTTCAGCCCACTTGGACTTTGCATCAACTACCACGAGGAAATGATGCCCTTGGAATGGCCCAGCATAGTCTGCATGGATGCGCTGCCAATTCTGGTCTGGTTCTTCCCATGGATGTAGAGGAGCCTTGGGAGGACTTGTTCTGGTTTCAGAGCACTCATTGCAGCTTCGGACTAATCGTTCGATGTCCTTATCAATTGATTTCCAATAGACATGGCCGCGTGCAAGTTGCTTCATTTTTGTTACACCAAGATGAGTTCTATGCAATTCTTCAAGCACCGCTCGTTTCAAACTTGCAGGTATGACTACTCGGGGGCCCCTAAACAAAACATCACCATTGATAGTAAATTCTGATTCAGTTGTGGAATTTTCTCGTAATTCGCGAAGAATTTTGGAAAGGTCATCATCCTTCAATGTCTCTTCTCTTAGTGATTGATAAGTGAGTTCCTGAGTTGAGATCTGTGACACGGCTGAAACGCAAATTTGGTGGACTTCGTCATTGATATGGGTATCAGTTAGTGGCTTTGCATTCACTGGTGCCCTAGAAAGGCAATCGACATTACTATTTTCAGACCCCTTCTTGAAAACAACCTCATAATTGAACCCTGATAAGTATGCGGCATAACGCTGCAATCGAGCAGAGGTCATCAACGGAATTTTTGAATTTTGATGGAAAATTCTCACGAGCGGTCGATTATCAGTCACCAATTTAAACCGTCGGGCAAATAGATACTGATGAAAATGGGTAACCGCAAATACAATTGCCAGGGCCTCTCGATCCAACTGTGAGTAGTTTTGTTCTGCAATTGTCAAGGGTCTTGAGGCAAAAGCAATTGGTCGCTCCTCACCATCCACCACGTGTGAAAGGATTCCGGCTACTCCCACTGGACTGGCATCACAGGCAAGTTGTACAGGTAACTGAGGGTCAAATGGCATCAGGACACGATCGCTCGCAATTTCTTGTTTGAGCCGAATAAAAGAGGCTTCACACTGAGCAGTCCATTGGAATTTTGCGTCTTTCTTGAGTAACTGGCGCAATGCTACTGTTTGTGTGGAGGAATTGGGAATAAAACGGGAGTAGTAGGTAACCATACCAAGAAATCTTCTAAGTTCCTCAGTTGATTTTGGTCGAGGTATGTCCACTATTGATTTGACTTTCTTGGGGGATTTCAAAATTTGATTGAACCTCACTTCATGTCCCAGAAATTCAATTTGTTCCTTAAAGAACGAGCATTTCTTGATATTGAGGTGTAAATCAAACTTTTGAAGTTGGGTGAGACATGCTAGTAGATTTGAGTGGCATTCTGCTTTAGATGTTCCATGGACGACGATGTCGTCATAGTAATATTCAGTTTTTGGAACATCTCGAAGGATTTGATCGATGATTCGATTAAATTCGGAGGGTGCTGTCTTAATACCAAATGACAACCTATTCATTCTGTAGATTCCCCGATGCGTTGTGATGGTCTGTATTTTGCTGGAGTTTTCACAGACAGGTAGATGTAAATACGCTTTATAAAGATCCAAGCGGCAAAAATAGCGTGAGTTGCGCAGACTATTCAGAAGATCATCGATTTTTCTTATGGGGTAGTGACCATTTGATAGACGCTCGTTGACTCCAATCTTGTAATCGACGCAAAGTCGAACTTCTCCATCAGCCTTAGGAATAATTACAAGTGGGGAACCCCAATCACTAAGTTCAGTCTTTGATATAATACCTGCGGCCTCAAGTGAATCCAGTTCTCGATCAACTTGCTCCCGAAGAGCGTATGGCACATCTCGTTCGCGGTGGAATACTGGCTTTGCGCCTTCTCTGAGCGCAAGAGTAACCTTGAAGTTTGGAACGCAGCCAATCTTTTGCTCAAAGATGCCAGGGAAGGCCGAAGTTAAGTAGTCAACATCGTCGATGGCATGGATAGAGGAAGTAGGCGTAGTTGTAGAAGACTGTTGGTCAAGTTCATTGAGGTTGATTTTCAAGCGACGTATCCAAATGCGGCCAAGGATCGCTGCACATTCATCAGGCACTATATAGATTGTGTCTTTGATCATGGTTCCTTGATAGTTTGCTTCCACTAGAATCTTACCATCTGGAACAAAGACGGTTTGGGTGTATGATCGGAAACCAATATTGGCAGGTTTGATTGGATTATTGATTCCCAGTTGCTTAAACTGTTTCCTAGGTAGAAATGTATAGCCAGAACCAGTATCTACTTCAAATTCAACTGGCTTTCCTTCTATTGAAACAGAAGTGCGAAATCGCTCGTTATCTCCAATTGTAGAATTAGCATGGAAGATGTTGACTATTTTATTGACACCATACTGCTGAAATTCATGCTCCCCATCATTTTCAGGTTCAATTTGATGAGTCTTCCTTTGAGTCGATTGCTTATTCATAAGTGTACTTAGACATACTTTACTAACATGTCCAGTTTTCAAACATGCTGAGCATTTTAGATTGGATTGGTCAGTGCGACAATCCCTTGCAAGGTGATTATCCTTGCCACATCGCAGGCAAACACCATCCAACCCTAATTCACTATAGTTGACACGAGATTTGAAACGGTTCTGTGACTTGGCACGATATTGAGTATTGTGGTCAGTTTGATGCTGCCGTTGCCACTGGTTAGGACGTCCTGAACGGTTGGAAATTCTATTGATATCCACGTTTGTCGAAGTGGGAGTATTCTGCGAAAGAGCTCTGGAATCTATTTTAGAAGTTTCTAATGCTATGGCTTTGCTAACAATGTTCTTAAATTCAAGGTCAGTAGATTGTAATAATGTCTCTCGAATACTGTTATCTTTGATTCCTCGAATAAACTGTGCTCGGAGAAAAATGTCCGCTAATGATACCTGGCACTCGCATGGGGAGGTAAATTCGCAATCGCTCATCGCACTCCGCAATTGGGCCACAAAGTCCGCAATCGACTGTTGATCAGTTTGGTAAATTGACAAAAACTGGTGTTGGGCCACCAGTATATTTTTCCTAGGCGCTAAGTGAGCTTCCACTAGTGACACAATCTCATCATAAGACAACTCCGCTGGTTTCTGAGGCGCCGAAAGAGAAGCTACCACATTGAAACTGGATGCGCCCATGGAATTGAGGAGTAGTTTGGCACAATATGGTTTGTTATTCGATATGTTTTTCATCTCTGTGTAATTTTCGAAACGCTGTCGGTAATACCTGAATGATTCCTTAGTTGCATCAAAACAGTCAAAATTCGGTACAAGTATTGTATTTGGAACTGCCGGCACAGATTGGTTGGACCCCGGCAAGCCACTCGATGAAGTACCTGAAGTGGACTGCATTGAACGTACAATCTGCTCAAACATCATCTTCTGCATCTCCAAAAATTTTTCGAACTGTTGATCATCCATTTTGATCGGTGTGACTGCACACGAGTCAATAATTGACAATTATCTATAGAAGATTAGAATGATGAGACGTCGATAAAAAGTCATGAACACAGATAACAGATTGATAAGGTGTTGCTTGAAGAATCGATAGGTCGATATATCGACGGTTGGAATTGTGAAGGATTCGATGAATCGGAGATTCTATCACCTCGTGTAGGTAAAAAAAAATAAAATTTTGATTGCGCAGTGGGTTGATATTGATAAGTTGATAATATTGATCAGTTCAATCTATAGGTAGATTGACCTGGTATATTGAATTGTTGACGTAAAGGAAGCGAACTCCAGGGATTGCTGGGTTAGGTAGATGTTGATGTTGATACGTGTTGATATTGATGTTGATATTGATAGATGTTGATATTGATAGATATCGATGTTGATATGCCCTGAGCTGGTAGATTGAATTGTTGATGTAAAGGAGCGAACTCCAGGGATGGCTAGGTTAGGTAGATGTTGATTACGTACCCTCGATCGATGAACTCGTTCAGGTTGATTATCCGAAGTTTATCCCGTCGCCAATTTGTAGTGGTTCTTGGGAAGGGAAAACACACGAACTCACAGTAATACTCGATATTGTAATAACAATAACTTGTATGAACACAATAGAACATAACGTAACGAGTTATATCAGGTAGTATGATAATGAAAAACTGATAAAAGGTGGATCATATATCATGGCACAAGATGGAGTAGACAATGACATGGAGTCGAGGTTGGAGCCTCCTCATCCATGGAGGGTATAACACTATCCCCTCCTTCCGTATGTTCCTTTACGAGAACGCACTTCGGCACTGGACTGGTCCAGAGGCTTATAACGCTTTATCCAAAATGACACAAACAATCCACTTTCAACGGGATTTCAGAATTTCGAAGATTCATTAATTTGAATCATGGAATCGATACAAATAACCATATCGCCTCCTCTGTTCTTTTTCGTTTCTTCGACATGGCCACGGATGTGCTTGGAAACCGTGGAAGAAGGAAAAATTATGAGTCATGGAAGAAGCTAGGTTAGGCATGGAGACGCGATTTAGGGCAGGATTAATTACGGTTGCCTACAGATTATTACTACTAAGTATAAAGAAGTCTTCTTTATATTAGTAGTGTTCGTACGCAATTTAATTACGGTTTCCTACCTATGGACAGATTATTACTACTTCTTTACAATGGTGGTGTTCGTACGCAATTTAATTACGGTTTCCTACCTATGGACAGATTATTACTACTTCTTTACAATAGTAGTGTTCGTAATCTGTAAACCACCGCCTTCCGTTTTTTCTACAACCATTCGTGCATTCCAAAACAGCACACTGAATACTTTTGTTTTGAAGACAGACTTTTCACACTTTTGGTAAACATCGTTGAAGAACACTGCTACCAACTGAGCTCGGCGGAATCTGTGTAGTTCTACGGACTTTTGACGTTTGCATGTAAGCTACTCTGAAGTCTGTGTTTACCACCGCTGTTCGAACAAAAATCGCGTACCTACAACCAAAGATTCCTAGTCAGCTCGTTTTATATGTGTGATTCGTCTTTTAAGTTCCAGAAATTTCAAATTCAAAGTGTTGTAATGCTGTCAGGGACGTAGAAGGTTCGTAAGGGATCAGATGAAAATTCGAAAGTGAGCCGATAACCTCAATCCACAAAATAGAAGAAACGGAACCGAAAATAGCTATGGATGAAAAAACTCTCTGGACTTCTCGTACTCGCTGGGCTGAAAGAAACAAGAACGTAAATTACGATGGTCGTGAAGAAGAACCTTCTGATATCCCCTGTAAGTGAATGTGGTCACACTGTAGTAAAGATGCCCTTAAACAAGGCTTTAAAGCTCAAAACTCTACATACTATGTAGAGTTTTCATTCCTATTAGGAATGAATACAGTAATTTTGAAACAATAAAATATGGTAGTGTCCGTAGTAACGTAGGTAGTTTTCCTCCTCTCGTTAGTTTTCCAAACGTAAGCCTGGAGGTATTGGGGTGGGCGTCGTATTCTTGCCTCTTTTGTTCGGTTATTTGAATCTGTGCCGTCTATGCATCCGTATTCCAGGTTTCAGTTTCTGTAGAGGTCTCTACATGCCGTGGACAGATCTCCTGGGATGACGGAACATTCTCTCATGAGGGGTGTTATTTGTCGAAGTGCATAGAAGAGATCTGATCGAATGAACTGCTTGATCCATAACCTTTTCCCAGTTCCCGATTTCGTAGTTTGCAGTTCGTGGTGCTAGTTGAACTGCTTACCAGATAATGCCATTGCATGGTAGAAGGAATACAGAGATTGTAAGCCGTCGATCTGCTTGTTGCATCGCCGTTTTTAGTCGAGAATTGCTTAAGCTCTGCTACCATGAAGGACGTCCCTCTATCGGAGCGAATATATGCTGGAATTCCAAAAGTTCTAAATAGAGTAGTTAGGTGACGAATAACTGTTGCAGCCGGCATGTGTGAACAGGGAAAAGCAAATCTAAACCGCGAGAATTCGTCGACAACAGTGAGCACCTCTGAATTCGTGGTGATTTTTCGTACACAATATTATTCTGTCCTAGAATGCCTACTACTTAAGGGTACCTACACGTCAATTCGACGTACATTCACGGAAAATTCTCATTAGTATCAAACTCAAGGGGTATTCACAGAAAACTTCCAGAGCAAGTTTTTCACGAAACAATAGGTACTTACTAGGTATATTTTTTCGATTAATTAACCAGTCTTTGGTTGAGTAATCATAAAACTAGGTCGGTAACTCACCAAATACCTAAGTCTACTATAAGTAGATGTCCAAAAAATCTTCGAATTTCCAAAGAGGTGGGGAACCCTCTTTATGAACACAGCCTCACAATATACCTAATAATATTATCGTATTAGGTATAATGTATATATATAATACATATTATGTATTTGAGTTGATAATTACTCTTCTTGAAGGTCCATTCGAATTCAAATAAACACCTCGAGTCGACATGAAGTCTACTTTTTTCGTTTGTTTCGATGTATTTGGGTTGATGATTACTCTTCTTGAAGGTCCATTCGAATTCAAATAAACACCTCGAGTCGATATGAAGTCTACTTTTTTCGTTCATTTCGATGTATTTGAGTTGATAATTACTCTTCTTGAAGGTCCATTCGAATTCAAATAAACACCTCGAGTCGATATGAAGTCTACTTTTTTCGTTCATTTCGATGTATTTGAGTTGATAATTACTCTTCTTGAAGGTCCATTCGAATTCAAATAAACACCTCGAGTCGATATGAAGTCTACTTTTTTCGTTCATTTCGATGTATTTGAGTTGATAATTACTCTTCTTGAAGGTCCATTCGAATTCAAATAAACACCTCCAGTCGATATGAAGTCTACTTTTTTCCTTCATTTCGATGTATTTGTGTTGATAATTACTCTTCTTGAAGGTACATTCGAGTTCAAATGAACCCCTCAAGTCGATATGAAGTCTACTTTTTCCGTTTGTTTCGATGAAATTGAGTTGATAATTACTCTTCTTGAAGGTCCATTCGAATTCAAATAAACACCTCGAGTCGATATGAAGTCTACCTTTTTTGTTTGTTTCGATGTATTTGAGTTGTCAATTCGACCTGTAACACTGAAGGTCCATTTGATTACAAATAAACACCTCGAATCGATTTGAAATCAACTTCTTCCGAGTTTTTCGACATATTTGAGTTGACAATTGCTCTTCTTGAATGTCCATTCGATTTCAAATGAACACCTTGATCCGATTGTAAATCAACGTTTTTACCACAAAATGGGGTTTTGCAGTAAAAAAAGGGGAGTTTTCACCAGCAAACTTTGAAGCTGATTTCTGTAAAATCTATTATTTAGAGTTGAGGAATTTTTCCTCAACAGGGCAGTATTGTTATCATGGTTTCTTTCCTGTTGCAGTTGTCAAGGAGGAGGAGGAGGAGTACGAATTTGTTACCTCGTCATTGACTGTGCAGGAATCTGATCCTCTTGCGATCGGTGTGTACCTCCTCGTGTTTATTTGATATTTCCTTTGCACGTATATTACGATGTACCTACTGTTAATGTGTATCTAATCATTTTCAATTACTTTGGCCAGCAGATGAAAGTAATGACGTCTCCCAACCCCCAAGTATGTTATAAACATAGCCTTCCTATTTTTTCAAGGTGAAGTAAATATTATCATGTGACCCGTTTGAGGTTTTATATTGTGATTATAAACTTTGCAGGTGGATCATGTGGTGGGATGACGCCTGTAAGACTGGGAGTTAAATTGGAGCCGGAAACTTCATGTATAGACGGTCATGGTGATTTATGGTTTCACATACGTTTTTATTATTTTGGAACATGTACTATGTAAATATGTAGACTTGGACCATTCAATAATTGAATAGGGAACGCCTGTGGGTCAGAGAATAATTCTTTGATGGTCAAAAATCGAAAATTGGTGTCTCACAAGACATGTAAAACGAGTAATTTCAAACGGGAAAACAGCCATCTCAACCTGAAGAATGGAGAATTTGAAATTTCCCGCTCACCGTGGCCGGACAGGGTTGTCGTTGATGCATCGGCTAGTACTGCTTTTGGGAGCCAATCAGAAAGCGGGTTTATGGAGCCGGTCTAAGTACTGCTCTCTGATTGCCTGGGAGGTAGATGACGTACATTGCTTCCCTCTTCTCGCTCAATACGACTTCAAACCTCTCCAGAAGAATAAGTACTTACTTTCTTAAAAAAAATTTTTGCTAGGTACTGTCTTAATTATTCTGAAGGTGAGTTCCTCCCAGAATTTTTTTTTTTTTTTTTTTTTAATCACTGTCATTCCATATTGCCCTTAATTACTAACATTTACCTCAGTGGGTTTAAGCGCGTGAACTGTAATGAATGGTTTGCTGAGTTCCCCCTGTTCCCGGGGAGGTTAGGCAATTATCCCACCCATCCCAAGAGTGGTCGAACCAAAACTCGGGAACAGAGGACACTCAGCAAACCATCACACTCCCACCTTCAAACAACACCTGGTATGCCAAGTTGTTGATAGAAAAAACTCTGCAAATTCTTGACACAACGGTTCATTATCTTCTTTGTACAGATCACCCTTCTGTCTAGATCACTAGGTCTAAATGTCTAGATCCTAAATGTTAGATTAATTATTATTATCAATTATCGCTAATTATTAACAATTTTATCAAGTACCTAGTGAAAATTATTATAATTTATTGTTAGGTATTAATAATTCGTATTTATTATTAATAATAATTATTATTAATTATGATTAATTAATACGTTATAATTCTGGGGTTTTTAATACTACGTCGGTAATAATTTTCCTATAAAAGAAGTACCTACCTACCAACAAACATTCGAAATTACCTTCATTTCCGTAGCACGAAACGCACCTCAGAACAACAAACTCGACATCACTTAAGCCATATGATGTTCCAAAGAGCTTGTTAGTATGAAAATGGACCTGTATTTCAACAGTTTGATACACGATCGTGTTGTGAGGCACAATCTTTGAGCCCTCATTGTGAACGAACGGCTGGTCGTACAAAGCTGCGGATGGTCTTAAAAAATTCTACGGAACAAACTCTATCTAAATATGAAATAAACTCTGCAAATTCTTGACACAACGGTTCATTATCTTCTTTGTACAGATCACCCTTCTGTCTAGATCACTAGGTCTAAATGTCTAGATCCTAAATGTTAGATTAATTATTATTATCAATTATAACTAATAATTAGTTATAATTATTATTAACAATTTTATCAAGTACCTAGTGAAAATTATTATAATTTATTGTTAGGTATTAATAATTTGTATTTATTATTAATAATAATTATTATTAACTATGATTAATTAATACGATATAATTCTGGGGTTTTTAATACTACGTCGGTAATAATTTTTCTATAAAAGAAGTACCTACCAACAAACATTCGAAATTACCTTCATTTCCGTAGCACGAAACGCACCTCAGAACAACAAACTCGACATCACTTAAGCCATATGATGTTCCAAAGAGCTTGTTAGTATGAAAATGGACCTGTATTTCAACAGTTTGATTCACGATCGTGTTCTGAGGCACAATCTTTGAGCCGTGATTGTGAACGAACGGCTGGTCGTACAAAGCTGCGGATGGTCTTAAAAAATTCTACGGAACAAACTGTATCTAAATATGAAATAAAAAACATACCGTTCTATATGAATTGTTCGAGATATCAAATTTTCAAAATTTCAAAATTCGTTTTGAACCCCTTCCCCTTGACCTAGGGTTATGAAAAGTTTCGAGGACCATTGTGGGGTTGGTCGAAACCCATAAAAAAAATTTCGTAATTTTAACTCAACGCTAACTGGGCAAAGTGGCGCGGACGGCGGACGGCGTACGGCGGACGGCGTACGGCGTACGGCGGACGGACGGATTTTTTTTTATTCGATTTTCTGAATCTACGTATCTTGAAACGTAAACCAACAAATTTTGAGGGGGGGTTAAAAAATTTTTTTCTTTGGGCGATTCCAATGGTTCATTATCGAAGATAATAAACCAAAAAACATACCGTTCTATATGAATTTTTCGAGATATGAGATTTTCAAATTTTCAAAATTCGTTTTGAACCCCTTCCCCTTGACCTAGGGTTATGAAAAGTTTCGAGGACCATTGTGGGGTTGGTCGAAACCCATAAAAAAAATTTCGTAATTTTAACTCAACGCTAACTGGGCAAAGTGGCGCGGACGGCGTACGGCGGACGGACGGATTTTTTTTTATTCGATTTTCTGAATCTACGTATCTTGAAACGTAAACCAACAAATTTTGAGGGGGGGTTAAAATTTTTTTTTCTTTGGGCGATTCCAATGGTTCATTATCGAAGATAATAAACCAAAAGGGGGACTGAAAGTAGTATGGAGTTCCAATCCAGGAAGAACTACTGGAAAACTCCAAGGTATGGTTAACCTCCAACGTAATGGTACTACTTACTGCAAATTACTACTTGTGGATAACTCCGCTCCTACAAGCATGGATATTGGAAGGTGTGGTATAGAAATATAGAATTTTGAAAATAGAAGATTACCCAATGAATTATGAAGCATAGAGAATTAGAATGTCGAAGATTGGAGGAGAAAAAGAAATTTAATAATGCCAATATAAATGCTTATACGCAAATGGGTATGATCCCTGTATAGGAGTCCCTTCTGGGAAAGCACCTTAGAGCTCCTTAAAGCTCCAAAAAAAAAAAAAAAAAAAAAAAAAATAGTGGGTGAGGTACCAAGGCAAAGGCAGCACGCACCTACCAACCACGCTCTGCTACCATGTAATGAATGGTTTGCTGAGTTTCCCAGTTCTCGGGGAGGTTAGGCAATTATGCCCACCCAGAGGGATAGGCGGTCTGTGTTTCGACAGCAGTCCATCCCAAGAGTGGTCGAATCAAAAACTCGGGAACCGAGGACACTCAGCAAACCATTACAGAACTGTTGTTTGGCCTCTGAGTATTCCCACCTGATGGGAAACCATCACCCCTTATATCACAAATCCGCAGTGTTTTATGAAGTTTATACCGTTTTCCAGATTGTTCACCAACGAAAAGGCTGAGAAAGGAGGAAGCGTCTGAAAGCACTGAGTTCGCCGAAGAGGGACATTTAATATTAGGTTCGTCTGATGAAGAGGAGACCCTTATCCGCAGTGAAGAACCGTCAAGTGTTCATCCTCCTAAACAGTCACAGGCGATTGAAATTGACCCTTTAGAACTTCCCAACGGCAGCAGAACCTATTTCTGGGATTGTCAAGAGGTACCCAGCCACGTAATGACCTTCATTGGCCGACCAGGCCTGGCCTGGTCTCGAATAACTAACGATACAAGTACGCCTGGTGATTACTTCAAATTGATTGCCAATGACACATTTTTCGACATTTTCTTACATCAGGCCAACAGGTGCGGAACCGAAATGACTAAAGGAAATGAAGGACGCACCAAGAAAAGAAAATTGCAAAGTCTTGTAACCCAATGGAAACCCTTAAGTAAGCAAGAATTGGAGACGTGGCTTGCAATCCTCATCCAAATGGGTGGAATCCAGTGCCCGTCGTTAACAGATTATTGGAGCTCCGAACTTCTGCAACAGAGCTCTTTTTTTACCAAAGTCTCGCCGTTGATGCAGAAAGACCGGTGGATCGGGATCATGCAGGCCCTGCATTTCCAGAAAGAGTCGGATAACACCGAACCGGGCAAAGGTGTTTTCAAGATTAACCCACTCGTCAAGTGGTTCAACGCACGGATGAAATTTTTATACGGGCCGTCCAGAGAATTGTTTTTGGAAGAGCCCTTTGTAATGGTGCAGGACGGGCTCACCCCGTGGAGTTGTCTCCGCGATAAGACCCAGGGCATCAAACTGCACTCGCTCACTAACCCGGAAGGTTTGATTTTGAAGTTCTGTCCCAGTACAATGGACGTCTCCGACGAGCCCACTGCTCGCGGAATAGTCACCACCCTTTTAAAGGACTTGAACGGCAAAGGACACTCCGTTTTCATGGATAGTTGCTACAACAGTGTTGATTTGTGTCACGATTTGTTATCTCACCGATTTCACACTTCTGGGCCGTTGTCTCCTCTGCGGAAAAACATACCTGTCCAAATTTTGGATTCTAAACTCGAACCCGGCAAACTTGTGTTTACAAAAAGCAATCAAGGGGTTGTTCTTATGAAATGGCGAGAGGTCAATGAGCAGGCTCTATTCTTGTCGTCCGAATTTAGTCACTGCCTCGTGGAAACCAGTCCCAATCCTGGTGAGCAACTTAAACCAGAGGCTGTAGCTGTTTTCAATAAGTACCTTCCTGAGTTTGGCAAGCCTTTTCAATCTATATCAGAATTTGGAGCTGTCCTCAAACATACGAACAACAACGTAAAAATGATTGTCCTCATTATTGAAGTGGCAGTTTACAACGCGTTCGTTTTACATAAAAAATACTGTTCGAGCAATTTGGATTTCGTGGCATTTCGAAGGGAAGTGGTTAGAAAACTGTGCAATTTCAAGAAGACAACGATTCGCGTTCCATTAAGTAACGTCGAGTCGCAGATAAAATCCGAACTTTGGCACCGCCTCGAGCTCACGGAGTACGTCTCGTCGAACAGCCGAAAAAGAAGAGCGCAGTTGGAATGCGTGCAGTGCTTGAAGAGACACAAAACCCACGTAGTGATCTCTTTCTGCGTGTTGTGCCCTGACCACCCGGGACTTGGTGTGGGCGATTGTTTCGTTAAGTGGCATTTGGATTTGGGTTATTCGAATGTGATTGGAGCTGATGGAAAAACTACTAATCAAAGTGATAAATCTGACTAGATCGTGTTTTTCACCGTCTTTAGTGTTAGACCTACCGGTTCAAATCTATGTAATTTACTTTGTATTAGGGCCATCCTCACGAAAACGTGAAATTATGATTATTGGCATGGGTCGAAAGTAAGAATTATTTTCCAGAGGGGAATCGCTCAACTTTTAATAATTAGGGGTATTCACGGTCGGGGCGTTGTCGACGTGTTAACGAGTTAAATGTGTTAAACTGGTTAGAAGTGGAGAAAATCCGTCGCTAAGATGTTATCAAAGTGCGTTATCAGCTGTGTTAAGTTAACTGAGTCCGAGGTGTGGTAAACGTCGACAGCAAGTATGTTATCTGTGTTATCAGTATTCTGACGATGATTCAAAATGGTGGAAACGGTATAGGCGTAGGTATAGTTTGAAGTTTTTGTAGTAGTTTGAAGTTGTTTTTCGTTGTGACCCGTTTGAAGAATGGACGGGGAGTTGAAATCAACACCGTACCTGGACATCAAAACAACTTCAAGATCTTGCAGACTTTCAGATTTCCTCCTCCCAGAGTGATGAAGTAATAATTACTCATGTCACAAACCGTTGATTGCCAAATTCAATCACCCAGTAGGTAATTTTACTGATTTATATCATTAGGCGTTGTCTTAAATTTCAAAATCCGTAACTTCATAATTTTGTGAATAAATTTAGGATGTGAAACATAATGAAATGTGAGTGTCACAGAGGTTAGTCGTTCACCCATTCGGTTTTCATCGTTTTTGGAGCATCTGTCTGTGGAGGGGAGGTGGGGCCTTTCTCGCCATTCCGACAACCCTCCCCTTGCCAGAGAAACCAAGCGTGTTTTAATTCAATGTCCAGTGTGGTGCTTGGCACTCTACCAACAGGTTAGTAATTGGTTGCTCATGTTTTCTGTGAATGTTGACGGTTAAGTTCTAGGACAAGGGAAAATATTTTCCCAAGTATAACAGCTGTACTGTTGAATTACCCGGAAACGATAATTTCGTCAGTCCGTCACCCATCATTGCTTCACCCTTATTAGTGCTTTTGGCGAAGGACTGACGAAATGATCGTTTTCGGTTAATTCAACCGTACAGCTGTTATACTTGGGAAAATATTTTCCCTTCTCCTAGAACTTAACCATCAACATTCACAGAAAACATGAGCAACGAAAAATTATACCGATTACAAACCAGTTGGAAGTCACGCGCTCGTTCCAACACAATGGACACTGAAGTACCTAACTTTTAAATTTGTTATTTATATTTTCTATTCGAATAATAATGTTATTTAAGCGCTGCTGACGATCTCATTTCATCACAAATACATTAAAAGGCTTTGGCGAATTTTTTCAAGATATTAGGTGAACATTAAAATATTTGAAAATGTCTACTTCAAAGTTCACGTTTTTGTGAGAATGACCCATGTAGTTTCTTTTGTAACTCGAGTGTGTAGCGATTGACAAATCTGGGAAATCATGGAAGCGTTATCCATGATGATTGAAATGTAACATTTAGTTACCTGTACGAATGATCAACCTCATTATACAGCAATAATTAGGCATAGGGAAAGGAATAATTAGCCATGATGACCCTCTGACTGAATCTAAGAAGTAACGTTCTTGAACTACCCCCAACCTACTATTTTATTGCTATTCCTAATTTTCGTCGGAAATCCAATGAAATTCGTTCCAATTTCATGCAGCATTAATTAATAATTCGTTTTGTTGAGTGCAAATTATTTGTGGAAATGTTGTTATACATGGACCAAAGGACCCTAACTCGTGTGATTTTCAGATCTGTAAGCTAATTTAGTACCTACTTATTTTTGTATAGAATTAGGCACTCGAGTAGGTTTAGGTGTGACTGGGATTACGCTTATCTCTTACGTTTGCTCTTTAGCTGAGAGAAGACAGTGATTGAGTGTACCCTAAACTCTCCAAGCATCATTGGTAGGAAGCACATTCACTCGTTGTTGCATTCAGAGAGTACCAATGTTGGATACCATTTATAGTTTTGTATCGATACTGCACTTTTGCCTGAACCTACACGTAGATAGACAAGATAGATAGACCTGCACGTAGATTCGTCTGATCGCTCATTACTTCAAACATCAATCATTGATTGGTGTGAGAAGCTCAAGAGATGTGAAAAATATATAAAGCACTGGTGTGCTTTAGATTTTTCTCTAGATTTTCACAAGCATTTACTCAAGATTTTTCTCTAGATTTTCATAAGCTTCACAAGCATTTCTTGGTTACATAGACTTGATAAATTTGTAAATTATGAACCCATTGCTCTCCCGCCATAATTGTTATGACAACAACCTTGCTAATGAGTTTTAACAATTTTTTTTAGTGCGTTTTTTTTTTAATTTGAATTTTGAAGAAAAAACATTCTTTCAACCCCTATTGAAAGCCCGTATAAATAGCGTTGAAATGACACAAATTTCCACTTTCTATCTCGTCTATCAACTCACTCTGCCTGACCAAGTTGCGTTTAACAAACAGAATATCAGGTGCACCAATGCATACCTATGACACAGGTATTTTTTGTCTCAATGCTTGGTTAAATTTGGATGTGTGGACTTATTTTTGTATTGATAGTAACAGCTCGTCTTATATTGCTACCGTCTTTAATTAATATTAATTTTCTTAAAACTTGAGATTTTGAAAATTACTAGTTATAGTTGCTAAGTTATTATTTTCCCCGTTTTGTCTTGCCTCTTTAGTTCATTGTAATAAAACTTGTTTGAACACCAGTGTATTTTATTTCTGTCTTCATGGAAGACCAATTCCTGTTGGTAAGTTGATATAAGTTTTTTTCAATTATTCGACTTCGTGTGAATGAGACGAATGCAAGAATAGTTGAAGTTATGATGACTGCTGTTAACTTTTTTATATTTATCAATTTTGAATTCATGCCCTGCTGTTCCCTGGAGGTCGCGTAGGACTCTCTTGGCCGCAGCCCAATGCACTCTTTCCGGATTCAAAGCGAACTACAAATGACAAGCCTCCAGCTCAGGAGGCTTGTCGCTTCTCGTCGCTTCAGCTAAATATGTACATCAGCTTGTTAACCAACCTGTAAGGAACGGTTTCCATGTACCCAGTGTTGCCAGATGTAGGGATTTATCCCTATTGTAGGGATTTTCAAACCAAAATACGGCGTAGGGGGGGGATTGTTTTTTTAAAGGCGTTTTGTAGGGATTTTTGAATTTTTTTTTTAATAAGGGAAAATATTGGTCCTTTTTCCCAGTGTAAAAGGAACTGTAGGTCAAGAGTGAACAACAGTACCAACCTTAGATCTCAAATGAACAACAGCTACTCTCTTGGAGTGGAAAAGTGAAACTACAACAAACACTTTTTATAAACAACCATCGCAAGGAGGACTGAAAAATTGGGAATCCCACCGCACCACCATTAGGTAGAGATTAGGGATGTCAAACTTGTGGTAAGGTGATCATAGTACATTTTAAGTTGTTCATAAGTTCGGTGCTATACGAGTGAGACCCCCCTTCCCCGATTTAATTGTCTATTTGTTTTCCTAAATATTCTGAGACCCCTCCCCCAATTTAATTTTCCATTTCTTTTCTTGAGTACTCAGAGACCTCCCCCCACCATATAATTATCCCTTTCTTTTCATAAATAGGTATTCAATAACTACCTACCTTGATATTTTTTTTCTTGTTTTTGGTTGAACTATTCAGGGAGCCTCTTTGCGAGTTCAAATTTACCGTCCCCAAACTTTGCATCTACATTTAGTTCCTACATTTATTCTAGTGAGACCACTTCGTTTGTCCATGCTTTGATTCTTCCTTTACCTTTATTTGTTACCTTTATGGTTGATATTACTATAAAATGTGTTACCTACCTACTTGAATTGTCAACCTAAGTGATTTCGTTGTTCTGTTTCTATTGATCTTAAAGTTTTCATAAATAAATATCTAAGTCGTTTGAAAATAGTGTCAGTATTTTTCCTTTTCTTGAGTCAGTAAATAGAGATTTTCGACTTTCTGAAAGCGTAGGGATTTTTCTTGAAGCTCGTAGGGATGTAGGGATTTTTTTTTATACTATTGTAGGGATTTTGAGATATTTCATCTGGCAACCTTTTTTCTTCTTCGGAGCTTGCCTTTAGTCAACTGTTGTTGAGAATCCATAGGGGTTGGTACTGGTTTACATTCTTGCACGCAGAAAGTTCGTAACTTGATGAAGTTGAAACAAATTAAGACTGCATCAATTTCTTTACAGTATGTAAATAACTTTATTGTTCTGTTGGGAACAGTTCAGTTGTGATAATGGGGGGGGGGGGGGATCAATGACAACAAATTACTTCAATTAGAAACAACAACGGGTGTATCAACACCTGTTGGTTCCTAATTCACCAACAACTGCGATACCATGCGATGTTTATATTGCTAGAGGTTACAGACGAGTCGGCAGTTGGGTTTTCGGCGTCCCAAGTTGTATATTATATACATAATATTAATATGTAGCTCAGCCAACCGTTGAGAATACTGTTTTATTTGTTATCCCTGAAACTGATGGTGACTTCGTTGACTCGAGCTTTGTTTGAGCTAACCAACGAACTCTAAAAGCTAGTTGAAATCAATCTTGCTGTTCTGTGATCGCTCAAAATGTTTTGATACGATTGGATAAGAAAACGTATGTGCAATCTGGGCATAAGAGGACATTTTTAGAGGGGGTTTTCAAGGTACCACTCGGCTAGGAAGCAGATGGTCGCGATTGCTAATTTTTAAAAACCCCAGTAATAGAAACTCCAATAATATAATTTTTTGACTACCTTTATAATGTACTCTTTGAATAGTACTCGTACAGTCACAATTTCTCTTTTATTCTTCCTATCATTTTGAAGATAATTATTTGGGTGGGTAGGTGGGATTGCCTTGCAGCCACCTCCTCGTCGGTAATCCTGGATACTGGTCAGTAATCTTCCCTCTCCTCAAGAGATCTCTTTGGAGAACGATGTTTCCTGACTTGCTAAGAGCTGCATACCACTAATTATGAAGCAGTTTAGCTGTAAGGGTAGTTTGAGTTTAGTTCCTATAGTGAGTACCTAATAGGTAGGTATGCACCTAAATATTGCCCTGGTGCCCCACCAGTTTCTGAGCCCACGAGCCGCCCCTAGTCCCAACAGTCGTGTCTCTCCGTTTAAACCATATTATTGATTATTTTTGTCAGGGAATAGTGCTTTAAAAAGAGAAGAAAACGTCACTGGGTCCATAAAGTCAATCAAGAAGGACGGTTCGTCCTTGTAACGCGAAGAGTTGTTCCGGAGCTACTTCAGAATGAGTGTATAAGGGTGATTATCTGAAAATGTGCAAATTTTGCGTTCGGTCACTTTTCAACCTGAAATGTACGTGCCAGTCATTGGAAAAAAATCAGGACTATCCAGATACTTTTGTTTTACCATGGGGGCTACATTCTATCACCAAAGTAAATTTACAAGTAGTAAATATTAAATTCCAAATGGTCTTTTTTTCATTCCCTCACTGTGTCCGACCTCCTAGTCCTGCACTTTGAAAATTCGTATTTGCTCAATAATTTAGGTTTCGTTTCATTTCACTAACTGATTCAATCAGTTATTTTATCAGGATTCCATTTAAAAATACCCCTCATTACTTAGCATAGCCAGCAAAAATAAATATATTCAAAATGGTATGTCCGAACGTTTTTGCTTCATTCCCTCATTTGAAATGTTTGGAGTGATAGCACAGAGGGAAGGGCTTTTCAATGTCTGGGAGAGGGAAGGGACGGTAGTTGGGAGCCCCTAGGAATGTTCGAGACCGCCAGCCAGCCCCTCAGTCGTCTAAGTTCGGTTCTGTTGGACACGCAGTGGGTTAGAATCCACGTGTGGCCGAATTGGTCTTCATTCCCTCATTTCCCAAAAAAGGTAATTTCCAAAGTACTTAATTCTTTCTCTTGCGCGTATTTTTTTTTTATAGCAAATGCTATAGGCTTTTGATTTCATGCTCATTTTTATTTATAGAAGAATAACAGTAATTTAAAAAAAAAAAAAAAACCTTGAAAATTTCATTCCCTCATTTTTTCGAAAATTTTCAAAAGTGAGGGAATGAATAACGTTAAAATAAATGTAATTTACCGTACTTGAATGTCATGTGGGTCATTTTATGAATAGATTCTGTTTTTAAATTGTTACTGGAATGAAAGAAAAGGTAATTTACCAATCTGCTGGTGAATTTCGGTTTGTTATTCAGTAATAGGTAAACCATTGTAATCGCTCGAAAAAAAAATTTTTCTAACGCCCCTAAAATCTTTTGATTGAAATTGAACCAAAAAGGGATCAGTAGGTATAATTACGAATATATTACGCCAGTTTTTATATTCATTAATTGAGGCTTGATCAGTTTCAGAAGCCTTGTAGTTCCAAGCGTTGGGATTTCAAAGGTCATTTTTAAAGATTAGGGTTACCCTCTGAGATTTTGTTGATTTAATACGGTAGGTAGGTACGTTTAATAAGTTAATATGTACCCATTACATATCTGCTGTTGGTAGCTATGTATTTTTACACAACTCTCTTTGAATTCAGCTGTTTCTTGTCTCTGACAGAGGAGCCTTAATTCGAGGTATTACTACTGCAACAATGGCTCCCAAGCCGAAGAACAAGGACAAACAACAGCAAAAAGAAAAAAAGAAACAATATGACAGACTTCGCCGCGAAATCATGAAAAGTGATCCTGAGAAAGCTCTAAAACTGAAACTGAAGGAGCAAGAGAAGTACAGAAGGAAGAAAGAAAAAAATCAGGTGAAGCTAGTAGCAGAAATGTCCGAGCGAGAGAAGAGAGCTGTGAGGAAAAAATGGCGAGAAAGAAGCCTAGCGTATTTGAAAAGAAAAAGAGAAAAAGAGCAGCAAGGCATGCCACGTACAGCTCTGAACACGTCACTTTCCTGCTGTGGGTCTACATCAACCCCCTCATCAAGTCAAAAAAAAGCAGGCAGAAAGAGAGTGAGGCGTGCCCAAACTCAAACAGCAAGAGAAAACCAAAGATTGAGAACGGAGATCCTGAAGCTCCGTCGAAAAAATGAGGCTATAAGGAAGTTGTTCAAAAGAACGCAGACCGCCTTGGAGAAAAGTGCAGATCCAACTTCACCAAGAAAAGTCGTGAGAAATTTGATGGAAAGTAAGGACAACTGCATCATTCGAAAAAAATTACTCCAAGGTGAAGTATTGGCGAGACAGCTGAATGACAGTTTCAGAAGATTGAAATCTAAAAGAGCCAAACGATTTATTGCCGACGCGTTGTCGCAGGAAAATGGTTTGCTGAAAAAATATGGGCTGCTCACCAAGTACAACTTTCTGAAGTTACAACAACAAGAACCGGATACTTTTCTCAGGCATGGATGCTTCCCCTGAAAATATTCCCATGCTTAGTCCTCTTGAGAATGTGACTAGTCACGTACTGAATGTAGCACCAAATATGACAATGAATGTTCCTAATCATGATATTAATTGCGATGTTATGATGATGCTTTCGAAGGATGACGATAACGATTGTAATGATAAGATTGATTTCTCTGGGCAGGAAGGACTGATTTTAAACTCAGGCTTATGCTATAAGTGCGGTGGCTCAATTACTTCAAAGCGTACGGGGATTTCTTGTGACATATGTGAGAAGATTATCTATCACTTACAGTGTGCTAATAATAATGTTGATGATAATGCAGGTATTTTTTGCTGCGCCAAATGTGATCTCACTGGATTGTTATTATCTGAACTTTAATTTTGTTTCAAAAATTTGTTAATTAGTGATTTAAAGCCGTTCAAGACTGACATTGTTTAGGCAATACCTCTGTGATTTTAGACTGTGACGTAGTGAATTAGTTTGTCTGCCATAATATGAAAATTGTTCTAGTGATATTTAATTCCTAGGGTTTTTTGTGGGTCAGTTCGTGCCTAACCCTTTTTTTAAGTCAAAGATGAGTATTATTTTGAGTTGAATAGCTCTAGATTGTGGTATAATATTTTTTTTAACTTGCCTTCATTGAGAAATGTTTTTTTTTTTTAAAGTGGAATTGTGATTTACTATGGGGCAATTGATCCCACGTTCCAAGTAGTTCAGCAATACCTACAATTATAATGTTTACTGTTTCACAATAATATACTGTCATTTCATGTTTTGAAGGATCGTTTTTTCTTTAAAAAATATTCCAGATCTCGAGTCAAATGGCAGGTTTTCACTCCCTCATTTTAAGATTTTTCACCCCCTCACTTCTCCATCACTCCCTCATTTTTAACATTTTTTTAACCATTTTTTCTACCATAATGAAAGGTACTCCTGTGTGGCCACTACTCAAAAAATGAATGTACTATGCCAATAAGTTGACATGAATTTTTGAAGCTCAAAATTTTAACTTTTTATTATTGAGATTTTCGGAAGTGAAATCGGTCCATCTTCGGATAATCACCCATAATCGTTTTGCCTACCTACATAATGTATTAATGATTAATTAATGATTAATTAATTAATTCTTGGAGTGATGATGATCTCCAAGTTAGTTGCCTTGTTGAACGTGGCAGGCAGTTTATATATTGATTTATATATCCAGAGATTAATAACAGTAAACCAGCATCAGATGTTATACATCCCATCCAGTTATAGTAGATTCTACTGGATTTATAACTGTTGGTTTACGTTGTTATGGACGTAAGAGCAAAAGAGAAAGATATGAAATGTGGGTTAGATTTGGATGTTAGATGAATGTAGGAAATCTAGCAAGGATGGGATGGGCGAGATGTTGGTGATTGCGGTGAACTCAGTTCCAGTATTGAATTTGATACTTCGTCCTCAATTCGGAGGTGTCCTGACTCAAGAGATGTTTGTATCGGCGAGTTTTCCCTTTTATCAACACAATCAGTGATTTATCATTATGTTATTGTGATTAATTATTAGAGTGATAATTATGTGATTAATCAGTGATTGTGTTGATCTTCAGGGGCCGACTCAGCTGTGGATCATAATGGAAGAGGGCATGGAAGAAGGAAGGATTCCATGGGAAGAGGGATTCCTTCCAAGGCTGTGGATCTTAAAACACAGATCCATAGTTTGATAGCATCCATGCACGTTTCAGATCACAAGCGGAGGGACCATCCACCTCTCGAGTCGATTTTTAATAATCTATTTGAATTTTTAAATATATTAATTTAAAAATTCAATGAGTTCCGTCTCAGTAGTCGCGAAAATTCCAATTTCGCATCAACATATCCACGGCCTTTTAAATCGCAAGTGGCCATTTTCCGACCTGTGTCTGATGTCCCTCTTTTCGTTCCTCGTCGCACGTGAAGTTGGTGTCGTGAACCATTTAGATCTTAATTTTTTCTTCAATTATTTAATCGAAAACCTCGTTCTATTTTCGTAATTACCGCAACTAAATGCCTCCGTGGAATCCTTTACAGAAATTCCTCTAAACAGACGATATTTATCAAATTCGACTCCGTTTTGTTTTCGTATTTGTGGCTAGTGATTTTTTCCTTTCGCGCAACCGTTTCGCCCTTTGTTGTGCCTTTATCATCGTATACCCTTATTATAATCCGCGTTCGGTCGTCTTTTAAGTTTATTTCCTGTGTGATATTCGATCTTATTTGTAATTCCGGTGTTTCGTTGGTGAAGACAGTAGATAACTATGCCTTCGGACGCTAAGAAGAAGCAGGCCGCGAAGAAGAAGGAACAGGCGAAAGCGAGGCAGACCGGTGTTAAAAAACCGACGACAAACTCGAAAAATGACGAAAAAGAAACTAGTCCGGTCTCCAACAACGGGTCCGGCGAAGGTTCGAGCAACGGAGTCGAATTGTCAGTGGAAGGTGATCTAAATTGTTTACTTCCTCATTGCTTGATTCTAGATCTAACCTAGATACCTTGATTTTTGGCAACGTTCCTATCATCTTCAATTGGAGTTAATCCGATATTTTGCTTGGATTTGTCGTTATCGTTCAATCGAGTCGCCCGTATGGTGACTTGACTCCGAGGAACATTGTAATCCCCAGTTGGGAAACGTGGCCTCCTGAGTAGCCCCGGCCATTGACACCCGTCATTTGATATCTGTCCTTATGAGTGAAATCTGTCATTAGCACCATCCACATTGAACTCAGTACTTACCATAATAATTCTGTAGTAAATAGGTATACATTTTCTATGTTGAACATAACTATTTGCCAGAGAGTACTTAGAATATGACATATTGTGTGCAGTTTTCATGTGTGGTTACGTAGACCAACGGCGAAATTTTCCGCTTTATTCCCGATTTTGCAAACTTTCTCTCGACTTTCCATTTCGATTTTCCTTACTCCTCCAGGAGAGAGTCACCAGTCATGATCTACTGAACAATTTAAACGGTATTTTTCTTGTCCCGAAAAGCTTGAAAAAAGCGCTCCCCTTAGCCACGCCAATAATTTCTTCGATTTTGAAGATTACAGACTTGTAAATAACCGGACACGACCTAGATAGTTGTGGACAGGTCGAAAAGTAGTGATTTCTCCTTGCAATTTTGTCTGTAAAGAAATATGTCCACATGGTCAGGTTCTTCTATTGAAAAATTCAAGGTCAGGTGTGATTAGTGAATAGGCGAAGAAAGATCGTGTTTTATTCAAATAAAAATCTGTACTCACTACTGTTATCCAAGTCGCCAAGCGCAGTCCTCCTGTCAATTTTCATATCTTAAGTGAATGTCTATTTCCCTAATTGCAGAAGCGCTGTGTTTGAAGCTCGAGGCTGACGCCAGACTGAATGCGGAAGCTCGGTCATGCACTGGAGCCTTGGCGAGTCACCCGCGCTCTAGAGATATCAAGCTCGACAACTTCAGCATCACATTTCACGGTTGCGAACTCCTCCAGGACACCCGCCTCGAGCTGAACTGCGGCCGTCGCTACGGTCTCATCGGTCTCAATGGAAGTGGTGAGTTGGTGATTTCAGTAGATGCTATGACAGAACAACGAGAGCAGTTTTGCCTCCAAATCATGGGCCGTCTGTTTGCTGTGATACAAACAAATTGCTTATAATCAAGGAACGGCTCTTGAATTAAAATGTGTAAGTTCTCAAGCCGCGTCCACACTTAAGGTTAGGTTCATTGAAATTTTAGTTTCCACGAACCTCCCTCGATCCACAGGAAACCCACGAACCTACATCAGTGGTCATTTGAAGGGCTCAGGGGAAAAACGATCTCAGTCCAGTTTTACCTCAAAAGGAGCTTGAGATACCACCTAGTAGCAGTTTGAGAGTACTATAACATGCGTTAATCATAAGCATAAGTTATATATCCGGTTCGGGGCATTCATACATGAAGTGTAATAGGAATATAGGCCTCATTAATCAAAAAACATAATAGTCTATCATACTGAGACCCCAAATGACTGGGGAGAGGAATTTAAAAACTGTAGAGCGAAACCCAGCCCTTTTCAAATTATTGATTTAAATTTTATGAATTGGACCACCTATCTTTCTGCATTGTACCCTGTGAACTGTCCCTTCCCTACTCGGCCCGTAAGGATGCTGAAACTTGATATTAAACAACCCAATAAGTTTTGTCACAAGGCGACATTTTTGGGAATTTATCAACAATCTAAAATAGTGCAAACAAAGAAGAAAAAGGTGACGTTGAAAAGCAGTACTCCAGACAATTACCCATCAATCAAGAAGGCCAAATGGGATGATTTGCAAGAACTCACAAAATTTCTTGAAAGACTAGACGTCGAAGAGTTCTACCAGCGATTGACCTACATCAATCAACCTGAATACAGTGAAGATGAATACGTGGACGATCCACATATTGACGCCAGATCCTTTGGAAAACTGATACACTGAGTCCATAGGTACATTTCTGCAAAAATGTGTTGAACTGAAGTGTGATCTTTATTTAAAAAACATAAAAGCTTTACGACCCACTAATACACAGGTTCCTGAAATAGGTGATTTTAGGTGATTTTTGACTAGCGCTGGAACTATGTTAAGAGTAGGAAAACTATGAATTGCTGATTTTCTTAAAATCAGCTTTAATGGACTGAGGTATTTTTTCCCCTGAGCCCTACATTTGGCAAGTGAAGTGGCAGTATGTCTCTGTCACGAGTGCAAACAAAGAAGTCCTCGTGTATTGGATCTCAGACAAGACATTTGCTTCGATAATTGTCAATCACTTTGCACAGCTGTTATTCAGACCAGTCCATTTTGTTTAGCACTACAATAACTTCAGTGGTAATTCTACACAACAGTACTACAGTAAACATTATCACGTTATAACATCATGATATAGGGGAGAGTGGGGCTGAACGGGGTACCTACCATAACTCTTTTGATGTACCAAAGAGACAGATTTGAATCAATGAAGAAAATATTCCATTACTCAATGGTTCATTTTGACTTGCGACGTCTCATTCGAGCAGAAATCGCAGACTGGCCTTCCTGGCCGCTGCAAGTGTTGCAGCAGACGTTGCTTTTCATTAGGTACTGAAGCAGCGACTGACATTCTTTTCAGCCTACTGATAAGCAATCCTTCGGATATCTTTATATGTGAGCCAAAAGACTCTTTCTTCTAACGTGAGAATATATTTCTTTAATTATTCTTCCTGGGGTGGTGTCATAACGCAGCATTATCCCTTTTTTGGCTGCCTTACTTGGCGACATATTAGATTCCCTGGTCATCTTCACTCGACGTTCCAGGGTTTTCCGTGGGACATCATGAAGTTTTGAAGCCTTCGAGTAGCCAATGTTACCTTCGAGGACTTGCTTTATTGCCTCCTTCATGTTCTCACCATTCCACCTCAACTGACCGCAAAACTGATGAGAGAGGTAGGAAAGCTAGTGAAACAACAGACAGGCCTGGTACCCCATATGACCCGCCCACCCCATTTTGACCCACTTCCCCCTACATTGAATTGCAGTATTAATTCAAGTTCATTTTGAACTAGAGACTGCATTTCAGTATATATCTGAAGGAGGGGAACGCAGGAAACGACGGACCTTCCGCGTTCCCGTCCAAAGAATTACAGTAATCACTTTAATTACAGTAACCATCAAAGTGATCGCCGAAAAAACCGGCTCGCAAGTGTGGACGGGCCAAAGTGTGAAGGACACGACAAAGTTTAGAGGAATATTTGGTGCCGAAACCTCTTTAAAACACGTGCAGTTGATTTCCAGTGCTGGTACAGCTTACTAATAAATCAAAGATTGTTATGGTTCCTCAACAATGATTGATACTACCATATCTATTAATTTAGTATCTGTTACGTAGGTAACTCACATTAATCATTTTAATATTACAGGAAAATCAACTCTTTTGGCGGTTTTGGGCAACCGTGAAGTACCCATTCCTGACCACCTTGACATATTCCATCTGACGAGGGAGATGCCCGCGTCGGACAAGACAGCCCTCGAGTGCGTTATGGAAGTCGATGAAGAGAGGATCCGCCTTGAAGAACTCGCTGATAAATTGGTCGCTTGCGAAGATGACGGTAAGAGCATTGGGTTTAAATTGATGGTATGTTGATGGTGAAGCTGCTCCTCCCGAAAATTTAGAACTGCAGCATCATAAGTACATCCAATCGTTGTTAAAATATTGTCTGTAATTGTCCACTGATACCTGAAAAAACTCAGTAGGGATGGCTGTCGATATTATCAAAATATCGATGTTTTCCATCGATATATCGATAGTGCATAGTCCGATAGTATCGGGTATCGACATTTGAGTAACCGATAGTTTCTGACGGTATACTGTTTTTTATCCGATATATCAAACATTTCGAACTCGCACCATCCGCAATCCCCTTTAAATCGCATTCGCTTCCGTACAGAGTCTCAAGAGCAGCTCATGGACATCTACGAGCGGCTGGACGACCTCTCGGCCGACACAGCCGGAGCTCGGGCGGGCAACATCCTCCACGGTCTTGGATTCGACAAGAACATGCAGAACAAGAAATGCAAAGATTTCTCCGGAGGATGGCGGATGAGGATCGCCCTCGCTCGTGCCTTGTACGTCAAACCGCATCTGCTGCTTTTGGACGAGCCTACAAACCACTTGGATCTGGACGCTTGCGTGTGGCTTGAAGAAGAGTTAAAAACGTTAGTAAACCTGTGCCATTCTGGTTATTTTCCTCTGCATACATTTATACCTACTGGAATTTGTGAGTTATCGAATATTATTGGAGTAGCTTAGTATGGCTCATGTCATTTCTCATCCCAAATGGTACCAGAGCTATTTCCCTCAAGGATTTACAATCGTTTAATGATTAGGTACTATCGATTGGTAATACTCGCAACTCCTAACACTGCCCTGTGAAAGAGAAACGCCTCATCTGTAAATTATAACATTGCGGAAATTCGCCTCAAAACTTTCTTGATGGAAACGTCTAATAATGACTTATCTACCAAAATGGGAATATGTATAATTACAAAATCGATTTTCCCATTAAAGGAATCAATTCTTCGGAGTTGAGGCTATTTTTCAAATTTTACGCTTGGTTTTTGTTAAGCAGAAATGCCTCATCTAGCCTGAAGGTTCTTTACGTTCAAGGATAAACACCTCAACCCCGGTAAACTAATATTATTAATTCCTAGTTGTTTTGTTTGAAAACACCTCTCAAGCCCGAAAAGTTGAGTAAGTATTTGATCTAGAATCGCCTGTCGAGGCCCGACCAAAATCTGAAGCAGTCTGGAGCAAAACGTTTGAAGGATTCAATTCAATATTAAGTGGGATGAGGCGTTTCACCTTCCAATTTCATCAAAATAAACAATGATGTAAGGCGTTTAGACCAGAAGATGAGAAGATGACCTAGTGAATACACGATGATTCATTTTAAATCAATATTTGTTTAATATTTCAGGTATAAAAGGATTTTAGTGATAATTTCGCACTCCCAGGATTTCATGAACGGCGTTTGCACGAATATAATCCATTTAAACAAGAAGAGATTGAAATACTACACTGTAAGTGAAACTCAGGCATTGAAAAAAGTAAATTACGACAGTCGCACAGTTAGCTCAAGTTTTAATCAATTTTCAGGGTAACTACGATGCTTTCGTTCGAACGAGATTGGAACTTTTGGAAAACCAGATGAAGCAGTACAACTGGGAACAGGATCAGATATCGCACATGAAAGTACGTATTTTTCCCTATGGAAACCACCACCTGCTGTCTATTCTCTATATTACTTCTCTAAAATTAATTTATTCATTTTCACAGAATTACATTGCGAGGTTCGGCCACGGATCGGCCAAACTCGCGAGGCAAGCTCAGTCCAAAGAAAAGACTCTCGCCAAGATGGTGGCCCAAGGTCTAACCGAGAAAGTCATTACTGACAAAACCGTCACTTTCTATTTCCCGTCCTGCGGCACCATTCCCCCGCCAGTTATCATGGTCCAGGTTAGTTGGTTGTTTGGATAAGTGCAGCTTAGAATTCTATGGACACATTTTAAACGGAAAATCACAACTTCAATTTTATTTTTTCTCACATGTTAAGAATCAGCAAGCTTAACAAGTGGCTCCTAAGCCTCTTGTCTGCGTCCTGGTGAACAAAATAGGTATGGTGAACAAAATAGTTTATACGTTATTCCCTTTGTGGCAAGCTTGTCCTTAAATCTTCATCAGGCAACAAGGTCATTTTCTACAGAATGTCATCTTGGTATGTCATTGGATGCTGAGTACCTTGTAAATAGTATGGTTTTAGGTACTCAATCTTACCTTATGCAGTAACATTGCAGGTGTTTATGGTGGTTCCCAATTCAAAGGGAACTTACATTTGTTTAAAACCTTAATAACTGGTTGCCTCACTATTTGAATTGATTTAATTTTTTCCCTCTTTTAATGCAGAACGTGAGCTTCCGGTACAACGACAGCACTCCTTGGATTTACAAGAATTTGGAATTCGGTATCGATCTAGACACGAGGTTGGCCCTGGTGGGACCCAACGGAGCCGGCAAAAGTACCCTACTCAAACTCCTGTACGGGGACGTAAGTTGTCATCCAGCAAAATATTTAATATTGGTATATCATTACTAATGTGTTACACACAATCGATTTCGTTTAACTTTAGACGTTCTAGACTCAAATCACTGTTCCACCGAAGCAACGTATTGTAGGTAAATTCCACGTTATGAGTCGTAAGATGCGATTGAAATGAGTACCTACGTTCCTACATATTGATATGAGATCATGATCACTGTTTTAATGACCCTACCTGAACGACGTAGTTTCCTATAGAAGACGGTTCATTTGAGATTTGCCGTCATACTACATACCTAATGACGAATGTACTAGAACTGACCTACGACATTTGCATTGGTGAAACAAAGTTGTGGTTGATGGTGTAACACTGGGATATTGCTCTCAGTTGCACTATGAAAAGAATAATAATAATTTTTTCTCATCAATCTGGCTCAAGCACGAGCTGGGCGTAGTCTGAAGAGGTAAATAATTCAAAGCTCTTCTGCTTCGCTGCCAGTTTCTTTCCAACGTCAATATTTCGTCACTTAAGAAGTAATGTTTTTTTGGCGCAATTCCTGTAGTTGTAGAGACTTGAAATTTGGCATGTAGCTGATTTCTATGCCATACACTCTACGGAGCTGTCATTTGGTATGTAGCCTCCTTAGAAATTACTCTTTAAGCAGCATAGGCCCAGGATCAGCTTAGGAGCTCCTAAAGCTAAGAGATAATCGATTTGTATCCCTACTTCTGAAGACGACATAATTTCCCTCGTTAGGAAATTGTGCAGAAATCCGCTTTCGCTGATGATTTCAACTTTCATCTCAGAATGTGCTACAATAGTTCCGCACTTTCTGACCACTTTGAGGTTACCGAAACGTGTTGGAAAAGAAACCGTTTATTTGAAAATCTCCTGCGTTATTGAAGTTACCAAAACTCGTTTAATGGTAAACGGTTGGTTTATAACAACATTTTGACTCAAATTTCGTTTTCTTTGATTTATAAATTAGCTGGTGCCGACTGAAGGGATGATAAGGAAAAACTCGCATCTCCGTATCGCCCGGTACCATCAGCACCTCCACGAGCTTCTGGACTTGGACATTTCTCCACTGGACTACATGTTGAAGAGTTTCCCCGACGTTAAGGAAAAGGAGGAAATGAGGAAGATCATCGGTCGGTACGGGCTCACCGGACGGCAACAGGTGAGTTTGGGTTTATTATCTTAAATAATGAACCATTGGAATCGACCAAAGAAAAAACACTTTTAACCCCCCTCAAAATTTGTTGGTTTACGTTTCAAGATACGTAGATTCAGAAAACGAATTTTCCGCGGCACTTTGCCCAGTTAGCGTTGTGCTAAAATTACGAAATTTGGTTTACAGTTTCGGACCAACCCCACAATGATCCTCGAAGCGTTTGATATTTTGAACCAAACCAAATTTTGAAAAATTCATGCCTAGAAAAATTGGAATGAAACGGTATAGTTTTTAGTTCACATTTAGAAAGAGTTTATTTTTTAAGAACAACCGCAGCCTTGTGCGACCAGCCGTTCGTTCACAACGAGGGCTCAAAGTTGGAGCTGATCAAAAGTCATCAACATGAGCGTGAATCGTGAGGCAGCCCGTCATTTTAATGTTCATACTGGCCCAGCTGACTCGACAAAGTATTTGATACAATTGTATTTGAATTCTTAATCATGTGATCATATTGGGAGACGAGATTCTTCCACATAACTCATATTGGACTCCAAAGAACTGGAAATATTAATTTTAAAGTTTGATTACCCATAGAATGACTTCAGGTGAAGATTTGAGTTAGAAAAAATTTGGCTTCAAATAATTGTATTCAAGGTTGGGAAAGGGAATATTTGAAAATGTTATAATTTCAGAATGAAAAAAAAAAAAAAAAAATCTTAACCCGGAAAAGTCCTTGACCGCTATTTCCCGTCACAGCTGCCAAATTTAAGTCAATGACCAATGTCATCAATCATCTTCTATTGGACGGTCGTCAAGGTACTGCACTTCGGCTTCTCCCGTGTCGTTCTCTTCAATATCAAGTGCTTCATAAGAATGTTGAGCTTCTGGTTTTATATAAAATAAAGAGCTGGTTGCTTCTGGTTTTATATCAAAATAAAAAAAAACCGAAAGCTAAAATTACTTCAAGTGCAGTAAGGCATCAAGTTTTGTACATGTCTTTGCTCGGGTAGCCGAAAGATATGATGAAATTGTGTTGAAAAATTTCACGAAATGTTGTAAACCCAACTAGGTTTTCAGGATTTTCGCTCATATACATTCTGTGTAGTTTTTTTATGTCTAGTTCTTCAGGGAGGTATACTTTTGAGCTGGCTTTGGTCCAGTTTTTGAGAAGCTTGACATCAAAACCAACCTATTAACACTAAACTAAACAAAGAAATCAACACAGAGAAGATACGGAGAGAGCTTTAAATGTGGATATAGATCCTTCTTCCCAGCCACCGCCCGGACCTTGATCTTTCTTTGCGGTCACAGGATTTTTTTCTACATTCATTTCCTCGAAAACCTCGATCATTTTTCCTGGTTTCGATTCACGTTGCGATTGGTATTGGAACAAGCTACTAGATGGCATGACAATCTCATTTTCGTTAAAATATTGACATTGATTGTATTGTATTCCTTTATTGGCAAAATAGTTAAGTATATAATTCAATGTTGTTCTTCCCCGCGACCCTTCATATTTTATTAAGCTTCATCACAATTGTAATATTCTGATTATTGTTCGTATTTCTCGTTACTAACTGGTTTCTCCCTCGTTTTTCCAGGTTTGTCCCATTCGCCAGCTCTCCGACGGTCAAAGGTGTCGCGTAGTGTTCGCCTACTTGGCTTGGCAAGCTCCTCACCTCCTCCTCCTCGACGAACCGACCAATCACTTGGATATGGAAACCATCGACGCTCTCGCCGAAGCCGTCAGCGAGTTCGAGGGCGGAATGGTCCTCGTTTCCCACGACTTCAGGCTCATATCGCAAGTGAGTCGACGCTCTGTTGCGATTTCCGATTAATGTATCGAAGGCCTGAAAAGAAATCTGTGAAATAAGGACATTTCCATTGATCAGGGACCTATTGAGTTTTGGCTCATCCTCAAAAGGAGGATAGTTTTAGCACTCGAACCCTAGGGTTGTATTGATAACATGGGAACGCCTTATACCCGTGTAACGTAACGTAAGATGGGTGAGGCAAAAAAGTGGAAATCCATTTCAAACAAAAACAAATCGCGATTCCCTCCTCCCCGTAAAGATCTCAGGGCCCTCGTGTTCGAAAATCAGCAAACATACCCTCTATCATCCCCAAACAATTCCTCGTTAAGTGGAATTGAGGCCAGCACACCCCGATTGTTTATACAAGGCTACGGTCTTTTCTGGTTTTTAATCCAGATCTCAGCAATAGAGGGAGCGAATTTTCAAAACGCATCAGATTCTGTTACAAAATCGTATTACCTACAACTTTGAGATCATGACATTTTTCATTCTGAGCAATTATTCTCCACATGCAGGCATTAGAAGTTGGAAGTCAAGCAGAAGGGTTGTCAACTTTTTAGGGAAGATGGTCAGGTCAACACATCTGATCAACATAGATCTGATGATTCTCTTGGGGTTGGAAGCACGTAGTGGAAGAGTGGTAACTCCTTGGTTTCCTACTACTTTGATGAAGGCCGAAAAAAGTTTTAAATGAAAATTAAAACCACTATGCAGTTTGATCAAATTAGTTTAGGAAATTGGTTTTACATGTCTTGTGAGGCACCAATTTTCGATTTTTGACCATGAAAGAATTAATCTCAGACGCACTAGCGTTCCCTATTACTTTAGGACACCTGGCGACGTTCAGTTACTTTCAGATCGAAAAAACAAAACAATGTTAGATTTAGTCAAGGCATCTGAATGCAGTGGCGAATGAATATTCAATTTCGAAGACCCAATATTATCTGTTGTTACCAGTTGGAATGCTAATTTCTCTTCGGCTCGAAAAACACACTGGTTCGAGCCATTAAACACCCCACTAATCCGTCAGATTAAACGACCAATAATTGAATTAACCTTATTAACCAACCGTTTTCTTCCAGGTTGCTGAAGAGATTTGGGTCTGCGAAAAGGAGACAGTCACCAAATGGCAAGGAGGCATCCAGGACTACAAGGGCCACCTGAAAGCGAAAATCACTAAGAAAAACGCCGCGGAAGAAGCCAGCCGAAAGAAATAATTTATTTATACAATATTTTTTCGAACCCGCAAAAACAACAATAATGGAATCCAGAAAGTTGATAACCAACAATAAAGTACGACTTTCCGGTTATATAACGCAATAGATGAATGTTCCCGAACCCATTTCTGTGTGACAAAGTCAAGTTTTCACAATAAACCAACGTTTACGTTCTGAGGGAAAAAATTCAACCCTACTTTTTCTTTGTCTCCCAGCCAAACGCCGAGAAAAACCTACCGTCGTAGATCTCATTTCGATCATATTTTAGTGTCGATCTGTTGTCTTAAAACAGTTTGAAAAACCACCAATAATATGAAGTATTAATTTGATTTTTTACGTAATTGCCATTCTACTTGTACGAGATAAGGGTGCATGTTGGCGGTGAATCGTTTTTTGGAAATTGCCACCGACCGTGCGAATCTGAGGTGCTTTCCATTTCGAAAATGATGTTGAAATTATATTTATTTCTTAATGGATTCTATGATGACTAATAAAAGAGAAAAAAACTTATACCCGAGATTTTTTAGAAGAGCGTTTTTTTCTATTATTACCCTCTTAATCCTCCTTATTACAGTAAAACCTGGTTATGAGGAATCCCAAGGGGCCAGAATGTGTTTCCCTTATATTCAGGTTTTCCATGAATCCGTTTCCTTACATTCAGGATCTATCAGTCAAAAATTCCGTATACAGGAATACATAATGAATTTTAAAATAGAATTGGAAGTAATGTAGACGTTAAGGGACCGGTGCAAAAGAACGCACATTGGTCCGGAATTCAAATCTAGCTGATCAAAACCTTAACTGCGCTTATAAAATGTTAGTTGATAAAACTTCTGTTTTTCTGAGGTTTTTTGGTTCAGAAAACGGAGGAATTGTCAGAATTGAGGTAGACCCAACCAGAAAGGAGATATTACGAGGGAGAGAAGTTATAATGAGTAATGGAGATAGTGCTGAGGAACATTTTATGTTATGAACATGTTATTTACATTTTCTTCTAGTAATACATAACACCACAGTTCTAAATTACTGACGCCAAAATCATCATCGTCAAATTGGTCGCTTTCATCATCATCGCTGAAATTGGCCATTTCCCCTTGATTCGTGAGCAGTGCATTGACTTCTTTAGGCAATTTCGTCTTGTCCTTGGCGGGGGGGGGGGTGTTCCACGGTGGTGATGTGACCGGTCTGTCGAGATGAGAAGTCTTTTAAATAAATCCGTGTTTGTCGTAGTCCTAGAAACATTTTCCCTGAATCTTTTGAAAAAGTTGTGCTGAATTCATCCTCAATGACATCCTTAGAGAGCTGCCCATTTATAGGCTAAATCTTCTTTTTGTTGGTCAGAATAGACTAAATGGAGGTACACATTCAAGATACAATTTAAAATGATCTCACCACCATTCTCAGTTAGGATCCCTCCTTCTCTGAGGGCTTCAAAGAGCTTTTCGTTTGTAATGACATGGTGTCAATAGGACAAACTAGGAAATGAAATCAATTTATATGGACGCCAGGACAGTCATTGAGCACATCTGTGACAGATATATAACATGCCTTTGAATTTTAGTAAATATCTCAAAATGAGATTGAATCGTGAGGTAGCCTGTCGGGTCAATGTTGACACTGGCCCAGTTGATTCGAACAGCACATGGTTTTCAGGTATCGAGTTGTTAATAATTTACACTACTTCATAATAATTAATGGTAATTCATAATCTGCACGAAGAAGACAGTGAACCGTTGTGTCAAGAATTTCCAGTTTTTTGGTCTCGGGGGGGGGGGGGGGGGGGGAGTTGGTTCCTCCTACGAGTAAACTATAAATCCTCAAGTGACCGCAATCAGAGTCCAATTCTGACAACAGACTCGTTCATTATGAACGGAAATCAGGTCGTTTCAGTTTGACCTCAAAATGAAATCGTACCGCTTTGACGTCTTGTTTGACTGTGACAGTCGTGCGTGCGACGTCAAATTAATAGTGACAGCGTGACATCATTCCCCTGAAAACGCCCATGAGTCAGACGGTGTTTGTCAAATCCCAGAGATTAAGCGATCAGTGGTGGCTAAGGGAGACGTACCTAATGAAAATTCACAATTTAGAAAGTTAGCAAAATAATTTTTTTTGCCAAATTAATAGTAATAAGTTCTAATTAATTTATGTTCTTAGTTTATCAAATACCTCCTTATTACAAATTTTAACCATGACTAGTTCTCGTAAATGTATTCCGTTCTCAAACTGGAGCACTTTGGAGATGAAGAAACGGGTGGATACTTGTTCTTCAGCTCCAATCCGATGTACTCACTTTTTGGCAAATCCCCAGAATTTATGAGTCTAGAGAGAAAGTAGGTACGGGTTTAGGCAAGACTCCTGAGTACTGAGTCGTATTTCAAGTTATTATTTCGTTGATTTGGTATAGTGATTCAAACTTGAATATCAAGGATTCGAGCTTTTAGATAACATTGAGAAAACCAGAAAAATTGTGGATTTTTTCTGATCATACTACATGGTGACTGTTTCGGATCTGTATTCGGTTTGGGGGTTGTGAACTCAAGCACAACGCAGAGATTTGTTATCAAGTTACCTACCACTTCCAAAGCTGGTAATTGAAACATGAATGTCAATACGAGCAAAGACATTTCTAAATTAAAAAGTTCTAGTGGGAAAAAGAGTTTTAGGGGTAAAATTACCCATAAATTCCCAAAATGAAATAGCCTAACAAATGGCACCTCATTTTAAAGGTTTTTTTTTTCACGCTGAACACGATGGTGAAGTCAGAATTGCGATATCTCATTCCGTTCTCAAACTGGAGCACTTTGAAATGAAGAAACGTGGTTGATACTTGAGATGTTCTTTCATCTGCTCTAATCTGATGACGGAATGGTATATCGCAGTTCTGACTTCACCATCGTGTTCATCGTTGGAAAATCAGTAAACTGAGGACCTCAGTCTGAGGTGTTAGGCTGAGGTGTTCTCCTACTCGTCAAAGAAGGAGACAACATTAATTAGAAAACCAGTAAAACGGAGACATTTAACATAAAACCAGTGTTTTCTTCGAAAATTCGCTCTTATAGCCATACTGCATGACTGGATTTTTGACGTTATGAATATTAATATTTTGAATGAAATTCATGTAAATAGCAAATATTTTAATTTAAAGAAGTTCATCACTGGGCACTGGCATTGCATACGATGTATGCAATACTAAATTCTACGTGGTATCGACTGACAATTTATTCCCGTGAATCATCGCCCTAGACAATCAATATTGCACACTTGGCTACAGTCTGACCAATGCGGCAAAAGTCGCCGGCAGTACAGTCCCTTCCAAAAATCGCCAATTTTTGGCTCACTTTTTCCAGTGATTAGACCGCATTTTGACAACGAGATAAATCACAGGTATTTTATACCTCATGTATCAACGACATCGTTACTGGTAGAATGACGGAATATTATTGGTAGAGAAAAATATGGACGCATTTTGAGTCAAGTCGAGATTTGAATTTTGAATTTCGGTGGGGCGTTAGGGAGGACTGTACTTGTACCTGTCATCGATCCGTTCCCAGTGAGATACCACCGCCCGAGTCAGAACACCTTCCTTGTGGTTGATCGTTATGAAAAACCACCACATTTCGATTAAAAAAAAAAATATATCATGAAAATTAAACTTTTCCGGTGATTTTCAACGCAAATTAAATTATTAAGTGAGTGTTTTCGAAGGGAACTGTGGAGTTTTCTCGTCACAAAAAGGACCGGCCGTAGTATTTCGATTCGGGCGGTATTTTGATGACGTCACGCGTATATAACACCCGCCCCGCCCGCCGCAGATCATTCGCCATTTCAACGTCTTCTTGGGAACGGTTTTCGAAGAGAAGCGACCCTCACCGGCTTTTCAACGGGAGCTAAACCAACTTTTCATTTACTGAAAAAAACCACTTCAAATCCACATCAAAATGGTGAGTTGAGTGCATGTATGTTGCGTTACAAACATCCGAAAAACATTTCCGGGCGTTATTACGATTTTCATCTGACCGTTATTCAAGGTCAGAAGACCGCATGAATTCCTTTACCACTACGTTGTCCACTTATTTGTCGTTGATTTCTACTTGTAATTCGAGCCAAATACACTTTGAAGTGGTGATTTCGCGCGGTGAAATCCGAATGAATGCAGACTTTAGGCGTGCTCTGCCTAATTATCCTCTACTTAGGGTTAGGCCTTACGATTGTGTCCTAGTACATTTCACTGTATTCAAGTTGACAGTACATCCCAACTGATTATTTTTTCAATTTAGAAATATTAGAAATTTTATTGCTCGTATTGACATTCACGTTGCAACTACCAGCATTGCAAGTGATAGTAACTTGATAACAAATCTCTGCCGTTGATAACAAATTTCCAAACCTAACCAAATCCCTCATAACCCTAAAGTTCCTTTATAACAAGCTCGAAAGCGATCACAAGTACAAGAAACTCTTCAACTGTTCTATAATTAGAACACTGATGAAACAAATGGTTTCACAATATTGTTCTTTAGTACGACTAACCTGAACGGGACCTTCTTCTCGCCTTGAACGGGACCGTCCTTTTTTGTCCCCGGAAGAGGCTTCGGGACGCTTTTTCCTAAATTGTACAAGAACTTCCACTAGACATTTTTTTCATAATTTTTTTTCCAAACGCAGTTTGGGGATCTCTGGTACAACGTATGTACCACTTAGGAAGGAGCGCGGTGAACCAGTGCTTGTCATTTTTGACTTGGGCATATCGGTAAAGCATGCCCCCCCCTCTCTGGATTTTTTTTTTTAATCTCTTTGATGTCAAGAAGTATTCAGGAGTTGAAGAACGAATCAATTGAATCATGTGAGAATAAAAAGTAATGGTTAAAATACCCACCGAAGTGAAAGTGAATAATTAAAAATAGAGGAATTCCCCTATTTCGACTAAATATACAAGAATGACAATTATATGCAAAAATCTGCTAAATTGACCAGAATATGCAATTTAAATTTCAATTTAAAACACGCCATACGCTTCAGGTACCCTCAAAACGTAAAACAAGGAAGATATACGCATTTTGAAGACATGAAAAATATGCAAATTTCAGTCTAGGTACTTATGACGTACGGCATCTCATTGTGCTCTCAGGCGTTGTTCCGAATTTCGGGAGCAACTACCCTCGAGCCCTCGTAAGTCAAGATCCGTGTCGGATTGCCCGTAATTGGCGTCTATCGAGGGTTGAACGAGCTCGTAATTTTACGATGAGAGCGAACGAATTCAATGAGGAAATTATTCTCATTATTGTGTGCTCTCATACGTGACTCGCAGGCGTGTGCATATCGATCAAAACCCTTCAGGCGGACGCCCCTCGAAGGAAACTCGTTTCTAAATGATGAGTGGCGTGAAAGGAACTAGTTGCTCGTTCCATGCATCAAAAGTGTGACATCAATATCACCTTCCTACTTGTTACTAAGGAGAATCAACAAGTTCATTCCGGTCGAATAAATTCGTCAAGTTATCGAGGGGAGAGTCATCCATCATTTTGAATAGGGAAAATTGTCTGATGCTTTTGTCGCTTCTTTTTTCGATTTTCGATTTTTGTTGTTTTTTTTTTTTGAATTTCAATTGAAAGCGTTGAAGGATGCGATCTTATCTTACTCCCCAGACCCCTCCCACAGGCTGCAGAAAATAGACCTGGTCGGGTGGTGGAGGGGGGGGGGGGGACTACTAAGTACTTTAAGAAAAGAAGTTGGAAATCGTTCCAAAACCTTAAGATATTCTCTTTCTACAGGGTTTTGGGGTTTTATTAGGTGACTCATTTTACAAGGTAAATCAGACCCCGAGGTACCTCGCTGGAAAACCTACGTATAATTGATTTTCAAACGGAATTATGTTTCCAAGCCATTTTACAACAATTTTCTCGGATGTTCGAGGGTTTTATATGTTGGGATTTGTCCAGACAAAATCAGAAGGAGTTGAAACCGTGAAATTTGAATGCAAAGAAGGTGTTTTACGTAGGTCTTGAGGATGATCTCATTTCATGCGTGGGTTCGGCAAACAGATCATCCTGTCATCGCTATCAGCAATTTCGCAATTTCCTCTTGGACAAGGACGGTCGTAGGTGGTTCGTAATCACTTACGTATGGGAGAACTATTACCGGACCTCATTGAGATAGTTGGACCCTTCCCGATTTGACGCTATCTAAATACCTTCGTTGGAAGAGTCGTTTAGTTCTGGAATTGGTCCGGATTTAATGATGATTTTGACATTCCAACCCTATTGAGATATTAGTATATTAGTTCACTAATGAATTGGTACAAAATGAGCAAACCCGCTTCATTTTAGTGAATATTCGAAGAAAAAGAAGCTATTGTTCTCGGTCCAAAATTTATCAAGTTATCTACCACTTGCAAAGCTGGTAATGACAACGTGAATGTGAATACGACCAAAGAAATTTCTAAGTGGAAAAGTTCTAGTGTTGGAGAGTTCTAGGGGGGAAAAATTACCCGTAAATTCCCAAAATGAAAAAGCCTAACAACTGACACCTTGTTTGAAGGGTTTTTTTTTACGTTGAACACGGTGGTGAAGTCAGAAATGCGATATCTTATTCCGTTCTCTGAAGAAACGTGGTTGTTACTTGAGATGTTCTTCGTAGTTCATCTGCTCTGATCTAATAGCTGAGTGATATATTGCCAATGTGACTTAACCATCGTGTTCAGCTTTGAAAAATCTATAAACTGAGGAGTTACTCGGCAAAAAAGGGAGACATTTTACACAAAACCAGTCATTTCTTTGAAAATTTCTTATTATAGCTATGCTGCATGACTGTGGATCCTCCTTGATTTTGAATTTTCCGGTGTCAGGGATGAAACTGAGAACTTTATTTAAAATATCAATTGTTTACAAAACTACTTAGAAACGTGTTTCCTTGTTGCAACATGAGATATGTAGTATACAGGGTTTTCGGCAATTGGTGTAAAAGAAAAAAATGGCTAAAACTGTGCCCTGTATATACTACGGTCTCAAATCGACAAGATATTTCACTTGAACATCTCTCCCTCCAATATTCCCCTGAGTGGAAAACCGACCTTAGAATGACTCCCCTCAATCCCAATCCACTCTATTGATGATTTGGTTCGCCTGTCGTCTGGGCTATAATTGGTTCGGCTTTGTAATGATTTGGACGTTCAATCCTGATGAGATATGAGCTGGTACTGAACTAGAAAACCGCTTCATTTCTCTCCCTTAACTTGATCATCCTTGATATTGAATTCCTCCTCTCGAGCTGCCTAAAATTGACCAGATGTAACCTGAGGTGTGTCGATATGTCACAAAAACTCCCAATCTCTACCTCCACTATTCCCCCGAAATATTTTGGAAACCGACCTCACTGTGGACGCCCCTCTGTCCAAACAACGGTATTTCAAACGTGAGAAAGCGGCAGTAAATACTCCCAGTCTTGAGGTATCAAATGAGCGAATTTTCCAAGAACCTTCTTGAACCGTTCATACCGGCAGTAAATACTCCCATATCGCTCATTGAGCGTGCTGAACAAAAGTGGCCCCTCCCACGAGAGACAGGAAGCGTTGGAGCTTCATTAGTCGACCGGAAACTCTCCGAACACGCCATTTCAACGAGCACACGTTGTCTGTGAGGCATCGTGTGTAAAAAAAACTAAAAAGTTAATAAAATCTCTCTGAAAATGCTCCTGGCCTAAAATAATTGGAAAAATCCTACTGTGCGTTGAATTGAAAAATTGCAAAATCTTGATGTAGGTAATTTGAAAAACGTAAAATTCAAATTTTGTAACAGTATTTACATAGGGGAGTGTAGTATATTTATCCCTGGAGGGACAGTAATCAGTGAGTGGGGTCACGAGTAGCCCTAAACTATTTTTCAATGTATGAGATAAACGTCATAGTGTTGGGATATAATGAAACATTTAAATAAAGCGTAATATACATCGTTTTGTGCTATAACAAAATAAATTATAATGGGTATAATAGCTATTAAGAGTAGTTACCTACTCTACGCCGCTCCTCCAGGGACAACGATAAACACATGATCACATGTTTCTCCATCTGCGTTGTTCATTCCTTCATTAAATTCCGGATGGGGTAAAGAAAAGTATTGATTCAAAATTGATTTAAAACAAATCGGAAGTGAAAATAGGTGTTTTATTCTTGGAACAAAAAACAAAACATTTTCCTTTATATATTATTATTTAAAACTTTTAAATAAAAGTTTATGCTAGTTACCGATAATTTGAATTAAACTCACTTGGAGTAATCTTTAGTTTTTACTAGCAAATAGGTAGAAAAACACTTCGGAAGTTTCCTATTTTCATTTATTTTCCGACATTTTTGGCCTGCTACTGCTAGTCCTCATCAGGACAGGAAGATGCTTGAATTATAAAAATCTAAAATTTAAATACCCAACAATAAACACCATAATAAATTGAATAATTTTTTCAAATCATAATTTTGATCAGACCATAAAATGAACGATATTTCGTTCCCCATCCCTACCATCAACTAGCGTCAATTTATTGTAATTAAACTGATCACAAATTGAAGTGGACCACTCATCAAACGTCAGGTAACTCTCTTTTTTAACCATACTCTGGTGCTTATCCGTCGGTAATGGTAAGTTGCTTACTGGAATTTGTCTCATAAGGTCATGTTTGTTTGTTTCCACTTGTGTTTCTCATTTCTTTATTTCCACTATAGTTTCTCAGCTCTTAGTTGTGATACTAAGACTTTGTTTTTTCTTAAATTTTGTTTGATGTATTTATTTTTGTTGAACAAATACCATTACTGATAGATAAGTAAGGTATATAAGCACAAAAATAACCAGACGTATCGGTTAAAAAATAGTTACCTAACTTTTGATGAGTATTTGTGAGCAGTTTATTAATATTTCTGCCACAATATTACAGTAAACATGTACTTGATCCCACCATTCCGCGAAGAACTATGAGATCGGAATATTGTTGAAGCCTTTCTCTTCGGTGGTAGTCATTCGAAAGAACGAACGAATTATGACTACTTCAGTGTCATCGCCAACGTCACTCGGTGAGTCCAGGGTTATTATTTTTATCATTTTCCCCTCTAGTTGTGTTATTGGTCTGAATCCTCTTATTTTCCGAGGGGTTTTCGTTGTGGAAATTCCACCTACAAGGGAAAGACAGAGGCGGTTGTGTATTGATTGGTGACGTCACTGGGGGCAATCCCATCCCCCTCCCCCCTCTGTAGGCCACTTTGGGCGTCGTCCTCTGGCGCCGAGACGTCCGATGAGTTTCGATTTTCTCACTTTTCTCTTGTCGAGACAACCAAATTATTCACAGCCGTCTCCACGACAGTTTTCACGTACGAGGTATCACAATCTAAAGGCGGCTCGACACATGCGGTATTTGCCGAGCACCGAGCAACTCGGCGAATAACAAGCTGCTCGCCTAGGTACTCGGCGAATAACAAGCTGCTCGCCTAAGTACTCGGCGAATAACAAGCTGCTCGCCTAAGTACTCGGCGAGTGGCGAGCTCATTGCTCCACACATTCGGAGTTCGTCCCAAGCAGTGCTCGCCTCGGAAGAGAGACGAGCTATTCGCAGTTACTCGCGATGGATGACGAAGTCACAATTGCTACAGCTGCTTTTGTAGTGATGAGTGCGACAACATCCTACAGAAAAAATCATACTTGACAAAAAAAAAGAAAATCCAAAATCGCTCCACTGGTACATTTTTTATTGTCAAAAACCACCTATTTTTTTGCACATTTCCCAACAACTTTGTTATACCTACTTTCAAAGTGTTTCAACTTTGCTACATCAATTCTAATCGATACCGGTCCCACTTTCAAAGTTTGAGAGATTCATTTGGTGAATCCAGTAATCACCAAAATGTTCCAATTTCGTTAAATTTGGATTGTTTAAGAACTATTTTTCCATAACGGTTGTTTCTCGAAATTGGCTCTGGGCTGTGGGTTTTGAGGAACGATCGGTTTTCTTGCTAGCACGGATGTACATCTTGTCTGGGCTAACAAGGGCGTTGGCTTCTTTGCGGGGATGATTGGTCTTTTATTTGATATCGATCCTTGCCGCACCTTCATGAATATAATACTGATCGCATGTTGGCCTGTTATACACAGAGAAGTTATTCGTACCAACTATCGTGTTACCTTCCTCCTGCTGACTAGCTTCGCCCTTGATCTACTGCGGTGTGACTCACAGACTTTCCCCGGGCAGCTCAGGGGAATTCAACATGCTGATCGATTTGACGGACATTTGCCTACTCCGTTTTTCAGCGAATTTTCGAAGAAAAGGAAGCTATTGTTCTCGGTCCAAAATGTTTCAAAAATTGTTTATACCAAAATCCGTTTTAGACCAAAAGACACAAAAAAAAAAAAAAAAAAAAAAAAATCGGCAGTCAACTCACAAAAGTCTTTTGATGTCAACTGACAAGAGAAGTAAATACTTTGAGGATCCTCGACTGGATGGCATCAAGGCTTCATCAACCCTTCATTTTAAAAGCAGCCTTAGCTTTCGTGATGTACATGCTGTCGATATAATTGAAAAAATTAGCCGAGGAGAATACGTGAGAAAATAACAAAACATCCACAGTCATGCAGCATGGCTATAAGACCGAATTGTCGAAGAAATAACCGATTTTATGTAAAATGTCTCCATTTTACTGGTTTTATAATTAATTTTGTCTCCTTTTTGGCCGAGTAACACCTCAGTTTATAGATTTTTCAACGCTGAACACGATGGTGAAGTCAGACATGCGATATCTCATTCCGTCATCAGATTAGAGCAGATGAAACCATGACGAACATTTCAATTTATAAATTTCGTTGCTCGTATTGACATTCATGTTGCAATTACCAGCTTTGCAAGTGGTACGTAACTTGATAACGAATCTCTGCCGTTGTGCTTGAGTTCACAACCCCCAAACCGAACAAAGATCCGAAATAAGTCATAAGTCACCACGTAGTATGATCAGAAAAAATCCATAATTTCTCTGGTTTTCTCAATGTTATCTAAAAGCTCGAATCTTTGATATTCAAGTTTGGATCACCACACCAAATCAACGAAATAATAACTTGAAATACGACTCAGGAGTCTTGCCTAAACCTGTACCTACTTTCTCTCTAGACTAGTTCGTAATGCACCCACAGAACATTTCTAGGCCCAAAACTGATATTCATAATCTCATAAATTCGTGGGATTTACCAAAAAGTGAGTAGTATTAATATTGTGGCTATCCATAACGCCAGATTAGAGCAGACTAAACATGAAGAATATCTCAAGTATCAATCACGTTTCTTCATCTTCAAAGTACTCCAGTTCGAGAACAGAATAAGCTATCGCAATTCTCACTTCACCATCGTGTTCAGCGTGGAAAAAGATATAAACTGAGACCTCAGTTTATATCTTTTTCCACGCTGAACACGATGGTGAAGTGTCTTTTTTCTACACACGTGTAGAATGGAAACATTTGACATAAAACCAGTTATTTCTTCGAAAATTTGCTCTTATAGCCATGCTGCATGACAGGATCATAATTTTTTTAATAACCAACAACATCGAAAAAAAAAAAAATGTTGTTTCTTATTCTGATTCGTTTTCTGATCCGCGGTTTTCGTTCAGCAGTAAATCGTAGTTCGCGTGCACGTCGTGTGATTCTCGTCGTTTTGAATCGTTATCAAACACGAGAAACATCTGGAAGGTCGACCTAGTTGTTGAAATCGGTGCGGTGTCAGTTGGATCCAACCACCGTCACCCTGTGAGTAGATTTGTGGAAATGGGGAAACTCTAATATTTGCTTGGGAATCTTCAAACAAGTTGGTCACTTTGAAAGCGACACAAATACCTACGTATCTGTTCATTGCGAAAAATTAGGAAGCGTACCTAGTGCGTACGATATACTTTACAAAGCCACATTTCTCAACTATACTAATTATTGAGTCGTTGTTGATCATATAAGTAGGTAGGTACATCTAGAAAGCCTTTGAGTGGAGTTCATCTCACCAAGTAGTAATGGATAAAACATCCATGTCTACTCGATGGCTCATAATCTATTTGAGTTGTTATCATACCCCTGTAACATCCCGAAGTATCTGAGGGAAATTATTCAAATTTATACACCGTAGAGGTAGTGCTGTTTGGAACATTTCAATTAGTTAGAATTGATCATTGGCTTTGGCTATGTCAAACTCCCGATTCTAAACCTACTGTAGGAATAGTAAGAAGGAAGGACTAGTAGGTACTGAAAAACTTTGTACGTTGATCAAATACAAGAAATTCAGTGCCTGTGAGTAGAGTTCATCTCACCGAGTAGTAATGGATAAAACGCATCCATACCAATGTCTACTAGATGTCTCGTATCATTTACCAGTCTGTATAATTCAATTTGGATTTGGTGATTTGCGTTATTACTCATAGTATGGATTTATGTCACTATGTCACCTGATGGTGTCACCGCTGGTTTTCTTCGAACTTCACGACGTTTGTTCTTGGGCGCGCTAGGTGTGGTTTAAATGAAACTCTTCGTAATGTCTAAAAATACCGACCGGACCGCTAAACAAGTGTTTGTGTACCTATTCGATTTTTTCAACCACTTCACTCGGTCCTATCTCGTTCTCGTATCGATATCTCAATCGATTTTCCACTTCTTAAAATTCCTGACTCGTCATCTTTCATTCCTCGGAGTTACCTTGTATTCAGTCGTACGTTACAATTTTTATTACAACCATTTTTTATTGCTCCTAAAGTGGGATTGTCTTGACGAGCTAATTTTTGAACCGCGTTGCGAATCGAGGTCACTGCCTCCCCACTAACTCCATTCAACACTTACAATTCAGTGTCCGTAGTGTCTTCCAAACAGCTTTAATTCCGCTCGGGTAATATATTTTTTTACTTCGTCAACTGTACGTAATAGTGTCCACCAGCCGCGATGGGCAGATTTTCAAAATCGCAAGTGAGTTTTACACTTATATTTTCCTTCTCTTCGTTGTCCCTGTGTAGTGAGTGTAACATGCACCTCTTTTCAAAGGTCAATCGTTCGAGTCCTCCAGATTTTTCATTTCAGACATTTCTGAGTACATTTTCTCCTGCCTATTCGCAACTAATAACGGCGTTTCAATTCAATCAATTTTGATGAATTTAGCAGAATTATACAAGTTGGACCCTGAACTCCTCACACGAACTTCATCAAAATACAAGTAATTACGTGTAAGCCTGCTTATGCGCAAACGTGAGATTCGCGCCTCTCAAATAATAACGGTTCCGTTCAACTGAGTTTGATATCATTCATAGAGAGTATTGCTCCCAAAAAGTGCCTCTAGTGGTTCATTTCATTTTCTGGTAGTTTTCTTCCCTTCGCGTGCCATCATATATTGGTGAATTTTCGAAAAAAAGGAAGCCATTGTTCTTAGTCCAAAATGCTTATAATGTACCGAAATCTGTTTCAGACCATCTTGAATTCCCTGCCGAAAGAGACCAAAAATCTGTCCTTTCTGGTTAAAGGCGGCTGAGTTCAAAAAGTAGGTTTTAACCAAATAACGAAAGGGCTATATGCAAATTGGGAGCTCCATAATTTTTCCAAAATCGCGTTTTAGAGAAATTTGTCCAAGTGAGCTATGGGGTTTTTAAAAATCTATCTGCTCACTTGGACAAAGTTCTCTAATACGCGATTTTGGAAAAAATTATGAAACTTTCACTTGCATGTAGCTCAAAACCTACTTTTTGGGCTTAACCGCATTTACCCAGAAAGCACAGGTATAATATATAGCCTTATACTTACTTAGCCTTTCGATTGCCAAGACTGCCTGCCTTGGCAAACGAAAGGCTAAGTTCGTAGATGGGCAGAATCGGGCCATAATAATTGTAAAAACTAACTACAATATAACACAGATTCATCTTACAGTTAAAAGCTAACAAGTGTGTTGCAATCACGATTAGTGCCGAATTAATTTTCTTTAGACTACGTTTTATTCAGTTAATTGCGGTTTGGTATTTGTTTCGCCTTACAGATGTTCTTTGAAGTGTTGACAAAAGTACATGTAAGCTGACACACCTGTAGCGTGACCAAAAATGGAAAAGTGACTGTGCGTCAGTTACATAAACGCCAACACGGGTACGGGTGACGAAAGGAATAACACTTGTAACAAATAAATGGAAATATATTGAACTCAAGAAATACGAAATATGAAACAAATGAAATATACTCAGCTTGGTGTAACTTAAACTAGAATACGTCTCAAGTGACTGGTACTTGGAACCGTACTTGTCGTGACCGTGCAAGGTCGGTATCAAGTTAGAGTGACGTTAAATGAGGCCAGGGCTGTCCATATGAACAGGTCCCTGGGTGAATAAGCAAATAGGAAGATATGAATGAAAGATTTACAAAGGTAAACGTAACCGTCCTACTTGGGTTACGTGTAGCTTAATGGAGGTGACTCCTATGTGTACTCAACGTCCCTATCTGGCCAGAAAAGGTGTAAATATAACTCACAGTACTGAGATCTTGTAACTGCTAGCACTCGGACGGGCTGTTCTTGCAGTTCACTGTCTGTACGCGTAATGTCACTACTGTCGTCGTAACTGACGCTTCTACTCACAATCACGCTCGGAGGGCGTCTGTAAAACTGAAAGGGATTCACAACTGCTAGCACTCGGACGGGCTATTATCGCAAGGAGAGGTTTTGCTGGACTCTGTTGTTAGCCCTCAGCGCTGGGCTTAAATAGGTCGCTGGAGGGGGAAACGTCTGGAGGCGATCTGTGGTGGGGGTCGCCTGGTAGCCCTCATCCAGTGGCGCTCTTCTGGCGGCCGCGCGGTCTATTAGTCTGACGGCTTACACTCCCCTCCCTCCTGGGAGCCGGCGTCCTCGCCGGTAACCATAGATTCCCCGAAGATTGGTGTTGTCGTCGATCAGTGCCCAAACAAGTGAGTTGAAGCGAGTTAAATTTTAATAGGAAGGTTAAATCAAATAGTTAAGTCGCTAAATTTAGTTACAATTGTTAAATTGTATAAGTATATGCACAAAAGGTAAGTACTTTTTACATTAAATTTGGTTATAATTAACAAGTTTTACAAAAAAAATATGCACAAAAGGTAAGTAAAAGATTACAAGAATTACAAGAATTGCAGGTAGCAGAGTAAGATATAAATCAGCAAGTCAAGGTCCCGAGAGTAAGCTACACCAAGCAGTAGATAGCTTAATTTCTTAAAATTTTACTAAATTGTAAAGTGGTTCATATATCAAGAAAAAGGGTGTATGTACGTGTAATTAATTACAAAAAGGTGTATGTTAATTAAAAAGGTGAAAAAGGTTAATTAAAAAGGTGGAATTAAAAAAGGTGTATGTTTGTGTAATTAATTACTAGACAGGTTAAAGGTTACCGTCTTCCTTTTTCCTTCCCCGTAGTCTACGGCGTCCCCTTGGGTAAACAGTGTCCCGTGTAATTAAGTTGTCGCAGCGTTGTATGGCTTTAGGGTTACGCGTCATCGTATGCGTACCCTGTGTCACCGGTTCGTCATATCCATGTATAGGTGTAGAAGTATGCGTCACTGGGTGCGTCACTTGCGTCACCGTCACCACCGGCGTCACCTGTGTCACGGGTATCTGGGGCGTGTAGGTAGTTCTTTGGGTTGGCGTCACCTGGGGCGTCACCGTCGTCACCGGCGTCACCTGTGTCACGGGTATCTGGGGCGTGTAGGTAGTTCTTTGGGTTGGCGTCACCTGGGGCGTCACCGTCGTCAATGGCGTCACCGTCGTCACCGGCGCCACCTGGGGCGTCACCGTCGTCACCGGGGGCGTCACCGCCGTCACCGGGTGCGTTACTTGCGTCATTGGTCCTTGGTAGGGTTGTATCAACTCAGGAGCAAGCGTCACCGGGTGTGTCACTTGCGTCTCTGGCCCACCATGTGTGTGTGTTGGGTCAGAAGTGACCGTCACCGGCACTCTGAGAGAAAAACCTTGAATGGACTCAATAACCGTCGCTAAGCATTCTTCCATCACCTCCTCGTTGGCTGGATCTTGAAAGGTGATGCTTGCTGTTGAGGCTCGTGACTGTGGGCGTCCTCCTATGACCAATGGTCCAGTTGACACGTTTCGTACCCCAGGTGGATGTGAAATGGGTAGAAGGCTCCGTTTCTTGATACAGTCAATCTCGAGATGTTCGTGTACCCCACAGTAATTGCAGAAGATAGTCTTCTGTGGGTTGTGACTGCAGTCCACGGGGAAGTGTGACATGTCCCCACAAAACATGCACGGGAACCTGGGGTTAGGTCTTGGCGTCTTGGCGTCACGTCGTCCCGTCATTGTCTTCTTTGGGTCCCATGGATCTATCTCCATGACCATAGAACGCGGTATATTCGTCCCCCTGTAATCACTGGCGTCTGAGTGTAACCTGGGCCCGTGGTCAAACAGGCGTGACAGGCGGATCAATGTAGCATTGATTGTGTCCAGTACGTCGGGTGACGAACCGTTCCCCCCGTTCCTCTGAATTCTGGGCATAGTGAAATGTGTGATTTAAAATGAGTGACTGAAGTTATAGGGTTACTGTCCCCCCTGTTGCAAAGTAAGATTGTGTAGTGTAACAAGGAAAATGTGTAATCAAAAATACGTCAAGGAAATGACGGTGTATGATATTCTGTGTGAGTGACTCTGTTGTTGTTTTGCTTTCTTCTCGTCACCTCGTGTCGGCGTAACTGGATTCGTGCCTGGGCTTACCAGACAAAAATCCCACAAGCTGCCACCAATATGTAAGCTGACACACCTGTAGCGTGACCAAAAATGGAAAAGTGACTGTGCGTCAGTTACATAAACGCCAACACGGGTACGGGTGACGAAAGGAATAACACTTGTAACAAATAAATGGAAATATATTGAACTCAAGAAATACGAAATATGAAACAAATGAAATATACTCAGCTTGGTGTAACTTAAACTAGAATACGTCTCAAGTGACTGGTACTTGGAACCGTACTTGTCGTGACCGTGCAAGGTCGGTATCAAGTTAGAGTGACGTTAAATGAGGCCAGGGCTGTCCATATGAACAGGTCCCTGGGTGAATAAGCAAATAGGAAGATATGAATGAAAGATTTACAAAGGTAAACGTAACCGTCCTACTTGGGTTACGTGTAGCTTAATGGAGGTGACTCCTATGTGTACTCAACGTCCCTATCTGGCCAGAAAAGGTGTAAATATAACTCACAGTACTGAGATCTTGTAACTGCTAGCACTCGGACGGGCTGTTCTTGCAGTTCACTGTCTGTACGCGTAATGTCACTACTGTCGTCGTAACTGACGCTTCTACTCACAATCACGCTCGGAGGGCGTCTGTAAAACTGAAAGGGATTCACAACTGCTAGCACTCGGACGGGCTATTATCGCAAGGAGAGGTTTTGCTGGACTCTGTTGTTAGCCCTCAGCGCTGGGCTTAAATAGGTCGCTGGAGGGGGAAACGTCTGGAGGCGATCTGTGGTGGGGGTCGCCTGGTAGCCCTCATCCAGTGGCGCTCTTCTGGCGGCCGCGCGGTCTATTAGTCTGACGGCTTACATACAATTACTGTAGTTTTGTAAAAACTTTGAAAAACCACCTGTAAGGCCAAATTCACTGGGACTTACAAATTGTAGTTTCGATGATTATTTGGACTTCTTTGTCTTTGAAACTTGTTAAAAAATGTCGCTGTAAATTGTGAATTGTAGTTTTATTGAACGGGGCCCTGGTGGTTCCCTCGTCCAGAAATTCCAACGTTCCTGCCTTCAAACAACTGCCTTCTTCATAAGGTTATAATATTATGATACCGTGATGACCTCCTCGAAATGATACACCTCGCCTTTGCATTTATTTAGAAGGTTGAGTCGTTGTTCGATAGTTAACCTTGTTTTTCTTGAAATGATTCAAAACGCTCCTGGAACAATTCCATAGTTGATTCGCGGAATTTTTTGCGTTGTTACACCGGCTTTGTCAGTTAGAAATTTAGTCTGATTTTAGTCCGATTCCCTATATCAAACCTTAGGTATACCGAGCGTTCCATTTCACTTGGTCTCGGCGGTGTGCCGTTCTGCTGGTTTTATTGGTCATCTTCTTTGTGGTAAAAACTGCTTGGTTTTAAAAAGAATGAATGAATAGAGTCACTAATTTGACCTGAATATGTACTATCTCCTTAGTACACACATACTTTATTGCATACTCTTAATGGGTAAAAATCACGTTTGTACACATAATCACGTTTCGCTCAGTAAAGCTCCTAACGATCCTTACGATTTGTGTCTCATCAAAATCTCTTCTTTCTTTCAGCGTGAATGTATCTCAATCCACGTTGGTCAGGCCGGAGTTCAGATCGGCAACGCCTGCTGGGAGTTGTACTGTTTGGAGCACGGAATCCAACCTGATGGGCAGATGCCGTCTGACAAGACCGTCGGAGGAGGAGACGACTCCTTCAACACTTTCTTCAGCGAGACCGGAGCCGGCAAACACGTCCCAAGGGCGGTTTTCGTCGATTTGGAACCAACTGTAGTCGGTACGGCATATCGTTACATGATTATGTACATACAGATTTGTATGGAATGGAGGTGGTCTCAATATTCTTGTGATAATTCACATTGATCGACCCAATTTGGCTCAAACAAAAATACCTGATCTATTAACCGAATTACACTGTCTTCTTGCTTTAATTTTACTATAACGCTTGTATTTCCAGGGTTGGCCAAACCTGGAAAATACAGGGAATTTTACACATTAATAAGTCATAGAATAGGCTCATGATTTGGAGTAAATTAGTGAATTCATTATTAAAGAAACTGACGAGTAAGTGGCCTCCAACGCTCCATACCTGCTTAACGTTATTGATAGCTACCTCAGCGACAGGACCTTAGTCTTGTGGACCGCTCAGGGGGAACGGTTCACGGTAAAAAAAAAAAAAAAAAACTTATCGTCGTTTCTTTTGCAGATGAGGTCCGTACTGGAACATACCGCCAGCTCTTCCACCCTGAGCAGCTCATCACCGGTAAAGAAGACGCCGCCAACAACTACGCCCGAGGACACTACACCATTGGCAAAGAGATCGTCGACCTTGTGCTCGACAGGATCAGGAAACTCGCCGACCAATGTACCGGACTTCAGGTGTGTTTCTGATGAGGTTTTACATTGTGGATTTTGGATTTGAGTCCGAATGTAGCGATGGGCCCGTGGAAATAACTGGCCTAATCAACATTGTCGATTCTGTTGTAGGGATTCCTGATTTTCCACTCTTTCGGCGGAGGCACTGGCTCTGGGTTCACTTCTCTCCTCATGGAGCGTCTCTCCGTCGACTACGGAAAGAAGAGCAAGCTTGAATTCGCCATCTACCCAGCGCCTCAGGTATGTAGTGATTTTTTACGTTGAGATTTGTGCTCGTTTAACGCAGTTTAGCCAGCAATACACGAGCAGATCTGATCGGCCGACCACGATATACCGGCAATTCCAGGAAGAAATTCGGCAGATTTTACTGGCTGATATCTGTTACCCGATCAGATCGGCTCGTTGGTGTGGTAAATCTGGCAGATTGAATTTTAATAAAATAAAATAATTATTATAGTGTCTCAGAGAAATTGTTACTAATCGGGAATTTCAACTGGAAGCGTCGTGCTCCCACAAGCCTCCCCAATGCTTGGCTCTAATGTTAGATAAAAAATGAATGTACCTAATACAGATTATCAAGGCGAATCCATCGGACGGTCACTATTACAAATGGCTCCTTCTTACGAATGCTATATATAAATAGTGTAGGTACATGAATGAAGTTAAATGAAAATACGGTTTATTCCTCCAATTAGCTTAGATAATTGACAAAGAAAATACGACTGCAGAGTTGCTCAATGTAAAACGAAATATACCTATTTAAACAAACAATATTGGACAAAGGCAATAAAAAATAAAGTGGAACCACCCCACTACAAGGAGCATTACGTTCCGTGCTGAGTGGGGGAACGTTGACTGAAACGAATTTCTTTTCATTTAATGAGATAGGGAGAACATTCACTCGATATTTACAAATTAAGCAAATAAAGACATTGCGATTCGTTTGATGCTAAACGTCAACTAAACAGTGTTCATTTATAAACAGACCTGGTGGAGTTTGTTGGGTCAGACAGTGTAGAGGAAGTACCTACTCTGAGTAGAATTGGCAAGGGGTAATAAATGTGATGACGATTACTGAGCAAGCGAAGAACAGGGATCGTAACAATCGCTTGAGTGGTGAATCGGAAACCATAGTCAGATTCTGAGGGGTTATAATTTTTTTTCCTGGCGTTTATTCAGATAATATAACACCTAGTTACTTCTTGCGGTGTTAAACTGCACATCACTCATTGTCAGCACAGACGGTCCAGGGGGGTTCTCTTCAGGAGTCGAATTTGTTGGGAGTTGTCAAGTAGCTGGATAGCAGCTTGATTTGGATGTTTGAGAAGCCTGCGCTCATACCTCATAGCTTCTTAATAAGATCGGTGACTGTCTCCACTTGGTTAATATGAGAATTGAGCATGATGTTTATGGAGATACATTAGAACAGTCTTGAGGAAGAGCTGATTGATTGAGAAAACCGGAACAATGGAGAAAAAATTACTAGAGGAAAATCTTCTGGGCTATTATTTTCAAGATAGTTTTTTGAGCAACTTTTTCGGGCTTCAGGGTGGATGGGACGACACATTCCCACGCCAATATTCCAAAGGAGATGATACTTTGCACCAGGGACTTGTAAAGGTCCACCAGAAACTTGAAATTGACTCATTCCGCAGATTGTAAAAAGTGTAATTAAACTTGATCAATTGCGTGATTTGTGATTGCAGTTTGTCATCGTTCATGACACCTGAGTATCGTGTGGAGGACAATCTCTCCATAAAACACAAAAAGTGCTTTATTATTATGATAATCTATCAGCATAAGGCAGCCTCGTCATAGTGATGCCTTTTCAGGATGACCACCTATTCAAATGATCGCATAATTCACTCTTTCGCCAATTTTCAGGTCTCCACTGCCGTTGTCGAACCCTACAACTCCATCCTGACCACACACACGACCCTGGAACACTCGGACTGCGCCTTCATGGTTGACAACGAGGCGATCTACGACATCTGCCGAAGGAACTTGGACATTGAGCGTCCCACGTACACCAACCTCAACAGGCTCATCGGTCAGATCGTCTCCTCGATCACAGCATCCCTTAGGTTAGTTCGATGATTCTTAATTTAACTCAGATAACTTGCCAAAATCCCATGGAGTGGTGCAAGTTAAGCTTGAAGAAGGGGTTGCCATAACTTACTCAATATAAGCTATGACGTTAAAAAATCGATTCAGCATTCCTTATCCCTGAAGATCGATACCCAAACAGGCATTTTGGTTACTGTGCCTTGAAACCATTGTAAAATCCCAAAATGAAATGAAAAATTAATCATTAACGTCTAGTATTAATATGGTTTCCTCTTCGTTTCCTCGATATATTTTGTATAAATTTGGTCTAATTGTATCGTGTGGTTCAGGTTTGATGGTGCTCTCAACGTGGATCTGACTGAGTTCCAGACCAACTTGGTTCCCTACCCAAGGATCCATTTCCCTCTCGTCACCTACGCCCCAGTCATCTCAGCCGAGAAAGCTTACCACGAACAGGTATGCACTGGTCCTAACTTCACTATTCTGCTCAATTTATTTCTATTCTCTAAACTCAAAGTGCACTAGAATAACTGTGATGCAGTAAGAAACGTATACATACTACATGTAAATAGTATACATACTGCATGGAAATAGAAAAGCTGAATTCGATAGGTAATATATCTCGGAGTGCACTTAGGTCAACATCTCAAGGATCATGTAGCAGCATTGGTCAAGAAAATCAGGAAATCCATGCATTACTTTCTAATGCTACGAAGTTGGCTAACAAGAGAAAATCATAAAATGGTGTATTATGCTCATAATATGTATTATTGTATGGGGCCGTACTTATGCATCTAACTTTAATCAAATGAACACAGCAATGAATGAAGTTTTAAGAACAGCAACTAATGCCCATAAGCGTTCTCCAACTAGGTCCCTGTACAAAACCTTCGATGTTCTCACACCCCGAATAACTTACATCCATATAACTGTATTCTATGTGCATTAACATCGGAATTTATTCACCAATCAATCGGTGGTTAAGCCGACGCGAGCAAATGCCACAATCTCAGAATGACAAATTCCTTCTTCACTCGACAAATTCCGTGGCTGGCTCCATCCCTATTTGAACAGTTACCGCTCTTAATTAAGATGGAATCAACAGCGAAATTACAGATGGAATTTAGGATAATTATCATTATTATAATTATAATTAGAGTGTAGGTAGTTTTTGGCTACGATTATTAGAGTATTTCAAGGTAGATGTCGTACCTATATTTTGTGTAGGTACTGAACACCTAATACCAATTAAAATAAGCGTTTCAGATGCATTAATTGTACTACTTACGAAAAAGCAGGGAAGAGACGATCCTGGACGGGTCACAGGACCTTAGGCTCAGAGACCCATCTTAATTTTTGGAACTATCATTATGTACTTAGACTGTAAAAAATGTTTGTTATATGTATTGTGTACTGTTTTCTTGAATAAATTGAATTGAATTGTAAATCTCCGTTATTTGGTTTATTACAGCTTTCAGTCATGGAAATCACCAACGCGTGCTTCGAGCCGGCAAATCAGATGGTGAAGTGCGACCCTCGTCACGGCAAGTACATGGCGTGCTGCATGCTCTACAGGGGCGACGTCGTTCCCAAAGACGTGAACGCGGCTATCGCTCAGATCAAGACCAAGAGGACGATCCAGTTCGTCGACTGGTGCCCCACTGGATTCAAGGTATGTCACAGAACAGCAGCCCTTATACAATCTGGTGTTTCTCCCTGCCCAGACATTGTGACGGATCCACTTCGTTCACTTGAATCATCGTTCACCTATTAATGATGATATTTTGTGGGTTTTAGGTCGGTATCAACTACCAGCCGCCCACCGTCGTTCCTGGCGGTGACTTGGCCAAAGTCCAGCGAGCCGTCTGCATGTTGTCCAACACGACTGCCATCGCCGAAGCGTGGGCCCGACTTGACCACAAGTTCGACCTCATGTACGCCAAGCGGGCTTTTGTCCACTGGTGAGTCGTCGTTATCATTTCCTAATTAATCCAAACTGTCAAATTTGAGGAAGCCTTTAGCATTTGAAGAATTTACACTTGTAGTTGGCGTTCAAGGACCAATTTGGCTCTTTGTCCGCTCTTCTATGACCAACTCCTAATAACAAACTTAATTTCTTCAAATCCCATTGCGAATTTCATGGCACTCGGCAAAATATTGATGAAGGTGGGAGTCCAATAGAATTTAATTTCAATAGAAAAAATCCAGTCATGCAGCGTGGCTATAAGAGCGAATTTTCGAAGAATTAACTGGTTTTATAACCAATTTTGTCTCCATTCTGTGCCGAGTAACACCTCAATTTATAGATTTTCTAGATTCAAAGTGGTTTACTTTGAAAACGGAATAAGATATCGAAATTCTGATTTTACAATCGTGTTCAGCTTAAAAACTCCTTTAAAATGAGATGTCAATTGTCGGACTGTTTCAGTTTTGGAATTTATGGGTAATTTCCCCCCTTAAACTCCCCCCCCCCCCCCACCACCCCCTTAAAGTGGTCCGATTCTGCCCATCTACGAACTCAGCCTTTCGATTGCCAAGACAGATTTTTTGTGAAAATTTGAACATTATAAGAAATGCTATTGAGTTACCGTGTGGAACGACACAAAACGTATACCTATAAATTTATGTGATTTTTGGTGTCTTGGTATGAAATTTTTTTCTAGGAAATTGGAATTTCAAACATTTTTAATAGAGAACAATAGCTTATTTTTGTTCGAAATTTCGCTAAAAAAACACCTCGAAAACTTCACCTTTCCAATAGAATCGAAACTAACCCTCTGATTACTGAAAATGATCACCTTCTGGGCCCATTTAATTTTGTTCTTTTTGATGTCTCATCTTGTTAGTGTGCGGAATTGCATGGCTAATTACGACTAAAATTTCCATCGATTTTCCAGGTACGTCGGCGAGGGCATGGAAGAAGGCGAATTCTCCGAAGCCCGCGAAGATTTGGCCGCCCTCGAAAAGGACTACGAAGAAGTCGGCATGGACTCCGTCGAAGGAGAAGGCGAAGGCCAGGAAGAATACTAAATTTGTCAAACGCCATGTTCAAGCCAAAGAAAAGGGGTCGTTAGCACCCCTTAAAAAAACGCTTTTTATACCACATGGTTTTGTGTCTTCGGAGACACGAAAAAATGGATCTTTTGTTACGTTTTTACCAGTATTTATTTGAAAGCAGATGCGATTTAATGGCGTTTTAATAAAAAGTAAAAAATTGAACTTGGTGTTTTCATTTCACTTTTCCTGAAACCACGATTTGTTGAATACTCGAATCGACATCATCTTTTGGTTTATTACCTTCAATAATGAACCATTGGAATCGACCAAAGAAAACCGACATTTGGTTTACGGGTTCGGACCAACCCCACAATGATCCTTGAAGCTTTTCATAACCCTAGTTCAATGAGAAGGGGTTCAAAACGAATTTTGAAATTTCCAAACTCGAAAAATTCAGATGGAACGGTATAGTTTTTAGTTCAGATTCAGATAGAGTTCTTTTTTTAAGATTATCTGCAGCTTTGTACGCCAGCCGTTCGTTCACAAAGAGGGCTCAAAGTTGGGGCCATAGATATGAGACTGAAACGTGAGGCAGCTTGGGTCAATTTTCAGACTGCACAGCTGATTCTAACAGCATTTGGTTTTCAAATTTCAAGTTAATTAATCATAATAATTTATACTACTTGATAATAATTAATCTATCATTCAGTGATCTAGACAGAGAGGTAATCTGTACAAAGAAGAAATGTACAAAAATCTGTACAAAACCGTTGTGTCAAGAATTTGCAGAGTTTTTCAGCTCAATGTTCAATTCAGCTCAAACTGTCAAAATCAGAGACTGCGCAAATTTCGAAAAGTGAAGACGCGCAGTTTCGTTATAAGTACAAAACGCCAGAATACTAGTGATGGGATTCCTTACAGGAACTAAATCACTCGCTACGAAATCGTGGAAAACAAGAGTATTTGAAAAAATCGACTATTTCCACTGAAATATGAGTACACTGTTAGACCGGTTTCGTTGAATAAAACATCGTCAGTATTTTGTTACTCACCGAAACCGGTCTATCAGTGTACTCATATTTCAGTGGAACTTCCTTAAGATAGATAGACTGATTAAACTGATAATCTAAGCTTAGACTCCTCCGCGGGTTGAGCTTGACTTTGGTAACCTTAAAACGTCGAAATTTTTGAACTGGAAAAGAGTGGTTTCAAAGTGAAGAAACGTGGGTTTTTATGGCAAAAAATGTAGTTTTGTGAAGAAAAAAAAAAAAAAAACTTTAATAAATCATAAAAAGATATTATCTTGGGAACAGATTGAAATAGAAAGGTGCGGTTGGCGGCGTTCAACTCCATTTTCAGTCTAGTTTTACCCAATGAATCAAACTGGTTGTGGACAGTCGCTGTATACTTGCACACTCAGAGAAGACAAAGGCGATGGGTGCTTCAAAACAGTCAGTAACCAAGCATGTTGAAAAAAAAAGAAAAAACAGGTTATTTTTCGAATTTTTTATTGGTTTTGATATTTAGTTTGTATATAAACGTCGGTTATCAGTGATAGATATTCATAATCTGTGTAGAGATCATTCTTTCCAAGGCGATAGATGTTTGGGCGGAGGTCTAGGAGGCAGTGGATCTCAATTCAATGCCATCCATTTGGCTGCTTGCGTTTTGAATGGGACGCCCACTTTGAACAGCTCGTTTTGCCTTTCTTGTTCTCCGTACGGGTCGTACCTGTACATTTCAAAATTTGATTATACATTTGATTATACATAAATTTGATTATACATAATTTAATTATACATCCTGTAACAGATTGTTGCTACGACGAGTCTGCCTACAAAAGCATGTTGCAATCGCCACTACAATCGCCAGTTATTTACCACAATTTCCTTGTGCAGACAAGACCAGCAAACCCAATAATGTTAAAATATCAACAAATTTAATACAGTCCGTTAAATACCTGATTGGTGTTCCAGGGAAATCATGCTCGTTCACCACAGTTTTCTCAATCTTCACTCTTTCACCCTGAAAAGTGGTAGTTAGCCACAGATGAGTGTATTCATATTCATAAATATAAATACAGCTAAAATTCACTATTTGGAACATATAAGTAGAAATACGACCAAAAATCTAAATGACCAAATATGAATGTAAACATAAATACCTACGACTAAAATTAATAATTTGGAAAATATTAATATGAATACGAATACAGATATGAATATGAATACAAATAAAGCCATAATCACATCTTTTTGTGAGTTTCCCAAAAATTCACTTTTTGGTGAATTTTAATCAATTTACTGAATTTTTTATGAATATCACTAAAATTTTCCTATTTTACTGAAATTTAAGTTTTTTTCACTTACATTCTACAAAAGTTCACATTTTTGTGTGAATTTTCCCACAATTCACATCTTTTTTGTTAATTTTCCCACAATTCATTTCCTTTTTGTGAATTTTATAAATAATTTTGCCATTTATGGCAAATTCCACTAACATTTCTCCTTTTTACCGTAAATTTTACTAAAATGTTTATTTAAACATTTCTTTTTTTCAGGTACCTACCGAGGTACCTACAGAAGTCAGGAAAAAAGATGTGATTATGGCTTTATTCGTATTCATATTCATATTTTCCAAATTATGAATTTTAAACGTATTCATATTTATATTCATATTTATGAATATTAATACGCCCGGCTCTGTAGTTAGGTAAGGGTGTGCCAACAATAATTATTGGCACATCCTTACTTAATAATTATTATTAAATGAAATGCAACCTTATCTGCACAATAGTGAAAATATAATCCAGTGCAGATCGGTGATTACGGTGGTTGATTGTTAGTGTTTAGCTGTACCATGAGGCTGTTGATGTAAATATACACCAGTGAGACTAATTGCTAGAGATCTAATGGTAACTGTAAGAAACGTCACACAATTGGGATCGCTGGTGAAATCAGCATTCGAAACGTGGCAGTTTTCGAAGGACAACCCAGTTATGAATACTTATTGTATGAGGAAATGGTGGCAGTACCTGTTTGAAAGATTCGCAGCCACAGATGCCAGAAATGGACATGCAACCTCCGGTAGTGACTTCGGCAGCTTCTTCTTTCTTGTGAGGAACGACCGGGTGAAGGGGAGTGCAGGTCGCGACACGTCCCATGTGCCTGTGGGCCAACTCGTTGTGGCATTGGCACCCCTGAGGTTGGCGGAAGTCGATCTGTAAATGGATCACAATGTTGAGACAATATTTTGCACGTGTAAAATGAAAAGGGCACAACTTTAGAGGTAGATTCGTTGCATTCTTTGATGACGTGGCCACAATAGTGAAAGAGAAGACGTGGCAGCAATCTCATTCAAGTGCTGAATTAATTGTGAACAAACCAGTAGATTCAAAAATATAAATAAAACAGACAAATTGCGGCTCTGAACATGCTACGCTTAGTAGACTGGAAAAAGTAAACTCCATCAGATATTCAGGGCTGTTGCTGGAACAACACATGAAGTGGAAGGAACATAATAATATTATTATTATAATATGTTCCACCCGTCGTGATAGTGCGATTGGTTGTACCTGATAACAACTCAATTCAATCTGTAGTGGACACTTCAAAAGTACCTACTTCATCCACAACAGATTGTCGAACTTACGTGATTAGCTGAGTCCTCCAACGCGTTTCGAGTCGAAACCCTGTCAGCTGCTGCCGTCTCGAGTTTCCCGCTCTTCAAATTGTCCTCAAGAGCCGTCGAAACAGGGACATGACCAGAATCAAAGCGACTTTGGAACTCATCATGTCTAGGGCCACTACCCGCTCCGCATTCGTTCTGCAGATTTACAGGAACTTTCGCTCCTCTACAACAGATTGAAAACTCGGTTTGCAGGAACTTGGAAAACCTATTTAACGTTTTGCAGTTCTTAAACGTCCCAGATGAATTCCTAGGGCTTCTAAACGCCCCCCCCACCCCCACCCTTTTTTCTCTTAGGATAAATTCACATTTCTATCACATGTGTTGTAACAACTCAAGGAGAATTTGGACAATTTGTAGTTTTCATCTATTTCTTTAAATACTCGTATTTCGCCAAAATTGCCATCTACAAAAATAATCTACATTAAATCTGTAGAAAGATGGCAAAGTGTGATATCGTCGATGAAACCCCATCATGACATAACTGACATTTTATCGATTTTGAGTTATACATAGATTTTCATGTAATTTGCCGAGCCCGATCGATTGGTGCAATCGGTTATGAGATAAAAACAACCGGTGCAACACTGGAGACGTTTTTATCATCACAATGTAACTGAATTACTTATAGAGAAGAAGACGATTTTTAGCTCTCCTGAAAAGTTGGCAAATGTCAGTTATGTCATGCTAGTGTTTCACCGACGATATGTCACTTTTTTTCGAAATCGGTATTTTCACTCCCTCCAGTTTATTGTAGCATCTAATACATTTCTACAACGGTCGGGCGTCTAAATATTGCCTGTAACCTTGGATAAAGCGTTGGAAATCGGAAGATGGCAGACTATAATAATATTATATTAACTGACATTTATGTCAGTTAATAGCCATATTATGGCTGCCATAATATAAGTTAATGCCATAATAAGTTAATGCCATAATATTATAATATTATGGCAGAGGAGATTGACTTCTCCTAACTCCCACACAATTCAACAGTTCGATTTTACAGTAATTTTTGTTTTGTCTACTTGTTCAGTTGAATACTACTTTTTTCCTTCCTAGTGGCAAATAAACAAATATTTCGTCAGTTAAGTTCTGATACAGCCTAATCCACATGTCCTAATTTCCAGGAAAGGCCGCCCGCATCCCTTTAGTCGGGGCTCAAGAGTGTGGGTGGTTGATGAGGGGGAGGCGGGAGTTATTATATTACGCTCTCCCTCTCTCCCCCCCCCGCAACATATGTTTAAATTTAAATTGTGGGTGAATGTGGGGGTGGGTGAGAAAGAGGAAAGCGGGCGGGTGTGGGTGGTTGTAGAGGGGGAGGCGGGGGTTATTAATATTACGCTCTCCCTCTCTCCTCCCCCCTCCCCCCTACATTCGCTTAAATTTAAATGTTGGGTGAATGTGAATGTGGGTGAGAAAGAGGAAAGCGGGCGGGTGTGGGTGGTTGTAGAGGGGGAGGCGGGGGTTATTAATATTACGCTCTCCCTCTCTCCTCCCCCCTCCCCTCAACATTCGCTTAAATTTAAATTTTGGGTGAATGTGAATGTGAAAGTGGGTGAGAAAGAGGAATGCGGGCGGGTGTGGGTGGACGCAGAAGTGGGGTAGAAAGACGCCTTCACGACTCCCCTCCGTGTTCGCCGCTCCCACCGCCGTTCCACGAATATTACGAATCCAACGTAACCTTGAATATTTTCCACAGAGCGCTACAACCCGGTTTTATCGCAAAATTCTGCAAATTCTTGACACAACGATTTATTATCTTCTATGTGCAGATCACCCTTCTGTCTAGATCACTAAAATTTAGTGATAAATTTAAGTATATTGATTATTACTATTTAATGGTAGATTGATTATTACTATTTAAAATAGTAAACGGAGTAATTTGGAAGATGGCAAAATCACATATCGATGGCGTCACATGATAACCTCGTATCTCAAAAAAACAAATTTTACAAGAGAGGCAAAAAACTGACAGCAATGGCATAAAGTGGCATTAGGAGTTACAATCTCATATAGTCCTCTGAGGGCAGAAAATTCATTTTCCGCTCAAATTTGAACCACAGGCCGATGAGATACGAGGTTTTCTTCCCATATATGCAAAAAACTAAAAATCGTCAAAAATCAAGATACGAGGTTATCATGTGACGCCATCGATATATCAGCAACCTGTTGGGGAAATTGAGAAAATTTGTTCCAATTTATAAGCTAAAATTGAAAACTTACACATATGTCATACGCAGATAGTTTTTTAGTTACCTACCTAGCGAAGAAAAAAAAATATTGAAGCATTTTTTCGATTTTTGAGGGCTGGTAGAACTTTGAAATTGCTCTCCTGAAAAATTTAGAAAATGTGACATAACACTTTGCCATCTTCCTACAGAAATTGGGAACAAAAATGGTTATATACCTACATGATCTTGCTAAAGTGAAATATTCCAGAGATAAGAAAAATGTCTGCTTTTACACCCTCCATATCTCTGGAACCGTTCACTTTAGCAAGGTCATGTGTATAAACATTTTTGTTCCCAATTTAATGTAAATTATTTTTGCAAATGGCAACTTTTAGCGCATAGTTTTCGAAATATTTAAGAAATAGATGAAAACTACACATTTTCCAACTTCTCTCCCCCCCCCCTCCCCTCCCACCACTCCAAGCCCGACGCTCAAAATGGTGTAACTTTTTATCAAACAATATGTGGACTGTATAGAACAGTTTGGAGTTGGAGGGAAACAATTACTTTGGATGTTGAGGTTTGGGTCTAATTGCACCGTACTATGCCACAAACTACTATACCTACTATAATATCCCATTCCCACACATAGTCCATGAAATGTGTCCAAATGAATTTGTGCAGCATGTATGACTACAAATATCACTCTTCCTACATGAACCCTGTTGTCCTGTACCTGTAAATCTCTCCTGGTGTGTATCCCTCAGCATCGTCCAGTTGCATCTCCTTGGCCACATCAGGCCTTTCTACGGTATTCAGTGTGGTATTAGCAGAGTAGAGATAGTCACCAGTTTCTGGTTCTCGCCCAGGCTTCATGGGCCTGCCAGAGGGATCATTCCACCAAAACGGTGGTCTCGTCTCACAGGCGTCGACTTCCATCTGTTTGCCAACTTTCTGAAATTGAAACGACGCCTGCTAAACAAAACTCTACCTGGAAATTACCTCCGCAAGGTATGTATTGTTGAGGAGGAGTAGCTAATGGTTTTTGGTGTTTTTATTTTTACTTTTGTTAATAGCCGACAAATATTCCTAATGATAAATACCACAGCTTCTTGTTGGGTTTTAAAGTGATTTTCTTGATCCCTTTTCCTCATTTTCTTCGCGTCAAAAGCCTCTCGTTCCTTTTCCAGCGCAGCCAACATCACTTTGCGATTTTCGTTCTTAATGTATTCCAACTCGTACACAATCGATCGTGGAAACAGACTCCTCTGGACTTCTTTGGTCCGTCTGTCTGTATAATTGTTGCTCCTACCAAATTGTAACAGTGACCTGTCAACTAGATTCTTAATATGAGGCCGTGCTTCTGAAATTCAGGTTTTCCAGGGTTAACAATTTTGTGCATGCTGCCACATTGTGCACATGTGCCACAGTCATATGTTCTACAAACGGCCCCAGTGCGGTCCATTAATATCTACCCAAAGGGGAAGCAGATATCCCTAATATCTGGGTGGCTGCACGTAAGGCCATTACAAGTCCACTAGAATGGAGGTTCTCTACATATAACGTACACTCGATGTATAAGGATAAATTCCTACCAGAGGCTGTAAACGTCAGCTCCAACTTCGTTGATTGGGCTGGCAAACAGAGATTTGTTGTTCTGGACGATCAGATCTCTGTTACGGTTTGACACAATAGGAGGGATCTCTTCATGGAGGCCAGTCCTGGCGTGCCAGATGGTCCGGGGAGCGTTCATGTACCTTATAGTTGAGAATATCATTGAATGCTGCATGATCAATTCTTATAGTAAGAAAATAAGGGATTCGTCTAAACAGTGTGAACACAAAATAGTAGGCGGGTAATTGTGGGGTTGTAGGAGGTTTAGTGACATAAGAAAATAGAACACCAGACCAAATTTTTGAGGAGTGAAGTTCAGTCAAGGCACTTCGTGGTGTTGGATCGCCATTTCATGTCTAGTAAGTGGAGTTACATTCTATTTTCAAGATCCAAAGCTTGAATTTTCCTATAGTTTTTCAACATTTGAAAGTCGGATTCCGATGGCTCTGTTCAAGTTAATGAATTGACTGCGTTTCTGGAAAGGGCGAATCATCCCAAAACTCGAAGACCACCGATTCCTTCCAAAGCTGTAGAAAATACCTCTACTAAACCTCTTGTAAGTCCTAGTGAAATAGTCCAAGATCCGAGTTACTCATTGACATTACTGGAGTAATCAACGAATAGATCATTTTCCTAAACGACAACATCGCGAACACAAGAAACAAGAGAACGTCTCAAATAATTGCGACATGACTATCAACCCTCCATCCTGGCAACCTCCTGTTCATAGTTACCTGATCGTATCATCTGAACCTCTGGTAATTCCTTGATCTTTTGAGCCAGATGAGTACCTCCCTAATGATGACTTCGTTACGAACTAAATCACTCGCGACGAAATCGTGAAAACCCATGTTAAGAAAAACCAGAGTACCTATTTGAAAAATCGTCTATTTCCACTGAAATATGAGTAGGTACCGGATTCGGCGATTAAACCATCGTCAGTAACAAAACAGTGTACTCATATTTCAGTGGAAATAGACGATTTTTCAAATACTCTTGTTTGTTCTTGAGAACGCTGACGTCATTTTGAGGATTTTTTTTTCTTTTTAAGCAATGTTGAGTCTGGAAGAAAGGTGCGAAGTATTAGAATCACTGCATCAGAAGAAACTATCACCCTGCAAGATACACATGAGAGAATGGTAATCGAAGAGACCGAAATCCCTGAGACCAAACAACGAGGTCCATCTGGGATGGGAAATCCGAGAGACCTCTTTATCGCAGAGAGAAATGACCAACCTGATGGATGACGCGCAAAAAACATTAGAAGAGGAATGAACTGAGGGCAACCCCCAAATAATGTAGGTATCACTAAGAAATTTCTTCAATTACAAATTCCGCCTTGTTCTTTATTTCTGCAATACCTACCTACCACCTTAACTGCTTAATAATAATTATTAATTATTATAAACCTTCTCACTTTATTATCGATCCGAAGAGTAGCTGGGGCCAAAGAAACTTAAAATTGATAAGGAATCCTTGAAAAAAGTGGAATTCATCGGAATAGATTGGGAGATGCAAGGAAAATAAGAAGACGCAACACAACGAACCATAAAGTTTTTACGATGCAACACCATTTACCATCGCGGTTTTCCTTAATTTTTTCAAATTTTGTTATAATCTTGTTATATTTCATTAAAATATAACATATTAAAATATAACGCTTGGAGAAAGGAGAGAGAGTGATTGTTGAAACAAGTCATTGAAAACCACTCTTTTGGCTCTCCTGAAAAACGCAGTCCGAGGTGTTGCTGTTGGACCCTCGATGTAACCCTTCGACCATACACCTGCCCCTTCTGATCTAGCGTAGATCATCTACTCTATTCTTACTTAGAAGTGCTAAGGTAAATACCTCGGATCTTTGGAATACTTGGGACCAACACCGCCGTACTGTTCTTTGGAAACGCCGAATCGATCTTCCCCCGCGTTTTCCTTCACTAGCTGCAGCCCTATGTTCGTCTGAGTTGATCTCATAGGGGACATGGGGCTGTGAGCGTCTGACGACGTGTAGCAGGCGTTAATTTCCTAGACAAAAACCCATGTGCCTACAAGATTGACCCACTGAATCGGATGTGGCGTAAATTCTTAATGTCAAACAATCGCTCCAGTTAGACTTGGAAGTTCAAAGTTGGAACAAGAGCAATAGTTCCAATTACCCGAAAAAGCTTCTCAATTCGAGCCTGGACGAAGACCACAACCCTTCAGTGAGCTCGAATATCAGACGTTTTCCGACGAGGGCACGACATTTTCTTCCTTATTGTCCTATGTAAATTCAAATTTGAGGATACCGTTGGAAAGCTGAGCTTTTTGGCCAACTTTTCCAGTAACAGTACAAAACTTTCAAGTAAGAGTAGTAGGTTTTACAGACGATCGAAAAAAAAAAACTTGGACATTTCCAGGATTTGACACATTTTATTTTAGGCTGATTTTTTCACCCGTTAAATCTGAGCAAAAGATTTTGGTTTGTCACCAGAGAGATTGGAAATTTAATGTTGTTTTCAACGGTATCATCAGATTTGAGATTACTTTGGAAAATGAGTCAAGTAGTGTCCGCTTTTGTGACGTAAGGTCGAAAACACGAAAATAAATTTAAAAGTGAAAAAACTCGGGTCTTAAGTGGGGTAAAAAAATGTGAGTCATAGGGCATTTTTAGTCACAAATTAGTTGTAGAATTCACCCCCGGCGGGATGTCCGCCCTTCCGTAGGACACCCTGTATATGCATGTGTCATTCCAAAATGCAGACGATAACTCTGGATAGAGTTGAGATAAAAAGTTCAAATTTGCAAAAGGAAATCTGTCCCGGCAATCGAAAGGCAAAGTTCGTAGGTGGGCAGAATCGGGCCACTCTAAGAAGGGTGGAGGGGAGTTTTTGGGGTGTTCCAAAATGGAACAGTCTGACAAGTGACACCTCAACAGTCTGACAGTGACACCTAAAGGTTTTTACGCTGAACACGATGGTGAAATCCGAATTTCGATACCTTATTCCGTTCTTAAATTGGAGCACTTTGAAGATGAAGAAACGTGGTAGTTACTTGAGATGTACTTCATGCTCCATTTGCTCTAATCTGATAACGGAATGACATATCGCCATTCTGACTTCACCATCGTGTTTGGCGTTGACAAATCTATAAACTGGGGTGGTACTCGGCAAAAAATGGAGACAAAATTTGTTATATAACCAGTTATTCCTTCGAAAATTCGCTCTTATAGCCATGCTGCATGACTGGATTTTTGTTTACCTTGAGGTCAAGTCCATCCGGCTCCTCGATGTTCTTGAGGAGTTTCTCCTCATCTAAATTGAAAACTTCCAAGTTCATCGTGTTCGGTTTCTTATCTCAGTTTTCTAATCAACAGGCAAAAGGCTGATAAAAGACATAAGAGTAGGTGGTACTTTTACCAACCTTCCCAAACCAATTCTATTATTGACTAAATGTTAATGTAAGAATCGTTTACGTTGACTGTGTTCTATTAACTGGTTGCTGGTTTACCTGCCTGGAGACGTGTTGGGGATATAATTGTACATCGAATTATGGAATTATAAAGCACGTTTAATTACCAAATTTTCAACAAAATGTGTTCCATTATATTCGACTAAAATTTGTTTCATTACAATACACACCAGTGTTTCCAAGATAACAACATTTTTGCGTGTAAGAAGGTCAAATGTGAGTTTTTCCCTATGGGGTGTGCGCATGAGAAAACACTAGTACTTCACAGAAATCGATAATCACAATTGAGGAGCTTGACCATTACAGGCTGAAAACTTGCCCCCATGTCAAAAAACTTATTTAAATGTATTCTTCATTTTAATATTAAAAATAAGGGAAAAGGAGCAAGGAGCTTTGAAATTTCAAGATTTTGGGTAGGGATGGTTTCTTTTTCTTTTCTGGAATCAAACGTGGCGGTTAGAACTTTTTGAAACCAAACAAAGTGGATGTAGTACGTTTTGGAATCAAATCTTTTCCTCCTGTCAATACCAGGGGGAATTCCTCATGAATTCCCAAAATGAAACATTCTGACACCTCATTTTAAAGGTTTTCACACGCTGAATACGATCGTGACGTGAGAATTGCGATATCTTAATGCGGTCTCCAACTTGAGTACTTTGAAGATGAAGAAACGTGGTGGTTACTTGAGATGTTCTTCATGGACATCATGTTCTTTAATGGCGACATTTTACATAAAACCAATTATTTCTTAGATAATTTGCTCTTATAGCCATGCTGCATGACTGCGGATTATTCGGTTTAAATCACCAAACAACACGGCCCCAAATACTTGATCGAAACAGTGACAGACAGTGTTTGATGATTTCAACGTTATTGAAGCCACCCCGGAAGTTACACTAGGGTTGCCAACATTCTTTCTATTGGAGTTGATACCAATAAACTAAAAAAATACGGTTTAAATCACTGAAAACCTTCAAAAATAGCTCGAAAAGGTAGGGAAATCCTATAAAATAGTGGATACAGTACTTTGTACTCAAAACGCTGTAGCCAGTGTGATACTCTTTAATGGATATAGTACGTTTTGAACCAAAACAGATGGGTGTGATAGTACCTCAGGATGGATATAGTACCTTTTGAAACAATATTGAATTTTCAGCCTTCAGCCTTTCAGTTTTCCTAGGGGAAAATCCAATCTGATTGAATGTTTGTGTAGAACTCGGTCCTAAAACCCCCAGAAAGGTAATAACTCCGTTTTGGCAAAAATGATCTTTAGTACTTTTTAGAAACAAGCTCCACAATTGAAATTACCTTGGACCAATTATCATCATATAAATGTAAGTACATACAAAACTAACTCAATGGCAACTTCCTTTTGCTGAATCTATCTTTACATCACAGTGTTGATGGACAAGATCATCTACGTTTCCCTAAACGAGCTTCCGATTTCCTTTCCAACTCTTCGAGGTCGTCGCTAGAACTCGAATCTCTCCTTTTCTTTTTCTTCTTGTCTTTCTTTATTTTCTTCGATTGCTCTAGCTTCACCTTTTCGATTTCACAGTTAACGTCAACAGCCACTTGGGGTTCTCTGGTAGCAGTTGTAACAGCTTGTTCTTTGCTGCCATTAGGCACAGCAGCCTGGGTTTCGCCGTCAGCAGTCGCAGCCGTCTGAAATTTGCTTCCATCAGGTACATCCGCCTGGTTTTTGCTGATAGCAGTTACAGCCGCCTGATGTTCGCTGTAATCAGGCTTCGCTGCCAGTCTTGAGCAGTCGTCACGCACGTCCACTTCTTTCTTATTCTCAAATGGCGTCGGCCGAATTTCAGGTCTCTGGTCTTGATCAGAGCTCGACGTTCTGATACGCGGTTCCCAATACTTGTAGTCAATGTAATCCACGTATTTACGAGTAGTGGGCTCATCCTTGAAAAGACTATCGCCGATCTTTTCCCTGTAAAAATCAAACGGTAATATTCACAGAAAAGTACAACCGGTGACGAATGAATTTGTATACAATTAGTTCAAACACGAAAAAAAACCAAACAAAATCAATAACACAACTCACCTCCGTTTTAGAAGTTTCACAGGGTCCGGCACGTCATTGGAAGCAGTCACAACTTGCTCAACGTCGTCCTCTTCACGTCTAAGCCGGTACCTCTCCCACCTAGAAATTACCAATACGAGACAACATCAGCGTTTTATTTAATTGAAAACTGAAAGGCGGGTTCACATGGAGCGGAAAGTACAGATTGCGTACTGCTCTGTGATTGGTCAGCGTCGAAGGTTGGGAGTTTACTTCACACTTGACATAAGGCACCTTCTTAATGGTTCCTCACCTGTACAGTTTTCTGAGTTTGGCCTTCTCCCCTCTTACAGCTTCCTGCTCCGGGCTGAGCTTCTCTTCGTAATGGAACTCTGCAATCGGCGCATTGCAATCTGAAAACCAAGAAACGTATTTTTCAATAACTTACTAACCACAAGGATGTCATGTACCTACCTGCAGAGTTTACCCTTCTACTTAAACACCTTTTCTACCGTTTACGCATGTTGTACGGAAAATTTACTCCCGTTTCGCCACTTTCCATGTTAACAAATCATGCAAGTAGGTAGCTAATGAAAAAACAATATGCGAGTAATACCATCCTAGTACAACCCCCCGAAATCAAAGTCGGTATCCGCCTTTGGACGAAATAATAACTCTTACGTATAGAAGTATGTTGTAGGTATATTATGTGTACATATATATTGTGTTATTATGTGTGCATATCTATTTATTGATGTAAAAGCACCAAGGATCTGATGTTGTTAATACACTCGTAGAAAAAAAGATTTTGTTATCCACCTCTTCCAACTTCGTCGCTACCATCAATATCATTCTACAGGCGAGGGACTGTAAGACAATTAGGTCTAAAAATAATTAGCCAGTAATTAACTTTATCACAGATAAACTCTATCAATGAGACCATTAGGTCTGACAATTATTAACCGTATCACTGATGATACTTATCATCGTTGTAAACATTAACGGACGTCGGCATTTAACGTATTTCTCTGGATTTCATCCAAAATAATCGTTTTCGCATGGAATATCGAACCTCTTCACACACATCCCGTATAGCCCAGGAAAGTCAGTGCTGTAGCTTCCAAAAATTGCTCGAGAGCTGGAAATCGTTTCAACCTCCCTTGAGGGCCCTGAATATCATTGCGACGGTTTCAACGTTGGGCATCAGATTTGATAGCCTAAAAACCGCGAAATGTTCGCAGGTTCTTCAGTTTTTCGCGTATAATCCAAAAATTAAGCATTCAACAGAAAATGTCTTCCGTTTCTTTATTGAAGAGCATTAAATTCTTCGTCAAATGGCGTTTAAAACATTAAAATCAGTTTTGAGTTTTGAGACGACATTTCCTGCTGTCTTAGCAGAAATTGGGCGGTACGACCTTTTTTGGTTTAAAGCTCATATCCTAACACTGGAGAGAGCGAAGGGGTTGTCAACTTTTTAGAAAAAAAATGGTAAAAATCCCCTATCTTTAACGGTCGATGGCGGCTTATCGTCTTGACCGATTTCAATGTTTTAAACGCCATTAGACGCATAATTTAATGCTCTACGATGAAGAACTGAGTGAGAATTTCTGAAGGATGCGTAGGTACTACTTATCGAGTAATACTTGAAAAACTGAAAAAAATGCGAACGTTTCGCGGTTTTTAGGCACTCAAATCTTAAGCACAACTTAGAAATAGACGCAAACTCATATATTCGTTATTCAGGACCCCCAAGAGGGATTGAAACAATTAATAGCCCTCGAACAATTTTTGGAAGCTATAGCCCTTTTTGCACTAACGTTCCTGGGCTAATATACTTGTACATCTCGAACAAACACGTCGCAAAAATTTTGATTTTTCTTTTTTTCAAATATTTTTTTTCAACAATATCAATTTCTGGAATAACATCATAAAAAACGACATTTTTCATTCTATTATCGAAATTCCGGTTGATTCGGAAGGAAAAAACGAAGCTTAATTCGCCGGAGAAGAACCCACAACGCACAGATAACGTTGATTGGCTCATAAACCCGCCTTGAATACTCCCGCTTTATTACCGCTTTTAATGTTGGATTTTTCCTCTCTGGGGATACTGCGGCGTCTTCGATCAGTTTCGAGTTGAAAATGAGACAAACAACGTTGGCGTTCGTCTTGATCTGTTGTGCTGTGACGATCGCTGAACTGAAGGCAAGTAGTAACTAAAGTATCGAGTAGGTAATCGAGTTCGTCTGAGGGGATCTTCGTCTGAGGCGGGGGTAGACGAGAAATCTACTGAAGAACAGGGCCGGCAATATTTGAAAAATTGTGCGCAAAATGGGGATTTTTAAAGGAATTTGCGCTAAGTATTCTGTATTGTCTGGCATGAAAATAATAATGCTTCGTCAGTTATAACATGTATGAATGAGAACATTTTAAACATTAGACAACATCAGTTGATTATTTTGAACGAGTAGGAACCTACTGGTTTGGTATCACACAAGGAGCTTCGGGTTTGTCAAAGTTATCTACGTTCTGCCTCTTATTTAAACTTGAAAACATGGATTTTAAAATAGCTTCAAAGAAATTTCAATAGCCTCATTTTACGCAGAATTCAATCGCCTAAAGTATTGGCCTGAAAATAATGTTTGAGGGCTCCAAAGCTACTGAGCTACTTGAGATAAGAATTCCGGAATTAGTTCCTACAATGGTTAATAACTATTCCCCTCCTTGTAAGAGTCGCATGTTTGACCAACATCCTCCCATATACCAAAACACGACTATGAAGAAATAATGGATTTTGGATGCCTTGTCACGTTGTTTCTAATTTCTACAGAGAACGTCCGAACCGTTCCTTCAGAATTGGATACAAAAGGATGCGAACGACCCGTTGTATAGACGATGGCTTGACAAGGCCCTAAAACAAACAGGACGGAGGGACATTGCAGTAATCAGGATAGACGAAGTGCTGGTTGGACAGGTACAAGCTGAATGTTATTTCAAATTAAAAATCGTGGAATTCGAACAGGGACTGCGGATGTTTTGGCTTGGTTGAATATAATAAGTTGAAAGTATATTATAAGTGAAGAAGATGAAAAAGATAGAAAGTTATTCTGAAACTGTTGTGTTCGATTTGTAAGTTGTACTTTAGTTCGATGTCACAAAAATAGTAGACTTTGAGCCAGATAAGTTTGATTATAATTGAAACAAGTAGGTACCTATGTAGGAAAAGTTGAAAGATACTAATTTCCAACTGTGGATATTCCTACTCGTGTTACTTCAAAATGATGATATGGTGAAAGTAACATGAGGAGTCATTGTCACCGATTGTGAGATTTTGTTACGTACGAATAGTGTGAACGTTTTATAAAGTTGTAAATAGTAAAACATATAATGTTCTGTAATAGCAGCAATTACAAAATATTTTCATTAGATCATTTCTTATTGAAGCTTACTGGTAGAGTGGTTTTCCCAAGTACCTACTGAAACTTAATTTCTCGAATTTTACAATATTTTTTAATGCATATTTGTCGCATATTTCCTTAGTTTCTATGGCATATTACGGGCATCTATGCTGCATAGAAATCCGGTCTTTAATTATAATCACATAATGCACGTTTAAGGTACACATGGTATTTAAAACATAAACAAATAACTTGGAGGTCTTATTGAAACTTCTACGCTGCTCACGAATATGCCATTGATTAAAGGGTCGCCGAATTGATGTTAACCCTATTTTTTCGTCCTATTTTGAGTGTTTTAACGCAAAAAACTCTAATGAAAACACGCCTCGAAATAAACAATGTGCCAAATTAAATTCTGCGTCGAAAGATACCAACCGCGGCTCTTAAGACTGTATTTTCGGGTTTTGGCGAATTTTAGAACTTAGAGAAGGTACATGCTCTTCTGACATTCGAATTTAACGTGTGACTCTGGACTGCGAAGTGTTGACGTCAACATTCATACTACTCGTGTCCTATTTCATCAAGCCATTTTATTGTTGTAATCAACCATCAGGTCCTCACATCAAATTCGAAAGTCAGAAGTGCGACAACAAAATTCGCCAGAAATCGTGGATACACTCATGAGAGCTGGGATTGGTCTCATTCGACGCAGAATTTAATTTGCCACAATGTTTATTTCGAGACTTTTTTAAGAATGTATTTCAAAGTGTTTGTTGCGTATAAACACCCACAAAACGTCGAAAACAAGAGGTTTTTTTGGTCAATGAAAAGGTTAATATCAATTTAGGGTCCCTTAGGTTATTCCATTGCGTTTAGAATCACCCTGTTATAATATTATGTACATGTCATCCTATTCCTCGAAAAACTCCTCGCTAAAAAACACCTCCCATAAAACCTCGCAGCCTTTTGATCTCATAAAGAGGCATTTAGATTCTAGTCACTAAGGAAATATGTTTGTTCTAAATTAGTCCAGATTTAGTCTGAAAGACATGAGTTAAAACTTCTAACTCAAGACCTAAATCTGGTCTCCCAGAGTAGATTTGACAGTAACATCTTCAGTAACCTTAAAACCCTCTTTGAAACCATCTGCACATGACCTTCTCTTCCTGAAACCTCCTTCTTGTCATCTCGCCTTCTGCTTCTTTCTTAGTTCCAATCCCACTTATTTTATATCTTATTTGTGCTTTATGTGCCCACTTATTCTGTTCCCGTTTATTTTCTTCGGCAGTAGTTAAATTTGAAAATTGTACATGGTCTCAAATTCACTGGTTAACTGGTCCAATGCTGTGCGAAAATCTATAAGTAATTTCATAACCGTTAATTTGGGTTGTGTGTTTTCCTCCATGTTTCAGGAAATGAACGGTTCGGTATTTTCCATCAAGTTCAGCGCAGAGACAAACCGTAAAATTTACAGGAACTGCCAAATGGGGTTCCACACAGTCGATACGATACTGATTGATCGATTTGTTTGTTTATGAACGGATTACTGACTGTCTAAGTCGGTCTAATAAATAAGTTAACTCGTACATTGCGTTCAATTCAATCCTTTCAGTGAGTTCTGTAATTGTTATAATAAATATTTTATTCACGGGGAATTTTTTTTTCTTTTTAGAATAACCCTTTTTTTTGGTATGAATAACGAAAATTTGAATTGAAAAATAGACTTCATAAAATAGCGCACCAAGTGCCGCGCGCGCCTGGTCGTGTAATTCAAACGACAGATTCTTTGGGAAGGTATGTTAAAAACCCATTTGATTGATTTAAGACCAAAACTGATTCGTTTCAAGGAATAAATGCAATAAATAACGGTTAATTGAAAGAATTCCACCACGTACCGACTTCACTGACTGGTCGCTTATTGGTAGGAGGTTCACTGTCTATGGAGTTTGACAGTGGCTCAGAATGTCGTACCTAAAAATTGAAAAGATATTACAGTTGGACTTGGAACTTAATTATCCATAATATCACAATAAGCTCAAGTTTCAGTGCGGCAGGTTGGGATCAGTTCCATGCTGTGCCTGCTACAATCTATCTATCTGAATATGTCATCCCTCAAGATCCCACAAGGTTCAACTCAGTTTTCCCAACTTTTCAGGGGAGACAAAGAACGGATTTTCCAACTTTACTGTAGAAATTTCTATGGTTTTCGCGGCTTTTCTACGTTGAAGAAGCCTTTTCCATCATTGCAATAAAGGCCAAACCAATGAGCTAGAAAGGCGGACCGAGAGATTTCGCATAAGTAATCGTTCTTAACTCATTTTACCGAAAAACCGAGTTAGACCTTGTGGAATCTTAAGAGACGATATAGCATTTACGAGTCAAATTCAAGATTTTCCATTTCAAATTCAAGGTTTTCCAAAAACGTGATCTGTCAGTATTTTGTATGTTAACAATTTTTTCTTTGGGCGATTCCAATGGTTCATTATCGAAGATAATAAACCAAAATTTGTTCCCTTGATTCACCCTTTCCCTTAGATCACGTCAGAACACAAGCGACCGGCGGGCCACTACGTCAGAGCCCATGACGCACAAGCGTATGACGTCAGACGGCTGGCAGGAGGCCAACTAGTACGTCAAAGCATATGACGCCAGACTCTTACGGCAGGGGCTTTGACGTACTAGTTGGCCTCCTGCCAGCTGTCTGACGTCATACGCTCGTGCGTCATAGGCTTTGACGTACTAGTTGGTCTCCTGCCAGCCGTCTGACGTCATACGCTCGTGCGTCATGAGCTCTGACGTAGTGGCCCACCGGTCGCTTGTGTTCTGACGTGATCTGAGGGAAAGGGTGAATCAAGGGAACAAATTTTTCCCGTTTCAGTTTATGTGCCAAAGCAAAGACATGAAAATGTCAAAAACTATGTAAAATGATAATAGCTTATATAGCAACATCGGCTTGAGCTGGTTTCTGTTTAGCGAATTTTAGAAGAAAGAAACATCTTGCATACGAGTCTGCAACCCTGTGGGACATTTTATGTCTTACCGCCCTCCTACCCTACCTCTTCCATACCGCAGCTTGTCGGCCACGCACTCCGCAGTGGTTAACGTAATATGGTTAGGTAAATCGAGAGCTATCTAACGAGTGGTGAACGATTTTTGTACGATGATAACTGGCGAAGATAAAGTTCCGTAGCAACGAATCGGTTGTAAGCGAAAATCATCAGAAATTTTCGTAACGATTTCGTGTGACGCTTTTCGTGTGACGTTTTTCGAGTTATGTGCCAGAGTAAAGACATAAAATGTCAAAAACTATTATAATAGTTTCTAACTGCAGGTAGGAAGTTAACGATTGACTATCAAAAATCCGAACAGGTGGAAGGCAGAGGATTGAGTGCATTATTAGTCATCGATTGGAAACTGTAATGCAAGTGAATTCTGCGTATTTTTGACAGTCCCAAGCTCTCTGATGCAAACAGTTCCTACTTAGTAATGGATAATGCGCGAATCCACCATGCTGACGAAGTGAAACGTCGGATACAAGAGACCGCAGTGAACGTCCATACAAGAAACCTTCTCAGTGAAGCGCGTGAGTAGGTAGTACAATTTGTGTGAGGTCATAGCTCGAAGTGTATCAACAGTCACCAGCACAGATTGTGCTAATTACGTGATGGATACAACTTCCCGACGCCGCTGGCATTGACTAATGAATTCATACACGTCTTCTCATTCATTAGGAAATGGTAAAAAAGAAGACTGAACTTGGCCTAGCAGTGATTTTAAAAACATCTTAGGGAACTAGGCACGCAGCTAAATTTTAAAAATCTAAATTTTTGGCGTTTACCATGGCTAACGCCCAAAACCCTGTAATTGAGAATATCGAATTCCGTCGTGCGATAGCTGGCCAACCATAGCAAGGGTCTCAAGTGTTCGCTATCTGTGTAGAAATTGTTCAGAAGCTTAGATGGAACATCCAAATTGAGAATATGCTAGCCATACTAAGGAAGCTCATATATATTTCGAGGGTCTCACGGCAACTTCCCGCATCGTCATTTTTGGCCAAAATGAGTTATGCATACCATTTGAAGCGTCTTCTCCCAGCGGATCGACCTAACTAAGTATAAGTTAGGTACTTACCTAAGTTAGGTAACACTAAATCTCACGATTCATTTTACTGAATTACTCAGTAAACATAGGCATTGGCAGATGGTTTTTCGGCTCTGCTGAAAAGTTGCCGAAATGACGATGTAGGCCGTGAGACCCTCGATTTGTAAAGAAGAAGGAACTTCCTCTCAGTGGAGTCACGGAGGATGCTGTATCACGCACTGATTCAGCCAATTATCATGCATAGTGTCGGGGGATGGGGGGGCTGTGAAGAGGGGCTGATCAACTCGCTGTTTGTCATGCAAAAGCTGCTCATTGAAATATTAATGAAAAAAAGCATTAGGTTCCCAACCGATGAGTTCTTTAAAGAATTCAAAATCTTCAGAGTGAAAGACCTCGTTAAGAAATTAATTCTCATAAAAATATATAAGAGAATCGATACAGGGGGGAAAGCATTCATCGTGGATGGGATCACAAGGTCGAGTGGTCGGTACTTGGTACAGCCTCCCTTCCGTCTCACAGCTTGTGGACAGAGAAGTTTTGATTATTGTGGGGTTTCCTATTCAACAGCTTTCCTATTGGGAACCTATTCAACAGCCTACCACTTGGCATTAGATCGGCAAGGACCATTGCATCGTTTAAGGGCACATTAAAAAACATTTCATTCCAAAATGAAATGATGTACTCCATCTACCAAGGTGTTTGGTATGTTTATGTAAAGAACCGTTTGTTCTTTTAGAAAGTGCTGGTTTCTTTTTTCATTCTTTTTTCTGCTAGGGGTAAAATGTCTCTACTTAGCCTTTTAATTAGAAAAGAACGGGTAATAAATTGCTTTAAATAATTAATTATATATCTGGAGTACGTTTGCTAAATTTAAGTTATCTCTGTTTCAGGTAAGTTGTCTTGTCATGTCAAGTTAATAATGAACTCCTTCCCTCAGCACAGGCTCGCCTACCGAGGGGAGGAGCATTTATAAAAATGTCTACTGATAATGGAATTGTAAATTTTGAAGAAATGCATTTAAAAAAAAAATTGGCATAACACGTTGTTCTGATTTGTTTTTGAATAAAATCCTTTAGTTTGAAGTATAAAAAACCCGTTAAATTCGAAAACCTTGAATTTGAAATGGAACACCTTGAATTTGATTAGGAAACCCTTGAATTTGACTCGGAAATGCTATAATATCCATCACGGTGTCGTTTACCTCTTGTTCACAGCTGGTAGGCGGAGAAGCTGTTGGAAGGTCTTCTGCGGTCTGCGTTTTACTTTTTCCACTATCCAAAGACCCGTCGTTTTCACGACTGTTCTTTCTAGACCGCGGTTTGACTCTCAGATTCCGTTCCCGCTTGACTTTCTGCTCTTTGCCCCGACCGGTTTTATTATCGTTCAAGTCTCTCAAAACGATGATTTCGTTACCGAACGGGGAGCGCAAATCGAGCCTTTTGACGTTCGTCGGAGCGTTGTCGTGAATCAGAGAGAGAAGAAACCGTTTTTTCGCGTCTCTGTACTTCCTCATTTCCAAGTCGAAACGGATCCGAAATAAGTTCTCGCAGTCAACGGTCCCAGAGAATCCGGTGACGAGTTTGACGTCCGGAACCACTTGGTTGTCGTCGGGTTCTGTATCGTCTCCGCTTGGTCCACTATCTTCATCCGGACTGTCTCCCTGGACCCCCAGATTCTCTTCACCAGCCCTCACTGCTGCATAACTCGACGGCATATCACCTAAAAGAAGACAAACAGAAAAATGATTACCTTCCTATTGGAAACACATACATAACCTCAAAAACATGGTTACTACCATTTATATAAATTAATCTTTTCAAAGAGTACTACGTATTATTTGTTTTGGGTAGCTCTTCCCTGAAATCGTATGTAGGATTAAATCTTGTAAACTAAGTCTTTTAAATTTTACAAGACAGATTCAGAATTTTCCATACCAATTTCAATATTTTCCAAACCAAATTGGGAAGTTCCTAAACTAAATTCTGAATTATCCACACAAAAAATCAGAACTTTCCATTTCAAATTCAGGACGTAATAAATTTTCTCAAACTCAATTTAAAGAAGGCTTTATACAGGGTGTCTACAGAAATTATGGGACAAACTCGAGGAATCAATTCTACAGCTAATTTGCAACAAAATGTGCCTCTTAGAATCTTTTCATTACTCAATTAAAAACCCGACTTTGTCACTTCTCAGATTTTTGTGTGTTTTCGACATTGTCTCAGTAAACCGGCTTCAACTCCCTTAAATTAAGATGAAAAATAAATACAGAGGAAACCGTTGGAAAAAGCGTTAAATTTGCTATCTCCGTGATATAAAATCCGATTTTTTAAGACAGTCCTAATTCATGAAAAAATTGCCAAAGTCCAAAATGTGAAGATTTCTTAAAAATCACAGTTTTTTCTTTCGTATTTTGCGCTATCAGCACGGGGTTTTTTCGGCGTGCACTCCTCGGGAAAAACGTACCCGGAATCTCAGCTTTCCAATGGTATAAAAAAATTATTTTCACAGGGAAATTTGGTGGAGAACATGACGTTCGAGTCCTGAAAAACGTGGGTTTTTAGGTGAAAATCAACGTTTTCTACCTAAAGCCAGCTTGCTTCATGGAAATGAGTTCGGTATCGCAATATAGGCCTTTTTTACGCTGAACCGAATGGTGATACTTTCATGCCTCCCTGATTAGGAAGAAACTCGTTTTTTAGCATCTCAATTTTATTAAATTGTTGAATCTTTAATGAAATAACTTCTTTTTTTTTTTTTAATGAATAATAATTTATTTATTATTATAATTCTTTACAAACAAAACATCGCGAATAGGGATGCAAGTATTAGCGTAGGTGTTCAAAATGCCCCCTCATTGCTGAACACACAGGCGGCATCTTTAGATAACGCTCCTCGTGACGTCCCGGTGGAGGCTCCTCGATGGAACATAGTACCCTGTTTTCCGAGATATAGAAAACATCATTCGTTTCAGCATAAAAAATGTCTAAATTGCGGTACCGAACTCACTTCCATGAAGTCAAGTTGGCTTTTGTACAAAACGTAGATTTTCACCTAAAAACCCACGTTTTTCACTCGGCAAGAGCGGGGCAGCGCCCCCAAAAAGTGTGCCATGTCCTCTGGATCCCCAAGATTGCAAAGGGAGCACAACGTCCAGTTAGGCCCGTCGGCAACTTGAGGCATGTGAGGTCGAGAATTGAGCGTCAGGAGTCTCCTCTGGTATTACAGACCCACCGCAAAACAAACATGGAAGCCTTATGTTCGTCCACTGTCATATCAATGCTCCGGAGCCCCATATCCTGGTGCCAATAGGTATACTCTGTCTCAAGACGGCAAGGCCCTCGCCACAGTCTGCTCTCCATTGAGATTCCAACCTCTTCTGCAAGGATCCAATCCGGGTTGTCCACAACGCTGAATCGTCAAATTTGGCACCAAACATGCATCCGCTCTCCCTGCACAACCCATCAAGATTCCTGTACCAGAACAGTCGTCGTTGAACAATCTGGTCTGTGAGTAGTCGAGGATACCGGCTCCCTGGCATCGCCATCACCCAGAGCAGGCATTTGCAGTCGAGCAACAGCGTGTAAAGAAACAGGAGTTACACCAGCCTCCAAGTAAAAAAAGTAATCTGGAGTATTGCGAGGCAGCCCAAATAACTTCTTGACAAAGAACATGAGAACCCGTTCAATGGGCTGATATCTCTGTGAACCCCACACTTGAGCGCCATACGTCAAAATGGCTCGGGATGTGGCCTGAAAAACCTGATACATGAAGTGGATTGGTATCTGAGATGTCACAGAAAGGAACCGTAAACACTATGCCAAACATTGCAGTTGCGGATTTCTCCTTTAGATGAGCAGCAAAAGACAGGCCAGTTGTGAGTGTCACCCCGAGATACTTAGAAGAGGACACCACCAGAAAACTGGCAATATCTTATTAAGATTTGTACAGCTGGTTTGTCGCTGCTGTATGAGACTCTTTTACTTCGTATTGAGGCCCTCAAATTCAAACCTTACCCACTTATCTACGTTATTTTAACTTCCCTTAAATTGAAATACGAATCCAAATAATCTCAAATGAGTATTTACCTGGTTACAATCCTGAATTGCCAGAACTTCGGAAGTAAAAAATAAACAGTGTTTATTAAACACAAACTGAGAAAGACGTTTATTGGTGTCGTTTTACGTGTGGTCGACACCGAAGATACCATGATGTAGACGTACGTGTTGTACTTTGTGGTACACAGCAACATACTCAAGTTTGTATGAAATTCTCTCTTATTACCCGTAGAATACTAAAAACTGCTCAAATAAAACACAGAAAAGAATATTTCTGAATCATCTAGTATACAACATACTTACTCGTTGACTAGTAGTATAGTAGGGTTTTCTGTGCTCGTTGATTTCTATCGCGATCGGTGGTAGATACAAACTTTCAGAGTTGGTTGGCACCACTGTTCGCTTTCAGTAAACCCACACCTGGCAACATTGATACACACAAACGACCAAGGAAGTTGTCATTAGGTTTTTTCGGCGATAAATTCCGTTATAGTACATTTCGTTCCGTACAAACTCCATTTTCAATCGTATCAAGTGTTTTTTTTATTACCGTTTGAGACATGGGGGACGACATTTTAACTACTTTGAAAATCCTCATAATCGGTGAAAGTGGCGTCGGAAAATCCAGGTAGGAAAACCGCTTTTCTTTGTAACTTGACGTTTCCTTCTCGTTTCCCTTTCGTGTACTTTCGTATTTCGTGGAGTGTCATTTCACCTGAGGAAGAGGTGGTTGTCGTGTGGAATTCAACGTAATTGAAAATTCTACGCATCACAGTTCTCTGACGTTTTGTTCCGTGATAACAGTAGGTAACCTTGATTGGTTGAGTCATTGTTCGACACAATTGATTATGAGTTTTTGTAAATCAAGTGGAGATAATGAGGAGTAAGATGCTGTCGATTGGTTCATTGTTTCAATCTTTAAACCGTCGAAGAATTGAACTGTTTTTTTATTTGTCTGCATAGCTTCAGGCTTAGCAGCCCGCTCTTCCAGCTAATGCTAGGGCTGCCATTAGTTCCAGGTAAATTGGGAGTGTAAGCTAGAAATCGGGACAGTTTGCAAAAAGAAATGACGAATGAAAATAAGATCTTATTTTACGAACACATTGTGGTCAATCGCGTCAAAAATTGCTGAAATAAATTTTTGGAGTAGGTACTAATAGTGGTCAACCCAAAGTGCTATCTACGATATTTTCTAAACTACGTTTTATTTACAAATTAACGTGTTAAATACATGCAATGAGGGTAGACTACTGTTGAAAATTCAAAATAATGACGAAGAAGTTGGTGTTAGATTAATAAACACGTCTTCTATTCGGAAATTCAGTATCTATAGATGAAATTCAGCAACTATAGTTGACTATAATTACAACCACGGTTGTACTAACTGGCTGAGGGCTACTTTAGTTGCTATTTTAGAATGGGTTTGAAGGATATGTATAGCATAAATATAGAAGCACTAGGCTGTAGAACGTACCATTTCTTGAGCACACAACTGAAGCGCCAAGGACGTACTCTGTACGGTTTCGGAGGTTAAACATCAGCTGCTACCCACTCTCGTTTTCAACGGTCCTTTTCAGGACCACCATAATATGGTATGACTGTCGCCCCAGTGAGTAAGTGGTTATTGTTGCTGACGATGGTTTAATCACCGAAACCGGTCTAACAGTGCATTTCAGTGGACATAGACAATTTGTTCAATAGCAGTGAACCCCTCAATTTGATTCAATTCAACCTTTTTCGAGTTTTGAGACGTTTTAGCTCTTCAGAAGGTCGATTTGATACTAAATAAACCCCTCAACTCGATTCAATACATCCTTTTTCGAGTTTTAAGACGTTTTAGGTCTTCAGAAGGTCGTTTTCACCCCAAATGAACCCAGTGGCGGCTCGTCCATAAGGCCACCTTGGCCCTCGCCCCACCCAAAAATTTGCAAAGGAAAACAGAAAAAACATAGAACAAGGAGAAAAAAATCTTACCTACTACTACCCACCATGGAAGAAGGGAGATCTCCCTTCCTCCATGACTACCCACTTCCACTGAGTCGCATTTTGTTTCGATTTATCGATTAAAAAAGTCGATTATCGGATCGACCAGAAGTGCCCCAGTCTCAATGTTGAAGGTATAGGCGCTTCCTGGGGTGGGGGAAGGCACTCTGTGTTGCGAGATAGGAGGCGTTCCGGGCGGTGGCCAAAATATCGTATCAAGTTGAACGCCGAAAACAATCGATCGTTGAATCGTTCCTTGTCAAGGAAGAACGAGTTTCATTCTTCCATGCTTTCTTCCATGTTTGATAAGAATGATATCAAAACGTTGCCTGACGTTATAATATTATTTTGAATGCATTGACTGGTGGTTTTTAGCTTCGTATTTACTCATCATAGTAAAAGTGAATTATTGTCTCCATAATATTAATGAACTAAACATTGAAATTTAATATCTCACGTGCAATGCGTGAACGCTTTGCTAGTCGTCAAGACTGAAGTCACAGAAAACCCTACTATACTACGTGGATCACTATTCGCCCAAGGGAATCTCATTTGTTGATTTCTACATTCTGTAAGTTAATAACAGTTAATAACCGTTAATAACAGTAATATACATAATATTATTATGTAGCTCAGCCAACCGCTGAGAATACTGTTTTATTTGTTATCCCTGAAACTGATGGTGACTTCGTTGACTCGAGCTTTGTTTGAGCTAACCAACGAACTCTAAAAGCTAGTTGAAATCAATCTTGCTGTTCTGTGATCGCTCAAAATGTTTTGATACGATTGGATAAGAAAACGTATGTGCAATCTGGGCATAAGAGGACATTTTTAGAGGGGGTTTTCAAGGTACCACTCGGCTAGGAAGCAGATGGTCGCGATTGCTAATTTTTAAAAACCCCAGTAATAGAAACTCCAATAATATAATTTTTTGACTACCTACCTGTTGAATCCTACGACATTTAAGTAAGTACTTAAATAAAGAACTCGGGAAGGGAGATACAGCAACACGTAGGTTAGAGAGTAACGGACTGGTGTATTTTATAACCGAACGAAAACCTTCCGGTACAAACCTGTACACTTGTACAAAGGGCAATAATATACAACATCTCTCCTCGCATAAAAAAACTTGAAGAAATAAAATAAAATTGTGAAATGAAATTGTCTCAAGATCTAAAAAGAAAAAAAAAGTTCACGGATTTGTCACAGCTGGTCCGGTTTAGGGCGAGTACCGGTCTGGCTTCTTTCTCTCACGTTGAGGTCGAGGAGCTTGTGGCGGTGTTTGGGATTTAGGAGGGTCACCTTCCGGCTTATCTGGAGTCACGGGCTGCGCAGTTGCTGTCGTCAGAAGCGTTTCCTCCGAAAGGGATACCCTTGGCTGGTTCTGATTGGACTGATCACCCGAAACGGCTGATGAACTTAGTAAGGTAACAGGTTTACTGTTATATGAATTATCTTTCGGGGCTGCCGGCCACAACTGGTCCGCGTGTCTCCTCCACACCTTGTTGTCCTCAGTCTTCAGTAGGTATGTCTGGAGTCCCAGTACTTCAGTAATTGTACCTCTCGTCCATTTTGGGTGTCCTTCTCTGAAGTCCCTGGCCCAAACAGTATCGTGTTTCACCAAAGTAATGTTTCGGTTTCCACCACCATGCTTGTTCATCGAAATTTGGCGGCCCAGAACTACGTCCTCCGATGTTGGCTTCATTAAATCAAAAAGGGTTAGCGGCTTCTTCTTTAACATCATGCCAGCTGGGGTGTCTCCTATGCCTGAATGCACAGTATTCCTGTATTGGAATAAGTATTTATCTACCGCTGCTTTTAAAGACGATTTCGGAGATGCAACTGCCGAAGCCTTACGAATACAATTGTGGATTATTTTGACAGCACTCTCTCCAGCTCCATTAGCTTGTGGATGGAAAGGTGGGCCATTTAGATGCACGATACCATACGATTGTAGGAAATTACGAAACTCCTGACCTGTGAAACACCTTGCTCCGTCTGAAGTAATAGCTCTGGGCAATCCGAAACGGGCAAAAACTTCTAGCAATCGATCAATCGCTACAGTGGCGGTCGCTGCGGGAACGAAGTAGTTCTCTATCCATTTTGATGTGGAGTCCTGGATAACAAAACAGTATGAAGATTTATTAATTGGTCCCAAATAGTCGATGTGTAGGCGAGTCCACACAGCTCCTGGCAAAGGCCATGGTTGTAGGACAGACTTCGGTGGGCAGCTCCGAAATTGGTTACATATCTCACATTCGGAAGCATATCTTTCTATTTCTTGGTCCAAATTGGGCCACCAGAAGAAAGATCGAGCATGAGACTTCATCTTTGTGGAACCAAAGTGGTTTTCATGCAACTGTTGGAGAACTGATCTGCGAAATTTCTGGGGTACAATTACCCTATATCCCCACATGAGTACTCCTTTTTCGACTGTAAGCTCCTGCTCGCGTCGAGTGTATGGCAAGTATCTATCTTCACGGGGTATTTTTCCTCCTAGTAACAGTGCACCTACAACCTTCGACAGTTCCGGATCTGTCCTCGTTTCTTTTTGAACAGCGTGCCAATCCATGCGAAACGGGGTATTTTCATGCACATAATACAAATAGGAAATTTTGTCAAATGGGTTATCGTCTTGGTCTTCAGGACTCCAGGCGATTCTCGAAAGATAGTCCGCACAATTTTCATGCGATTTGACGCATTTCAAATTATAATTGAAATTGGAGATTAGGTAGGCCCATCTTTGAACACGATTCGCTGCGTAGATTGGTAGTCCTTTCTTCGAGCCGAAAATATAGATCAAAGGACGATGATCTGTTACCAGATCAAATTTCCGTCCATATAAAAAATCCTTAAATTTGGAAATACCAAAAATGATGGCGTATGCCTCCCTTTCTATAGAAGGATAAGATTGCTGAGTCTGAGTTAAAAGTTTTGAAGCATAAGCTATGGGCTGATCACCCTTATCTGTTTCATGGGCCAAAACAGCTCCAACTGCTTTTGATGATGCATCGACAATTAATTTCACAGGTTTATCTGCATCAAAATGCGTCAAAACCGGTCTCGACGTCAAAATTTTTTTGATTTTGTCCAATGCCCCGCTACATTTATCAGACCAAAACCATTTCTGATCTTTTTTCAGAAGAGCATATAGCGGTTGAAGAATTTCAGCCGATCTAGGAACGAATTTAAGATAAAATGTTACCATTCCCAGGAAAGACTTCAACGTTGAGACATCTGTAGGTGGTGGGGCTTTCGTAATAGCCTTGATATGGTCGTCGGTCATATGAAGTCCGTGTTTATCGATTCGGTGTCCAAGGTACTGCATGGATGATCGGGCGAAAACGCACTTTTCAGGTTTAGCACGAAGGTTTGCATCGTTCAAGATTTTGAGTACCTTCTGCAGCCTAGTATTGTGCTCTGTTCTCGTTCGTCCTGTAATATATATATCGTCCAATAATGATCCAACGCCATCAAGTCCTCTCAACAACCCATCTATGGTTTGTTGAAAAATATTTGGTGCAGATGAAATTCCAAAACACAAAAAATTGTATTTAAATAATCCCAAATGGGTTGTAATGGTCGTCAATATTTTAGATTCCTCGTTCAATGGGAGCTGTTGATATGCATCGACTAAATCGATCTTGGAAAAAAACGTCGCCCCCCCAAAATTGGCACAGAGGTGGTCAACACGAGGTAAAAAATTCCCTGTGAGTTCCAAATTCGGGTTCAATGTCAAACGGTAATCCCCGCAAATTCTAATTTGGCCATTGGTTTTTAGTACTGGGACAATAGGTGTCCCCCATGGGCTATGGTCACAAGGTTCCAAAATGTTGGCCTTCACTAAACGAATCAATTCTGCTTCAACCTTACTTTTTAACGCAATTGGCAAAGTTCTAGCATTTAGAAAAACAGGTTTGGCCCCATCCTTCAATTTCAACGAAATTTTATTAAATGGATAAGCACCCTTTTCTTCCGAAAAAACCTTTGGATGTTCATTCAAAATTTGCTTCACATCCGGAGGTGCATCTGGGAATCGATCCTCTGATTGATATAAGAAAGAATTCATCAGTGTCCCGTCTTTCAAAAGTAGTAGTCCATCGCGTCCAATAAGTGGCGGGCCACCCCTATCGATGACGTAAAAGGCCATTTCGCCCCTATATTTTGGATGGTTAACCGGCAATGAAACCTTACCAATTGGTTTAATATTTCGACCAACATAATCCGCTAAATTGATGTCGCTCTTAGACAACTCGTACTTCTTGAAATTTTTCATATAAAAGTCATATGAAAAAACATTATACGAAGATCCTGTATCAATTTGCAGGTTATATCGGTTATTAGCGATTTCCAAATTTACTTGAAATGGGGGATGGGCCTTCTGAGGTGAAACAGCATCATCCAATCCAGATGTCATAAGACAGAAAAACGAATCACTTAGCGAAATATCCCTATCCAATGTGCTCGTATCTTCACTCAAAAAGTTGTGAGAGCTCGACTTTGAATAATTTTTCGACTTCTTCGATTTACAAATTGGTGAAATGTGCCCCCGAGTCGAACAAATATGGCAAGTGGCATTACGGAAACGGCAATCCGAAGATGCATGAGTTTTCCAGCCACAATGGGTACATTTCTGTTTCGAAGGTTTCGACTGATTGAATGGTTGGGAATTGTGATTTCGCTTACCTTCACTTTTCTTCTTATGACGCTGCATGTGTAACAATTCGGTTGGTTCAGCTTTCACTGAAATAAAATCGGCCGAAGTTGTTTGTTTACCTGCCGCTTCCTTGGCCGCTGCCAACTCAACTGCCTTAGTTATCGTCAGTCCGGGGTTAGTTGGGTCCTCTTCGAAGAGTCGATCACGAACTTTGCTATCCTTTAGTCCTACAACGAAAACATCGCGTAGAACAATTCCGAGTTCCGCCTTAAAATCACATTGAGTCGCCAAATTTCGTAATCTTGCAGAAAAATCTGTAGCACTTTCGTCATCCCCTTGAGTCGCCGTGTAAAATGCTTGGCGAGCGGAAAATAACGTACGAACAGGCCTCAAATGACTGGTGAGGAGACCCGAAAGCGTTGTGAACGTGTAGGTATCGTCCTCAGGATCCGTTGGTACGCACAAACTCTGTAATAAACTGTACGCACTGTCTCCTAATGAAGCTAGCAAATATGCTTTTTGAATTTTGACATCCGTCGTGGAATAGGTGAGAAAAATATTCATCATCCGTTTGAGAAACAAGTTCCACGATCCTTTCCCCAATTCGAAAATGGTCGGCGGTGGCAAAGGTGCCATGTTTGCGAGGTTTTTTCCGCGAAACCGAAGAAATCGTCGTCAGGATCGTCAAAAAACGGCAAAAACCGCACAAGACTCGTCGCCAGTGTTGAATCCTACGACATTTAAGTAAGTACTTAAATAAAGAACTCGGGAAGGGAGATACAGCAACACGTAGGTTAGAGAGTAACGGACTGGTGTATTTTATAACCGAACGAAAACCTTCCGGTACAAACCTGTACACTTGTACAAAGGGCAATAATATACAACACTACCTTTATAATGTACTCTTTGAATAGTACTCGTACAGTCACAATTTCTCTTTTATTCTTCCTATAATTTTGAAGAGAATTATTTGGGTGGGTAGGTGGGATTGCCTTGCAGCCACCTCCTCGTCGGTAATCCTGGATACTGGTCAGTAATCTTCCCTCTCCTCAAGAGAACTCTTTGGAGAACGATGTTTCCTGACTTGCTAAGAGCTGCATACCATTAATTATGAAGCAGTTTAGCTGTAAGGGTAGTTTGAGTTTAGTTCCTATAGTGAGTACCTAATAGGTAGGTATGCACCTAAATATTGCCCTGGTGCCCCACCAGTTTCTGAGCCCACGAGCCGCCCCTGAATGAACCCCTCAATTCTATTGTAGTATTTAATTTGAAGTATTAAGAGTATTAAATACTCTTGTTTTTCTTAAGATTTGAACCTTCACCTAAAATCAGGGTTTTGTTGTAGAAGGTTGAAATTTGGAATGAATCACTATAATGTTGTTCACATTTCGTTATTAGAACTCCAATTCAGTTGGTACTATTGGGAATGAGATATTAAACTTGACCAAGTATTGACCGACAATTTGGCCCATAGGTACCTACTTAACCAATTATTCATTTCCTCTTAACAATATCAATGTCATTTATGCCACTATACAACGTTAGATAGCACACGTGCCTTCTTAAGCGACCACATGATAATGTGGATCATCTGCGTAAGGACAATCATTATAAACATGTAGATGTAAATGGATTTTTAATGAAAATGTGTCTATTTGAGAATTACTTTACTCATATGAATTTGACACATTTCAAGTCTACTTAGTCAGTCGAGTCCCCAAAGACCACTTTCACATACTTCACCTCATTTAGAAGTTAACTGTTACCGAAACTGGTCATCAATTTTTTTAAACCGTAGATTTCTTTCAGTTTACTCCTCCGTTTCACCGAAGACAAATTTAATGATGATCAGATGGTGACTCTCGGCCACGACTTCAAGAAGAAGAATTTGACGATAGAAGGCAACACCGTCCAGTTGGCTATATGGGTAAGCCATTTTTATGCTCCCTTCAATACGTTAGGAAATCTAACTGTATTCAAATCGTCTGAACCCTCATTCAGCGTTTGGGGCTTTCACGGGAACGCTGTGAATCCCATACTGAACCTACCGCTCACTTCCTTGCCAACTGACCTTAGGAATTCTAGTAGGTAATTTAACCCGCTTTGCCTCCAATAGGTGTAAACCTAGCCTAATTAATTACTTTTTTTTTTACCATGTCCTTTGATTGACCACTTCCGTCGAGATTTCGGGAATTCTTTACGCTTGGAATAACAATTACTAACGTACGGAGTTTCCGTTCGGAACAAACGTTTAACGCCACGCCTAATTTAAAAAAATCCACAGTCATGCAGCATGGCTATGAGAGCGAATATTCGAAGAAATAACTGGTTTTATGTAAAATGTCTCCATTTTACTGGTTTTATAACAAATTTTGTATACTTTTTTGCCGATTAACACCTCAGTTTATAGAGTTTCAACTCTGAAGACAATGGTGAAGTTAGATATCGCATTCCGTTATCAGATTAGAGCAGATGAACCATGAAGAACATCACAAGTAACAATCACGTTTCTCCATCTTCGAAGTGCTCCAGAGTACGGAATCTATCGCAATTCTCACTTCACCGTCGTATTCAGTGTGTAAAAAGTTTTTACTAAAAAACCTTTAAAATGAGGTGTCACTTGTCAGAATGTCTCATTTTGGGAATTTATGAGGAATCCCCCCCTCCTCCCCCGGACACTGCCCATCTACAAACTTAGCGCAAATGTGAACTTTTTATCTCAATTCTATCGAGAGTTATTGTCTGGATACATAAAATTATAACATGTAATTTTGGTGTCTTTTGGCAGTGGATTCAGGATGGCCCGAAACGGATTTTGGTATAACAATTTTTTGGAAATTCGATATTGAGTATTCATAAGACCCATCTGGAAATTCGTTCTCAGTTCAAGCGAATTGAGCAGAAGCTGAACCAAATCGTTCAAAAACACGCCATTTGTGCGAAACAGTACCATTGAATGGTAAATTTTACCATGGAAATTCTTGGTGAATTTTACGATCTGGACTCATCCCTTGGTGGATCCACCTCCACCTTCATACAGAGGAAGGCGAACCACTTCAATGCCCTAGTAAATGAAAGATTTTCACAGCGACCAGAAAAAAAAAACATATTGTACAGTACATTCCCATAATCGTGTGTATCATGATCATCATCTCCACTGAAATCTACTGTTGCAGACAGTGTTTTCTCTATCTTAACAAATCGGATGGTCTCTAATAAAAATACAAAACACCACACTAATGATCCTACACCCACAGTTTTAGTACTTGTAAGAACTTCAGTACGCACTAAGTAAGAACCTGTCTGCTTGATGGTTAGAATGGAAATATTGTATTTTCGGTATTTCAAGTAATTAACACCTGGTAGCAACGGCAACTAAATAATACTATGGCCCAACATCTTCTCCCCCTCCAATTTGGCAGATCAGCGTGTACCCTCCGGTCTAGTCGATCCCTCCACAGTCACTATATAAGAAAGTGGTCCGGTCCTATCCTTGATAAGGCCTTGCTTGAACGTTTTCTCTTCCTTCCTCCTCTTCACCCACACAAAGTCACCTTCTACGAATTCCTTCACCGCCCCTCCCCCTGTGACATTAGGTATTTACAGAGTCTTGGACGACGAAAATCTTTGTTTGAATGTCCTCACCGCCATTTGTAACACGACGTACATTTTTAACCCCCACCTTGCAAAAACCCCCTGCAGCACTGCAATTGTCAGTTCTGCCGTAATATGTTTCAAGGGGTATATTTCCAACCATTTACTGGTGGCATCCACGTGGCCAGTATTGCCCCTCGAACGCCTCGACGAAATCCACATGGACCCGGGACCACACCTCTGAAGGGATATTCCACGAGTAGAGCGGAGGTTTTTGGTCCCATGGTCGATTTTCTTGGCACGACTTGCAAGATCTCAGAAAGTTTTCAGTGTGTTTGTCCATCGATGGCCACCACACATTTATTCCTTGCAATGGACCTCATTGGCGATGCTCCCTGGTGTCCCTCATGAAGAACTACATCTCGCAATGATAATAAGTCTCCCTCGCCGTAGCAATAGCTGCTCTTCGTACGACAATTCGCCTCTCTCTTACTAGTAATACTATGGTCCAACAGTACTTACTAACTTCAAATCACTTTTTTTTTTCAGGATACAGCAGGTCAAGAGCGTTTCAGAGCCTTAACGCCCACTTTTTACCGCGGCGCTCAAGGCGCCATCCTCGTTTATGACGTCACCAACAAACAGACTTTCGACAAATTAGGGACGTGGCTCGAAGAGGTCGAAACATACTCGAATACAAACATCGTCAAAATGGTGGTCGGCAACAAAATTGACCAGGTACACACTCGACCTGTTCACCCATTATTTGTTGAACGTATATAGAAAATTCAAGGTTTTACGCCCATAAATTGTGTAACCTCAAGTGCGTTTTCGAAGAAAATACAAATAATGATATAATAACCAGTAGTGAATGGGGGGGGGGGGGCTTGAACCTCCACCCCTCGATGAGTTTTTTCATGTCAAGCTAAGTGCAAATCAATCATAGGATACAAATGTCAAAACCTATTTTTAGAAAAAGAAGAAATTCGTTTTGGGAAACTGTAGATGCACTATAACGAAAATGACAAAAAACAGCTTTTTTGGTGTGGTGGTAACGAAATGTAGTACCAATCCCCCCAAAAAACACTCCGTGTAAAAATCACCCCGCCTCGCAAATATCATTCTTCAGAGGCCGGAAAAAGTTATGATATCCACTTTCCCCGCCCGCCCTTTTCCTCATTAAGGAGCTAAGTATAATGAAAAGCTTAACCACTTCACAAGCACCGTACCCCTTTCGAAATCTCCCCTTGGCGCTATTGCGAGACGTTTTTATTACTTCCACAAGCAACTAATACTTGTATAAAACGTTAACCACCATCAAGTATTAGTTGCTTGTGGAAGTAATAAAAACGTCTCGCAATAGCGCCAAGGGGAGATTTCGAAAGGGGTACGGTGCTTGTGAAGTGGTTAAGCTTTTCATTATACTTAGCTCCTTAATGAGGAAAAGGGCGGGCGGGGAAAGTGGATATCATAACTTTTTCCGGCCTCTGAAGAATGATATTTGCGAGGCGGGGTGATTTTTACACGGAGTGTTTTTTGGGGGGATATCACATCTTTTTGTTGTTGAAGTGGGTCACTTTATAAAGAAGGTCTATGCAAAATTTCAAGTCGATTGGTCCGGTTACCCAGGCTGTAGACTCGTCAAAGTTGCCAAAATTAGCCTAAATTTCAGTTTTTTGTTTCTAGAAGTTTTTGGGTTGAGATAATGGGTTAAACCTTTCAAAAGGCACTGTCTGATGTTGAAACGAAGCTCTGTGCAAAATTTCAAGTCAATCCGTGAAGGTGGAAATGCCAAACTGATTAAGGAGAAGAAGAACAGGTAAGGGTGAAAAACCGGGTTTTTGAAGTTATATAACTCGGCTCCCTTTAAAGATATCGACTTGAATCTTTCAAAAGGCACTTGCTACACTTGAAACGAAGCTCCGTGCAAAATTTCAAGTCAATCGGCGAAGGTGGAGAGGCTGTAGCCTTGACCGACTGAAAAAAGTAGAAAAACATGGTAATTGGTTTTTGAAGTTATATAACTCGGCTCCCTTTAGACCTAGCGACTTGAAACTTTCAGGGCTTTCTATTATCCACACCAAAAAGATCCATACCAAATTTCAAGTTGATCGGTCTACTAGGAGCCAAGATATGGCCATAATTAGCCTAAATTACCCTAAATTTCAGTTTTTTTCCCTATTTTTTTTTTTTGGGTTGAGATAATTGCTTATTTCGTTCAAATGGCACTGAGCCATGCTATAAAGAAGGTATGTAAAAAAATTCAAGTCGATTGGTCCTTTTACCCAGGCTGTAGACTCGTCAAAGTGGACAGAATTTTCCTAAGGTTTCTGTTCTTTTGTTTCTAAAACTTTTTTGGGTTGAGATAATGGGTCAAATCTTATATAAGGCTCTGTCTCAAGGTTAAATGAAGCTCTGTGCAAAATTTCAAGTCAATCGGTCAACGTGGAGAGGCTCCAGCCTTGCCTGTCTGAACAAGGAGAAGGAGAAGAAGGAGAAGAACAATCTAAGGCCCAAAAACCGGGTTTTTGAAGTTATGTAGCTCGGCTCCCTTTAGACCTATCGATTTGAAACTTTCAGGGCTTTCTAATATACACTCAAAGAAGACCCACACCAAATTTCAAGTTGATCGGTCAAATAGGAGCCGAGATATGGATACCTCGAAAACGCGTTTCGTGACGTCCGGTAAACATGGACTCGGCATCGTTCGTTTTCTCAACTTCTTTGCTTGGCGGGGCGGAACGCTACCGCGTTCCTAGATTATATCACTCGCTATGAAACCCATGCCAGAATCAAATAGACAAGGGTACCTAGTTGAAAAAATAGTATATTTCCACTGAAATATAACCAACATCGTCAGTAACAAAACCATTGTCTAACACTGTACTTATATTTTAGTAAATACACAATTTGTCTACTAGGTACTCTTGTCCTTTCGTTTGTAATAATATTGAGTCTTAAAAATTGAATATACCTATATATCCATATATGGGGATTTCACTTTATATGAAATTTCAGCGAAATCCTGTCCGGATATTAATGAAAATCCCTTTTCTGTCGTAGGATTCGAGGGAAGTGAGCAGGGGAGACGGTTTGAAGTTTGCTCGCCGCCATGCGACGCTCTTCATCGAGTCGAGCGCAAAAACCAGAGAAGGCGTCCAGTGCGCGTTCGAAGAACTCGTTCAAAAGGTACATTTCAAACTGAACGGTGTTTTCGACCATGTTTGTAAATTACGGGAAGTTTTTACAGTGATTAGTTATATCGAGTGTTGTTTGACGTCATCGTTTAGGGCCCCGACGGATTTCGTGAACCATAGAGGGGTGTAGATCGAAGGTCAAGGTAAATGCCAAGGGGATCGGCCACTCCAACCCTGAAATCCACGCTATTGAATTATGTGTGCAAAAAGGTCCCCAGGATAAAACTAAAACACAATGGTACACATTCAAGCGAATCTGACACATTTGATATATTGTGTGTACGATTTAACCCCCTACACCAGGGGTCAGCAACATTTTTTCCGTGGTGTGCCAATTTTTCCATAATTCGCGGATCCTTAGGGGCCTCACTCGAAAATCATGAAGTTTCATTAAAAGTGCTCATTTTGCTTCTTTGAATAAAAAAGGAAAAATTTCCAGTTATGCAGCATGGTCGTATGAGCAAATTTTCGAAGCAGTAAGTATTCGTACGAATAATTAAAACAGGAGTAGTTTAACGCAAAGTAAAATTTGGGGAGGAAGGGGCGGAATCAAAAATGAAGGGCTAAAACTTTTTCCTCTGGCATTTTTCGCTCAGATGAACCGTTTTGGCAGGAAATGCATTTGAGCCGTCTTGAAATGAACACCCTGGATAATACCCTTATATTATAAGGGTATTAATGAAAAGAATTTCCTTTCACCTAGGTAAACCCTCCCCTCCAACTCCTATTGTTAGTGGTAGGGAAAAATTCAAATGGAACGGTACCTATAGTTTTTAGCTCACAGCCGTTCTTTCACAACGAGGGCTCAAGGTTGGAGCAGATTTTAGTGATCTAGACCGAAGGGTGATCTGTATAAAGAAGATAATAAACCGTTGTGTCAAGAACTTGCAGTTTTTTAATTCGATTTTCTGAATCTACGTATCTTGAAAGGTAAACCAACCAATTTTGATGGGGGTTACAAAAAATCTTTCTTTGGTCGATTCCAATGGTTTTATTATCGAAGATAATAAACCAAAAGCGTGTTGCATTTGTGGCCACGTCAGTTCCTGCTCCAAAGCGGGACTGATGGTGACCCAAGAGCGGAAACCGCTTGAAGGGTGATATTAAAACTTTTATTTTTACAAGATGTCCCAAAACACTACTTTTTTAAATATTATTAGGTCCATTTTTTATCGGTTCAATTTATGGTACCCTCAATTTATATTAAAAGATATTTTATGCAATTTTATTCGTATTGGCAATGCCTTGAAATTTAACTATAGGTCGTCACCTACAGACGAAGAAAACCATTGGAAAGCAAATAATTATGCGTTTGAAATAAGGACTTGAAAATCGATTATTTGGTTCCGATGTTGAATCCCTACTTTTGAATCGTTCCAGATCATTCAAACGCCCAGCCTGTGGAGCTCAGGCGCACCCAAACCGCAGACAATCTTCGTCACAGGGTACGACCCACTTCCAAGCTACTCCTCCTGCGGAGGTTGGACGTGTTGGTAACTTAACCTAAAAACGTTTTTTCTTCCTGGGTTTCGAACCGCAGTTGTGTGATCCCATCGTTATTTTAATCGATAACACAACATCGACCGTGACATCAAATAAAATCACGGATTGATTACACAATTTATAATCTCTTCAAACGGCTTTGGTTTATATTTATACAGATCATGCGTCAAACGGGGGCTTTATATGTTTTTATTATTTTCATTATGAAAACTCATTACTTATTGTTATAAACATTTAACAATTATGTAAATATCGTCATTTGTGAAAGATTTGATGTTTTCGAAATAAACCGCTATTTTTACGTGCCTTGTAACAAGAAATTATGAAATTATACTTCATTGAAACCTTGGTCAAGATCTCTTATCACAACTTACCATCAGAACGCTTATTCGAATTCAAAGTCAAGACAGTCTCTCACTGGGTGCCCTGTCTATAACTGGTTCTTCTATTCCACTTTTTGGAAAAACTAAATAATATTATTCTATCTGAAATCCTCTAGCTCCGTATTCGTATTCTACACCCCTAAAACCATAAAAAGTACGAAGACAAAAAAAGTATATATTAAGGAAATATTAGTGGTACTTTTCTTTATTCTCACTCATTAAACACTCACTGTAACGAAACAAAGAAAAGCATGGACAGCGATTGCTCAGACAGACAGTCTCAGTCAATCAACACCTTTTATTGATTTAAAACGAAATAATAAAATGAAGACTAAAAAAAAAATGCATCCTAAAGTCTATACTTGGTTAACTTTGAATTTCCTAGATTTTTCTATCCCGTCCGGGCGGTTCAGCTGGAAGAGGAGACGCTCTTCTAGCATTTCGAGAGCGGACAGAGTGAGGACGAGGGTTTCATGTTTCAACATGCTGAAGACGTTGAGGCCGTACACGGGCATAAGGTTGACGTTTTTGAGGTCGTCCGTGGCGATGGTGATGTTACGCGGCATGATGTCGTCAGCGTCGACGATCAACACGCTCACGCCCCAGTTACGGGTTCGGATGAGATCCTGGATAACAGATATAACAGGGAGCTGGTTAAAGGGCAAGTAAGAGTAAATTCTGGATAGAGAAGAGAAAATAAATCGATTACCAACTATATTATTAACAAGTTCATAGCAGCGTCTACAGGGGATCAAGTGGTCTTAAAGGACTTTGAAATGCTTCACAACCTTTCACTTCCCCCACTCTCCCCAATCCTGTTGCTTTTCAATTCCCTTGAGCATATTAGGTAAATTATATTATTAACAAATTCACATCAGTTTCTACAGGGAATCAAGTCTAAAAGAACTTGCAAGGCTTCAAGATGAAGTTACAACATGAAATAGTGATGAAACGTAAGAAGGTTCGTATGCGGCTACTAAGGGCTGGTTTTGAATGTGTTTCAAGATTACTTTTAGTTCCATCTAGATCATCGACCTCTCATACATGATTATTTGTGACAAAGATTGGCCTTGAAAAGACTCACCTCAATGAACTCAGGGTCGTCTGTAGGGATTTCGAGGTCGGGGATGATGTGGAGGTCGTCCTGAGCGAGTTTGATGGAGAGAGTCGACGTCAGTCCGAGGACTCGCTGGTAGTAAGGTAACATGTAGAAGTGCGATGTTGGGGATCGAGGACCGTGCACGATGCCGCCTGAAAAAATAGAAGGAATAGGGAACAGTTACAAGGACTGGGCTTCCACATTAGACCACTTTTTGTGTCAGAGTGGCCTTGAAACCAAAATCGAGTGGCACAACCACAACACCAATGAACCACAAAACGAGATTTCAGGTTCGTTCCTCCAGACATACTTGCTGTGACTTGTAGCTTATTAGAGAGTTCCAAGGAGACAAGTCTGCTTCGATAGGACAGCCTTAACGTTCGATAAGGCCGTCTTATCTACCTCACCCGGAATCATCAGTCTTCAAGATAGGGCCTCCTTATCGTGAGGATCTGTTTGGTTCTGATGATGATCTCCAAGTTAGTTGCCTTGTTAAAGGTGGCAGGTATTAATAATTAATTACAGGGTGTAGCCCTTGAGGTCGTACCACCGGCTAGGGATCGATTCTACAACTAATTTCTGATGAAAAGTGTCCTATAAATTTTTTTTTATACCGGTTGAAATCCGACTTTTTTCACTTTTAAGATTGTTTTCGTGTTGTCGACCTTAAGTCACAAATGGTCATAATTCCCTCATTTTTCAGTCAACGTTCGAATGTGATTATACCGTTGGAAATAGTGTTACATTTCCTAGTGCTAAATAAAACTTTTTGAAGAAGATTCAGATATAGAAAAATGAGCCCGAGTAGGAAAGTCTCGAAAATGTCGGAAGTGTACAGTGATTCAAACATTTGTAAGCCTAACTGAATCTGCCGGTAACTTGCATACTGCAACCATAAAAGTTGCCCTAAAAGCTCAGCTTTCCAACGGTATGATCGAAACATTGTTTACAGTGGACCCCTGGTGTAAAATCCTCGTTCCCGTGCCAAAAACCGTGGCTCTTTCAGTAAAAATCAACAAGTAAAATATTTCGCAAAATCGACATTTTTTGTCGCTGTAGCATGACTACGAAGAGATCTACTGGATCTTTCCAGTTTTTTTTACACGTTTAGCGTTAACGGTGGTGATCAAATAAGCCGAATAATCTATTCAATCAGTAGGCTGTGGTTGAACTCCCCAGAAGCAACCTGCAAAGGCCACGACGCAGAATGTACGAGAACTCTCCAATTTTGACTCGCTGAGACCTTTTCTGCAGATTTTGCAAGTACATCTTCACAAATATGATCGAACTTACCTCCTCGGAACAAAGGCGATCTGATGCTGCCGTGCCTCGCTCTACCCATGCCCTTCTGAGGCCACGGTTTCCTACCTCCTCCGCGGACCTCTGCTCGAACCTGCGAATCACCAAATTAATCAAGTCAAACGAATTTCCCAATGGTTTGGTGTATTCTTAGGTCAAAATCTACGAGTCCCATAAACAATTTTGATTAACCAAAAAAGATTCACCCAGTGATGAAAAACACTAGTGGGATCGAAAGAACTGTCACTATCTCATTACAATTGAATGGGTGTCTAGAATAAGGGCGTATGTTATTTTCGCAATTTTTCAGGGGACGAAAAAACTTGTTCCGAATTTTTCAGTAGGTTGATACGAGTACATAGGGCTTCTTCAAGTACTTTTTGCTGACTTTTTCGCAGGATCCCATCTGGGTGTTGCTGTTGGTGTATTTACTCTAGAGCCAGATATTTACACTCTTCATTTGAGATACCTATATACTACCTCTAGCAGGCTATCATTATTGTCATACATACCTACAATATAAATTCAAAATACCTGCAATACGAAGTAAAATTGAATTTTTTTTTGATTCCTTGGAGGGTGCAGGAAATGAAACAAAAATGCAGAAATAGTCATTAAAAAAAATAATGAGAATATAGTTTTATTCTTTTACCAATCTATATCAAAATGCGAAAAATAAGGTGAGCCTGCTTTCTCATAACATAAGCCCTTTTACGTCTTATTTCCGGCACGAGTCTCTTAGCTTTGACTGCATTTTACTGCCACCTATCGGTGATTGACGATAAGAAAACCACTTCCTTCTCGTTTGTCAGTTAAAATAGGCCATTATAGCGGAAAAAATTAGAAACTTTTAACATACGCCCTTCTAGACACCCATTCAATTGGTGTTGAATCACTATTAATATTTTTGTGTGACCTTAGTGTGGGCGTAGGATACGTATCTGTAGAGTCGCTGCCACCTGATGTTATCTTGGATTACGTCGATTCGAGGCATCTCCCCGAAGACCGAAGGATGGAGGTCGACCAGACCCAGTTTCTTCTCATTGACAGTATCGAAGCTCTCCACCCACGCCTGTAAACGGACGATATTGAACGAATAAGATTTCATCAGGTGAATAAGATTTCATCGTTTGTTTTTAACAGATCCTCAGAACGTCATAATAATTATGGAATGAGTACAGTACAACCCTGTTAGTACACCATCACGCCTAATATACCGTTTTGCGTCCCTTGAACCTATAGGCCTTTTAAAATAGAAAAAATGCTGGTTGAGACGCTCCCACACTACTAACTGACGAGATTGATAAGTGGTTGGTGCAAGTGGGCATGAATGTCACAAAGGTGTTGTTTAGAGTAAATCCAAATCCCCCCCGATGTTTTTAAACGTCCAATACAACGCTAGAGGACGATGAGAAGTCTCCCCATCACTTCACATCGACCAGTATCGGTAAGTTTTTCTTTCATTTTCTGACATTAGGTAAATAGCAGAAGTTATAAATTGTGTAATTTAGTTTCGGTTGATACCGATTTCAAAACCCCTTGCGTAGTTACTCTAGACGACGGAGAAGAAAATCGATGTAATATTTTTCTGTTAGTTTTGTACATTCTGTTTTAGAATCAATTCAGTGCCAGGAGCGAATTCATCTTCTCTCTCATCCCCAGAATCATAAAAGAAATGTAATTCCTTTATGGCTGGTGTCGACGCGACATGCTGACTGCCCTGTATCGGACGTCGCTTCGATCCCATCGTTATTTCATGTTGTATTGGTAAATTCTTGGCTCCTTCACAGGGAAATCAGTGAGGAGAAGAAAATCCACAGAAGGAGTTCAAAGTAACTGTTGTATCTAATCATGTTTCGTTATAATTATTTGAATAAAAATATTTCAGTTCTATTGAAATGTCGTTGGTTTTTCGACCTGACCCCCTCATCCTGCCAAAGTAGCATACGTGCTACGTTTCGCTCAAGCCTCAGAAATTTCAACATTTGGGATCATGAATTTTATCAAATGATATTTTAGGTCAATTTTATGTATAATTGAGAGGTACTCACAAGAAAACAGAGTTTTTATTCCATATTAAATATGAAAAGGGTTAAACAGGATTGCTCTCAACTTGAATACTTAGCTGCTTTTTTTTTAACTAAATCGCGGATTGCATTAAATGCAATCAACCAATACATTGATTTTAGACATTGAATTGTAGTGCATTTATCACCTACTGGACCCTCATACGACTGAGTTTCCATAAAGTTTATTCAATGAACAAAAACACCTCAATTCGGTAAGTACCTAAGTAGGTATATCGTTGGAAAGCTGAGAATTCGCGGTGGTCATCTCGAAGTCACCAATGGCTTGTCTATAGCGAGAATTCATCAGGAAACCCCGTGGTGCAGGGTAGTTTACAATAATATTATGAATGTCTTAATACGCAATCAACATCAAGGTTACATTGGCGATACATAAAAACTATCACAACTACACACCTGTCGGGGTTTTTCGTAGCCAGTAAGAAAAGGAAGTTTTCGATCTCCTACATTGATGACGGGAACTTGACGAAGTGGAACCGTACTAGCTGGTTGAGTTGCAACTAAAATTAAGTACAAAAATATTGTCAAAACCGAAGTCAACAGTAGCATTAGCGTGATAAGTACACGGAATTGGAACTTACCGGAATTTGTCGTTTGCACAGCTTCGCTGCAATATTTTCTGACTGACCGAAATATCAAAGACCTCAACTCAGGCACGAGAAACTTCATTTTGTTCAGTATTTTGTATCAAATGGAAATCCAAAATGTACGAATGAAATGATTACTGCAGTTGACTGGGCATCAAAAGAATCGGAGCGACCGAGAGATCTTTGGTCGATTTTACATGGTTAGCTGGTTTAGCAATTGAAACGATTTCCCGGCAATCGAATTCCAACTAAAGTAAAATTAATGGCAAAACAAAGAATGAATCAAACGAAGTTATCCAGAAAGTTGATGAGAAAAATCCAGAAATTTCTGGCAGAAAACTCGGAGAAAAACCGCAGTTCGTAACCTACTTTATGGTTACCTATGAGCAGGTTCTCCTCGGGTCTATTTCTTCTTCGTGCATGATAAGAAAATAATATTTTGCTATCCCACACAAATAATATTCTCTTCCAATCATGTCGTTATCACAATTCTCGCCATTTTCTTACCATGCACGGTGATTGAGTGGTGGTTATTATTGAAGTGCTATAGAATCCGTGGTCATAAATAGATGGAACTGAAATGTTTCAGAGAGAAATTTCCAGAAAACTGCATCTTCCTCCATAAGATCATAAATAATTGAAGAAGAAGTGTTTGTTTTGATAACCTCTCTTCACGTTGATTTCGAACCCATGCCGTACCTATTATGTCGTATTATAGTAGTATGCCGTACATAGTAGGGTTTTCTGTGCCCCATGCTGTTTTTAAGTGTTGATTGTGGTCTTATAGGTACCTTTCTTTCACCTCGACCTTTCAATCGGTAAATTTTGACGTTTTCTCCGTACGATAAAGCGATCGATTCGTCTGTTTCAAAATGAAGAAAAAAGGAAGGTAAGAATACACTCAGAGCAATCGTTTCACTGAATTGTCCCACTTGCTTGGCCTATTCGACTATTAACGGAGATCAGAAATTCTCGATATACCAAGTTTTTGCTTTTGAAATGCCAACGGACAGGAATCTGTATTTGAGTGATTGAAGCCATGTGTTGAAGAAATGGTAAACATATAACCGCCAACGCCAAATACTTGAGTTCGATTCACTCGGAGGCAGCCAAATCATAACCTTCTTCGTACGTTTCCCCCCTGGCGAATACTGGAACCAATTGTTATTTTCATAAAATTCAAACACCGACTTGTTCCCCTTGAAAAGGAGATTCCGATAGACCTAATAACTGACACTTTGACTGTAACCCAGTGATCTTCACATGTGACGATCGTTGGATGATTTCATGACATCGTTCCATGACACCAGCAATCGTCATCCCATAACAATTAAAGTAATGTCGATTAGAGCTCGAAAAACGCTTGAATTTAAGCTTTAGACTATGGAAAAATATTCAAATCAAAAGAAATGAGAAAAACGCTATTTGGTAGGTAAATAGAGCTAAAAACTACACTTACCTCTTATGCTACACTGACAGTGGAGTGCACGTTTCTGGTACCTACTGGTGATGATTACTTCTTACCCACGACAGAACCAATGATTTCAAATCCCTCGTTCACTGGTTCCATATTAAGTATGCTTGTAGAGTTCCGATTCCGTACAAAATTCCGGGCACAAATTTTGTGTTAAAACTAAGCAATTTGGTTTACGGATTCGAACCAATCCCACAATGATCCTTGAAACTTCTCTTAACCCTAGGTCAAGGGTTCAAAGCGAATTTTGAAATGTTGAAAAATGAAACATTCAAATGGAACGGTAATAATTATTTACACTATTTGATACCTAATAATTATTAATACCCAATCAATGATAATCCATAATAATAACTAATTTATAATTTAGTGATCTATACAAAGGCGTGATCTGCACAAAAAGATAATAAACCGTTGTGCCAAGAATTTGCTGAGTTTTTTCGCTTAAAAAACACTGGTATTAACAAAGTAGCTGACCCGACAGACTTAACAGTACTTGAGTCGTCTTCCCTGTAATTACGATGATCAACGCAGAAAATTAATTCAAATTTGTATAGCGTTGATCAGCAAACTGCGCCGCGTGGCAGAAGGACAAAATGAGTAGTCTAAAAAAAAATTAATAAATGCATTAAATTTCTCCGTATTTATACTTCAAAATTATTTCCCTTAAAAACGTCTGGAAAGGTAGAACAAAATCAGTTTTTGCCTACTACCATACCCTTAGAGTATGGTAGGCACATTCGAAAACCTTATACTTATTCGAAGTTCTTATTCTACCCCGAGCGGGAACGGTTGCTTCATAATTTCTTAAATGTAACCGAACCGTTCCATTTGGCAGAGGAAGGAAAGAGAGGAATCCGAACGCAGATTTGGAAGGTCCAGTTGACAGTTACGACGCTTCAGAATCCGATGATGGGCTCGACGAAGAGGGCAGACTTCTACTCGACAACGCTCGCGGCCGGAAAACCAACAATGAAGAGGTAGCTATTGTCAATCCTGTGAATTTATCGTCCATTTCACTTGTAGGACGTCGAGGAAACCTGCCATGCACTGTGTTAATTATCAGGCATTTATAACTCTAAGGGTACAGGGAAAAAACCATCTTTGTCACAATTTCTTGATTTAAAAAAAAACCGGGTTTCAAAGTTCAAAACCAAATAAAACATTTTAAACTATGGCAAATTACCAACTATGTGATGATAAAATGTTGGTTGAGATGTAAGGAAAACCCAGCGAAATTTAACATTTTTAATTAAATTTTCATTGGTCTACCAATTGTTCGTTCACCAAATTCATGGCTGTATGTGTTAGGTATTACAGTCTTAAACATAAGGAGATGATCACTGATTTTTTAGGTATCATTCAAATTGTCAGCTGCACGGGTTTGGCAGTGATTCAGTAAGTCAACTTTAGTAGGCACTTAATTATTTTAGCTCTCTGCGAATTATTTGATCTTTTATTTATACAGATGCATAAATAGACGTTTCTGCAATAAAAATTGAAGTTTTGATATTCTTGCCGATCTGTTATCAAAAAACGCGTTTTGGGCTACATCCTAAGATTTGTAGCGCTATTTGGGCTTCATAAGCCCGCGCGGTTTTTGGGCTACATTAGAGCCCTCTAGCGGCGGTTTCCTCTACTAGGGATCTGGCAACTCTGTTTCGAGTTTGAAAGTAAAACTAGATAGTATGTTTTGTTAATACAAGTTGATAACTGCTGAATTGAGTGTGAGTGCAGTGTTGTATAATAATTAGTCAATATTTTTAAGAAATAGAGAAATTGATTTCTTAAAATAAAATAAAAAATAGTTGAGAAATCTATGTTAAGCGGTTGGGAAAATTGTAGTTTCTCCCCCCCCCCCCCACTGGAATTTTATTAATCAACGCCACTGTCAAACATACTCATTGAATTGTATAGAGAAATTACAGCAGAATGTACGTCTTGACTTTATAGGAAGAGGTTTACCGCGTCTATCAGTCGTCCGAGGACGACGACGAGGATCAGAACGAGTACGAGGATGAAGGCGAAAAAGGGAGTCTCGGGAGCGAAATGGATTCCGACATCGAGGGAAAGAATGAGGACGAGGGCCTCCCGAATACCAAAGCCTGGGGATCCAAGAAACAGAGTTACTACAACACCGACTACGTAGATCAAGATTACTTAGGTAACAAACTACTCTTACCTATGTTTTGTTATTATTTGGCAGTGTTGGATCAATTGAAATGAAAAGTCATTAAAACAAATCCAGTCATGCAGCATGGCTGTAATAGCAAATTTTCGAAGAAATTACTGGTTTAATGTAAAAGGTCTCAATTTTACAGGTAGTCCAGTCAAGATGTTAGTACATCTGTGCTTGCAAGAAAACCGGTCGTTGATGTTCGGACGTCAACCAGTAGTAATAATTCAGATTTCCAAGTTTCTAAAACCTCGGGAAATGGCCGTTATGACCGAAAAACCATGAAATGTTTGGACTTTTTTTGGTTTTCGCTCCGTATCTTCATGAAGAATTGGTCTGACGGGTATGGTTACCCCATTAACTTTAAAAGAAGACTAAATTTGCTACAATTTGGTACTAGAGCGAGCTTTCTACGATTCTTCGTTCTCAAGATAGTTAATTTAATTAGCTTTTTTTAGGGTACTTGTAGTCCTAGCCGTTCTCTGAAAAACGGCAGGTAACCAAAAACAGTCAGTAATGAGTTTTGAGGAACTAGATCAATATACATGGTTCTCACCACTTTTTATAGCTTTTATTTTACGTAAATGGTAAATGGAAGCATGAATAAATACAAGAATGATTGGTTAATAGTAAAATTTACTATTAATTTATGCTTCCATTTACCATTTACATTAATAAAAGCTATAAAAAATGGTGAGAACCATGAATCCACATGTATATTTTTCCATATACATATGGATTCACCTTCAAAATTTCATGATTTTTCGGCTATAACGGCCATTTCCCGAGGTCTTAGTACTACTGGTTGACGTCCAATCAACATAATAAAAAATCAGAACGGCCGGTTTTCTTGCAAGCACGACCCCCTTGTCATGTACATCTTGACTGGTCTAAGGTTTTGAAATTAAAAACTAATTATACCGTTGGAAAGCTGAGATTCTGGGCAAGTTTCTTCCAAGGAGTGCCTGCCGAATGATCTCCGTAATAACAAAGCGAATAACTGAAGAAAAAACGGTGATTTTAAGAAAATCTTCAAATTTTGGACTTTGGCCATTTTTTCAGTAATGGTTTGAAAAATCGGATTTTATACCAGGAAGATGAAATTTAACGCTCTTTGCAACGGTATCCTCAACTTTCATTTTACATACATACAAGGGAGTTAGGTCCGGTTTACACAGACAAGGTCGAGAAGACGAAAAAATCTTAAAATTAAAAAAAGTCGGATTTTTAGTCAAGTTAGAAAAAAACTCTTAAGAGGCATTTTTTGTTGCAAATAACCTGTAAAATCGATTCCCTGAGGTTTTTGCATATTTACACTAGACACCCTGTTCATACATCGTGGGTCCCACAGCAACACCACGGACTGTCATTTCGCCAACTTTTCAGGAGAGCCAAAAGAGTGGTTTTCAATTAATTCACTCTACAATATCTTTTCAATTTCTCGTCCCACTAGTTCTCCAAGTTCTTGATAGCCTTTTTTATCGTATAAAACAAGTTTGAGGCCAAAAAAGCAATTATCAAAGAAAATGAAGACGGTAAGTGGTGTTGTTTCGTCAATGCTTGATGGTAAGTTGTGTTGCACCTTCTTTTCGCTCTGGATTTTCACCATAAAAAATTTCAATAATTTATTAAATGAATTATAATCATCCATTTTCATGGATGTTTTCCGATTTCCACAGTTTGGTCCTGTAGACCCTGGACGAGAAACATACGGGTTATTAGGATATACGTAAACAATTTAAATCACAATCTTTTTAATTGCATCACAATATTTTTAAAATTTAAATCTCAATCTTTTTAAAATTTTAATCACAGTATTTTTAAAATTTAAATCACAACTTGTCATGTGGGAGAGAGATCAAAGGCATAGAACGAGTCTGTGATGGGATCCTCATAAAGGCCTTAAGACGGGGAATTAAAAACACAAGACGGATCATCAGAGCTGCAAAATGGGTTTGCTACGATCTCTTCTACGTTTGATGTAATATCAATGTAATATCAAGGACACCAGCAAAATCATTCTGATCTCCTGTTACGCTGTAGATGATCACATCCCTGGCAACCACGTCAGTGTCTTCAAGTAGGAACTCACTGCCATCGATTGCAGTGGGACAAAAATGAGGTTCACTACTTAGAAGTGCAATTGGTTCAGAAGGGAGAACTGTGAATTCAGTTGTTGGAGCTTCTTCAGCTGACTGGAGGGATTTCGTGACGTGGGAAGGCTCAGTTGATGAAGATTTGGCTGGCTGGACAACTTCTGCGTGGTTCTTCATACCCATTGAAATCATGAGGTCATCTACATGCATAAGCCCTTCACAATCTGAACTTCCATCATCAGTTGTCCCTTCCTCATCTGAGGGAATGTATTCACTGCCTTCCATTGAGATGTGGTGTCTATGAAAAAGAAAGAAAAAAAAAATCATCGCTAAAATAGGGTAAAACCACCAATTGTTGACACTATTAGAGAGAAAAATCGTTCGATTCTGCGCTCTACCCAAGTATTCAAGAAATTGAAACTTTTGGATAGTTATCATGAATTGTGAGTTCCTTGGGAACAATTTGCACTTATTGGACTTGATTAAATAATGTTTTTTCAGCATGAAAAACAAGTTTTTCAAAAATGGAATTTTCCCCCTAATGTTGACACTTCTGCCTTCGGAAATTCCTATTGTTGACATTTGCAGTTCCTAATGTTGACACCAGTCTACATTTTTGAGAAAGTATTTAAATATGCTTTCCCTCTAGATATTTCTCAAAGTAAATGAACAAACGAGATTAGGAACGCGTTAAAATATATTTAATGTTAGACTAGACATTAGAAAATAGATGTTGAACAGCATAATCAGAAAAATGGGTAATTAAATTTGTAGCATAGGTGCTCAATCACAGTGGAACAGAAACAGAAGTAGGGAACACAAATTTTCTAGGGTTTCCCCGTAATATGTAGGCTTAGGCAGTTTGTATTTGACGTTACTGACTGCCAGAAGGCGATTCCCCTCGCTCGAAGGCCTGAAAACAGTCCTCAGTCTGTTGCAGGGATGAAGCGGTGTTACTTCGGCAGCATCTTCACTTTCAATTTTGACAACTAGACAAACACATCCAGTGGACCAAAATCTCCTCTTCATCTTTTTACAGCACCGATTGACGCCCTATTCTTCTTTCGAGAGGACTTTTCCCTCTCACCTTGTACAACAAAGTGATACGAGGTACTCCATGGCGCTTTGCAGCTGTATAAACCGCTGTGCCGAGCTTCACATCTTTTATAGCGTCTTCCATTTGCTGGACAGTGTACTTCCACATTCCGTTCTTGTCGGGAGGCATGGTAGTAGTCGACCTGTTAAAATGATGAGACACTGTATCAGAATCATACTGTTATTTTAAAATTCTGATAGGTACCTGATAGTGTTGAAAAGGTCATAGGTAGGGGTCTAACAACAAAAAGATCAAGTTACCTATACGTAGAAATGTTTAAAAAAAAAGTTATAATATGTCAACTTAAGGAACCAAAATATGTCAACATTGGGATCCCGATGTCAACTTAAGGTTCCAATACGCTGATTTGAAAAATTCAATAGTCTCAATATACTACGAAATTATTTAAACCCAAATATCACATTGGCAACCTGATCAACATTTTCCCCTAATATTGACACAGGTGTCAACATTAGGACACACGCCCATTTCATGAAACCCTAATGATGACACCCCAACTTAACCATCTATTTCAACGAAATTCTGGGGTTTAATGCTTACAAATTCTTCCTTACGCTATTATTAGGGCAGGCAATATGATATATAACTGATTACTCATAATATTTGACTTGAAAAGTCTAATTTTGTTGACTTACCTCACTAACCTGCGGGATAGCGATAGCGTCGCTGGGTTGACTGATCCAGCTCTCACCGGCTTCAATAGTAGCCAGACGTTCGATATGGGTAATAACAACTAGTGGAGCCGGCCTACCTCAAATCTCACATCCTTATCAACAGAATGACGCCAATTCCGAGTACCTACAGTGTCCCAATACCTTATTTTTACGTTTTGAAATTGAAGTGTCAACATTAGGATAAGTGTCAACATTTGGTGGTTTTACCCTAGTGCCTATCAAGGTGGTTGAATGCCAACTTCAGCTTACATAACCAGTTAAGTAACGAAATAAAGGCGAAAAAAATATTGAAAAAACTTCATTTCAATGCTTAATTCGGGACGCAACACAACTTACTGAACAGGAAATGGTGAAGCAACTCAACGGACTGTCATCAAGAGTAGGACTGTTTCGTTTGGCGTCAAGAAATGCGATCTAAAAAATTAAATATTTACAACTTGTAAATTACAAGTAAATCATCCCACTGCCACCATCGAAGTATTAAGAAACCGAAAACATTAAAAATAAGTTCTTTATTATTATACTGTCAAACACTTACCGAAATCAGGAGTACGCGCCGACCATCAGATTTCACGCTGAACACATGTGAAAACTGAGACAGTCCGTTGGGTTGCCTCAAGTTCTGGGGAAGAATACAGTCCGTTGGTTTGACATTTCTCGGTATTCTGCGCTATCTATTGAGAAATCGTCCCAACTTATATTTTTAACTGATCCGCCGCGAGAATGCGGTTCCAATGGTACCACCAACTCATTTTGGCCAAAAATGACAGTCCGTGGTGTTGCTGTGGGACCCTCGACATATGATTTTTGGTGTCTTTTGGCAATGGATTCAGGATGGTCTGAAACGGATTTTGGTAGGAAGATTTTTGGAAATTCGAGTTTTACAAATTTCGGACCGAGAACAATAGCTTCTTTTTCTTCGAAAAAACGCTAAAACAGATAATATCATGTAGGTGGTGTCTGAAAAAACTTTAGTTTGATGACTTATTCTGTCCATATTCAACACGGTTCAGTTTAATCAACCAAACACTGAACAAAGAATTTCAAGTAATTCTTTGTAGAACACACAAGGAATTTCACGTAATTCTACGTACAATCAAATATATTGACGTTTTCTGCCATTTAGGATTCGACGACGAGGAAGCCGCTCTGATGGAGGAGCGAGAAGCCAACGAAATCCAAAAGCGGCTTCTGGCTGAGCTCGAAGGCACGGATTTCTCTTTGGGTTTGTTGGAGTCCGTCGAGGAGAAGAAGAGGGAAATGGAACGGAGGGCGACGATGGAACCCGAAGAAGAGAAGGAGATCATCGCTAAAGATCTGAGCAAATTGTCGAGGGACGAGCTCTTGGACCTCCTCAAGAGGGAGTCGCCAGGATTGTTGGAGCTGATGGACATCACGAAAGGTTTTAAATTTGCTTTTGAAAATGTCATAGAACACAAGTTTTACAATTTTCGTTGCCTCATTTTGTCGTACAGGTGAAGAATAATGTACTTTTGGAAAAAGCTTAATATTTTCAACTAAATTGCAGCTGACTGGAGTTCGTAACTTGCGGTTTAGCCTATCTCGCTCTCCAAAGTCAGTTTTCTTCAGTTTGGTCCTATCCATATCACATCTTCATACGACAACAAATAATAAATCCATAGTCAAGCAGCATGGCTGTAAGAGCAAATTTTCGAAAATAACTGGTTTTATGTAAAATGTCTCCATTGAAGAACATGAAGAACATCTCAAGTATCAACCAAAGTGCTCCAGTTTTGGAACGGGATAAGATATCGCAATTCGGATTTCACCATAGGGTTCAGCGTAAAAAAAACCCTTTAAAATGAGGTGTCACTTGTGAGACTTTTTAATTTTGGGAATTTATGGGTGATCCCCCCCTTTAAAACTCCCTGAACCCCCCCCCCCTCAGCTTAAAGATTTCCCATGCTGAGCACGACGGTGAAGTCAGAATTGCGATATCTCATTTCGTTATCAGATTAGAGCAGACTAACCACGAAGAACATCTCAAGTATCAACCACGTTTCTTCATCTTCAAAGTGCTCCAGTTTGAGAACGGAATAAGATATCGCAATTCTGATTTCACCGTAAAACCTCAGCCTAAAAAAAAACCTTTAAAATGAGGTGTCACTTGTCAGACTGTCTCACTTTGGGAATTTATGGGTCATTCCCCCTTAAAGACCCAATACCCTCCTTAGCTTCCTTAGAAATTCTACGATTTGACAAATTTTCCTTTTCAAGTTCATTTTTCACCCGTTTTGGCGATTCCAAAAAAGATTTGTTTTTCATTAGAGAGATAGGAAATTTTGTGTTCTTTCCAACGGTGTAACCCGATTCGAATGTTCATTTAAATTCAGGGAGTTATGCCCATATTAGTGTGATAAAGAGTCAAACACGAAAAACATCTTATGAAAAACTCCATTTTTTAACTGAGTAAATAAAATGGCTACAAGACATTTTCGACCAGAAATTAGCTGTTGAATGGATTCCTGGCCTGTGACCGTCACGAAATGAAACACCCTATTTGTCTTTTGGCAGTGGATTCAGGATGGTCTGAAACGGAATTTGGTATAAACATTCGAAACAGGAAATTCGAGTTTTATAAATTTTGGACCGAGAACATATATTTCTTAGCGAATTTTCGAAGAAAAGGGAGGTACTTTTCTTCGAAAATTCGCTAAGAAATATATAAGTATCAGATACGAGTATTGGTAGCGAAATGTAGATGCAATATCTTATGCATCAGCCATAACTCCCCTGTGGTCATCTACATCTATGTAGATGTCCCCAGGGGAGTTATGGCTGATGCAGTCACTGAACAAACGAACGTGTTACATTCATTCCTAAAGTAGGAACTGAGATCCAGCCAATCATTGGAAATTTTCTTCTAACCTTCTCTGTTCCCTCACTCGTTTGGGAGCAGGTAGTAGCGTTTCTTAGGTTGCAGTTGATTAGAACACTGACACTTCGCAGTTATAAGTGATTTTATCCAGTTGGTATTTATTTCAGAATACTGCAGGAAAATGAAGAAATACGTCCTGCCCATGACGAAGCTCTGCGAGAAGCTCGGAGTACCCGATTGTCAAGCTACCAAGTTGCTCAAGACTTACAAGGACTGCTGCTCTATGTGAGTATTTTCACTGGAAACTCCTTGAATGACATTCACTGAGATCGTTACAATTCCACTTGATTAACCTTGAGCCTAGGCCTTTCGTCTCTAAATTCTGGGAATACACGTTGAATCCTCGGAATTTGCTGTACGATGGCACCTGAGACGATGGCACCTGAGAACAGTACCTAGTGGTTCATCGTCGGGGGGCAAGTATGGGCAAACGTTTTTTTAATTTATTTTAAAGTTGAAGGACCAAACTACAAGTTCTCATATGACTTTCGGCCCTGCACTATAACTTTATCATTCAAGAAGGTTCACTTCTTCAAGAAAATTGAGTTAGACTGTATCATTGGAATTCCCAGAATTCGACTCGAAAACGTAAAAATCCCCAAAAAAAGGTTGAGTTTGAATCGAAGCGAGGGGACTTAAGATGAAATCGACCAAAAACGACTCGAAAAATTGTTATAGGTAGTCGATTCTGAGTAAGAAAGAAAATTGAGATAGATTCTCACCGGAATTTTCGACATGCGACTTGTAAATTTCTCAAAAACTGTAAAATAGTTCAAATCTTGATTTCAAACAAGTTGATTCCAAATTGAATTGTCGGTTCATTTAGGATGAAATCGACCTTCTGCAAGACCGATGTTTCACTAAAAAACGTCGAAAAATTGTTATATTCGATTCGGATGAAGGAAGAAAATTGAGTTAGATTGACTCTTCCATAATATCCGACTGAAGTCGAGTGATACCATGCTATCGGGGATTTTAGAAAGTTGATATTTATAGTAGTGGTGGAGTATATTGGGCGCATAAGTAAGTCTAGGGGTAAGAATCACGTATTTTAAAAACAAAGGATCTAACAAAGGATAAGTCGCATACTGACTTTATTGCCACCTGAAATGATCTATAAGTAGCTCAGAATAGAGTACACGAATACATGAAAAGTAATTTTTAGGGCAGATCAGGTAAGAAATAAATTTCAAAATTTAAATTTAAGGATGATGGATTTTCCATTTATTTGATTCATCAAGTGTTGAACTGTTAGCTTTTTAAATACAGAATTAGTTGTGTTAATTACTAATAAAGTAATAAATTTCCAGATTCATGATGAACGTCTCTTTCCTCATCAACGTCAAACTGACTCAGGTCCCCAATTCGGACCGTCACCCCGTCGTCACGATCATTGGGCAGTACCTGACGATGCTCAGGATGATGGACAACCTGATGGCGGAGAAGGGGATAATGTCTCAGATGAAGAAGCTCGTCAAGAAGGACGCCAAAGGAGTCGCTTTAGTGACTACTAGCGTTCCCGAGTCTGGAGAGGGACCAGATGAGGAAATCACTGGCAAAAATAGGTTTGAAATAACTCATTTCATGATTCACGTCAGCCATTATAACCCTAAAAGAGTTATCGAGAGAGATTGAGTCCTCCTCATCTTATAAACCGTACATAAGCGGTTTGGCCAAAATTGTATCTTCCATTGGTAGCTTAGGCGGTTGTTCAGTCTGTCCAAAAAATCCAAAATGGAGAATAATGTTGATGATATCAAAAGGAAATGTAGTCAAGTGCCAAAAACGCCACTCTGGGTGGAGGGACATCAGCACTAATTTTTTTACCACTTGATTATTTTCAATTTAAAACCACTTGATCTCTTCATAATAACACCAGACTTGGGCCATTACATTTCAGGAGTGTCTTTGTCAACTCCCTACTCAAAGCCCTACGCTACTGGGTGGTAAACACACAAACCGGCCATAACTTGTATATTAGTCAATGGATTCACAGTTATGTGGTACTTTTGCAGGAAAGAAAAGAGGAAAAAGAAGCTGCTCTTGCTGCAGAAGAAGGAGAAATTGGAGAAGGCGATAGAAGACAAGGAGAAGAAGATCAGGTGGAAGGACGAAGTCGAAGTGAACTCCCTCAACAAGGAAATGGAGAAGCAGCTGGCCGACAAACTCCAAGAGCAAGAGAACCCGCCTGAAGGTAACTTCTTCATTATTATTTGCTTTTCGTTCTAATATTTTGAATCATTAGTTGTGGATTCGTTAGGATGTATTTTTGACCTCAATTGATTAACCGGAAATTTATTTTGTCTCTAGAAGAAGAGGACGAAGCGGGAGACGAAGATGATGCAGAAGAGAAACGGCCGATTACATATCAGATGATGAAGAACAAGGGATTGACTCCAAAGAGGAAGAAGGATGTGAGGAATCCGAGGGTCAGGAACAAGAACAAGTTCAAGAAGGCTGTCAAGAACAGGAGAGGACAAGTGAGTATTGTGTGCAAAATATTGAAATCGTATTGGAAATCATAACCCATACAACATGTACATTTTCGTGATGTTGAAGTTGAAGCTTTGGAAGTGAAATATTTGGTCGGATAGTAGAGCTCCATCTAGGTACAGGACCTACAACACTCCCTTGAGGGAATCCTTCTTTTATGGGCTTCAAGCCCGAGTAATTGTCTCCTTTTACCTGCAATGTCTGTTATTAAGGTAGGATTTATAAAGTAGTGCTGTGCTATTTATACTCACATCACTCGCCTGATCCACGACCAAGGAAACACCGCCACATATTTATTTCACTTTATAATGTTATACCTGCATTTAAGGCCTTTGTTGATGATTCGGCTGACTTGATCTATGGTTGAGTGGTGTTGTCTGAATCCAAATTGGTAATCTGATATCAAATTTCAATCTTCATTGTCTGGTTTAAACCATTTAAGTCAACAGGAGTGGCCATATGAGCCGATATCTCTAATTCTGTGTGAATTTCCTGGTTAGAAGTCATTGACCTCCCCAGCTTTCAACTTGATGTTTCATATCAGGGCCTTTTTACGGAAATTTTTCACAATTCGACCAGTTATCAAGTCAAAGCAATTTTAACAAAACGAAACTTCTAAGTGGCAATCACTTCATCGAAAATGATCATTGAGAAGTTACGTTGTTTCAACTAACAAAATAAAGACTAGGTACTCAACGACCATCTATGTGTACCGCTCTTTTCAATTTCTAATTAACCTTATCCTTCTAATGCTACGTAATTCCACTATTAGGGATGCAAATTGATTATCGATTAATCAAATAATCGATTAAATGACCCCGATTACTCGTTTAATTCTAATCGATGTATTCTAAATTCTAATAGATTATTGTTTTTCGAAAATATCAGGATTTTGAATGAGCATAAGCATGGACGAAGGAGTTGTCCTTCATGCATGGAGGTAGTAACAATGACAACGACGATTTGTCTTCAACCATGTCTTTGTCATTAGTCTTCTACTTTCATACTTGATACTTTTATCGGTTCTATTTATACCTACCTCTCCCTTACTCTTCCTTATGGGAAAAAACATCTGATCATGGATATGTCTCTTGCCTTTAGGAGCCCCTAAGCTGATCCTAGGCCTATTCTGCTTAAAGTGTAACATTTATCTACTATTGAAATCATTCAATCCTAAAGAGACTACATGCCAAATTTCAAGTCTAAACCACTACAGGAATTGCGCCAAAAAAAGTCACTTTTTTGTATCACGCAAATTTGATTGCGCCAATTTTTGAATGGCCCCCACCCATAAGATATATCCACGTCAAAACTATCTGGTGCAATTTTATCCATTTTGGCAGTCCCTTATCTTCATTAGCCTTAAAATTTAACGATTATTCCATACCGATTAATTGGTGACTTCGATTATTAGCTTACGATTAATCATTAGATGTTATAATCGATTATTTGGTTCCGATGTTGCATCCCTACACACTATGTCGCGTTTGTTCACGATCATTCATGTTTTTCAATCACTTTCAGGTGAGGGAGGTGAGAAAGGAACTGACCAAGTACGGCGGCGAGATGTCCGGTATCAATAAATTCGTGAGCAAGAGTATCAAACTGAAATAACTTTTGTGCTCAATATTCAATATTACTGTGTTTTTCTCAATAAATTTTACTCCACCAATTATTTTTAATACTGCTTTATCAAACCTGTTGTTTGTGGTATGAAATTTATTTAGTACGAAGGGTAGGACTTGAACAATACTGGCGCCGTTGGAAGGTACGTTTCGGGATTCTGTCAAATCTTCCCCTCGAGATCGTTATTTGTCTTTTTCTTTTTCGGGGCCTTTCCCTTTACCGTCACCTTTTTCTTTGGGCTCTTGGGCCGTCTTCTTCTTTTTCTCGGCTTTTTTGCCGCCTCCGACCTCGTCGTTGTGGTCTTTGATGACGTTGATGATGTCGACGAACTCCTGTTTGAGTGATGACCCGCCGACGAGGAAACCGTCGATGTCGGGCTGGTCGAAGACGAAACGATTAATTGAAATTCATTAGGTACAGGAGAAAACTTCATTAATTAACTGGTTCCCAATCAGAATAATTTTATTTGAGAATTGGTCCCTAACACTGAGAAGACGGCGGCGCAACGTGGGGCAAAATAGCATTAATTTCGAAAAAAAAACTTTATGCTGAATAAAAAGTTCCTATAAACATTGGGTCGCCATTGGCCAATAAATGTAAGAAAACATCTAATATAAAATAAAGTTTTCGTTTAAGCTTGTCATAGTTTGTAATACATTCAGTCGAAAGGTTGAAACTCTTAATTATGCTTTTCTTGGAGTTACAAGGCGTCCTGCTCATGTTCCAAGTTAGTTTTGTCGTCAAATTGAAAAAAAAATCACATTAAATCACCTAATTTTTTAGGTGTATGAAAATGTATGAAAAAATAAATAAAACTACATTTCAAAAAACCAGAAATTTTATTCATGATTAAAATGAAAAGACACAATACAAAAAAACTCTGCAAATTCTTGACACAACGGTTCATTATCTTCTTTGTACAGATCACCCTTCTGTCTAGATCACTAGGTCTAAATGTCTAGATCCTAAATGTTAGATTAATTATTATATTAATATATTAATTATTATTATGAATTATCACTAATTATTAATAATTTTATCAAGTACCTAGTGAAAATTATTATAATTTATTGTTAGGTATTAATAATTCGTATTTATTATTAATAATAATTATTATTAATTATGATTAATTAATACGATATAATTCTGGGGTTTTTAATACTACGTCGGTAATAATTTTTCTATAAAAGAAGTACCTACCAACAAACATTCGAAATTACCTTCATTTCCGTAGCACGAAACGCACCTCAGAACAACAAACACGACATCACTTAAGCCATATGATGTTCCAAAGAGCTTGTTAGTATGAAAATGGACCTGTATTTCAACAATTTGATTCACGATCGTGTTGTGAGGCACAATCTTTGAGCCGTCATTGTGAACGAACGGCTGGTCGTACAGAGCTGCGGACGGTCTTAAAAAATTCTACGGAACAAACTCTATCTAAATATGAAATAAAAAACATACCGTTCCGTATGAATTTTTCGAGATATGAAAATTTCAAAATTCGTTTTGAACCCCTTCCCCTTGACCTAGGGTTATGAAAAGTTTCGAGGACCATTGTGGGGTTGGTCGAAACCCATAAAAAAAATTTCGTAATTTTAACTCAACGCTAACTGGGCAAAGTGGCGCGGACGGCGTACGGCGGACGGACGGATTTTTTTTTATTCGATTTTCTGAATCTACGTATCTTGAAACGTAAACCAACAAATTTTGAGGGGGGGTTAAAAAAATTTTTTCTTTGGGCGATTCCAATGGTTCATTATCGAAGATAATAAACCAAAACTTGATTTTTCAACAACACCTAGGTATTAATTATTAATACCTAGGTGTTGTTGAAAAATCAAGTTTTTTTTTTTTTTTTTTTTTTTTTTACGCAGGTACGCTGGCAACATCGGTACAAGGGGCCAGAACTAACAATAACAAGCCGCTTATCGGGTCGAGTTCAAGATCCGAAAGGTAGACTATAGTATACCTGTGTAGTTTTTGACACCGAATCCAAATCTAGAGTCCCTAAATCAAGTCCAAATCGTACAACCCTAAATTTTTCACTTGCGGTTGAAAATTTTCCTCATGATTCAGCGACTGAAGAATTACTATTGATAATCATTACAAGAACGACTATTGATAATTATTACAAAACAAAAGCGAATTACAAGTTGAATTCAGCGACTGCAATTCTGCCTTTTTGAGTACGAGGGATCCTGTGGTTTGTATGGGGGGCCAATTCAAATTTGTCAACCCTCGTTGCAGACATAAAAGTCACTGTCGCAGTCAAATCCCTGGGAAAAAGGTGGCAAATCGATGAAGACATGAGCTATGAAGGTCTCCTTTTATGAAATGGACCTTTCCTCACCCTCGGCCGGAATTAATGTCGGGACCGGGGAACTGAAGAATTTTTCAATATAGGATTGGCCTTCAGCATGAACACAGAGACAAATAGCATCATCGAGTTCTTGTCACCCGGAAATCAATTTCCAACCTTCATTTTGACCGTCAGTCTTTCGGATCTTGAACTTTGTTTGTGGGACTATGTTATCTGCTACTTTATGTGTAATAATAATACTGAAATATACAAGAGGAATAATATTAATTTATGGGGGATATAAACTGAACAGAAAACAAAGGAAAACACAAAGCAATAATAAGCAATTATTGCTTACGTCTCGTCTGAACAATTCGCTCCAAGCGTCGTCGGCGGACTAGATTATTACTATTAATCATGTTAAATATTTAAGATTATTTAGAAAAACAAAGGAGTCCACACTTGAATCACTGTCAGACATTATGCTCAATGTTAATAATATTAACATTGAGCATAATGTCTGACAGTGATTCAAGTGTGGACTCCTTTGTTTTTGGGACCAATTTCCAATAACTTCTCCCACGTACCTTATGTCAGTGAGCTTCTAATCTTCCTGATAACGAATTCTGAAGAGGTTTAGATGGGTCAAATTTTGTTGGAGTACAATAATTGTACTCCAACAAAATTAGATTACATATTATGTAATCTAATTTTGTTGGAGTACAATTATTGTACTCCAACAAAATTTGACCCATCTAAACCTCTTCAGAATTCGTTATCAGGAAGATTAGAAGCTCACTGACATAAGGTACGTGGGAGAAGTTATTGGAAATTGGTCCCAACACTCAGAAGGGATACCACGATCTACTCGTACGAATCAATCCCCTTCTCTTACTACTGTTTGTCTTACGCGAGTAACCTACAGATGTTTTCGTTCTAATGAATACGATTAAGTATAGAGGTTTAAATAAATTTGTATAAGGTTTGAATAAATTTGTAAAAAGTTTAAATTATTTTGTAAAGGGTTTAAATTATTTTGTAAAGGGTTGAAATAAAGTTGTAAATGCTATAAATGCTATATATAAATGCTTAATACTCGTATTAAGGTCTGCATGCCCATTTTACATGTTCCACTCGCTCCTTCGTAGCACAGTTGTTACCAAGTGTTTTCCTAACAAGAAGTACTGTAATAGGTACCTATACTAAAAGTTGACAAATAAATGTATTTAAAACAATAATCGAATAAATAAACTAAAAACGCTATTAAACTAAATTATGGATTGAAAAAGTTGACATTACCAACTGTTACTTTTTCATTCCATAATTTATTGGTACCTTTAGTGGTTATTAGGTAGGTTATCTGCACCTTGAGGACCATGTGTCAAATTCACAACTATTTATTTTTGGCGGATTTGTATTATTTGTCTTTCGCCTTTATTAGGACACTCCTTCGTTTAGAAAATTGGCCGAAAATCCAGTTCTGGGCGTGTTCTGAAAATCAGTTTTTTCAGGCCTGTCACCCACCCACCCATATTCAATATAAACGATTTATAAATTGATGGGACCCTCACTGAGTTAGTTTCCGACTACCCCAAACTCGAAGAAAGCCCTCATACATTTTCATACCACTCATACATTCCTATTTTCAATTTTTTTAAAACCCCATTTTTTCACCATTTTTGCGAGTTCCCGGCAGTTTTCTTTGGTGACTGAGCCGCCGTAAATGATCCGAACGACGTCCGAGGCGCACTCGCTGACGTTGTCCTTGATCCACGATCGTATCACGCAGTGCATCTCTTGAGCCTGAAACGTATGAAAATAATGAACTAAACTATACAGCGGTTAAAAAAAGCCGTCGGAAATCATTTTTGATTTCATCAGGACTCGTACAAAACAGCGGAAATCTCGTCTTTCTCCCGTTTCCGGAGGTCCGAAGTGATTTCCAATCGAGTTACATACGAGGAGGTACTTCTCGACTTACTTCCTCCGGTGTGACGACGTCGCAGGTGCTGGTGGCCCAAACGGGTTCGTAGACGATCACGATGTTGGCCCAACTCCCGCAGCAATGAGATGCCACTGAATCCAATTGGCTGAAACAATAAAAATTTATTAATCAACGAACACAAACACAATTAGTAACAATAATTATATCACAAAAAAAAATAACAATTAAAAAAAATATATATAGGGAATTCTTTTTCAGTTCAGCCTCTGTCCATTTCAATTTTGGGTGAAAACATTTTATGGGCACACCAAAAACTTGTCAGAAAGTCTACTTTTTGATGCTGTTTGGCCTTTTTTTTTTTTTTAATTCTAACCTCAAAAAAACTAATTGAAGTAAGGTAGCTCGCAAAGAAATACCATTTTCTAGTCAAAAATGATTGACAAAATTTTAATTTCTCAATATTTTTGACCAAATTACCTACTCACTGAACGAGAACCCGTTGTCAGATTATAAATCCAAGATGGCGGATGCGAAATGGTAAACTGCATTTTCCTGAGCGTTGACCAATTTCTACAAATTCTGTATGTTGGGATTCGGGATGTGATGATCACACTCAATGCCAATTCCAAAATCAAGATGTCTCATCCCCGAAAGAGAACCTTAATTTCAAATTACTTTAAGTACTGTTCCTAATGTATTTCTACGAAGTTCTGTATGTGGGGTTTTTTGGATCGCTGATTACCATTCTGAATTTGATTTTCAAATTCAAGGCGACTGGTCCAACTATGTTAGATTCGCCATCTCGAATTTAAAATTGAGGGCCGCCATGTTGGACCAGTCACCTTGAAATTGAAAAAACCCCACATACAGAACTTCGCTGAAATACATTAGGAACAGTAAAGTAATTTGAAATTAAGGTTCTCTTTCTGGGATGAGACATCTTGAATTGGCATTGAGTGTGATCATCACATCCCGAATCCCAACATAATATTATTATTATGATTATTAGTATAATAATATTATTATACAGAATTTGTAGAAATTGGTCAACGCTCAGGAAAGTGCAGTCCAACATTTTGCATCCGCCATCTTGGATTTATAAACTGACAACGGGTTCTTGTTCAGTCACCCCAAAAATACGTTTTCTGAGTAATTAGGTCAAAAATATTGAGAAATAGAAATTTTTTCAATCATTGTTACTGAAAAATAGTAATTTTTGCGAGCTACCTTACTTCAATTAGTTTTTGAGGTTAGAATAAAAAATAAAAAAAGGCCAAACAGCATCAAAAAGTAGACTTTTGACAAGTTTTTTGTTGTGCCCAAAAATTTGGACACCCAAAATTGAAATGGACAGAGGGGGACAGTGGCTGATTTGAAAAGGAATTCCACATATGGATGCATATGTACCTATCAGGGCTCATTTGGGACCCAAAATGACTTCTTGATGAATGACGAAAATCAGTTGCACAAATCATCATTTCGTAACTTGGTCTAATGAAGTCTACAAGGAGTTTTGAGTTGATAAGAGAAAATGTGGTTCAACGCTTGAATGTCCAAAATGATTCAACGTTTTCATTATTCAGTTGTACGGGAATGAAAGGGGTCTCGAAGCTACAAGGACCACGTTTCAAGGGATGTGTTGAATGGGGAAAACGGCGTGGAAATGGCCGCTATGCGTTGAGTAGGTGGGAAGGTGTTCTATTCGTGGGCGATGGTCACAGTGATTTCTAGCCCTGTAAAGCCGTTATCGCTCGACCGCTGGAAACAATTGGAAATGCCTGCAATCCACAGTGATAACGAAAACCCCTCGAAATGGTGGAGGGGATGACGACCTATCGGTGGGCGTCCGAGGCAGTAATTGACTACGTGTCGTGTGACTGAACTGGTGTGGGTCGTCCATCCTTATTAGTGAATTTTCTAGATAAAAAGTTTAAATTTGCACAAAAAATCTGTCTTGGCAATCGAAAGCCTAAGTTCGTAGATAGGCAGAATCGTGCCACTCTAAGGGGGGTTTAGGGGAATTTTAAAATGGAGGCATTTGACACAAAACCAGTTATTTCATCGAAAATTTGCTCTTATAGCCATGCTGCATGACTGTGGATTTTGGTTCTTAAAAGGACTGATAGGGTACAGTATTACGACTGAACCAACTCCACAAGCCAACCCTCAGAACATCACCCAGGATCAGAGATGGGCGAATTCATATGCATAAATATAAATACGAATAAAATGCATAAATCAGAAAATATGAATACGAATACAGATATGAATATAAACACAACTAAAGCCATAATCACAACTTTTTGTAAATATCCCAGAAATTCACATTTATTTTGTGAATTTTACGAAAATTTACTGTATTTTTTGTGAATCTCACTGTAACTTTCATATTTTACCATGAATTACACCTAAATTCAAGTTTTTCCACAAAGATTCTACATACATTCACTTTTTATGGTTGAATTAGGTACATTAGGTAAACCTTCTTCTTTTACTGTAAAATATTAGTAGAATTTATGTAAAAACAACTTGAATTTCAGTAAAAGGCATTGTAAAATAGGAAAACTTGAGTAACATTCAAACCAAATAGGACAGTGAATTTTAGTAAAATTGATTTAAAAAATTGGAATTTTTGTCAAATTTACAGTAAAAAGGAGAAAGGCTAGTGTCATTCATCCATAAACTTATGGATTGCCATTTATGGAAAAAGTTTTTATAAAATTCACAAAAAAATATGAATTGCGGAAAAATTTACACAAATAATCAAATTGTGGGAAATTTACAAAAAAATGTGAATTTTTTTGTTGGAAAAACTCAATTTAAGTAAAATTCGTGGTAAAATAGGAGCATTTGAGTGACATCCACAAAAAACACAGTAAATTGTAGTAAAATTCACAGAAGAAATGTGAATTTCTGAGAAAATTTACAAAAAGATGTGACTATGGCTTTATTCGTATTCTTAATCATATCTGTATTCGTATCCACATTCTTATTCATATTCGTATTCGTATTAATATTTATGAACATGAATACGCCCATCTCCGCCCAGGATTCTATTTCACTTTGACATATTTTCGTGACTCTTAAATCTAAAACTAACGCGACGATGACTTCCTCCGCTTGACCCGATTCCCGCTCTTCCTTCGTCTCTCCAACGCAGGCGACGACTTTGAGGCCGTCGTGAAGTGCTCGGCAGATCTTTTCGCCGATCAACTACAAAATCCACGAATACATCATTTTTTTAATGACAATCAATAAATACAATATTTAATAGTATTAAGTAACGTAATGATACGTGAAACTTACATTATCAGATTCACCGAACAGCTGTCGCCTTTCAGAGTGCCCTAAAATGACCCAAGTGCCGCCAACGTCTTTGATCATCCCAGGACTGATTTCTCCTAAAAAGTAAAATTAAATTAAATACACGAACAGACAAATTTGGTTATTTTAAAAATAATAATAATTTTAACAAATGAAGAATAATTCAAACAGGATTTGGAAGGGGTTAGGTATGGAATACGATAACGAAGGCAGATCACCTTCAATTCTAATACTTACCATTGCACTTTCAAAATCTGCTACAGAAGAGTTTTTAAGAGTTTTAATGGGATTTAGAAGGGGAGGGAAGTAGAATACTATATCAAGGGCAGATCATCTTCAATTCTAGTCCTTACCATTGTAACATGAAAGTCGGGTCTAGAAGGGATTCTAATAGTTTCAACAGGATTTGCAAGGGGAGGGAAGTAGAATACGAATTCAATGGTAGATCATCTCCAATTCTAGTACTTACCATTGTAACTTGAAAATCTGCTTCAGAAGAGTTTTGATGGGACTTGGAAGGGGAGGGAAGTAGAATACGAATTCAAGGGTAGATCATCTCCAATTCTAGTACTTACCATTGAAACTCAAAAATCTGCTCCAGAAGGGAAGTAGAATACGATATCAAGGGCAGATCATCTTCGATTTTAGTACTGACCATTGTACTAACTTGAAAATCTGCTCTAGAAGGGTATTTAAGCACTCAGGAGTATGAAAGGACTATAAATATCACTAAGGAGTATCATAGGACTATGAAATTGCCCGACCACATAAACTTGAAACTGTAGTTCACAAAATAAAGTACCTACAACATTACATACATTTACTACCTCAATTAACCCACATGTCCAGGGGGATAGGTTCGCCGGATAATCGAGGGAAGTCAGAAATATACATGGGTAGGTACAGGGGGGGGGGGGGGGTTCACGCAAAAAATAGGCAATACCTATTATAGTAGGGTGAAGCTCAGCCTTATTGACTCGCGTTTCTTCAGGAAAATTTTGCTTACATTTGCTAGACCTGACAACGGGCCCTATCTTGGAACAACAATTGGTTGCCGGTCGAATCTTATACCGCAAGACACGTCGGTTAACACAGAGGCCGTTTCTCAAGACATTATTTCGGTTAATCAAGGTTCTACTGTAACTATCATGGGATAGTCAATACATGAGCAAGTTCTTATTAATAAACCACCACTCAAGTTTGGGTTTGTCATCTTCAATAATGAACCTTTGGAATGGGACAGAACTGGTCCTTCACGTGGTTACTCGGGTTCATAGAAAATTTCTATACTATTCTATAATATACTATTTAATAGTATGTACTGTTACGTATGTTACAATTGTACGTATTGTTACACAGATTGAGGTATCTACTCGTTCCAATAAAATTGGGTACAGACCTAAAATGCCGATTTTTGATGAACCCGATTCTATCGGTCCTAGCCAGAGATGGACGTATTCGTATGCATAAATATGAATATGAATAAAATTCATAAATCAGAAAATATGAATACGAATAAAGCCATAATCACATTTTCCCCAGAAATTCACTTAAAAAAAAAAAAAAGTGAATTGTATGTATTTTAGTAAAAAGTGAATTTACTGTATTTTTTGTGGATGTCACTCAAATTTTCCTATTTTACTAAGAATTTTAGTTAAATTCAAGTTTATCCACAAAAATTCAATTTTTTGTGAATTTCCCACAATCCATATTTTTTTGTAAATTTTCCCGCAATTCATATTAAACATATGAATTTAATAAAAACTTTTGCCATTTGTGGATAAATTACACTAAACTTTCTCCTTTTTACTGTAAAATATTAGTAGAATTTATGTAAAAAAATTTGAAATTCAGTAAAAGACATTGTAAAATAGGAAAACTTGAGTAACATTCACACCAAATACAGTGGATTTTAGTCAAATAATTGGCACTTTTGACAAATTGACAGAAAAAAGGAGAAATGTTAGTGTCATTCATCCATAAATGGCAAACGTTTTTATAAAATTCACAAAAGACATATTGCGGGAAAATTCACATAGAGAATCAAATGGTCGGAAATTCATAAAAAATTTGAATTTTTGTGGAAAAACTTGAATTTAAGGAAAATTTGAGTGACATCCACAAAAAATACAGTAAATTTTAGTAAAATTCGCAAAAAATGTGAATTTCTGGGAAAATTCACAAAAAGATGTGATTATAGCTGTAGGTATTCGTATTCATATTCATATTTTCTGAATTTTATTCGTGTTAATATTTATGAATATAATTACGATCTCTGGTTCTAGCAAGGGTAGTACTTTTAGAGTACGTTTGTTTTTCTTCATATACTAACCGGTGAATGGTCCTTTGTCTTTCATGTAACAATTTTGCGCGGCGAGCTCGACGTTTTTGGGAAGTAGCTTTTTCGTGATCTCCATGTAAACGGCCGGCGGGCTGACGAACACCTCTGTAAGCGTCGGGTATCGACAAATTAGTAGACATTACTGCGGCGTCAAGGTTCGTAAATTATTGGTGTTTTAGAAAGTGGAGAATATTGTAAACTTTTCGACGATCCATGAAGATAAATGGACTGCGTAGAGCTTAATCAACACGGCGGATAGTGGGCAAAACCGCTAATTTAGCTGGAAAAAACCTCAAAATACAATGTCCTATAGAAAATACGAAACTCCTATAGAAAACCAAAGTACAGATGTGTAGGTACCTACAGGATGATTCATGACAGGCCCCAGAACGTTGCAGAAAGTAAACAATGTCGTTAGATCCCTCATATTAGTCGAAACTGAGCCCCTGAACGGCTACCATCATCTGATGCCTGAAAAACCTAAGTGAAGTACCTAGGTATCGAGTGTTCAAAAAAAAAAAAAAAATTATTTCCGGTATTTTTTTTTGTCCTCTTTCATCTATTTTATCAAGAAAAATGGATATCACGCCACTTTTCACCTGTAGCCATTTTCATGCATTTGGAATGTATTCTGTTAGAAAATAGAGCTTCAAAAAACAGTTTTAGTTTGTTTCGTGATAAAACCTTTTTCAGTGGCTTTATGCAACCCCAAAAAATCAATTTCAACCACTTTTTCATCCCCTATCGTCCCCCTCCGAATTATATGGAATTTTAACTACGATTTTTAGTGTTTTTAAAGTCTGTTTTGTTAGCAAAATATTATTAAAAAAAAAAAAAAAAAAAATGAATAGAAATTTGTGCTTACAGGTACTTTTCATGTTTTTACTGATTTCCTCACTAATTGCTCAATGAATTTTGATTGAACTAACAGGAGTCATTCTTAATGTTTGTAAACAGGTATCCAGTGCCTCCAAAACCTTGGAAAATATGAAACAGGGGTCAAATTTAGAAAATTGAGGGTCAAAATCACTTCAAGAGATTTTTTTTTTAAATTTTTTAGTGAGAATTACTAGAAAAATGTAAAGAAGTATAGAATAATATGGTATATTCGTAATCAGCGCAAAATGTCTTATAAAAACAATCACCAACCATAAAAAATGGTCATATTTATAAAATTGTTTAAATGGTTTATTGAAAATTCGCTCTTTAGCTCATGCTGCATGACTGGTTTTTTCATCTCATTCAACACCGAATTCGTCGTATACCACCCCAAATACCATCACAAACGCATTTGAGTCCGGTTGCACATAAGGAATTATAGGTTTTGTCCAGCTAAATAAGCGGTTTTGACCACTGTGCGGCAGAAACAGCAGAAAAATTAAAATACGAAAGATGTAAACGAAATGTCAAGATTTTGATCAAGAGTCACATCTAAAATTCAACTCATGAATCCTTAGATTGGAGTTTTGGAGGAGAGAGATATTTACCAAATACAGGCCTAGAGGCCCCTACCGCAATTAAAATGATTTATTTTATAAAAGAATGTCACTGGTCATGTTTCAATATTGTTTTCAGGCAGTACAGAATATTTTGCGCAATTCCCCTTCGAAACCAACCATTCTGCACGTGATTTATCAAATTTTCCACTGGAGGTGGAGCCTAAAGGCCTGTACTTTTCAAATCCCGCCCTGGTGCAGATCACCCATCTGTCTTGATCTCTAAATTGCACATGTCCTGTCTCCTCCCCCACGTCCATTTACCGGCCACAATTTCAATTTCAATGTTGTGGAAGTCAACTCGTGAATGACGGCCAATAATTGTTGTGATGCATTAATAATCCCACTCCCTTTCCGAATATCACGACCAACTGCCCGCTCCTCCACCGCCCTCTTTCCCCGCACTTCTCTTTACCGCTCACGTCCATCTACCGCCCACAATTTCAATTTCAATGTTGTGGAAGTCAACTCTTGAATGACGGTCAATAAATGTTGTGATGCATTGATAATCCCGCCCCCTTTCCACATATCATGACCAACTGCCCGTTCCTACCCCGCCCTCTTCCCCCGCACTCCTCTTTACCGCCAACGTCCATTTCCCGCCCACAATTTCAATTTCAATGTTGTGGAAGTCAACTCGCTCGTGAATAACGGTCAATAAATGTTGAGATGCATTAATAATCCCGCCCCCTTTCTAAACATCATGACCAACTGCCCGCTCCTCTGCTGACCTCCTCCCCCCGCTCACCCGTTTACCGACCACGTCCATCTACCGCCCACAATTTCATTTTCAATGTTGTGGAAGTCGTGAATGACGGTCAATAAATGTTGTGATGCAATGATAATTCCGCCCTCCAAACATCATGATCAACTGTCCGCTTCTCCCCCGCCCTCTTCCTCCGCCATCCACAAACTGCCCGCTCCTCCTCCACCGCCCTCTTCCCCCGCCATCCACAAACTGTTCACTCCGCCACCGCCCTCCATCCCCGCCGTCCACTCCCACCCACGTTCATTTGCCGTCCACAATTTCAATTTATGTGATGGAACGGGCTCATGAATGAAGGTCAATAAAATTTAATGACCATTGAAGGTCAATAACATTTAATGGTGTGATGCATTAATAATTCCGCCCTCTTTCCTAACATCATGACCAACTGCCCACTCCTCCCCCGCCCTCTTCCACTGACCTCCCCCGCTCTCCTCTTTACCACCCACAATTTCAATTTATGTGATGGAATGAATGACTAGCATTCTACACAACTCGATTCGATTTTTTTTTTCAAAGATTAATATTGCTCCAAGTAATAAATAACTCATTAGATAATAATATTATTTTGAAACTAGGGCACATATTCGATTCGTTACAGTTTTAGATAAGTAATTTTGTTCTCGAGGAAGCTTCTTCACAATAATTTTGAACCAAAACCGAAAAAGTCAGTCAATTGTACGGCTGCCATATCGAGATTTCAATATCCTCCCTGACAGATGAGATTGCCCTGCACCAGTGTTTCGGTATTTAGTAGGGTATCTAATAACTAATACGGGGCGATCTAATATCTACATAGTGCAAGATACTAGTAGTAACCACAAAGTTCCGCTAGTCGATATCCCTGATGGCCTTTACGCCTTGAATATCAAGTATCTCGGAGAGATACGATCTGCGCAATTTAACGCCACCAATAAAGTGACAATGCAACTTACATGTTGATGCCTCTCACCGGTGATGACGGTGAATACAATCTGAATATTGACGGCTTCAAGAATTCGATTAAAGCCGTAAACGAGCACTTAGAATCCTGAATACTCTTTAGCAAGATTATCACAATAACCACCACAATTTAAAGTTATTACACAAATGAACGTTTGTACAAGTTTAAAAACTCATCAAATCCTTATGCGACAACTTACCGACGTTTGGGTCCAATTTGGCCTTCGAGAGGATTCCGATTATCGTTTCGATGTCTTTTTTACTACCGTTCATTTTGAAGTTACCTCCCGTGACGAATTTCCGATCTTTCTCAATTGGTTGTTTGGCGACAGGCTTCGAATTCGTTTCCGCACTTTCTTGTTCGGCCCCTTCGCTGCTGAGCGTCTGGACGTCCAAACCTGTCGTTCAGAAATGAAGAAACGTAAATTTAGAAATTTAGAAAAAACTGAGATATTCATGAAATTAAGCGTAGAATACGTATTCCACCGCCAACCATGTCAAGTATGTAATTAATACACAGGAAAATCACCTGATTTTCTAATACATTTTTACAACGATCCAGCGCCTAAATATTGCCGGTAACCTTGGAAAATAGCGGAAGATGGCAGTTGTTGATGGATATCAACAAGTCCCACACAATTCAACAGTTCGATTTTACAATAATTTATTTTTTTGTCTCCCTCTTTTGGTTTATTTATCTTCGATAATGAACCATTGGAATCGCCCCAAAGAAAAACATTTTTAACCCTCCCCTCAAAATTTGTTGGTTACGTTTCAAGATACGTAGATTTAGAAAATCGAATTAAAAAAAATCCGTCCGTCCGCCGTACGCCGTCCGCTGCACTTTGCGCAGTTAGCTTTGAGCTAAAATTTCGAAATTTTTGTTACGGGTTTTTCAGTTTAATACTACTTTTTTCCCTTCCCAATGGCGGATAAATAAATATTTCGTCACTCAAGTTTTGTCACAGCGTAATCCACAAGTCCTCATTTTTCAGGTGACATGAAAAACTGTTATTTTCCAAAACAGGTTAGTTTCAGGATTTCGCTGAGTTTTAGCCAATATTAAATCCTAAATTGAACTGAATTTATTCACGATTTTGACAAACACACGATTACCTAATTGCAGCAATGGAGCAATTGAGTGATCGAGGTAATCGGTAAAAATGGCAAACGGATTACTTTGGAAGATGACAAAATCACCTTCGAAAATTTGGAATCTGCTTGGAAAATTGAGAACATTTGTTCCAATTTAATTGAAATTGCTTTCCTTAAAAATTTTGAAAATATGACATCACACTTTGCCATCTTTCTACAAATATTAGTTCAAATTAATTAATTCTACAGAAGATTAATTATTACTGAGGTACCTAAGTATTTCTTCTGTTTGTTCTTCATGATTCGGAGGTTTCTTTTTAAAGTTCTAATTTCTTTGGAAAACCTTTCTAGTGCTGTGACTGCTCTTAGTGAAGTGATTTGGAGGGTTCCCAGTGCACTTTGAACCTGCCCATTTCATTTTCCTTTTCAACTCCGCCCGAACGTTCATTTACCCGAAAATACGAAGGTTTCATTCCGGTTACCTTTGAACTTACCGTGACCGTCGCCGCTTCCTCCTCCCCAACCGAAGAACGATATCCCGAGCCCAATCATCGTCCAGGGTTTCAGCTTTTTGGTCCTGTAAGTGTAACTCAAAATTCGGATAACTTTCTGTTCACCTCGCCACCCTCCACGCTCCAGCACCCGCTTCACGCCGATCCCAATACTGTAATACGCCGTGTTCATTCTTCATTCCCCCGAAACCATTCGGTTGAGAACTTGAGATCGGTAGACAACGCAATTCTATTCAACAAATGTCGAAAATTAAGTATTTTGTGTGATTTAGAGCCTTAAACTTCAATTGACTAACATTGTGTAGTTTGTACGAATTTCGCTAGGAAAAACCTAAACCGTTTAATTGGAATCATATGATTGTAATCATTGGAGATATTGAATTTTCTACAATATAATCAAGTATTCCGGACGTGTAGCAAGAGTGAGGAGAACACAGGCGTGAATTGTGACTTTGATTATTCTCAAAGGTCTCCAAATAAAATCGAAGTTTTCTATCAACCCTATTTAGAACCAACATTTGTAGGTAGTGGGGTTTGCACAGCTTATCTGGGGCAGCCCTGTAAGATTAAAAAAAAAATCCACAGTGGTGCAGCATGACTATAAGAGCGAATTTTCGAAGAAATAATTGGTTTAATGTAAAACGTCTCCATTCAAGAACATGATGTCCATGAAGAACATCTCAAGTAACAATCACGTTTCTTCATCTTCAAAGTGCTCCAGTTTGAGAACGGAATAAGGTACCGCAATCCTCATTTCACCATCGTGTTCAGCGTAAAAACCCCTTTAAAATGAGATGTCGCTTGTCAGACTGTTTCATTTTGGGCATTAATTCCCCCCCCCCCCCCTAAAACTCCCCAAACCCCCCTCAGCTTGGAGATTTTTCAATGCTGAACACGATGGTGAAGTCAGAATATTTACACCATTGGGTTCAGCGTAAAAACCCTTTAAAATGAGGTGTCACTTGTGAGAATGTTTAATTTTAGGAATTTATGAGCAATACTTCCCTCTCCCCCTAAAACTCCCCCCCCCCCCTTAGAGTGGGCCGATTCTGCCCATCTACGAACTCAGCCTTTCGATTGCCAAGACAGATTTTTTTGTGAAAATTTGAACTTTTCATCTCAATTCTATCAAGAGTTATCGTCTGGAATGTATACCTATGATGTTTTGGTGTCTTTTGGCAGTGAATTCAGGATGGTCTGAAACACATTTTGGTAAATATTTTTCGGAAATTCGAGTTTTACGATTTTTGGACCGAGAACAACAGCTTGGTTTTCTTCGAAAATTTGCCTAAAAGACATAAACAGTTGGCGATTCTCCAGGATTGTTTCCCCCAACTAAGAAAACAGTTTGACAGCCTTCAGGGTCGAATCGAACCGTGGTAACAAAAGACGCAGCAACCTTGTTAGCTTTCATACTCAAACCCTGAACAGCAACCGTGTCAGATCAGTAAAGAGCGTGTAACAGATTGGTTACACTCACCTGTGTCAACATTGTCCATTCAGTTAACATTCACTCAAAATTAGTGGGTAGCCGTTTCGAGATACGTAGACCCCGCATTCCACCCGTCCGCGTTCAAAATTGACCGAGAAATTCGAAATTCGGGCTCCGATCAGCGGTATTCTGTTCTATACATAGAATGGTCTGAATCGTGTAACCAATCAATCAATCAATATATTATTATCAATATATTATAATATATAATATAATATATTATGTATTGTCTCTCAATCAATATATTATATGTATTGTTTCTCACAATTTTAAATTATTGTTGTTATTTTTGTAAGATTTTGACATTGCTTATGCACTACGTGCGATTTTAGCAAAATTTGCAAAACTATCAAGTAGAACGATAGTAACTTTTGATAGATTAACTGTTAATCTTGCATTTAATGATCTAGACAGGAGAGTGATCTTCACAAAGAAGATAATAATATTATAGTATTATTATAATAATATTAAGTATATTATACTGTTGTCAAGTATTCGCAGAGTTTTTTCAAATATGAATGTCAATGAAATGAATTGGTCAGAAGTGTTTTAAATGGGATGTTAGTAAAAAAAATGGGAATTTGAATGGATTTTGGCTTAGAAGCGTTTTAAATAGAATGCTATAAATAAATAATATGGTAATAGAATGTTGAATTGAATGTTAAAAACGTAGAGTGTTAAACATAGAATGTTAAAAAGGGAATTTGAAGAGAACACCATTCCTACAATATTTGCAGGTCATACCTACTGGCCCACAATGAAACCGCACATATGCGATAATAGTTGACCGTAACCTCGCAAAAGTCAACTGTTTACAAACGCACACGCAACGGTGTTTCATGAATTCGACTGCAACTTGCTACCAATTCGTTGATGAAGATCGTGATTGCAACCATCGCTTTAGTAGCAGCTATCGCTGTCCACAGCCAAGATGTACGTATGTTTCGCGATAATTCAGACCAATGTGAAGAGATCATTGAAAGGTTACACGCGTAAACCTAAACTTTTTTCCTTGATTTCTTCGAAAACGAGTAGTACGAGCCAGTACTTTGTAGATTTTATGTTTGGGCCATGTTTTGTTGTGGCGAGTGGTAATAAAATAAATGAGGCGACACAGGGTTTTGAGGGTTGCACGAAGACGTGTATCAAAAGAAATGCAATAGTACTGAGTACAACAGAGAGATTGGATAATGGCGACTGACTGAATGGTTGGCCTTTAGGGCGGGGAGGAAACACATATACGTACCTGTGACAGCTGTAACATGTTTTTCACAATACCCTTTATAGTGCATAATTCCACAAAAATTACAATTATTGTAAGAAGAAGAAATGTTCCTACTCCAATGTGTTCTTTGGGACTCCTGTGGGAAATATAAATTAAAGAGACACTGGATTCCCATTTTTCCCTAAGATACACCTAGAGTTATACGAGATATATCTCGTATATATGCATAAGATGTACCTGGGATATTCCCAAGAGTTATACGATACATGCCTAAGATAGACAAGTTTATTGATGATGATAATTTAGTATCAATTTCCAGGATATCGAATTCAAAATGAATTACTACTCGGGACTTCAACAGAACGGCGTAATCACAATCAACTATGAAAACAGGAAGAGCGATTGGCCGAGGCAACCCCATCATTGCTACGGAATTCTCATAAACTGGCAAAAGGCGATCGTCCCGTGCAGCTGCGTTGGTTATACGAATGACAGTAAGTTTATCTTTAGGGATGTCCTACGAAGTCGCCAATAATGACGTGGAAAGTGACACGACATACGTAGACGGTCCTACAGTTGCTGGTGTATATTCATTTTGGGAATTGTATTTTGAAGGGGAAATGGCTTCCGCTTGGAGTCAAGCGTCGCATTCAACGAAGATCAAAGCTATTTCACCGAGTGATATAACGATCGGCCTCATGACCGACGAACATTCGGGGAACGGGAAAACCGAGCGAGTGGGAGTGGAGTCGATAAAGCTCCATTCGAAGTAAGTTTCTAGTTGCTAGAAATACGGAGGAACGGAGGGCTTGGATGTGGTTGAAGGAGATGAAAGACAATTTCACTGCACATGAACTGACAGGACATGGTCGGCAGGAAGTGGCTGTGTGGCTAGTTGTCAGCTAACTAATTGGCTGGCGTGGTGTTTCCAACTAGTTGGTGGTTTCATACGAGCAATTCGAATGGGACAGATGTGTACGTCCTGACTAAGGAAACTAAATATCCGACGTAGAGGTACATTTAAAGACAAGCTGGGAAAATGTAGTTTTCTACAAACATCTACTGAAGGTACATTTCGCGACATCTTCTGACTTATATGACAAGAGACATGCACTCACAATCAACAAAATACTCGAAAAAAAATTCTAAAATCCATCAAAAGTCCATTTTGCGAGTTTTTCTCACTTTTTTAATTTTATTGTTATTGTTTTGTTTTATTGTTGTTGTATAACATTAAAACATTAAAATTAGTATCACAAGAATATAGTGGGATTCCATTAATACGTGCGTCCTGGTGTAGTTTGCGCGGAGTACCTCGTGGACAAATGGTACGTCATTATCTGTGTGCAGCGTAGTATTTGACATACCAAGGAGCGCCCGTAATAAGTCTTAGGACCCGAGTTAGCTGCCGATCCCCATAGTCCTGAGGAGTAAAACCAGATCGGTCTGATAATCGTCAGATACAGAAGTCTTTTGGTTTTCAAAGACAAAGGCGAGCGCGTATGGTCCAGGAGGTGGTGCAGCTGCCTGATGCGTTGCCGCACCTTAGTGACTAGATGGTCAATGTGACATCTCCATGTTAATTTCTTGTCAAGGAGCAGTCCGAGATATCTCACAGAGTCATCCTGTGGGATCCTATCTAGCATCAAGGTGAATTGAGATCAGGCTGTTCCTCGTCTGGTTGGTAAATGTCACCAGTACCAGTTGTTGAGCGTTCATGCTTACCCTCCATCTCCGACACCGTACCAAACCACTGTCGACATATTCCTGGAAAACTCTCTCCAAAACGGAGCAGTTTTTTTGAGGTGCTCAGTACCGCCCCATCATCAGCATATTGGGATACTGTTAAGGCAGCTGAGACAGGAAAGTCACCGGCGTAAATCAGGTACAGGAAAGGTCCCAAGACACTTCCTTGTGGAACACCTGCTTGCAAGCAACACTTAAATCACTTAAATGGCAAGAGGAGTGAGTGGTCTCGCAATCAGCCAAATATTAAACAAAAAAAGTCACAAATCCAGCGAAGGCTATTTAGCGACATCTTCTGACTTACTTGGTGGTAGGTATATACCTAACAAGAGACAAATCGACCAAATAATTGAAAACATTTAAAAAGTCCAACAAAGGTCCATTTTTCGAGTTTTTCTCCCTTAAATGGTAAGAGGAATGGTCTCCCAATCAGCCAAATTTTTCGAAAAAGTCACAAATCCAGTGAAGGTTTATTTAGCGACATCTTCTGACTGTTACATGAAAAATGATTAAAATTGATGTAGGGGTGGTATATTCGTTACCAGCGTGAGAGGTTTGGACGAAACGTATTATGCAGAACCTCCTGTAGGGATGATGCGTTGATAAAGTCCGTTCTTGGGTGTTTGGTCGTTCAACTAAAAGTACTCAGTTGATGCCTCTGCTACTGGTTTCAGATGCGATGCCACCTTCCAAGTCGACTTTGCCCTTCTCGGCCTATCGAAGAAACTCAGCAAATCCCGTTTGATTTGGGTCAACTCCCCTCACTATGACGAACTGAAGAAGCAGATTAACGCTGCATCGCTCGCAAGCGCTGTTAGTGACGAATGCAAGATATTGAAGTAATTACTTTGAATCAATCGAAGGGGGGGGGGGGGGGGAGAGAGAGAGATACTTCGTCAAACTGTACAGTGATGTAGTTGATCGGCGACCTTCTCAATCTGCAGCAATTGACTCCTGGAGGAGGGCCACAAGCTTTAGGCAGTACGTTGCTCTGGTGCTGAATATAATTGTAACAGCCTTTAAGTGACCAGTTTTGGACAGAGGCTTTCTATAGGATTGATGAGAGGTACTAGGGTGCAGAACAGTTGATAACAAAAATATTTTCATTGTATAGGTACGTAAATTACCAGAGTAAATTTGTGCTCACTTGTGTTTATTATTGTAATTTCTGGTAAGTAAATCCATATCTACGACCTTAAATTAAACGATTTGATTTGATTGATGCAGGTGGACGAAGTCAATTTCTGAACCAGGTGCAAGCTCCTCTTGGGAAGTTCAGCAGCTCACCGTGAAATTTCAGGCAGGCGCCATATCCATTTTCTGTACAAATGCTTAGTGAGGTCGGGGATTGGTGATTTTGTGATGTTGGAGAGCTCAAGCACATCAGATGGACCGTTGCTCATTGGCGTCCAAGTATTTTTTGCTGAAATATTCTGTATGTACAGTATCTTCAGAAGTAGGCTCTAAATTCGAGTGGCTTTGGGAGGCGAACTTGGTGCTGAATGGAGGTACCAGCACAGAGATGCTCCTGAGTAATATTTCAACACGAGTGCCAATTAATACTGACAAATTCCTGTATCGTGACAATGGGTTTTTCTACTACGTTCCAGCATTGGCACTTGTGCCTTCCGCTCGTCTGCCCTGAGTACTTGAAAGACGGTACGGCCAAGTATAAACCCAAAAATTACAAAGAGTGTTTCAACAAGGTCGAGGGCAACCGCTACTGCTTGAGCTGGACTCACTCAGTCCCGTTGTGCGATCTGGTGCCAGGCACGCCGGTTTTCTGCTCACTAGGCATTGTGAGTGGTATCATGGGTAAGTCGAGATGCATTCTGGGATGCTTTATACAAACTGGATTCGTTCTATTTGAAACTGTTCAAAATCTGTTATAATTTGGAGCTGTCAAGAGCAGATTCGTGTTTTGCCTTTGAATCCTCCAGGAGGGAAGGGTCATTTTATGTATCATGCCTTAAGAACTGAGCTGCTCTGGCGAGGATACATCCATTTACTGGTTAGCAAGTGTTCCAGACAGTATCGATTTCGGTTGTATAAATGCCCATCCTCTCTCCATCCTACTCAGATAACATAAATCATTATTGGCTGCATTCAGGTATCACCACGAACTTCACAACCCACTGCAACTACTCCCGCCTCTTCAACGGCGTCATGGCGGCTTTTGATGACGCCATGGAACTCGCCCACGACCATCTCAGAGTCAGAAACAGCGAATTTTACTCTGAACTACGCATAAAACAGCACAAGCCCAAACCTGAACTTCCAGATGTGTTTTGATGAACAATTTCGTACTCGTTTTATCATAATAATAATTAAAAACTGAAGGACAATCAAGATTATACCTCAACTTAAACAAGGTTTGAAGTGTCATTCTACTTTCACACGGATTTCATTATACACTGTGTCCAGAATATGATCCACTTACAGGCTATAACGTATCACTAGAGTTATGGGGGACTAATGAGCCTTTAAAAAAAGTGTTTTGGTTTATTATCTTCGATAATGAACCATTGGAATCGCCCAAAGAAAAAAAAATTTTAACCCCCCCTCAAAATTTGTTGGTTTACGTTTCAAGATACGTAGATTCAGAAAATCGAATAAAAAAAAATCCGTCCGTCCGCCGTACGCCGTACGCCGTCCGCCGTACGCCGTCCGCCGTACGCCGTCCGCCGTCCGCCGTCCGAGGCACTTTGCCCAGTTAGCGTTGAGTTAAAATTACGAAATTTGGTTTCTGGGTTTGGACCAGCCCCACAATGATCCACGAAACTTTTCATAACCCTAGGTCAAGGGGAAGGGGTTCAAAACGAATTTTGAAATTTTGAAAATTCCATATCTCGAAAAATTCATATAGAACGGTATGTTTTTTATTTCATATTTAGATAGAGTTTGTTCCGTAGAATTTTTTAAGACCATCCGCAGCTTTGTACGACCAGCCGTTCGTTCACAATGACGGCTCAAAGATTGTGCCTCACAACCCGATCGTGTATCAAACTGTTGAAATACAGGTCCATTTTCATACTAACAAGCTCTTTGGAACATCATATGGCTTAAGTGATGTCGAGTTTGTTGTTCTGAGGTGCGTTTCGTGCTACGGAAATGAAGGTAATTTCGAATGTTTGTTGGTAGGTACTTCTTTTATAGAAAAATTATTACCGACGTAGTATTAAAAACCCCAGAATTATATCGTATTAATTAATCATAATTAATAATAATAATTAGTAATTATAAATACGAATTATCAATACCTAACAATAAATTATAATAATTTTCAGTAGGTACTTGATAAAATTGGTAATAATTAGAGATAATTGACAATAATAATTAATCTGACATTTAGGATCTAGACATTTAGACCTAGTGATCTAGACAGAAGGGTGATCTGTACAAAGAAGATAATGAACCGTTGTGTCAAGAATTTGCAGAGTTTTTCAAGATGTAAGAAAATATTGTTTTCGGTCTCATTTTTCACCCTTTAAAAAATTATTGTTAGAGACTGAGTAGCCTACTTATTAAAATTATTAATAATTAGTGATAATTCATAATAATAATTAATCTAACATTTAGGATCTAGACATTTAGACCTAGTGATCTAGACAGAAGGGTGATCTGTACAAAGATTTTAAAACTGTTATGTTTAAGGAAGACACAATTTATTTTTAAATGTATTTAACGAAGGAAGTGTTGAGTTAAGCAACTTTTGTATGAAGAAACAATTTTTTTATGATGGAAATAGGAATTGTTAAAAAATACTTAACTCGACGGTAATTGGAATTTTATATTTATAGAACATTATAATGGATCTGTTAAGAGTACAAGTAGATTCAAGATTACGATCCGTATTTACATGCTTATTAGGAAGAAATGGAGGTGTTTGGCTCCCCTTGACCCCTCTGACGTCATCCATTCCTGCCGGTCCACGTACGTCATCCATTCCTGCCGGTCCACGTACGTCATATCCAGTGAGGTGTTCTTGCCGGCCACTTGTCTGACGTCATCCACCCCCTGCCGGTTCACGTACCTACGTCATCATATCCTGTGAGGTGTTCTTGCCGGCCACTTGTCTGACGTCATCCACCCCCTGCCGGTCCACGTACCTACGTCATCATATCCTGTGAGGTGTTCTTGCCGGCCAATTGTCTGACGTCATCCACCCACTGCCGGTCCACGTAACTACGTCATCATATCCTGTGAGGTGTTCTTGCCGGCCTCTTGTCTGACGTCATCCACCCCCTGCCGGTCCTCGTACCTACGTCATCATATCCTGTGAGGTGTTCTTGCCGGCCACTTGTCTGACGTCATCCACCCCCTGCCGGTCCACGTACGTCATATCATGTGAGGTGTTCTTGGCGGCACCTGTTTGACGTCATATCTTTTGACGTAGTTGGTCGCTTGTGTTGCTTTCGTCATATTATCTGAGAGGCCCGTGGATGAGGTGAATTAAGGAAACAAAATAGACTTCATATCGAATCGAGGTGTTTATTTGAATTCTTCTTCTTAGATGATTTGGCTTCAGACATGCCAGTCATAGCCATTGGATTCGTGATTCAAAGCAACCATAAAGTGGGTACAGCTTTCGTACGAGTACGCAACCACGAGGGACATTTTATGTCATTGCGCCCCCTCCCACACCCACACCACGTTCGACGTACCTCGTACTTCATTGTTGTAGAAATCGTACCGGTGTGTAAACAATTATTTAAACAATCACGCGCATACCGCAGCTTGTCGGCCACGCACTCCGCAGTGGTTAACGTAATATGGTTAGGTAAATCGAGAGCTATCCCACGAGTGGTGAACGATTTTTGTACGATGATAACTGGCGAAGTTGAAGTTCCGTAGCAACGAATCGGTTGTACTTGAAAATCATTATAAATTTTTCATAACGCTTTCTTCGTCACACCGTCACCGTCACACTTTTCGAGTTATGTGCCAAAGTAAAGACATAAAATGTCAAAAATGAAAAAGTAGGTACGTATTTTTCTCCTACAATTTTCTCATGAAGCGTGCGGTTGAATAAAAGTAAAATAAATTGTGTTCAGATGAAGAATTTTTCTTTAAACTTAATATGAAAAGTATTTTGGGCTTCTAGGGCTAAGGCACTCCTAATTAATAACAGGTGCCTGTTTACTTAATTATTCTTGGTTTATAAATTGAATTTTCTGAATATTCGCATATAATATATGCGTACATTATACGCATACAAACGGTGCATTTTTTTCTGGGAAAGTAGTATTTTTCCTTCCTGAATTGAATAAAACCATTTCCGAATCGATATGACTATCCGTTCTGGAGAAACGGAGTTTTTTCCGCTTTTTTGTCGTTTCGCCCCACTGTGCGGCGGTTTGGGGATGCCGCGGGGGGACGACGGGGGAGGAGGGCGGTTTGAGGACGGCGAGGGTGAACGGCGGGGGAGGAGGGCGGTTTGAGGACGACGGGGGAGGAGGGCGGTTTGAGGACGGCGGTTTGAGGATGGCGGGGGAGGAGGGCGGTTGGAGGAGGGCGTTGTAGGAGCGGACAGTTTGTGGTGACGAGTGGAAAGGGGGGGAGTAGGGAAGGGGTGGACTATTAATGCGTCACAACAATACATTTTATTGAGAGTCATTCATGAGAAAATGAAGTTTATAGAAACAATAGACGGTCTAAATCATGTCAGTAGACGAATGAAGATCACGTAGACCACAGTCAGATGATCTACAAGATCTAGTAGACGTCTGTTTTCTGTGTAGGAATGCATCACAACATTAAAATAAATTTAAAATAAACATTAAAATAAATTGTATTGTCCGTCATTCACAAGCTGACTGCTATCGCATTCATTGAAATTGTGGGCGCTAAATGAATGTGGGTGGCAGAGAAGAGAGAAGAACAAATCTTTTATTGTGTAGAAGACATTAGGCACAGTCCAATAGTTACACACGGAATAACCATCGGGGAGAGTATACCTACAAAATTTATAAGTTCAAAAGTTTTTGAACTTTTAAACTATAATCAGCTAAAAGGATAATTTGACCTTATTCAAGTAGGTTAAAAAAAATATTGAAATAAATAGATTAAAGAAAAAATAATTATAATAAAACAAAATAAAAACATGCGCTCTATTCCTTCTGCCTGAAGAATTGGACAATTGCTGACTTGAATCTTCCAATGGGTGGAGGGGGGGGGGGATAGTGAGTTTTAGATATTGCTCCGATAGCAGATTGTACCACCATCTAGTCCTAAGAGCGAATACAACGCCACAAGTTTGTCAATTCCACAATGTTTATTAATACTCGTAAATTCTCCAAATCCGACCGGTCACCCAAAACCGGCCTACGTCTAATCGAACCTACGGGATCGTTGACGGAACCTAAACCTCGATGTTGTTCCACAAGATGAACATGACATTTTCAACCCTTCGCTTCATCTTTCTTCGATAGAGGCCATTTTGTCGAGTTCGGTTGAAACGATATCCTTTTCTGCGCGGCATTCTCAATCCATTTCTTAGCGTTGACGCGCTTCCTCAGTAACCTACAAATGGAATATTTCAATAATTGGTCGGAATTTATGAAGAAAAATTGTTTGGAAAAGGGAAATATCATGTACTCACGAATTTTGGTTCAGCTTATTCTTCAAAACTAAGATTTCTCTTTTCGCCTCAGCTAATTCTGTATCTTTCATCTAAAACAAACGGTATTGTTACGTTATTTGATTATTAACAACGATATAATAGTCACCTGTTTATTCTAGTGATTACGGTAATCAGATTACCCCTTCATTATATTAGAATTAATATAATCTGTCAGCAAAAAAAAATTGTTTGGATTAAGAATGACCTGTAGGCATCCTTCGGAACCATTGTTGGCCCATTGCTCATGCGCCTTCTCAATAGCGTTGGGTCAGGTTTCGGCTTTATTGTGACGATTTGGAGATTTTGAGGGTAATTAGGGAGGTTGTGCCGATGGATTGCTATTATAATAGAGATGGATTGGGATTCCTGAGTTTGACGTTACTGCATGGGGGTTTTAGATTTTACGATTATAACCTACGGACTCAAATGAAAGTTGTGGACGAGGAGAATTTGAAGAGTTTTTTTTCGTAGGTGTTCAGCAAACCGGTCCACAAAATGCAATGCCATACAGTCAAATGAAAGACGACGGCTGACGACAACTGCCAGTTATCAGTTGTCAACTGACAATTCAAACGGAGGCCAGATTACTTGAGGCCATTTGATAAGTCATTTGAAAAGAGACGAGTGTTAAAACTAAAGATAGTTTTTAGAAAAACCATCGATACTATCGGAAACCGAAACTATCGAAAGTTCAACACCACTACTGAGTAGCCCGTTCCTTGCACCTACAATTAATTTTGACGAAATATTTTTCTTTTATTGACGACGACAATCACCTGGGAGGCCAGCAATTTTTAACCACACCTACGATGATCGTAGCCAGTCCTAAGTCTGGTCAAGTGGGAAGGAAAATTCGCTCGCTCCCCCTAACGTCTAGATTTGATTAAATCATAATAATATTATGATATCGCACGTATCCTAGAAGAGAGGTACAAGTCCAAAAATGTGATTTTCCAGGAATTTCGTTTCAAATTTCTCTCTTACATGTATCTGAGTTTCCATAGCAAAATGTCTGATATTCGTGATCTTTGCGGAAATCGTTCCCCACACTAATGCTCCAACAGCTGATGGGACGTAAATATTCTTTTTTTAAAGGAGAAAGGAGTGAGGGGGAGACTTGACTAAATTTTTTGGACTTTTACCCCTCTTCTAGGATGCGTGCGATATAATATATTATAGGTATTCCATAATATGATATATCATGATAATATCTTTCTGGACATTCCTAGTGGTTGCGAATTGAGAATTTCCAAACCAAATTGAGAATTTTCCAAATCAAATTGAGAATTTTCCCAATCAAATTGAGAATTTTCCAAATCAAATTGAGAACTTTCCATTTCTAATGACGAAACTACGAACAGTGATTATCCGTTAGTACCTGATTGTACAAAATCTCTTCTACAAAATATACCTTTGTAAAAAAAAAGGTTCTGAGTTCTCAATTTGATTTGGAAAATTCTCAATTTGGTTTGGAAATTCTCAATTCTCAACCACTAGGAATGTCCAGAAAGACCGTCAGACTTCCTCACCTTGAGCTCCCTCGATTTCAATCCAAGTTCCGACGTCTTCCACGAGTTCATGTGTTTCAATCGCTCGAGCTCTTGACTCACTTTGACCAACTTCACGTGCCTCACGCGGTCCAAAGCCCGCGCTGGAGCGGTTTCCTTCGATTTGTCGAATTTCTTCGAGTCACCCGCCGCTCGGTCTTCGATGTTTTTGGACGATTCGACATGAACGAGCTCGTGTTCCTCCTCGTCGGTGTCACTGTAAAACGCAGGTAACGACTGATACACGGCCATATTTATGTTCATAAATATGAATACGAATACAGATATGAACATGAATACGAATAAAGCCATAATCACAATGTCATCTTTTTTAATTTTTCCGGAAATTCACATTTTTTTTTAAATTTTCCTACTAAACTTTACTGTTTTTTTTTGTGGATGTCTCAAATTTTCCTAATTTACCAAAAATTTTACTTAAATTCATGTTTTTTCAAAAAATTCGACAAAAATGCACCGTTTTTTTGTGAATTTTCCACAATTCATTTTATAAAAACGTTTGCCATTTATGGATGAATTACACTAACCTTTCCCTTTTTTACTGTGTCAAATAGGTCAAAACTCTACACAAATAAGGGAATTTTGTTAAGATTTCATAAAAAATGCGAATTGTAGAAGAAAATCAATTCTTAAATTCACTACCTATCTAAATTAGAAAATAAATAACCATTTTAGTCAAATTCATGTTAAAAATTGGAATTTCAGTCAAATTTATAGTGAAAAGGAGAAATGTTAGTAATGTTAGTTCACAAAAAGATGTGAATTGTGGGAAAATTCACAAAAAATAGTAATTGTGGACATTTCACAAAAAAAAAAAAATAAGTGAATATTAAATATTACTCCTGCATTCTTCTGGCCAGAGATGGGCGTATTCATATTAATAAATATAAATACTAATAAAATTCATATATTTATATTTATTAATATGAATACGCCCATCTCTGGCCTGAAGAATGCAGGAGTAGGTAATATTTAATATTCACTTATTTTTTTTTGTGAAATTTATGCATATGAATACAAATGAAGCCATAATCACATTTTTATGTGCATTTTCCCAGACATTCGCATTTTTTGTGAATTTTACTAAAATTTACTGTATTTTTTGAGGATTTTACTCAAATTTTCCTATTTAATCAAGAATTTTACTTAAGTTCAAGTTTTTCCACAAAATTCTACAAATTTTATGGTTCGATTAACGAAATTTCCACCATCATAAACTCATTCTGTTCAAAATTTCAGACGTTTTGAACATGTTGTATCGACCTAATACTCGTAATTATCACAACAGCAAGAAAGGTACTTGCTCTTCCACAGGTTTCTCAGCTTGTAGTTGTCCGCAATCTTCTTTTGTGAGGACTCCAGATCCTTCGGGGGTCTTCGTCTACATGGATAAGAAAGATATTTGGACAATATTTTCCATGGAACGTATTTCCCCTTGACTTAGGGTTATGGAAAGCTTCGAGGGTCATTGTGGGGTTGGTCCGAACCCGTAAATCAAATTTCGTAATTTTAGCACAACGCTAACTGGGCAAAGTGCCACGTACGGCGGACGGACGGATTTTTTTTAATTCGATTTTCTGAATCTACGTATCTTGAAACGTAAACCAACAAATTTTGACGGGGGGTTAAATCATTTTTTTTTGGTTTATTATCTTCGATAATGAACCATTGGAATCGCCCAAAGAAAAAAATTTTTTAACCCCCCCTCAAAATTTGTTGGTTTACGTTTCAAGACACGTAGATTCAGAAAATCGAATAAAAAAAAATCCGTCCGTCCGCCGTACGCCGTACGCCGTACACCGTACGCCGTACGCCGTCCCCCGTACGCCGTCCGCCGTCCGTGCCACTTTGCCCAGTTAGCGTTGAGCTAAAATTACAAAATTTGGTTTCTGGGTTTGGACCAGCCCCACAATGATCCTCGAAACTTTTCATAACCCTAGGTCAAGGGGAAGGGGTTCAAAACGAAATTTAAAATTTCGACGATGTCATATCTCAAAATATTCAACTGAACCGTGTAATTTTTAGTTCACTTTTGAATGACCTGAAAAATTACGAATCTTTTAAGACCAATTGGATTTTTGTGCGACCAGCCGTTCGTTCACAGTTAGCGCGCAAAGGTTTAGGAAAAACACTAAACTTTCGCGTCGAAAACGGTCGTTATGTGACCCAACCCTCAGACGCCCAGAATAAAACTACCTTTTGTCATCTTCCCGGTAAACTACAGTCTAGAAATTTTAACCGTGAGTCGGGGATAGACCACATTGCAATATTCACTCGGTTTCTCATCTGTAAAATTATTTAAATAATACCTTTTTGTTATAATACAAATTAAATTTTGATGATGAGCTATTGACTTGAAATTTTAAAAATAGTTCAGAACTGGATCACAATGCAATATTCACTCGGTTTCTTGTCTGTAAAATTGTTTAAATAATACCTATTTGTTTAAACAAATTAAATTTTGATGATGAGCTAGATACTTGAAATTTTAAATATAGGTCAGAAATGGATGACATTTCAATATTCACTCGGTTTGTATGACATGGTATGAATATGGTATGGTATATTATTGTATGTATGATTTGGTCTAGTACAATATGGTATGATAGGAAAGAAATTCGTATGGTATGGTATGAGTACGGTGAGAATATGGTATGGTGCCGATTTGCAACACAGTCTGGTATAGACAGAAGGGTGATCTGCACAAGGAAGATAATAAACCGTTGTGTCAAGAATTTGCAGAGTTTTTCTTTGGTAGATTCCAATGGTTCATTATCGAAGATAATAAACCAAAATCATGTGTGTTCCAGCCCAGCAACAAGCAAGGAATGCAAAAAAGAAAAAAAATGCCGTCGATTGGCACATCAGTGTTGCCAGTTCAAACATGAACTATCCTACGCGTGGCGACTGCGCCTAATTTGTTCATGCACTTGTACGCCCTGGAACGAATATCCAGGGAATTCGAGATTATTTGAATTCTTCAATCATTTCGAAGCTTTGAAAACGAGAGAACTTTGTATGATGACTACGCAAAAGGTATCCAACATATTTACCATTAAGGCGGGAATATCTGTCGTAGATGTAGTCCTGTCCCTAACGAGAAGAGCTTTGCGTTTCTTCTTGTCCAGCATGCCCTCGCTAATGATTTCTTTCAAAGCGGTCTCCAATCTTTTAACGGTCTCCTCTTTATCCTTTAGCCCCTGCTCAGCGGTGTTCTTCTCCTTTTCGGCTAAAGCACGGAGGATTTCAATTTCTTTGAGCCTACGGAATAAGTGGGTTATGGAGAACTTTCAGAGGTTGATACCTTAGCTTTGATACAATTGCGTAAAGCCTGCTAATTCGTGGAATCTCACAAACGAAATTCGACTTGCGATGAAAAGAAGCCAAATTATAGCACACACCAAGTAAATACCACAATGTAATATATTTAACATTATTTAGGGTCTTAGGGTGAGTACCACTATACCTTCCTTGTGAAGTTAACCTTCCAAGTTATTATATTATAGGTAGAGTTCCGCCAAGCACCGTGTGTACGTTTACCGGACCCAGTGCCATTTGAACGATTAACCCACCATCTCAACCCAATAAAATATTAGGAACGAAAAACTAGGCCGATCAACTTAAAATTTGGTATGGATCTTCTAAGTGTGGATAATAAAAAAAAGTTTGAGGACGCTAAGGGAGCTCCGGTTATTAAGGGAGCTCTATTATGGTTATTTTTTTGGTAATAGGTTATCGAGTAACAGCGACCGTCTGGTAATAGGTTGTGGTATTAGGTTATGTTGGTAATAGGTTACCGGCGATTCGTAAACCTTTCCAGCGCCTAACGACTAGAAACCCAGTCCGCGTTGGGCGCTGGAAAGGTTCTCGAATCGCCGGTAACCTATTACCAAAATTACTTAATATCACAACCTATTACCAGACGGTCGCTGTTACTACTAACTCGAATAACTCACTTGTCGACAGTTATGATCGCTCACCTTTCACGCATTTGTTTTCCGTAACCTATTACCTGGTATTAGGTACCTGTAATAGTCCCAACCAACCTATTATCGCGGATTCCCGAATGGCCGGCGACAAAGAGGCCCTCAAAGGCCAACCAAGTTCTCAAAACAGTTATTCCAGCAATAGGGTATATCTGGTAATAGGTTATCTGGTATTTGGTTATTGGACAGGTTCCTAGTACTTATTAGGTTATTTGAAGTGTTACGGAGCCGAACTACATGACTTCAAAAACCCGGTTCTTAACCCTTACCATGCTCTTCCTATTCAGATCCCCAAAAAAGTTGATTAATAAATAAAGTTTATTAATAAATAAAGAAATAATGTATTAATAAATAATTGATTTATAATTGTATTAATTTGCTTACTTTATTCTTGCATAATGCCTCTACAGGTCTTTGCGACTTACAAAAAAAGACAATCCCCCAAAAACACTCCTACTAAAAATCACCTCGCCTCGCAAATATCATTCTACAGCAGCCGAAAAAAGTTATGATATCCACTTTCCCCGCTGCCCTTTTCCGTCATCCTAAAGAGATGTCCCAACCACTTCACAAGCACCGTACCCGTTTCGAAATCTCCCTTTGGCGCCATGGCGAGACGTTTTATAACTAATCATCTGATAAGTAATAAAAACGTCTTACAACGGACCAAGGGAGGATTTCAAAACGAGTATGGTTCTTCTGAAGTGGTTAGAACATCTCTTTAGGTGGAAGGAGAAGGACAGGAGGGAAAAGTGGATATCATAACTTTTTCCGGCTGCTGTAGAATAATATTTGCGAGATTTTTACACGGAGAGTTTTTTGGGGGATCTGATAACTTACCAAATGAGATAACCTATCTCATTTACCTGAATTTTTTAATAAATTTACTAACTTTTGCTGCAAAAAGGCATTGTCGTCCATGAGTATAGAATTCCTCTTGTACATGACCTGCGCAAAAAAAAAAAAAATAAAATAAATAAATAAATAAAATAAATAAAAAATAAAATAAACAACCTTAGGGAAAATTTGATATTGGTATATTTTGCACGTAACGCATGTTGATTATCTATTAACGAATATTATATTACACATTTTATCACACCTTTCTGGAATCTTCGGCGACCTTGTATTTCATAGTGATGGCCGCCAAAATGGTCTTGAGCTCGTTCATTTCTTTGGTGAGTATCTCTACATTCTGTTTGCAATGAGATATCACTTCTTCCTGGACCCTTTGCGCTTCCACGACTCCTGACAGGTTTAAATCGAACATGTTGTAGGTGTACTAGAACGGTTCCTGAATCAGGTACCTCCAATTTCAACGGCATAATTTGTACAACTTTAATATAATAATTATCTAGGGACGCGGGAGCGTCCCGCCCGCCAAGAAAACCGAAGCCCTGAAAACCGAAGCGACTGAGACACTGATTACGCGACGGAACAAGTTGGTGTTTTCACCCTCTCGTAGCTCTGACCCCTGAGTGTCTCGAGAATTGATTTTTTGTACACCAACCCTCCAGGGGCACGTGAGGACGTAAACCAAAATTCAGCTCTCGGGAACATCAGGTGTCGGGGGTATAACAGTTTTAAAACCGCTATTTTTCACGTTTTTCGTGTTCTTCTTCTTCTCGTTGTTGTTGTTGTTGTTGTTCATTGACGGGGCTACAGCCCAGCAGACAAATCGGATCGAGCTGAAATTTTGCACACACGTTTGTTATGCTCCAAGGGAGTGCCTTTTGGCCATTTTTTCTCCCTCCCCCCATTTCCCCCCCAATTAGGGGGGAAATAGTGTTTTTTAGGAATTTCAAATGGTCATAACTCCTTCAAAATTGAAGCTTTTTCAGATTTTCTTTTTTAGTTGTGTTCAGCTTTTCAAACTGTTTAATTTGAGATCAAAAAATGCTTCCTAAGGGGAAGAATAAAGGAGTTATGGTGATTTTTCTATTTTCAACAACAACTGCCGCAAATATTGATGAAAATTGGTGCGGTTGGTCTTAAAATGTCCGCTAGGTTGTCTAGAATATGCTCAATAATTTTGAACTAAATCTCAATCGATTTGACTAATCCACAGCCAAAAATACGTGAATAAATTCCACATCTACTGATTTGGCTAATTTCCGAAAACATCAAAGTTGAACGGTGGTCAGAAAAATTGTCGTAGAGTGGCGCCTGTTTAAGGATCGATAGGAAATTTTATGGGCTTTCGAATGAGGGTAGCGCACTTTGGCACTTTTCCCAACGGTTCTCGAGTTATTCGCGATTTTTGGTATAAAAACGTGCGTTTTACCAGTTGCAAACTTTCTCTTTCCTCTTTCTCTTCGACACCAATAATTACAATTATTGTAATGATTCTCAACAACAAAAATTTGCACAATCCCCAAGAAAAAATGCAACCAATTTTCAAAAAATTTCTAATTCAAATTTATTCAAATTTCTAATTCTTTCTATTTTTTTAAATTTAATAATAAGAATAATTGTATTAAATTTTAATAATTGTTTTTAAATTGTTGATTGTTTTAATTAATCGAAAATTTTAAAACTAATATTTAACCAATTCGCAAAAATTTTAAAACTACTTATTTTTCAAACACATTTCAGATAACAAACAATAATTTCCAAAAAATAATTATTCTTGTCACAAAAACAAGAAACAAAAAGGCAAATTAGTAGGCGTACTAATTTTAACATGAATAATGTTTTTGCGGTGCCCTACCAGAGTTGAAAAGCGTAACGAAGTTTAAGTCACGAAATTATGTCACGAAGATTTTTAATGATTTTCACGTACAACCGAGCCGTTTCTAGGGAAATGAAACTTCTTTAGTTTTCAACGGACAAAAATCGTTCTCCATTCGTTGGGAAGCCTTTAATTTATGCATAAATTATATACTGCCAAAACCGCTGTAAATATCGAAGAAGCTGAGATACAGCCCTGAGTAAATAAAAAAACTAATAAATTTTCCGCACATTTCTTAATATTTTCCATACAGACAAAGAAAAGGGATAAGGAAAAGGGGAAACGGGACGCAAAAACATTATTCATGTTTTGCATAGCAAATACCTCGTTCTATACAAAGTATAGAAGAGAAAAGATCCGGGGGGTCCAGGGGGGCTTGCCCCCCTGGCGAGGCGCGAAGCGCCGAGTTTTACTAAATTTTGACTAGGATAAAACTTCATTTAGGAAAACATTTACTAGTTACCTCGTAGGTACTTTTGTATTGTATAAGTTGTTGAACCGTATTGTATAAGTACCACTCGAAAACTAGCCATGCAAAAAGATGTGATATCCCCCCAAAAACAACTCCGTCGTAAAAACTGGCCCGCCAAAAAACCTCAGCCGCAAAAAGGAATGATATCCATTTTGCCCGCCAGCCACATATATAGGATGCTCAGTGCTTCGCACCTCGCTGTTGAGTGTGCATATAGAAACCTGATCCTCCTACCCCTAACCTCCACCGTCAATGTTTTCCTGTTCCCTGTCACCTTCCCACAACCCCCTCTCACCCTTAGTCACCCTCGGTTTCACCTAATATGTTTCCTCTGTTACACCAGCAGGGAGCTTTACGCTTCTTTCAATGCTGTTGGCGGGAGCTTTTTGCCAGATGAACAAGCCTGAATTGAAGCATTACTTCATTACAGTTGTACCACCGCTGATTACTCGTGACCACCAGTAATACTTATGTTAGCTTGTTCATCTGGCAAAAAGCTCCCGCCAACAGCATTGAAAGAAGCGTAAAGCTCCCTGCTGGTGTAACAGAGGAAACATATTAGGTGAAACCGAGGGTGACTAAGGGTGAGAGGGGGTTGTGGGAAGGTGACAGGGAACAGGAAAACATTGACGGTGGAGGTTAGGGGTAGGAGGATCAGGTTTCTATATGCACACTCAACAGCGAGGTGCGAAGCACTGAGCATCCTATATATGTGGCTGGCGGGCAAAATGGATATCATTCCTTTTTGCGGCTGAGGTTTTTTGGCGGGCCAGTTTTTACGACGGAGTTGTTTTTGGGGGGTTATTATATACGTCTAGGGTTTCTTACTAGGGTCGGTGTAGTACGAGTAAACGAAGTTGAAATTGGGTTCATTGCTGCCGCTACACATTTATACACCAGATGGAGAGACGTGATTCAGTTGAATTTGATTCACGGTAAATTTCGATGAACCAAAAACGATTTCAATTCGAGTTCAAAAATGAATGTATCTCTGGGCAATTGATTAGGAGTATCTCAGCGAATGAATCATGTGAGTTTGCAATTTTCAGTACCTGCAGAACTAGAGGCGGAGCTTGAACGAGTTCTGAGGTTATGAGGCTCGACAACTTTTTACGACATCTGTACAAATCTTGATGAAACTAGAGAATCGCGTATGGGTTCGGTTCAATAATTTGATCTGCACAAATTAGTTGTCTATTGATTACAACTTATTGCCAGGTACCACGTAGTGCGTGGCAACTTGGACAAGTCAAATAACACGATGCAAAATAGATGATCTACTTCAAGAAACTACCAACTAGATATTCTTGGATTCATCTCAAACTTCAACCGCCGTTGGATGAGACATGGATAGATTGTGGACTTCCTTCCATAATAAAATCAGTGAAGCGGCTTTAGGGAGTCCGCCGAAGCACTGGAAAACAATTTTCCTTTTTACTATCGGAGGTTGGTGTCAAGTTTATCAAGTATGATGGATTTCTACTTGAGATGAACAAAAATCTTGTGCAGTGTCGGGGTAGCTGCCCCTTACACAGGATTGCAAATTGTTGAAATTCCTCAGTTGATTTCGATTATGCCTCGCGTAATGTTGAGGAAAGTTTTGATCCAGTTTTGGTTTTTTTCACCCTTTATGGATTTTGGGTCACTGAACACGAATGTGGAGTTTGGTGGGACAAATTCTGCCCAAAATTAGTTTTTTGTGTGTACTGTTTACTAAAATTTTGGAACATTTCGCGGAGCTGGACACCTTCAACGAGGCAATGCAGGCGAGCAGTAGAGACTGATCTACATTTTCAAATGCTCGGGAAAAATCGAAGAGAACTGGGATTGTCACCTTACGGTGTTTCATGCTGTACCTTATGCCATCAGCTAGCCTCAATAGCGTGGTTTCAGTGATGATTGATTTTGATCTGCCAAAAACGAGGGACAGTACAGAGGACCAGGCAAAAATAAAAGGCATAGAGGGCAAAAACAATCAAACTGGGTCAAAACATTCCGACGAGAATCCTGATATAGCCTAGCCTAATAGTAGAATAAATATTTAAAAGGGTTAATTATACGAACTGGTGATTTGTTGTGATTCATTTTTATGTTCCAGTATATTTTGAGCTGGTGGAAAAATTCGTGTACTATTTACCTCTAACGAGTCTCTACATAAGCGAGCATAGGACTTGGGGAAGACATCAACTGGCTCGTCTGTTTCGACTACTTGGGAACATTGCTGAGCCTTTTGGCTGCTCCGTTCATCGACAATTACCGAGCCCATCAGGAAACGTTGCTGGCCTGCCACGGCGTGTTGTCTCTTCTGTTAGTTTTCTACACGTACACCATTTTTTTGAATCCCAAGGAGAAGATTTCCCAAACCTCCCTATTCGCTTTGGGTTGCATGACTCAGTTCACAAAGCCGATTTTCATAACTTACACGACGATTCAGCTCCCGGAGAGGTTCGGCCCGCCGTCGAAATTTCTCTTCACTACCTTCTACACGACAACGACGACGCTCCTCGGCTTCCTTCAAGTCGCCATGCGATGGGCCAGTGATAAAGAGATGTTTTCGTCCATCCATATACTCTCTTTGTTTCTCATCACCTCTTACCCTATTGTGATGGGCGTTTTTATTGGTTTCACCATCCTCAAAAAGCACGAATTTGCAAAAGCTGAATCCCAGACCGGCGACACTGTACTGGCATTGAAATGCTTCAGTCGTGCGGCCCGCCACATTACCTCAGGCTCATGTTTCGAAAACATGTTGAACCACTTCGATTACACCACCGTCATGAACTGCAAAAGGGCCTCAAGAGTGTTTATCATCCTTCTTGCGTTGTCTTTCAATTCTACGCTATTACGTGTAATGGGTATCCCTTGGATGTTCCAGTACTTTGCTCTGAATCGAGTGGGCTTGTTCACTGTCATTGATTTCAATACTTTGTGTAGATTTCTAACTGCTGTTCTCATCCCAGTAACAGAGTACTTGTTGATTCCTCTGATAAGAAAAATCAAAATGGCATCTTACATCCCCATTTACTCTTTGATGATATCCCTCGCTTACTTGTTTACTTGCTTGTCCTGCGTACTATCGCTGTGGCTACAGACCGAAACAGAATCGGCTCAGTCGACCAGATTGGACCACCACAACGCCCGAATCTACCTGATCAACTGCCTCGACACCTACTCGTACGTCAAAGCTAGGGGCTTTCCCGTCACGAGGATACCATCAGCGTCAGTCAAAGCGTATCTGATAGACGACCATCCTCAAAACGGACTCTTGCGAGTGCATTTTAGGATTTTCAACGCGTTCTACGACATCAATTACGACTTGGTGAGAGACGTCAAATCTCAAAGCACGACCGCTTACGTATTGACGATGAACGGAGCGTACGAGCTGTCCGCACTCGGGCTTACGAGGAATTTCTTCAAAATCGTAAGTGACCCGTCGTTCATCACTTGGCCGACGCTCACGTTCGTTTGCCCCAAAAATGCGTCAGGCGGTGATTTCTTCGCTTGGTGCAAAGCAACAGTCAAAATATGGATTTTTGGCGGAGAGCATAGGGACGAGGTAACTCAAGAATTGGAACTGATGGAAGTGGGGAACGGGACTGTCATCGAGCTCCCACCAGGTATTGATGTATACTGCGAAACAATAATTAGCAATGATTAGGAAGAATGTGTAAAATCTTGTGATTGCTCCAGAAGGGACACAAATAGTTCTAGCGAATTTTCGAAGAAAATGTAGCTATTGTTCTCGGTCCAAAATTTTTAAAACTCGAACTTTCGAAAAATGTTCATACCAAAATCCGTTTCAGACCATCCTGAATCCACTGCCAAAAGATAGGATTGAGATTAAAAGTTCAAATTTGCACAAAGAATCTGTCTTGGCAATCGACAGGCTAAGTTCGTAGAGGGGCAGAATCGGACCACTCTAAGGGGGGTTTTGGGGAGTCTTAGGGGGGGGGGGCGAAATTCCTCATAAATTCCCAAAATGGAACATTTCGACCAGTGACACCTCATTTTAAAGTTTTTTTTTAATGCTGAACACGATGATGAAATCAGAATTGCGATATCTCATTTGAAGATGAAGAAACGCAGTTGTTACTAGAGATGTTCTTCATGGACATCATGTTCTTTAATGAAGACGTTTTACATACCAATTGTTTCTTCGAAAATTCGCTCTTATAGTCATGCTGCATGACTGGGGATTTTTTGTACTCAGTCGCTAAACGTCAATTTGTACAATTGAACTTAGGGATATCACCAAAAATCTTTCTAACGGCCTCAATATCCCTAATGTGTCATCTTTTTGACAGAAACGACGGTCTCGATCCAAATGATTTTCCGGCTCAAATTCAACCACGACACCCACATCATGGAGTTTAGGCCCCTCCAAGGAGCCAAATACGTTCTGATCGTCTGGGCCGGCGACGTCCACCTCAAAATCAAATACCGCCTCGTCCCCATCCACACTCCGCCGAAGGTAACCACAAATCACGCGATTCCTCAGATAATATGTCGCGCCTTGGGGCTGTCTCTGGGCCTCGTGTCTCTCAATACGTTGGTGAAAATCAATTCTCCACATTCCCTGTATGCAGTGACGTGGGCTCTGTATGACACGTCGATGAAAATATTCATCCCCGTGTTCATAATGAACTTTTTCTCACTCCGCAATTCCTATTACCAAATGCCTTTCGTTATTGCCAACATTCTGATTTTCTTCGCGCTGATTCTCGCCATCCGAATTGCACGGACTTGAGTTTTGCATGTAAATAAAGTTAATATCCGCGTTATTCTTTCATTTATTCACTACTAACACCTAGTGGCGACCATTTCTCAGCAGGTTTCAAAATTAAAATAAAACAAACAAAAAAAAAAAAAAAACAGTCATGCAGCTGGTCTACAAGAGCGAATTTTCGAAGAAATAACTGGTTTTATGTAAAATGACTCAATTGAAGGACATCTCAAGTATCAACCACGTTTCTTCATCTTCAAAGTGCTCCAGTTTGAGAATGGAATAAGACATCGCAACCCTTTAAAATGAGGTGCCACTTTTCAGACTGTTTCATTTTGGGGATTTATGGGTAATCCCCCCCCACCTCTCCCCAACCCCCTCAGTTGTTTCAAAGTTGAATTGGAAATATTGGAACAACCTCCTAATTTTCTCACGTTCCAACACTTACTGGCGCTATATTGAACCTTAAATTCCAGGAGTGTATTGAACCTTATTCAGGATGGATGAGAGTGACTAAGCTGATGTTCTGTGGGATCAAATAATTGGCCTTCTTCCAAATCCGACATTAAAACTAAAAGGAGATAGGGTTTACTAGAAACTTCCAGCAAGTATTTACGTTTATAAATACTGATTTTGCTTTTTGATATTACTCTTGTTCAGAAAATTTCTCGTAGTTGAGTTTTAATTAATTTTTTAAATTCATTTAAGCCGTTCTCTTTCCTGCAACTCTTGATACGTACCATTTTACATTTTGATTCACATCTTCAGACTAAATTTTACTTTTATTTTAATTACTGAATTCTAGTTTTATTTTACTGACTGATACCTAATGTTATTACATTAAGAAAAACAGTTCCTATTTAATTCTAGTGCCTTCATTGTTATCACACTGTTAATAAAGAGTTATTTTTTATCTGATCGAACTTTATTGTGCTGAGAGCTAGGTACCTGTCCTGAAACTACTTAGTTTTCGAAATGAAGCTCACGAGTGTTACGAGTGTTAAAGAACATCCTCAAATCATAATGGTGAAATATTTTCTTATGTAAGACAATATCAAACTAGAAATCATCAGGTATTGAGGACAGAATTCTACTGGCTGCAAGTGGGATTAGCAATAATTTGGGGATGTTCTTTGGAGAAATTTTAGAGAATTTTTGATGCACTCGTTATAAAAAATGGTAACACTCCTGATTTGAAACCGCCTTATAAACAACGGCATTAATAACAACTACGACTTAATTATTAACCACCAAGGTAGTTAACAGTTCTCCAAGGAACCGCTTCCCCAATAAGAACAACGGTCACTGAAATTAATCTTTGAATGTTGGTAACACTCATGAGAACCTAATAGGTATGCACTGCATAGTATGCAGTACTAGTATCAATAAAAACGTAAACAATTTAAAACTTGAAAAAAAAAAAAAACTCGCTGCACACTACTTGGATCTTCAAATAGAGGGTATAAGCACCTACAGGCTGATTTACACGAGTAGAGTAAACGGTAGAGTAGAGTGGTAGAGTAGAGTGTCCTACTTGCACTCTACTCGTGTAAATGTTTTCAGTAGAGTAGAGTTCACTCTACTGACTAGTAAACGGTAGAGTAGAGTACTCTACCACTGTGGTAGAGTGACTCTACTCTACCATCTCCCCCACCACCAGAAATTGGACTCTCCTGTTAACAGCATCCCTCATTACAGTGTCCTGACGTCGGATCAAGGGCGAAACAAGTTCCAGCAGCTGTTTGAAAGCCTGGGGAGGCATCCTCATTGCAAGAGTGTACTCCTGTGGGTCTTCAAACAAGTGTTCTTTCAGCAGAGTGGCTGATGCTCCGTGGGTTTCTCTCCGACCGATCCAATTCCTCACCCACTCCCTTTTTTCTCTCCTTTCCTCCTCCCTCAACATCTCTTCCAACAAACCCGACACATTCAATAAACTTTTCCTCACTTTTCTGATGTTCCTGTTTCTGTTCGCCATTTTTCCTTTCAAAGACCAGATAACGACAGAATTGAGTTGAAAAAACTACCTCTACGCAGCTCTCGGCGACTCGCACTCTACTGACGTGTGAACGACCCAAGGTGAGGACGCGGTATAGTAGAGTATGTGGTAGAGTGGTCGGTAGAGTGAAGAGGACTCTACTCTACCGTTTACTCTACTCGTGTAAATCAGGCTTACCTGATAGAATTTTCTGAGCATCTTGAATTTTGGAAAAACAGTCAGTTGCGAGAACCCGAAAGTGACGTTTAAAGTGAAATGACCCCAAAATGAACACGTTCAAGTTGTCTTTTGGGTGTTACGGGGCATAGCAGCTTTTATTGAATGTCTAAATTGTAGACTCTAAAATGAGGTATTATACAAGTTTACTACATGTATAAACAGATTTCGCTCTCAATTTTTTTGAACTGATTTAATTTACGTATTTGGCTCTTCGGGGCATAAGTTTGCCGATCACTGAGGTAGATGATTGATTTACAACTACCTGTTACTTAAGAACTGGTTTTATTCAACAAGATTCGAACTAAAAAGGTTGGACGACGACGTTTGGCACCTAGGTACTCGTTCATCAATCGAAATGCAGTTTGGAGAAGAATTTGCTGTTTCTGACTCTGAGATGATCGTGGGCGATTTCCATGGCGTCGTCGAACGCCCCCATTATCCCGTTGAAGAAATTCGAGTACGGGCACCAGGTTGTGAAGTTGGTCACGAGCCCTACAATCAATTGAGTAAGTATTTTAAATAAGATTTGCGCACCTGATAGGTACACTCCAAATGGGGGCCAACGCATAGTTTTTTTCAGTTTTTTTTTTTTTTTTTCCAATAATAGTGCATTTATTGACACAAAAGCCATAGTTACATTCATTGAAATATAAGCCCTAAATGCTAAAACCCCTCGAAGAAAACTTGTGTAGGAATTGTAAAAAAAAAAAAAAAAAACCATACAAAATACAAGATTACTCCATTAAAATAAACATAGTTTCCGTCTTTACCTCAATCAATAGGTACAACATTAATTCATTGAAATTAAACATAAAACATTTCCATCTTTACCGTAATTTAACTGAGATTGCACCAAAGCATTATAAACCATTAATTTTGTTTTATTTTTCATTATGTTTCTAATTTCAAAAGAGTTAGGGATTAGAGTTCTAATTTTTTTTTTTACAGTTTCGGCTTGGAGTTTCCATGAAATGGTTTGGTCCATTTGAATTCCCAAGTATCTAATGCTATTGGTTTGATGGATCACAGGGCAATCACAATTTGGGTTACAATTCTCTTTGTTGTGACATACCAGTCCGTTAATTGTGAGAAGAAAGCCATGTATTTAGTCTTGTCATGGTTTAATATTAGATTTAGTTTGCTGAAATTTAAGTTAGGCTTTCTTAGGTCATCTTCTGTTGTATTTCTGACTTCCTCCCAGGAGTTACTGGTAGTTATGAAGGCGGTATCATCAGCGTACGACACCAATTCTCCACTTATTTTGATGTTTAAAATGTCATTCGCATAACTTAGAAACAACACAGGGCTGGTGATTGTTCCCTGTGGAACACCACTCGCCAGCTGACATTTGTCACTTCCTTAACTCTAACCTGCTGTTCTTTGCCATCTAGGTAGCTCTGAATCCATTTGACAGAAGTGACGTGGAATTTATTAGTATTTTGTGTGAGACCGTATCATACGCTTTTGAGAAGTACTTGAAATCGACCAGCACTTTTTTACCTATGTTCAAATTACTTTCTATTTTTTCATACAGATGAAGGATAGCATCCTAGGTACTTTTACCCTCTTGGTAACCATACTGATTCTTGTGGATACTGTTAAGCTGTGCTATCATAGCTAAGTATTTGGTCATATAATTTTTTATTATTTTTTCAATTATAAATAATTATTTTGGCAACGTTTGAAAGGAGAGAAATAGGGCGGTAAGTATTAAGATTTGAGAAGCGGGATAATTATTGCCTTTTTATAAATGTTAGGCAAAATAAATAGTTGAATTGAGACGTTACCCATGACACCTCTTATGTCGCCGGCGTCGCAGAAAACCGGCGTTCCCGGAACGAGGTTGCACAGGGAGACTTCTTGAACCCAAGTCAAGCAGTAGCGGTTCCCTTCGGCCTTGTTGAGGCAGTCGCTGACGTTTTTGGGTTTGTACTTGGTTTTACCGTCTTTCATGTAATGAGGGCAGATGAGCGGAACGCACATGTCCCAATGCTGGAACATCAAGTCGTATCTATCAGACAATTATCCCCCGAAAACACTCCTTGTAAAAATCACCCCTAATAATATTCTTTCGAACGAGTACCTAAGTAATAATGACCATAATGACGTTAAGTTTTTATTTCTTATTAAGTTGGATTATAGAGGATTTGATGTACAACTGGCGGAGATTGCATATTTTGAGTTTTTTGAATACAGGTAAAGTATGTTCTTGGTAAAAACATTGCAGAAATTCGCCTCAAATCTTTTCACTGAAACCTTTGATGTTCTTTCAACCAATTCAACGGTGAAAAAAAAGAAAAAAAAACTCGCAAATTAATCGATTTACAATCGGTTAATTACGGTTAAGACGAATTTAAAATGTCCAGCTTCCAGTTTGGGATTGTTGGTTTAGGTAAAATGCCTCAACTTGCTCGTGAGGCATCTTATTAGTTAACAACTCAATCAAACAAATGTTTTGTTAGGAAAGCGCTCAAATTAATGTAAATTTTTGTAGGTAAAACGCCTCATCTCAATATGTATTTTGGTGAAAATACACTAGGGCAAAAATAAATAAGTTTTGAGGCATTTTCATCGCAGTTACTTTACACGAAAGTAATCGATTACAAAAAGTAAACTTGGCGCGATTACTTTTGTAATCGTCATTGAAGAGTACAAGGGAAGAATGATACATGTGCATAAAAGCTGATCTCGATAAAAACCGTTATTATGGTTTAAAAACGTTTTGAGGCAAGGGAATGGTCAAGATTCAAAAAGACTTCAGATTTTTGCACTTATCTTTATTTTTTGAATCTTGACCATTCCCTTGCCTCAAAACGTTTTTAAACCTTATTAATGGTTTTTCTCGAGATCAGCTTTCATGGACATGTATCATTCTTCTCCTGTACTCGTCAAATGTAGACGATTACTTTTATAGTCGATTACACTAAAGTAATCGATTAACGGCCTACTCTGGTGCCAAACCAGCTGTTTTCAAACAGTTGGAAATGCACCGTGAGCCAAGTATACAGCTTCGAAAACTTAAATAAATTTAATGAGGAACTAGAGTTTTTTGACGAAACATATGACATTCCAGTATTTCAGGCGACTGCGGGGTTATTATGGAGGAGGGTGAAGGTGAAGGGGGAGGTGTGGGAGGAGTAGAAGGGGGTGGGAGGAGGAGAAGGGGGTGGGAGGAGGGCGGTGGGAGAAATGAGGACGTAGCGTGGAGGTGGCGGTGGGAGGTGAGAAAGGGGAAGCAGGGTGAGTACAAGGGCGAAGGGAGCAGGGAAGAGGGAGGAAGGAGGTAGGAAGGAGGACACGGGCATATCAAGCCCATAACAAGACCTCAAGTTCATAACGAGACCTCAAGCCCATAACGAGACCTCAAGCCCATAACGAGACCTCAAGCCGAACACTGGTCTACAAAAAAAAAAGTGATCTCAAAGTTGCCGGCCTCATTTCATGGATGGGTGTTTTCAAGGCTGCTGAATCCGAATCCGTTGTCCGTTTTTTTCGGTTGGGCGATTTTTTTCGATTTTTCGACGTTTTTTTATGATTTATTACTACAACTTTACGGCGTATTTTTCTGGTCATCACGAAGTTCGTCCAAAAAAATTATAATGGGGCTACATTTGTAGGAAATTTCATGCTGAATTCAAATATGATCCCAATTTCTTTTTGACATTGATCCAAACCCTCCAAATCCTCCAAAAACCTACTGAAAACTGCAAAAATACAGTTTTTCGCCTATTTTACACTTACATTTTCGTTTTTGTTGACTCCAATGGACCTGACAAAAATAATCGAGGGCAACCATTCGGAATTGTATACTCTTCTGCGTCGAATGGGACCAACTGGAACTCTCAAAAATTTTAGTTACGACGTTACGATTTTTTAATGCTTGACAAATGGAATTTATATTGGCGAAATATGGTGAAATGGCCTCGAAATTCGTAATTAAATGGGATCTCCCGTCTCTGTGAATTCGTCTTCAGAATACGCACTCATTCTGAAGAACACAAATTCACAAAGACAGGAGATCGAATTACGAATTTCGAGGCTAGATATTTCACCATATTTTGCTGAAATCAATTAACGTAACGTCGCTAATTACAACTTTTGAGAGTTCCGATTGGTCTCATTTGGAGCAGGAGAGTGTAAAATTTCGAATGGTTGCCCTCGATTATTTTTGTCAGGTCCATTGGACAATTGGTCAGCCATAACCACAATAAAGGTATTGACAAGTAAATGAAATGTCCCCACCACACTAAAATGACCCTTGCCCCTTCAGCACCCATTTCGATAATAAAACGATCGTAATTACGATTGTAATTTTTGACCAATCGAAATTCTGCGATTTTTTTTTAAAACAATTTCGTCCAAACTATGGGTTGATATCTTATCATAACCGTTTTCAGATCCAAAAACATCTTGATTCGTTCTCTTGTGAGGAGTCAATTAAATTTACCCTCGATAGTGCTGCCATCTCTTATCTCAAATCTCACTAACTTGTCGTTACATTTACCCCTTTCTCCGCTCAGCACAACTTTGTACCTGGAATTTCACGTTCGACTGTTGAACTTCCCAGGTATTGCGTCCTCCAGGTTCGGAAATGGATTCCGTCCATCTACACATAACAAATCCCTCTTCAAAATATGACAGGATTTTAAAGACTATATTCCTGGTAAAAGACCAAGTCTAAGCATTACAACATAAATCTTACAGGTAAGTAACGATCTCAGAACCGTCTGGCTGGCTACTAATTTTATGGTAGTTCAACCAACATGAAGGGTGTTTTTGGGAAATCATCTCCATAAAAATTCGTTTTAGTGTACTCAGCATCAAAAACTAACATAACTTCGTTCCAACGCTTTCACAAACAGAAGGGAGTTGAATCAACCAAACGCTTTTCCTTTGCATGGAAAAAAATAGTGTGTTTGGCTATGAGATGAAACGGGGAGAGTTTACGAGAAAAAGACCTGGAAAAGAGTGTAAAAATATACAGGCTGAGCCAAAACAAACAGTGCAGTTTCAAAGGGCGATTTTTAAAAAACGGCGCAAAACCAACAATGCGGTTGGTTTTATTGAATTCCATTAAACATTTCCTTGTATTTTATTTTTCAATCGCCCTTTGAAACTGCACTATTGACTTTGGCTCACCCTGTACTATGCAAAGAGAAGTTATGCCAGTTAACCCTACGTCTTATGAACTCTTGACAATGCTACAAAAATCATGCTTTGTACAAGAATATCGACGTTTATAAAAGTAATTGGTTGACGAAATACCTTAACACCAAGCAGCTGCCGCCGATGGCGCTTCCGATGGACACCCTGTCGATTTGCTTTCTCAATTCCTCTTGGTGGGGTGAATTGACCCAAACCAAACGAGCTTTATCGAGTTTTTTCTGGAGTACGAGCAAGGCGTAGTCAACTTGGAAGGTGGCTTTACACCTGCAAGTATTGTTAAAACCACTGATGCATTTAGAAGGTGAAGTTAGTCCAAATTGAGGTGATAGCGCTGATGTTTCTGTGAGGACGGTACCCATCTACGATGGACTTAAATTTTTGAATTATTCATTTTTTTTTAGCTGAACATACGCAGCTTTTTATGAAATTACTGCTGACCTAAAATATGCATTTATGGAACCAACATGCTGTGAAATGGATTAGTAACTCCTGGAAAACATGTTTTTGACATATCTTACTTTGGGTGGAGAGTGATCGTCTGTACGCCCACCTGGTTAGTTCTCTCTGTCGTTGAATGTTCCTTCGACATAAGCCCCACTCGTATATCACTAGGTGAAATAGCTTTGACTTCGGTCGAGTGGGACGCTTGGAACCAAGGAGTCGACATTTCCTCTGAAGAATACATCAGACACAAACATGAATTAAATACTGTAAGATTTCATATAGTGTGGATTTTATGTGGTTGGCTCTGTAAAGAAGGGTTGAATAATTGTTGAATACCAAAGACGAGAGTCCAGTGCGTCAAGCCATACATCATAAACTTACGACAATGGACCTTCACAACGGACCCTCCACTGGGAAGCGAACCAAACCGTATGAATATGAATACAGTCATCTGTCTTTTTAATTATATTTCGGATATTCATTCCAACTACGAAACAACTTTGTTTTTTTACCACACTAAGAGCTTCGATATTGATCAAATGGCCTACCAGTATACGAACAACACAGCATAACATGGATGCCACGAGAGAGCTAAGTCCTTGATTGTTACGATAAGTCACCGCATGCTTCAGAGAGTAGGTATTAGAAAAGCTAAGGGAAACACAAAGCAAGCACAAATGACTGAAGAGTGAGAATGCAAAGGCTGAATATGAGAAACCGTTGAGAAAAAACGTATTTGAAGTATTCAGTATTGAATAACATCGTATTTGAATAACAGTATTTGAATAACATCGTCTATTTCCACTGAAATATGAAACTTTTCAAGCATGTTAGATGTAGGCTACTTGAAACATTTTTATAATTTTCTATATACAATAAATAGGTACTTATTGATGTTTTCTCGTTCAAATTTTGATAGTAAATTGTTTTCAACCGTTTTACGAGTATTAAGTAATTTTTTTTGTACAATCCTCTTTCATACAACTAAGTAGGTACCGTCTAGAACTTAATTGATCGTGATAGCTCGATTGATCATGACATAACTCAAAGAAAACTCACATTATCGTGAAACAACTCAACTAATTTCAGCTATGGCTTGAGTTTCTTCAAAAAAATGCCATGCCTCTTGAATTGAATTGATGATAAAGCAAAACATCAAAAATTCAAGGTATTTCTCATTATGAGCTGCTAGGGAAACTGTTTTCACTCTCTTGAACAGTTGCCGAAATTGAGTTGTCATGATCACACTTAAGCGACGATGTCTGTTAAGAAGTCTGGTAGATGATTTTATGACGCGAAATTGGATTATTCCACTGCTCTACTCGAATCGCCTGTATAACTCACCGTCGTTCGTATAAGCGACGCAGCTGCACGGGACTATCGCCTGTTTCCAGTTTATGAGAACTCCGTAGCAGTAGTACGGTTGTCTGGGCCAATCGTTCTTTCTCCTTTTATAGTAAAGTTTGACAACGCCCTCTTCTCGAAGGCCCCAGTAGTATTGAACATTGAAGTCGTTGTCCTGGAAAGGGAGTTGATGAATAGTACGATATTAAGCGCCAATTAGCTTCACATGGAGACGCAATCTGGACGAAAATTCATCACAGCAACGTGTTTGGAAGAATCTTTTAAAGATTTCTGCAGAGACATTCACATGGGAGAACATTCTGTTTTCCTGAGTCGTTTCTCACTCATAATCACGGTTGCCAAGTCAGGGATTTTCTCCGAGATTTAGCGTTTTTTTCGTTGACAGGGAGCTTTCGGGGGGAAGGAATACAATATAGGTAAATCTATATTATAGGGTTATTTTTTCCTAGCCGGGGGGTTTTCAGGGTTTCTTTAGGGGGTGAATTTCACTGAAGAATCGAAGGTAGCGACACTGAAACGCAGGGTGTTGCTAATCAAAGGACATTGGAAGAGGCTATGGGTGCTAGTCCAACTTGCCCTCGAAGCCGGACAATTTATGTCTGAAAGAAGTGAGTTAATCTTTCTGATGTGACTAAGTTTTGGGTTGAGGTGTACGGTGAAGTCGACAGCTCAAAAAAACCTCGTTTCAGGAAAGTTGCGATGTTAGCACTGTCGCTGATGTTGCTTTGTTGAGAGATGCTTCACTGTGTACAACAACCACATCAAATCGAAGCTGACGAACAGGCTTTGATGTTGTCCCGAGCATCCTCACCGTGCGTTACTTCCTCCGTGAAGGGGGGATCACAATGTGCATATGTGCTCACATGGCATGTGCTCAGTTTCAGCCAACAGAGGAGATGCTCTCTCTGTTCAATGAGCATAATATGTAGATATGTAGATTAATATGTACATATTATGTACGATCATATTTCCAAAGACACTGAGACAGGGATTTTTTGGGGGGAAGAAATTTATAGGGTTTTTCTTTAGGGTTGGTTATCCCTAGTCAGGGGTTTTCAGATCTTTTTTTAGTATAGGTCAGGGGGTTTTGAGGAAAAAAGGTTGGTCATAATCTGTTTTGCTAGCTTGCAGCATTTTCGAATTTCTCCTCACTTTTGCAATCGTTCATTGTCAGAGAAGAGGATCCAATTCCAATATGATTGAACAACCAAACAGAAGAGGCGTGCACAGCAACCTCTTTGCAGATCCAGTAGCAGAAAATATCTGGATATTTTTATATACCTAGTAGGTATCCACAAATTGCGATGGCCAATAGCATTGCAGCACGCGTTGCCGTATCAGATTTCTGTCTGGAATTGTGCTCCATGTGAACTTAGCTTAAGGTTCAATCAACAAAGATTCTTATTCTGGTTCTGGTTGTTTGGCTTGTAGGCTCTCCAGATCCAATCCTTGTAATACATTGGTAATATGTGATCTTCATCAATTCTAAGATCATGATGGAACCCTGTCCCAAATTTAAACTCTCAATAGTCTCGAAAGGGTATGGAAGCTACCTGAAAAATGGAACTTACATCTTGGCTAATGACAACGCAGACTGCACTCAACAAAAAGGTGGCGATTGCAATCCTCATCGTAGATTCAGTACAAAAACTGCCAAAACCAGATCTGAAAACATGCTCTGCTCCTAGAAACAAACGTGTTGTCAAGCTGACCATGTGATACGAGTAGTTTCAAGAATTAATAACTTCTTCAGACTCGTTCAACATTCCTCTGTCCCTCCATCCAGCTTCCTTAATAATAATATATAGTATGGATTAACCTTCGAAGGGTACGGTGGGTGGCTGGTGGCACTGCAGGTACTGTGGGGTTTGTGCAGAACCCAGCCGATTTTTCGAATTTTCAACATTCAGGACGTTGGGGTGCAGTAAACTCAATTAAAACACAATTTAACTTTATCACTTTACTAAACACAAAAACGGACTTACTAGAGATATCAGTCAATTGGGTTACCTGATGCATAACTCAATCTCTCAGACGAAATGCTATGGGCCAAGAGAACTGACTTTTTGGTACATTACCAACGATTTGGAGTGATCATGTTTCGTTGTCTTTTCCCTATACAAATTTTCTCTCGTGATCACCACAATCAGATTTGGATCCATCTGCCTGTAGAGATAGCTGGACTATAGGCTCTTCTTCAATGTCTTCTGGCAAACACTTCAATTCGTCCTCTTCTCAGGGATAATCGTACTACATACCATCATCAGAAGAATCGTCATCCTCTTCACTCAGAAAACCGTTCTCGGCCTCCTGCCTCTCCAACTCTTTGAGTATATCAAAGTCAGTCGTGAACGAATTCATTCTGTAATAGGAAAAAATGTCAGTTGAAGAAGATGCAATAACTGGAAGACCACCAAATTCTGTTCACTACATGGGAGCTACGGTGTGAGCTTTTGAACACAGAATTTGATTGCACAACTACCAACACCAGAGATACTGAGGGGTCTAGCTGGATCCCATTCAGACCTGGGACAGAAAAAAAAGGAAGACTATCCTTAACTAGCGGTGTGTACTGTGTGGCAGCCACAAAACAAATGGGGGAACAGATACTCAAGAATCCAAGGCCGTCCCATTGGTCTGCGCGTGCGCAGATCGTCTCTAATGACTCTGGGGTTTGCAGAGACCCCACACAAATCAAATTTTGTGTAAATTGAGTACTACAATCTCAAGTGCATCGAAGCATCACAATAGTCGTTGATGTCGATTTTCCATGGTGGCCCTTTTCAAATACCCCTCCGAACACTCGAACATTAATATACTTCGCTTTTCTCGTTGGATCTGACTAATAAGAAATTACAAAGTCATTTTATAACATATAAAATAATTGTTTATTCAAACGTTAGAAAAACATTTATAATTACAAATAAAAATATAGATGATGGCGTTATGGGAGATGCAACGTGGATGCCAACTCCCGACTTTTTATATCGGTATCCGTATTTGTAGCCGGGAGCGAAGTGGATCGGTAGTTGTTCGGAAACCATCTCCAGAGCATCCGAGAACCCTTGCATTATGGCGTTCTTCGAGTAGGTCTCGGGGCAGTAGACCGTCGAATTGTGGATCATTCCTGTTCGTTAAATTGAGGGTGTAAGTAAAGTGAAGTCGGATTTCTTCGAGTTTACCAGCTAGTTAGGTATCTCAATCTTGGCTTGATACGCTTCTAAAGTTACTAGCAGCTACTGGGAATCTTGGCCCACATAGTGGCAAGCCAGCACATATAGTTGACACTCTTTGAGGTAATGGTGTGTTAATGCTAGTTTACAGTTTTTAATTAGGTAACGCAGAGTCTAAGTATTAGTACCTAATGGGAATCTGGGCCCACCTGGTGGCAAATTGACAAATTTGAGGCAATGGTGTGTAATGCTTGTTTACAATAGGGAGCGCTACTATGGTTCACATGAAGCATTTGATGCGGCTGCTGTAGTGCGTTCTGCTAACTGATTGGTCGAAATCCATAATAATTATTTTTGAACGCCATTACAACTGCAAGCGCTCGACCAAGCAGACCCAATCTTACCGATGACGCCTTGAAAATCGCCGATGTAGCAGAAAACAGGTGTTCCAGGCACGACGTTACACAGCAGCTCGTCTTCGTCCCACCTCAAACAGTATCGCGTCCCTTTGATTGCGTTCATGCAGACTTCCAATTTCCATTTCCCTTGTTTCTCTCCTGGAGGTGTGTAGACGGGGCAGACGTTCCCCATACACATGTGCCAATGCTGCGGTTGTTGATGGTCAAAAACGTTAAAGATTTTCATTGAAGCGATACCAGCATCCTACTTTAAGGGACTAGGTATTACCGGACAAATTCTTGAAAATTTCATTAAATGAAAAATTAATTAATGAAAAATTTTTAATGAAAAATTAATATCAAAGTAGGATGCTGGTACCGCTTCAATGAAAATCTTATTTAATATTTTCGGATTTCCCACCTGAAATCTCACTACGCGCTTTTGAATCAGCCAAGGTCCATAAACTCTATGCCGGTGAAGGAATGTAAGGGCTGCTGGCTTTCTCACCCACCTGAAGACAAAAATCCCCAGTCATGCAGCATGGCTATAAGAGCAAATTGGTGAATAAATAACTAGTTGTATGTAAAATGTCTCAGTTGACGAACAACATGATGTCCATGAAGGACATCACAAGTATCAACCACGTTTCTTCATCTTCAACGTGCTTCAGTTCGAGTGCGGAATGAGCAATACCAATCTGATTTCACCATCGTGTTCAGCGTAAAAAAAAACCTTTAGGTGTCATTTATCAGACTGTTTCTTTTCGGGAATTTATGGATAATTCCCCTCCCCCCCTTAAACTCCCCAAATCCCCCTAGCATGTAGATGTTTCAACACTGAACACTATGGTGAAGCTAGAATTGCGATATCTCATTCGGTTATCAGATTAGAGCAGACTAACCATGAAGAACATCTCAAGTATCAACCACGTTTCTTCATCTTCGAAGTGCTCCAGTTTGAGAACGGAATAAGATATCGCAATTCTGTTTCCACCATTGTGTTCAGCGTAAAAAAAACCTTCAAAATTAGGGTTCACTTGTCAGACCTTCTCATTTTGGCAATTTATGGGTAATTTTTCTGGCGTACGTCACTCCAATTCCACTGATCAACACACCTGAAAATGTGACACCTGTCAGTAACTGCATTGGCCTTCCAGACTTCCGCGGTGTCGCGTTTCAATTCCGTTTGGTCCGAAGTGTGTATCCACGCTAATTTTTCGTATGATATCGGCCTCTCGACGATCAAAACCGCTATGTTTACTTGGTAACTCGTGTCACATCTTGAAAACATAAGGAAAAACCATCAGATTCGAGGAGCGAACTGATAATTTTCAAGAAGATCTCTCTGGAAGTATCTATTTAACTACAGGTATAAATAGCCAATAGCACAGAGAAGCCACTAAATTTAATTTATTTTGTTGAAGTTTTGTAGTAAACCATCTCTATATTTATGTTGAAGAAGTACCTATTGTTAAAATGTATTATTTATATTTTTGATATTAATTTGTATAAATCCTGCAAAAAATGTAGAGAGGACTGCAAGGTCCTATTTCATGCAGGTGAATAAACGTATTCATTCATTCCGAATACCATTGAAATGTATTGTTCACTCCTAAAGTTCGAGGAAGTGAATATTGATCGTGTGCAATGAGGTATTACGGTATTGTGATTCTATAAATGCAAATACTACTGGAAAACTGTTGTGCTGCGGATTGGTCTGAGACCACTTCAACGGACTCAGATGGGCGTATTCATATTCATAAGTATAAATACGACTAAAATTCATAATTTGGAAAATATGAATACGAATACAGATATGAATATGAATACGAATAAAGCCGTAATTAAGTAAGCCGTGATTAATCACATCTAGTAGTAAAAGTTCCCTGAAATTCACGTTTTTAGTGTGAATTTTACTAAAATTTACTGATTTTTTGAGAATGCCACTCGAATATTTTACAATGAATTTTACTAAAATTCAAGTTTTTCCACATATATTGTACAAATATTCACATTTGTTTTGTGGATTTTCCCACAATTCACTTTTTTTTTTTGTGAGTTTTTCGACAATTCACATATTGTTTGTGAATTTTATAAACAATTTTGCCATTGTGTATTGTATAATATACAATATTAGATATTATTTAACTATGAGTACATTGCGATTTTGTTTTCTAAGAAGTATGTAATGTAGTAATGTGTAACTCTTGTGATTTCCTTCTTTGTTATACCGCCCTCTTACTTATCTTCGTTTTCCTTAAGTAAAGGGCCTTATGATTTTACAGAAACTGGCTAAATGTAAAGAAATTTGAACCATTAAACACATTTTTGTAGTTACCCTGTGAGTCACTGTAGTTCCCATGTCAACCCAAAATGTTGAATTCCCATTAGGTATATAAATATACCTATAAATTTATAAGTTATAAATTATAACTTATGAACTTGTAGCGCCCCCCAAGCGAGGTTGTACTCAGAGTAGGTCATAGAAGAGTTTTACGTGGAAAAAGTTCCAAATTTACGTTCTTCATTTTCGGAGATTTTGACGGCTCAAATTTGTACCTTTAACTGAGAATGACCCTTATGGATGGATTTCGCAAAAATGTAAATTGCACTGGAATTTATTTGGGAAAAATGTCAATTTCTGTTAATACCTTAGTACCTAGGAAAAAATAAAATAAAATAAATAAATATTTCAGTTAAATTTACGGTAAAAAGGAGAAATGTTGGTGGAATCCATCCATAAATGGCAAAATTATTTATACAATCCGCAAAAAAAGAGGTGAATTATGGGAAAATTCACACAAAAACGCGAATTTTTATACAATTCACGTGGAAAAAACTTGAATTTCAGTGAAATTTGTTGTAAAATAGGAAAATTTGAGTGACATTCGCAAAAAATGCAGTTAATTTGAGTAAAATTCATTCCGGGAAAATTTACAAAAAGATATGATTATGGCTTTATTCATATTCGTATTAATATTCATATCTGAATTCGTATTCATATTCATATTTTCCAAGTTGTGAAGTTTATTCAGGTTGAACAATTATTGTTGAATTTATTCAGGTCTTTCATTAATTGGGAAAACAAATTGCGTTGCCCTGTTGTTGAAATTGGTCATTTCAATGCATCGTGTCTGTGTCGAAAGCCACTTGAGACAGAAGTTGGACAATCATTAAATTAAGGCTGTATCTTAAGCTTAAATGGGTGTGTTTTTATTTCTCACTTTGGTGACAATTGGATTTCGTCCACGTTCACCGTCTGATAATGCTCACTCTTTCGGACGTTTTTCTCGTTGAACATAGTAGTCACAAAAAGATCGTGCTTGCTGATCTCAACTACTTTTCCCGGCTCGTTATGCGCCCAAGGGGTCGGTATGGATGTATTGGCTAGATTTAGAGAAGTTTGAGAGGTGTTATTATTTAAATTGTGAATCGGATAATTCGAATGCTTATTCAACAATAAAAACAGTAAAGCTATTTGTAGTCAAGCCTGGTTCACTTGGAGTGTTTCGCGCGGAAAAGTAGGCCTATCCACACTTGGCGTAATTTTGGATTTTTCCAAATTTGAGTTTTCTAAAAAGTACTCTTCCTAATCCCCCTAAATTTACTTCCACTTGAAATGCTACAACGGTACAAGTACCTACACTTGGTGAATTAACCCATCAGTACTCGCTACGTGAGATTTTCTCTCAGACGTCTGGATAAAACGGTGTTGCTATGGGAACATGAAGGCGGGAATGTTTGCCTTTCGTACAGCTAAAGGGGAGGGCCATTTCTAGACATAGGACAAACGACAGTCAAGGTTAGGTTAAGATTGACCGCTGGGTTTCTAAAAATACAAATTTGGTTTTGGTTAGAGCTGGGTTGTGAGAAAAACTCTCACGCGCGAGTACTCCAGTTATCATTTTTCCAGTGCCTGTGAAACTTTTTCTCACACGCGAATGCAGCTACACCAATGTTAGTATCCCATAAAACCGTGCAGTAGGGAGTAGGGCTGTAAGGACGGATGGTGAGTGATGAGGGGGGGAGTAGGGCTGTAAGGACGGATGGTGAGGGGAAGGGTTGGAGACAGAGGATTATTCTGGAATGTTCTAGAAGTTTCTATTTGTTACTGAACGGTTTATTAAGATTGGATATTATTAATATTGACATAAAATGTCCCAATGTGTGGCAGACTCGTATGCAAGCATTTAGTTTTGACATTTATGCCACAATCTTTCAATCAGTTTTCACTTAGTTCACTTTTTTACTGGTTACCATGTTGACTTGTTACCGTGTTACAGAAAGATGGGATGACATTTTATTTTTGATAAGATTCACACGAGTTCTACCAGCTAATCTAATATTAACAAAAACTGCTGTTATATATTCATGGTTCGTTACCGAATTCCGGTTTGGAAACACAGCTGCAAGGAACGACTATCAACGCGTAAGAAACGATGACTCCGTAACATGTCAATGTGTAGTTGCTGTATCGTCCTTCGCGAGCGCCAGCTCTGTGAAAGACACTGGCGATCCCACGTGATGGATGCCCCTCGAACTCTTTGAGATTAAACAGGGGCCGTTTCGTGGGTCTTTTCTACAAACAAGAAACCCACAAGTCGATGATTATTTTCTAGACTGGACCTGAACTGGACAACTAGGAGTGAGAAGTTGATAGAGCTCGGCCATTTTAAAATTACATTTTTTTTTTCTTCAAATTTTGCTAATATTTTACTTTGTTGTTTTGTCCATTTCCTCCTTGGTTGAAAAACCTTTGTCTATTTGGAGGGTTGTAGGAGGTTGTAAAGAAAATGAGAAGTTTTCCCGAGCTTTCGGCTTTAATAAGCCATCTTCAGGGGTAGGTATTGTTTCCTCAACCCTCCAAATAGACCAACATTTTACTAAAAGAAGTATTTAACCATTTTTTCAAGCATTCAATCTGTTACTCGACGCCGCTGATTAGCCACAGCTTCTAAGACCCTGTTAAAATAAGCTTCTCCCTGGGAAAAGCTCGTTTCCAAGCCAGGAGTCAAACCAGGCCCTTGGAGCCTCAAAGAATCTCGACCACTGATTGTTTCCACAGTTTTGGATGGTGGACGAACTACAGGTGGTGGAGTCCTCTAATCAATATGAATCGTCATGAGAGGTTGCAGTTCATTTTCTAGACTGGACCTGAACTGGACAACTAGGAGTGAGAAGTTGATAGAGCTCGGCCATTTTAAAATTACATTTTTTTTTCTTCAAATTTTGCTAATATTTTACTTTGTTGTTTTGTCCATTTCCTCCTTGGTTGAAAAACCTTTGTCTATTTGGAGGGTTGTAGGAGGTTGTAAAGAAAATGAGAAGTTTTCCCGAGCTTTCGGCTTTAATAAGCCATCTTCAGGGGTAGGTATTGTTTCCTCAACCCTCCAAATAGACCAACATTTTACTAAAAGAAGTATTTAACCATTTTTTCAAGCATTCAATCTGTTACTCGACGCCGCTGATTAGCCACAGCTTCTAAGACCCTGTTAAAATAAGCTTCTCCCTGGGAAAAGCTCGTTTCCAAGCCAGGAGTCAAACCAGGCCCTTGGAGCCTCAAAGAATCTCGACCACTGATTGTTTCCACAGTTTTGGATGGTGGACGAACTACAGGTGGTGGAGTCCTCTAATCAATATGAATCGTCATGAGAGGTTGCAGTTCATCGACTGGCCTCTCTGGAGGGTGAGTATTCCCAAGGAAAAAGGTCAGACGTGCTGAAGATCTAATTCTGATATAGGACAGATTTCAGTGACAGATCTGAAACCAAACCTGGTAAAGATATAATGCAGATATGGTCCAGAAATTGACAGATCCCAATTATGGGCAGATTAAAGCATCTTGGTCATATCTGCTCATAATATGATAACATATTATGTGGTTTTATCTGGCAGCTCTGGTTACATCTGCTTCAATCTGCCCACAATAGGGATCTGTCAATATTCTGGCTGGTCTCAAAGGTATCTGGCTGAGCAAATTAAGGTTCGGATCTAAAGAACAAAACACTTACATAACAGTCAATATTTGCTGGTCCCATCAAAGCGACAACTAATATTGCACATATTGCACGTATAACTGATGGCCCCATGCCTGCAGTCGTTCAGTTCGTCTGTTTCTGCCTGATAACCTCAATGCCCTACCAAACTCGCTCTTCTCAAACAGTTCATACCTCTTTCACCTTGATCAAACACAATTATTCACCTTTTTGTTTGGCTTATTCTTGGGTTACCTGCGTTCCCCCACCCAGCAACCACGAATTTGTGTGATGTGAATTGAAACTTGATGCCCTCAGAAGACCCTCCAAAATACTGTAAAGCCATTTTCATTCCATGCGAATTGCCATGGTAATAAAACTTTAACAAAGTTTATCTCAGAATAACAAAATGTCACTTATACCCCTTGGGCTCTAAGCCCCTCATAATATTATGTGATTTGGATATTGGCTGATGCTCTCATTTCAAAAATCTAAAAAACAATTCGTAGAATTAGGAGTACTTACATAAATTATAAAGAGATATAAATATCCGGAAAATCGATTATGGCATCACTGGTTCACCATGGATACTTACACGTTTAATTTCCACGGCTTCGTGTTATAATAGAATGTCCAGCATCCAAGCATGTTTTGGTAGTTTACCAAATCATATGATTTTCAATAACGGAAAGAATTATAAACATTTCGTGGCAGTTGAAAGGTTGTTTGGAAGATCACAGTTTTTTGGATATGGTGGATATGAGGTCGTACCAAGCGTTGGTATTGCTCGCTATCGCCCTCGTTGCTCGTGCTCCAGCTCCATATCCCACAAGGCACCCGGTAAGGCAATTACAATAATGTGTAATTGATGAAACCCGGATTGACGAGATTAATCAGAATCAATACCTAATTGATATAATTGTTATAACAATTTGTCGACGTTTTTGAGTCGTTTTAGGTCTTCAGAAGGTCGATTTCATCCTAAATGAACCCCTCAATTCAATTCACCCTTTTTCGAGTTTTTGAGACTTTTTCGAGTCAAATTTTGGAATTCCGAAGATTCAATCTAACTCAATTTTCTTCCTTAGTCAGAATCGGTTATAACAATTTTTCGAAGTTTTTGATTCGTTTTAGGTCTTCAGAAGGTCGATTTCATCCTAAATGAACCCCTCAATTCAATTCATCTTTTTTATAGTTTATGAGTCGAATTTCGGAAATCCCGATGAGTCAATCCAACTCAATTCTCTTCCTTGAAAAATACTTTTTTGTATTGACATTCGTCAATGTTTAATATCAAAACCGAACCTTAGCGTTCCAGCAGTTTGTTTCATTCGAGAATCCGGACTTTGAGAACGACCTGAATATTCGGTGGTTTGCCTAATTGATTTCTTCTTTTCAGGAAGCAGGGCCTTTCAATGAAAAAGACTACTGGGGCTCGCGGGGACAGGGTATCGCTACCATCCATCACATTAAACGCGAGAATGTGAAAGCCTGGCCACAGCAGCCCTATGTCTGCCACGGAGTGTTTGTCGAGTTCAGGAGGGTGCTCACTGCCTGCAGTTGCGTTGCATATGCATCGAACCGTAAGCCCTCCGTACACGTGTAGGTAGTAGAACAGTAATTATCTGTGTGTAAATTTAAAGTTCTTTAGAGAATTTTCTAAGCTAATGTTATCGGTCTCAAATTTTCAAAACTCGAAGTTCCGAAAAGTTTTAATACCAAAACCCGTTTCAGACCATCGTAAATCCAATGCCTAAAGACACCAAAATCATATGTATATGGGGTGTTTAGGGGAGTTTTAGGTGGGAAAAATTACCCATAAATTCTCAAAATGAAATAGGTCTGACATGTGGTACCTCATTTTAAAGGTTTTTTTAACGATGAACACGATGGTGAAATCAGATTGCAATTGCTCATTCCATTCTGAAACTGGAGCACTTTGAAGATGAAGAAACGTGGTTGATACTTGGGACGTTCTTCATGGCTCATCTGATAACGGAATGAGGTATCGTGTTCAGCGTTGAAAAATCTATAAACTGAGGTGTTACTCGTCAAAAAAGTAGACAAAATGTTTTATAAAACCCGTCATTTCTTCGAAAATTTGCTCTTGTAGCCATACTGCATGACTGTGGATTTTTATTCTTGAGAGGACTTATAAGGTTAACAGCACAGTATTACCATTGAACCAACTCCACACACTCATATTTTCCGCCCTCCAACTTAGTATGTACCTACCCTAAACCGATCCCTACCAACCCTCAAAACGTCTCCCAGGATCCTACATTTTTACCTTGACATATTTTCGTGATTGAAACATCTATAAACTGAAGTGTAACAAAATTTGTTATAACACCAGTAAAATGGAGACATTTTACATAGAACTAGTTTATTCGAAAATTTGCTCTTATAGGCATACCTTTTTCCTTCAGATAATTACGAAATAACGCCAAACTCCCAATATTTAAACTTCAATTATTATACTTAGGTATATAGAATTACCACCGAAAATATAAATTTCGATTTGAACAATTTCCTAGTCGAAAACGTAAAAACAAAATCAAAAATTTAAGTTTTGATTAGATTTCAGCTGTTCATTTGGAAGGAAATGGACCGTCGATAAGACAAAAATTCGAGCCGAAAACGTCGGAGAAACTCGAAAAATGTAACTTTCGATTCGATTTCTACTGTTCATTGGGACAAGTTCGACAAAAGTTCATTTTCGATTTTGTTAATGACGATTAAGTTGGTTGGTAGGTTGGTATCGGCAAATCGAATTTCGACTGGAGAACTTCGAAAAACGCGAATAATGTTGATTTCTAATGGAATCCAGGTTGATTGGGAATTAAATGAACCTTTGACAAGGCCAAGTGTCGACTCAAAAACTTCAGAAAACTCGAAAATCTTGAAAAAGAAAATTCATTTTGAAAAAATTCCTTTCACTTTACGTTTTTCATGTTGTCAATCTACATAAACTAATGCTACTCCCTCGGGTCATAGCTGATAGGTCATTTAGCTGTCTTCTACTCAACTTCGTGTGTCATTTCAGCTCGCCACTTGTCAACTCCTTGGTACCACGAAATGGACCCGTCGTGGGGCGTCACTAAGGTAAAACACTTCGTTTGTAGAAATAGGGGAATATGAGATTTGTCGAAAAAAGATAACGAATACGTGAAAACAAGTAGTTTGAGTCTCGTTGTAACATGTCGGTTCCTGTAGTCTTGTGAGACTATAGACCCAGAAAAGGGAAGTTTACGTCCACAAAAGGACAGTCGGTCCACGAAAAGGGGTCTGTAGTCTTGCGGGACTATAGACCAAGAAAAGGGACGTTGAAGTTCAGGAAAGGGACCCTGTAGTCCGTACTGGACTATTAGGTCCAGTAAAGGACTTTTCGTCCGAGAAAGGGCCGTAGAGCCAAAAGCAAAGCAAATATTTGATATCCATGAAATTCCATTTTCTGATATACTGATGAGATTAATATAAATGAATTTCAATACATATTTATGTAGGATACCTACCTATTTATAAATTTTGGTAAATAAGTGAATTTACTACAAGCGCATTTAGCACCATCTTATCGCGTCAGAAATGGCCGAAGTGTAAGATGGACAGTTTGAACGAATACACAGTATTAAACCTCTTTACTCCATTTATGTCGCGAGGTTGTGAGAATTTAATATTCTTATTCGTGATTTTACCGAATTTTCGTTGAAAATGAAGCTATTGTTCTCGGTAAAAATGTTTAAAACTCGAATTTCCGATAAATTGTTATACCAAAATCCGTTTCAGACCACCCTGAATTCACTGCCAAAGCCGAAACATGAAAGTTCGTAGAGGGCCACTCTAAGGGGTGTTTGGGGGAGTTTTAAGGGTGGTAAAATTACCCATAAATTCCAAAAATGAAACAGTCTGACAAATGACACCTCATTTGGATGTCTATTCACTTAACACTACGGTGAAATCAGAATGGAGCACTTTGAAGATGAAGAAATGTGGTTGTTACTTGAGATGTTCTTCATGGTTAATCGGCTCTTATCTCACAACGGAATGAAATGTCGCAATTCTGACTTCACCATCGTGTTCGGCGTTGAAAAATCTATAAACTGAGGTGTTACCTACTTGGCAAAAATGGAGACAACATTTATTATAAAGGTATCTCGTCGAAAATTCGCTCTTATAGCCATGCTGCATGACTTGATTTTTTTTTTAAAGATGGGAAAAGAAAAACTTCTGGTCGGTGTCTTAGTCGACGAATTCCTCAGATACGCAAACGATAAATTGGTGAACAAGGCGAAAGTGGTTGCAATCAATCTCGCCGTAAAGTGAGCCTGTCGATAACAAATTTTGTCATACCGTGCGTTATATTCAGTGACATTTCGTCCACAGAAATCATTTTGTACCTGAAATAATTATGAAAATCGTTTCCCTTTACAGGTGTTCGTCAGATTTCCGATACAACATGGCGGTTCTGAGGCTCGACGTGATGCCCAAAGGAGCGAAATTAGCTTGGATTTACAGCGCGGATAAGACCGTCATGAGGTGGGCGACTCAGAAAGCCGTCCTTGCGTCTTCAACGAACGGCCGCTGCGAAGTTTTACGGTAAACCACTACAATTCCGGAACCAAATGACCGATTATAACACCTGATGATTAATCGTAAGCTAATAATCGATGTGACCGATTGATCGGTATTGAATAATCGATGTTCGATTAGTCGAAAGCAAAATTTGATTATTTAATAATCAATTTTTAAGTACTTATTTCAAACGCATAATTATTTACTTTCCAATGGTCTTCTTCGTCTATGGGACGACCTATAGACAATACAAGGCTATTGAAGATAAAGAAATGCCAAAACAAATAAAATTGCATGAGATGCATCAAATCCTGGTGTATTCGAAAACCGATTAATCAGTAATAATATCAATTAATCAGTAATGATAATTAATCGGGTCATCTCACGATTTGAGTCCATCTGATGGAACGAACAAATATTTTACTGAATGGGCAATTCCAGTGGATCCGAAAATGTTCTGTGGGACGCCATTTTTCCGTCAAGGGACGCGCAAGATTTCGAAAAGAGCATCAGTTGATCGGTTTTAGCGAATTTTTGAAGATCCAAAATTTGTAAAACTCGAATGTCTGAAAACTTTTTATACCAAAATTCGTTCTTGATCATCCTAGATCAACGCCCTAAGACACCAAAAATATCATTCTAGACGATAACTCTCGATAGAATTGAGATAAAAAAATTCAAATTTGCACAAAGATCCGTCTTGGCAATCCCAAGGCCAAGTTCGTAGATGGGCAGAATCGGGATACTCTAAGGGGGGTGTAGGGGAGTTTTTGGGGTGTTCCAAAATGGAACAGTCTGACAAGTGACACCTATTTCTAAAGGTTTTTACGCTGAACACGATGGTGAAATCCGAATTTCGAATTCATATTCCGTTCTCAAATTGGAGCACTTTGAAGATGAAGAAACGTGGTAGTTACTTGAGATGTTCTTCACGGTGCTCTAATCTGATAACGAAATGAGATATCGCAATTCTGAATTCATCATTGTGTTCAGAATTGAAACATCTATAAACTGAGGTGTAACTAAATTTGTTATAAAACCAGTAAAATGGAGACATTTTAAACAAAACCAGTTTTTATTCAAAAATTCGATCTTACAGCCATGCTGCATGACAGTGGATTTATTTGGTTTCTCGTTGGGTTCTCAACAGTGGAAAAACTCTGCAAATTCTTGACAACGGTTCATTATCTTCTTTGTGCAGATCACACTTCTCTGTAGATCACACTGATCTGCATACAATATCCGGAATCGGAGGGATGGGCCAACAAAGTTGTTTGTGGGATAGGAAGGCGGGGAAGGAAGGGGAGGAAAGGGGCGGGGGATATAAATGTGTAATATCTATCGATCATGATGTGACTTACCCAACATTAATTAGAAGGTTGATGAAAGGGGGCAGGGGTTGCCTCCACCCTTCGCCGCAACTACTTAAGTTTCAATTTTGGGTGAATGTGGAGGTGGGTGAGATAGAGGAAAGCGAGCAGATGTGGGTGGTTGATGAACGGGTGGCGGGGAGTGGTGGGGGGGTCTGGTCACCCCCACCGACCCGTACATAAAACTTAAATTGTGGGTGGAAGTGGGTGGGAAGGAGGAAAGCGAGCGGATGTGGGTGGTTGATGAGCGGGTTGTTTGCTCCCCCTCCCTCCCACCCACTCTGACATAAAATATATTGTGGGTGGATGTAGAGATAGAGTAGAAATGCTGGTTATTAATAATTTTTATGCTTCATTATTAATAATTATTATTAAATATTATTTATTAACTCGATATTTGAAAACCATGTGCTGTTTGAATCAGTTGGGCTAGTTTGAAAATGGACCCGACAGGCTTTGAGGAAATTTTTCTCTTTGGGCGATTCCAATGGTTCATTATCGACGATAATAAACCAAAATGTATTGGGTATTTACCAACCCTTATTTTAGAAAATAGGAAACAGTTGCATATTAAATAAGCAATTTTTTATATGCCTACATAAATATGTTTTGCTGCTTTATGACGTTGTCTGTTGGGGGAAGGGTTGCATATTTGTTAGGTAGGTACCTACTTCGTGCATTGAGGAATAGAGAAAAAAGAAATTCCACTATATAAATGTTGTATAAGCGAACAGTCCGAAAATTTCGTTTTTGGGGCACCAAAAGTTTTGCTCAACCTCTGTCTTGTCTTCAAGACCACATTAAAGTTTTAGAACGATTTCCAGCTTTCCTGAGGTCACTTTGAGGTCCTTTCCTTATTTCACTGTAGCTCGTCAAGGGCCTGCAGGTTGGAAGGTTTTTGAAGGATATCTCAGGCTGTGATTGACATGAAGTTTTGAAATGCGGGGGGGGATATCCTATAAGGAGATCACAAATAAATTTCGATCCTGCTCGTTCATTTTACTCACATGTTTTAACTGCAATGTTTGCATTTAGCAGTCTATTAGCCTTCCAAAAATGCCCCCTCGTCTTGTTTCTGCAATAAAAACATTTTGCCACAATTTAAACCAACTTATTTTATAAATGTCAAAAATCGGATTTTCTGATTTTGTGAATTTTGACATTTATTTCAAAACTTCATGTCAATCTCAGCCTGAGAAATCCTTCAAAAACCTTCTAACCTAGGCCTTTAATGGAGGCCTCGAAGGAATCACATACTTGTAACCAATTGAATTTCACAGGTGGGCAAACCACGGTAAGCCTCTAAAGGATAATAGCCGGCAAGAAGAGAAAAGAGCTCGATTCCACGACAGTGCACAGATTAGATTTGACAAGGCAGGGAACCAGCGAGTGCTTACAGCCCAAGCCGTCACTATTGTGGTGAGACGTTGAAACTGGTGGTGAGTTTTATACAATCGGTATGAAATATCCTCAGTGATGTACTCACAATATATTTCCAGCCGTGGCACGAATGCTTGGAACAAGTTTGTCCTCGATATGTAAAGTCTCCGAATGTGAAGGTTGAACTGAACAGTCGAGAGTGTTTCAACGAATACAACGTGACGAGGTACTGCGTTACTTGGCAGCAGATGGACTCCTTGTGTTATCTTCCTGTGGGGACGCCCGTTTTCTGTGACGTTGGCGACCTTCACGGAGCGTTCGGTACGTACAAAAGCTCAATCTCTGAAAATAATGTCATTTCGACAGGGTGTTTTTGAGTCACCATTTGTTCACTTTTCGTTGCAGGTATATTGACGAACACGACGCTCTGGTGCGAACGGAGTTTCAACTTTAAAAACGTCATGACTGGGATCGACACCATCATGTACGGTCTCAGTTTTCTTAGAATCAAGAATGGTCCAGGGTATGATGAAGGTTGGCCGGAATACTTGGACATACTGACAACACCGTACCAATATGAATTAGCGTGATAGAAGCCTGTTATTACTCATTTTCTCCAGTTTTTCTTACGGTTCATTTTCTCAGCTTTCACTCCTATTTTCTGCAAGGTTTTCAAAACTTGAGTTGTTAATAAAGGTTGTATTTTATGAAGTAAATTTTCGCGATTGAAAACGATATACGAAGATTCAAGGGCCTCAAAGTTGAGTTCAGCGATCCAAAATATAATGACCAGAGACCTTCACAATATGGCATTTGGCCTGGGCAGCGTCAAAGGAGGCAACATACCAAATTACAAGTCTTCACCACCACGGGAAGTGCGCCAAAAAAAGGTCTCATTTTTTGTCACGAAAATGTTTGAATGACCATAAGACATATCCATGTCAAAAATCTATAATGTAATATATTTCAATGATTAAATGTTAAAGATGAGCATATTCATGAGAATTGCGCAAAGCCAGTGGCTGTCAACAATGCTGGCAGGCGATTGGTTTTTTCTGTCGAAGACATATTCAAACCCGAGGTCAACTCTAGTGAAGATTCTGGGGTACGGTGTGTTCCTGCATAATTGGGGGTCCACGTGTAGACCAAAAACAACGCCGTCGCACACCAGCGGCGATGCCCAATCCTCCGTGCAGGGTCCGCCTTTTTGGGCTTTGGCGCAGACGCACCCGTACTCCAGCAGTGGTTTGAGGCACTGCCTGAAGTGATGGCAAATCGCCTGCTCGCATTCGTCGTCACTTATCAGCCGCATTTCCGTCGTTTGCAGAACGTTCGTGAACCTTTCAAAGTTGTCCGGCATCACGAGGCCCTCGAATCGCTTGTTTTCGTTTCCCCAGCCGAAGGTGTAGCACTTCATCTTTAAATAGCCCGATGTCATGAGCGACAGAACCTGCTCCATTTGTTTCGAACTTCTATAAGCAGGCGCGACAGGGGCTACAGTTCCAGGTTTACTCTCTTTCCCAAACGGAGTTGCCACCTGATAGATGCCGTAGTTGAAGAGTACGGTCTTCGAGCTAAGCAAGAAGTAGCAGTACGGGTGTCGTGAGCTGCTATTCGGGAATTTGAATTCCCCATTGAGCCCGGAGCGGTGAATCGAGCCGGCCATAATAAGGACTTGGTACAGTGGGAAATCCTTCTTCTCTGTTCCACTGAAAATTGACACAGTGTCACATGTGGTGAGAATTCTTGACGTTGTGATCAAAGTCCCTGCAGCAATTTTGTCTGGAAACCAAAAAAACAGATTTCTCAATCACATCCACTATAAATGCATCTCTAATTTTTAATGGAATGGCATCCAACCCAATGAAGTTTGTGTCTCGGGACAGCGATTAACTGGTGTGTATCAATCAGGACGTCGCACAGTGGGCCAAATCGGAAGCTCAAAAGTCCAAAAGTGGTGGAGAGACTTGAAAACACTGTCGTAGTAGAATGAATGGAGAGAAGAGAGGTTTGAATTCTTCCTTCAGGAAATATAATTAACCCATGCCATTACCTAATGATTTTTGTGGTGTTTTCACGGCCAAGCCTGACCGTCAAAAATTGACTTTTTCTGAAACCCTGATAAGTTCATTTCACTTACCTACTTACCTTCTTCAAGCAACTCCATCACTGAGACGAATACCGAAAAAATCGTACGTTTTTTTTTTCAGTGAGATTCACCATTGACGCCAGTCGAAGAGATACTGCCTTGTACTCGATTCATTGTTTACTATAATAGTTTAACGTTCTTTTTTCGTTTACATTTTTCGCTTCATGCAAGTTTTGACGGGAATCCGAGCACCTTCATTTTTGTACATTTGAGCTCCCAGATAGGCGATTTGGCCCACTTTGCGACGTGTTGCTGGATTCGAACCGACGAACTCAGCAGAGTTCCTGTACTTGGCCTCGAACTATCTCAGGTAAAACGTTGTTGTTTTTCTGTTGTTCATGGGCTCTAGCAGGTTTCATGTTTGTCGAAACTGCAGGGACTGCTGAGGACGTCTGTTCGAATCCAGCAGCCCCTCGTCCAGATGCTATGACTCATGAGTGACACATCTGTTACTAACAGAATCTCTGCAATTCTACAACTTGTCCACACTGAAAAGACAGAAAAATCGAATTACGTACTTGCATTGTTTGAGCCGAATTCTTTCATAAGCTCTTTCTTGACCTTTTCCCAGTCCACATCCACTCGGCGAACCGACTCTGTCTTCCGACAACTCGTCTCTTTGTGAGCTTTTCTACTGAAATACTCTGCATAGTCGCCCGAATTTCCATCTTGAGGCGTACAACGGCTTTCTCGACGTCCACCGAGATATCTGGATGTTTCGTTGACGCCTATAACGTTCTCCGACACTAATATCCGGACTATGTACGGAAACTCGCCTTCTTTCGCGTCCCTCCCTCGAATCAAACCGTTCGCACGCCACAAGATGATCGACAGCACCAAACAAACTGTTGCTCCAGTCATCTGTATGTCCCTACAAATCCTTGTTCTCCCTGATTTCTACCTTGTTGACGCTTCAAACTGTCAATGTGCCATGTGTTACCATGTGACTTTCTCCATAGAAAACCCTTAAAAAACTACTGGCAGCGATTGTTTACACGAAAAAGGCATGCTACTACTTGCAAAATACCTTATTTACCCAATACTATATCGGAGGTTGCTATACAAAAGCTCAGCACGTGAAAGGTTCAACAATATTACTTAAAAGTAAGCTACAAAATCCCAAACCAGATAATTTGAGATACCTATTTCTAGCATTGAACGTCGTTGTTTGCTTGATTTCACAATCAACCAGGGCAACTTCAGAGGAGAAGTCCAAACCTGCTGGTCCTCTTCTTCAGTAACACTCCAGCACTCGAGTGATTGTTATCAATTTTGGTTTAAGAATTGAACCGAAGAAAAAAAATTGTTCAACCCCCCCTCATAAGTTTTTGGTTTACGTTTCAAGATGGGTAAGTAGATTCAGAAAATCGTTAAAAAAATAAAAAATTAAAAAAATCCGTCCGCACTTTGCCCAGTTAGCGTTGTGCTAAAATTACGAAATTTGGTTTACGGATTCGAACCAACCCCACAATGATCCTCGAAGCTTTTCATAACCCTAGGTCATAGGGAAGGGGTTCAAAACGAATTTGGAAAAATTCGTATCTTGAAAAGGTCAAATTGAACGGTATAGCTTTTAGATCACTTGTTTACCTATTTTTTAAGAACTTTTTGAGAAATTTTGTTTTTATTCTTTTGCTGAAATAAATAAACATTAAAAAAAACAAAAGATTGAAAATGAACGATTTTGAGAGGGAGTTAATACAGTGACATTATCCGAAAATATCGGTTGAGCGAAAAGCAGGTATCAGGAAAGGGACGTAGGTGAATTCCGAAACACGAGAAAATCCTGGAACTTGAGATCTAGGAACGCGGTAGCGTTCCGCCCCGCCAAGCAAAGAAGTTGAGAAAACGAACGATGCCGAGTCCATGTTTACCGGACGTCACGAAACGCGTTTTCGAGGTATCCATATCTCGGCTCCTATTTGACCGATCAACTTGAAATTTGGTGTGGGTCTTCTTTGAGTGTATATTAGAAAGCCCTGAAAGTTTCAAATCGATAGGTCTAAAGGGAGCCGAGCTACATAACTTCAAAAACCCGGTTTTTCGGCCTTAGATTGTTCTTCTCCTTCTCCTTCTTCTCCTTGTTCAGACAGGCAAGGCTGGAGCCTCTCCACGTTGACCGATTGACTTGAAATTTTGCACAGAGCTTCATTTAACCTTGAGACAGAGCCTTATATAAGATTTGACCCATTATCTCAACCCAAAAAAGTTTTAGAAACAAAAGAACAGAAACCTTAGGAAAATTCTGTCCACTTTGACGAGTCTACAGCCTGGGTAAAAGGACCAATCGACTTGAATTTTTTTACATACCTACCTTCTTTATAGCATGGCTCAGTGCCATTTGAACGAAATAAGCAATTATCTCAACCCAAAAAAAAAATTAGGGACAAAAAAACTGAAATTTAGGGTAATTTAGGCTAATTATGGCCATATCTTGGCTCCTAGTAGACCGATCAACTTGAAATTTGGTATGGATCTTTTTGGTGTGGATAATAGAAAGCCCTGAAAGTTTCAAGTCGCTAGGTCTAAAGGGAGCCGAGTTATATAACTTCAAAAACCAATTACCATGTTTTTCTACTTTTTTCAGTCGGTCAAGGCTACAGCCTCTCCACCTTCGCCAATTGACTTGAAATTTTGCACGGAGCTTCGTTTCAAGTGTAGCAAGTGCCTTTTGAAAGATTCAAGTCGATATCTTTAAAGGGAGCCGAGTTATATAACTTCAAAAACCCGGTTTTTCACCCTTACCTGTTCTTCTTCTCCTTAATCAGTTAGGCATTTCCACCTTCACGGATTGACTTGAAATTTTGCACAGAGCTTCGTTTCAACATCAGACAGTGCCTTTTGAAAGGTTTAACCCATTATCTCAACCCAAAAACTTTTAGAAACAAAAAACTGAAATTTAGGCTAATTTTGGCAACTTTGACGAGTCTACAGCCTGGGTAACCGGACCAATCGACTTGAAATTTTGCATAGACCTTCTTTATAAAGTGACCCACTTCAACAACAAAAAGATGTGATATCCCCCCAAAAAACACTCCGTGTAAAAATCACCCCGCCTCGCAAATATCATTCTTCAGAGGCCGGAAAAAGTTATGATATCCACTTTCCCCGCCCGCCCTTTTCCTCATTAAGGAGCTAAGTATAATGAAAAGCTTAACCACTTCACAAGCACCGTACCCCTTTCGAAATCTCCCCTTGGCGCTATTGCGAGACGTTTTTATTACTTCCACAAGCAACTAATACTTGTATAAAACGTTAACCACCATCAAGTATTAGTTGCTTGTGGAAGTAATAAAAACGTCTCGCAATAGCGCCAATGGGAGATTTCGAAAGGGGTACGGTGCTTGTGAAGTGGTTAAGCTTTTCATTATACTTAGCTCCTTAATGAGGAAAAGGGCGGGCGGGGAAAGTGGATATCATAACTTTTTCCGGCCTCTGAAGAATGATATTTGCGAGGCGGGGTGATTTTTACACGGAGTGTTTTTTGGGGGGATAATTTATAACCTTCTTTTCGTCATCACAGCTCGCACTTGTCGAATCTGTTCGAGGAATTAACTTCCCTCGCGTGTGGCGAACTGAATGTAGTAATGGGAATGAAAGATGGACAACAATGTCTGTCATCTTCATCGCCTCTGAACATGTCGTTGCAGGACAAAGATTCGTGGAAGGACCGATTTTTAAAAACATCTACTGCAAACCTACAAATTATTATATTGATTCAAGATATGCTGTGAAAAATTCGTTTGTTAATTTTCCTTAAACATTTTTTTCTGTTAAAAATTGCCTGTTAAAATTTTTTTCAACATTGCTGTAA